>OW240912.1:208253850-208327077 GCA_933207985.1 Pelobates cultripes | reverse complement strand
AGTAGTACTATTCTTATCAGTTTAATCCCAATGTCACGACTACTAGTGTGGTCCAGCACGCAGAAACTATGTAAACATATACATAGGCAAGAAAAGGAAAATAAAAGGACAGAGGGTAAACCGGACCTTAGAATGGCTGGACTAATACACTAGAGACAGAGAATGGTCAAAGGGAAAGTCGAGGTCAAGGAAGCCAGAAAATACACAATACCGTTTACACAAGCCAAGTCAGGGAAACCAGAATTCAGAATAACCAGGGAAAAGCCAAGATCAGGATACCAGGAAATCAGATTTACAATGATAAAGCACTCTCAGGAAACCAGGAACAGGAAACCACGACAGGGCAAGGTACTGGGGTGAGCTAGGGATTTAAATATCACGCGGCGGGCCGGCAGCCACGACACCCTGTTACATCCCCCTTATCAGGCCTTTTTTTTAGTCGAATGTATCGCCCACTGTCAGTCCCTTCAGGATCCATCCCTCATTCATCTTAATAAAGGTGAGGTAATCTAGACTTTTTTGACCTAGGCGACTTCTCTTCTCAGTGACAATACCTCCTGCTGCACTGAAGGTCCTTTCTGACAGGACACTTGAAGTGGGGCAGGCCAGAAGTTCTATCGCAAATTGGGATAGCTCAGGCAACAGGTCAAGTCTGCACACCCAGTAGTCAAGGGGTTCATCGCTCCTCAGAGTGTCGATATCTGCAGTTAAGGCGAGTCGTTCTCTGAGGGTGGACCCCGAAGGGCTGTGGCGATGCGTAGGACTTAAAAAGCTCCGCATGTCCTCCATCAACAACACGTCTGTAAAGCGTCCTGTCCTTGCCGGCGTGGTCGTGTGAGGAGGATTACTTTCACCTCTTCCCCTGTTAGATTCCCATTGTTCTGTGACATCACCCTTATACGCTGTGTAAAGCATACTTTTTAATTGATTTTGGAACTGCTGCATCCTTTCCGACTTGCCGTAATTCGGTAACATTTCAGGCACTTTCTTCATATACCGGGGGTCTAGTAGCGTGGACACCCAGTACAGGTCGTTCTCCTTCAGCCTTTTTATACGAGGCACAACAGCATGAAAGACCCCATTTGCACAAGGTTGGATGCCGAGCTACTCATGTCCTGTTCCTGGTCCTCAGTGATCTCACTGAAGGTATGTTCTTCCCCCCAGCCACGTACAACACCATGGGTACCAGATAGGTGACAACGAGCACCCTGGGATGCCTGTTGTGGTTGGTCTTCCTCCTCCTCCTCAAAGCCACATTCCTCCTTTGACTCCTCTTCCTCACAATCCTCTTCCAGCGTTGCCGCAGGTCCAGCAAGCGATGCTGATAAGGCTGTTTCTGGTGGTGATGGTGACCACAACTCTTCCTCTTCCTCTTCACGCTCATCTACGGCCTGATCCAGCACTCTTCGCAGGGCACTCTCCAGGAAGAAAACAAATGGTATGATGTCGCTGTTGGTCCCTTCGGTGCGACTGACTAGGTTTGTCACCTCCTCAAAAGGACGCATGAGCCTACAGGCATTGCGCATGAGTGTCCAGTAACGTGGCAAAAAAATTCCCAGCTCCGCAGAGGCTGTCCTAGCACCCCGGTCATACAAATACTCGTTAACGGCTTTTTCTTGTTGGAGCAGGCGGTCGAACATTAGGAGCGTTGAATTCCAACGTGTCGGGCTGTCGCAAATCAAGCGCCTCACTGGCATGTTTTTTCGCCACTGGATATCTGAAAAGTGCGCCATGGCCGTGTAGGTACGCCTGAAATGGCCACACACCTTCCTGGTCTGCTTCAGGACGTCCTGTAAGCCTGGGTACTTATGCACAAAGAGTTGTATGATCAAATTACACACATGTGCCATGCACGGCACGTGTCAACTTGCCCAAATGCAATGCCGCCAACAAATTTCTTCCGTTGTCACAAACCACTTTGCCGATCTCCAGTTGGTGCGGAGTCAGCCACTGATCCACCTGTGCGTTCAGGGCGGACAGGAGTGCTGGTCCGGTGTGACTCTCTGCTTTCAGGCAAGTCAACCCCAAGACGGCGTGACACTGCCGTATCCGGGATGTGGAATAGTACCTGGGGAGCTGGGGGGTGCCGTTGATGTGGAGCAAGACGCAGCAGCAGAAGAGGACTCAGCCGAGGAGGTTATGGAAGAGGATGGAGTAGGAGGAGTAGAGGAGGTGGCAGCAGGACTGCCTGCAAGTCGTGGCAGTGTCACCAACTCCTCTGCAGAGCCATGCATTCCATGCTTGGCAGCAGTCAGCAGGTTTACCCAATGCGCAGTGTAGGTGATATACCTGCCCTGACCATGCTTTGCAGACCAGGTATCAGTGGTCAGATGGACCTTTGCCCCAACACTGTGTGCCAGACATGCCATTACTTCCTTTTGCACAATCGAGTACAGGTTGGGGATTGCCTTTTGTGCAAAGAAATTTCGGCCGGGTACCTTCCACTGCGGTGTCCCAATAGCTACAAATTTTTTGAACGCCTCAGACTCCACCAGCTTGTATGGTAAAAGCTGGCGGGCTAAGAGTTCAGTCAAGCCAGCTATCAGACGCCGGGCAAGGGGGTGACTTTGTGACATTGGCTTCTTACGCTCAAACATGTCCTTGACAGACACCTGACTGTGGGCAGATGAGCAGGAACTGCTCAAGGCGAGAGACGGAGGGGCGGATGGTTGAGAGGGGGCAAGGAGGACAGCAGTGGTTAACATGGCTGAAGATGCTGGACCAGGAGGAGGATGGCGGCTTTGAGTTTGTGTGCTGCTTGTACTCATGTGTTGATCCCATAGGCGTTTGTGATGTGCGATCATGTGCCTTCGCAAAGCAGTTGTACCTAGGTGGGTGTTGGACTTCCCACGACTCAGTTTCTTTTGGCACAGGTTGCAAATGGCATCGCTGTTGTCAGAGGCAGACACACAAAAACATGCCACACTGCTGAGCTCTGCAATGACGGCATTCTGGTGGTGGACACAGCATGCGTTGATTGGCGTGCTGTCTGGCTGACCCCGGGTGCATCCTCTGGCAAAAATGGTTGCGCATCACTCATTTCTTCCAACTGATGTGTAAATAACTCCTCTGACATACCAAGTGAAGCTGCTGTGGTGCTAGTGTTGGTGGTGGCAGCAGGCGGGCGAGTGGTAACTTGAGAGGTGCCCGAAACTAAGCTGGAGGAGGATGGTGCGTCAAGGTTCGGAGCGGAAGCTGTAGAAGATTGCGTGTCCTGTGTTAGCCAGTCAACTATGTCCTCAGAACTTTTCGAGTTCAGGGTACGTGGCCTCTGAACACTGGGCATTATTCCAGGGCCAAAGGGAATCACAGCACCATGACCACGACGGCCCCTGCGGGGTGGCCTGCCTCTGCCTGTCATTTTTTTTTCGATTAGTGGTACTATGCGTGCAACTCCGGGAACTCCGCAGGCTCTAGTGTGTCAGGCAGGCCTCTGATTTTAATATTCTTCCAGCGCCTTTTGTCTTCCATTACTGCCAGATTTTCTTTGGCTTGTGTCTGGTCTCGTTGTAAGGCAGCCATCTGTCTCTCCAGTGTTTTTATACGGTTCTCGTGATCCGCGGAGTTCAGTTCAGTGTGTTGCAAACGTGCCAAGACTCCATTGATTTCCTCCCGGAACTGCCCGATGTCAGTTTCAATGTTCTGGCATAGCTCATCTAATAGGCTCCTCAGCGTGTCCTCCGTGACAGAAGGCTTCGCAGCCGGTGAGGGCTTTGGGGGTACCGGTCTGGTAGGTAACTTAGAAAAAGGGAGGAGGAGTCTGTGCTAAGTATTTGAAAATACAAGTAAGCTGCAACCTTAAAAAGGGAATCCCTCAAGAACCCTTTATAAAGCAATAACAGAGAAAAGAAAGGGGGCAAGGGCTGCGCTATCCGTATATTAGAAAGAGTGAACTATATACAATGATTAGTCTTAAAACAGAGTCCATACATGAGTAAACAATAAAAACAAAGTCCATGCAGTAGTAGAGATCAAATCATAAAATGTCCAGTAAAATGCATAAAATCCACAGAATGCATAAAATTGTCTCACTGATATAAGTATAGGGCGTATATACAATCCTCAGGCATGACACCGTCCGGGTTGTGGGTGATCCGTATATGTGGAGATAAAAACACAACAAACTTCCAATGGTGTAGTTTTGTGACTTAAGGAGTAATAAAAGTAAAAATGGAGGATAATACACTCACATTTGATGGAGCTTTGGACCAGCTCTTGGATGAAGGGCATTTAGCGGTATAATCCCCGCTAGAGGATATACTGTGACGGTTGGTCTGTCCTTCCAATTGGATTTCCGTAGTTGTCCGTAGAATATATGAAAATAGAAATAGTGCTCTCAATTGGAAAAGATAAAATGAGGGAAATATAAAATAAAATATACTCACAATGATAGAGCAGAAAGTACTGCTCTATATGTACAGCTCTGGTGGAATAATCCCCACCTATGGATTGCTTGAACAGGATACAGTAGGATGCCAGGAAAAATAAATAGAGGAAAGTGTATATACAATAAGATAAAAATTGGTCCAATAACAAAAGGATACCAAATAAAATCTTTTTATTGTTAAAATACACAAATTTAAACCATTTAACGCGTTTCACCTCTGGGGCTTTTTCAAAAATGGTAAAAGAACAGTATACCTGGCATAGAACAGTATATATAGCATTGTACATTAGTTGAAATTGGCGCCCAAAACGATTGGTCCAATAGCAAACACGAATTGACAAAATATTTTTTTGTTATTTAAAATAGAATGAAACTTATAATATATATTTGTAGGGCTTATCTAAGTGCTAGAGAATAAATATATAGTAAAAACGAGGGGTAGTATTTGAGTTATTTTATATTAAACCGAGTCACGTGGTCGGACCGGAGGGGTGTGGCTAATGTAATAGTGAGCGGCGAATAGCGCACAGCTCACTCTGTGGGATAGTACAACCCCCTGTTAGCATGTGACCGGCAACTGGGAGCAATGCTCACAGGAAAATAGGGGTGGAAAAAGGTTAGCGCTAATAATAAAATGGATAAAATAAATAAGAGGCAGCAGCCTAATAGGGGGTCACCCTCTAACCCTCTACAATAAGAGTATACACAAAAACAGAGAAAAGGCTGCACCAAGAGGGATAAATAAAACAAATAAATTCTGTGCAGATAAAATAATATAAAATATTGTATAAAAGAGTCCCAATTGTAGATAGTGTCTCAACTGATGTGGTGTCTTCTTTGTTAATAGTCGTCCGTCTCACGATATGAAAGACACAATGGGAAAGAACCAGTCGTGCAGAGTGTATAGATAAATAATCGTGAAATTAAAATATAAATTTCACACTCACATTTCCATGAGCTAGGACCAGCTCCAGTATGATGGGCATACAGCGGATAACCCTCCGCTTGTGGGGGTGCTTGTCCTCCTGGAGAGTGTTGGTGTCCAATTCTCAGGAAAAGAAATACAAACAGCCAATAGTGCTCTCTGGTGAGGTAGTTGGCAAAGAAATTAAAATAGATAAAATATACTCACAAGTAGAGTGCAGTCCTTTCTGCACTCTAATATTTGCGTGGGTGGTATGATCCCCACAGGAAAATGTAGTTTTGCAGGTCACAATGCATACAGGGAGGAGAAGTAGGCGGCTGACTGACAACTAATGTCAGCCAGTCGCTTGTCTGCAGATCTGCTGTTATGGGTGGTCAAATGGACCAAAAAAGGTTATAAAGCATTGCTTATGGATAGGTCAAAAATAATAAAGACAAACACATACACACTCTGCATTGTACACACAGACTACACACACTCTGCATTATACACACAGACTACACAAACACACACACACTCTGCATTATACACACAGACTGCACAAATACACTCTGCATTATATACACAGACTACACAAACACACACACACACACACACACACACTCTGCAATTTACACACAGACTACACAAACACACACACTCTGCGTTATACACACAGACTACACAAACACACACACTCTGCATTATACACACAGACTACACAAACACACACACTCTGCATTATATATACACTACACACACTGCATTATATACACACACTATACAAACACACACACACTACACACTATGCATTCATTATATACACACTATACAAACACACTACACAAACACACTGCATTCACTATACACACACACTGCATTCACTTTATGCACACTACACACACACTGCATTCACTATATATATACACACTACACAAACACACCCTGCATTCACCAGACAAACACACACAGCTCCCCTGTCTAAACATACTGCATCTACTACATGTGGCATGTATATTTTGTGCATTTACCTTTAGAAATAGTTTATTTTTTCAAAATGGTAAATGTACAGAATATCGGCAAGTTATCGGCTATCGGCCTGAAAGTTCACAGATTATCGGTATCGGTTCTAAAAAATCAATATCGGTCGATCCCTAGTTAAAAAGTCCCTTTAGTGTGTATTGACAAAGTATATATTAATGATCATGTAATGTGATATCATTGATGGTAGCTACTAAAATAAGGAATTGTCCATGTGGCTCTATTACTTTTCTAATAAAAGGACAACTTAATTGCTTGCCGATGAGTATGGAGACCCTTTTGATTTTAAATCAGACATAGCATGGGGTTGGTGCAGGAAAGCTTTTGTTTGGAACCTGCACAGTTGTGTTTTCTTAAAGTGTATCTTCCAGAAGACCAATTATGTCACTGTTCACTTTTTGAAGCTCTTTGCATAATGCATGGCATTCAAATGAGGCATTCAGCCCTCTAACGTTGTGTGATACTATCCTCCTAATAATAGGTTGAAAAAATGTTACTTCCCTTGAAAAGATTTACCTGCAATGCTTCACATGGGACTACCCATGTCTTCAGGGTTTCTGACAGAATATTTAAACCCTAATATGCAGAACAGGACACTACCATCCACTAACCCAGTGCTCTATCTATCACAAAGCTAACAAGGCATTTGCCATGGGTGGCATTTTCCAGGGGGCTGCAAAATGCCTTGTCAGCCCATGTAGTGATAGATACATACACCGCTATATATATATTGCAATATTGTTTATAAAATAAAGGAAAGATCCTCCTTATGTGTGTGTGAATGTTTGTATATGTGTGTCTGCATTTGGGTGTATATCTCTTTGCCTGTATGTATCTATCTCTGTGTTTCTGTTTGTCTGTATGTGTATCTGTTTGCATGTGTGTCAGTGTGTGCACCTATGCATCTGTATGTGTGTCATTCTGTGTATCTGAATGTTTGTCATTAAGTGTGTCTGTGTATCTGCATGCATGTCTATGTGTATCTGTCTGTGTGTTCTGTGTCTGTGTGTGTATCTGTTTGTCTGCATATGTGTCAGGATTAATAGTTGATCGAGCACGCAGAAATAGTATCACACCTAGGACTAAGGATAGCGTCTAACTGGACCTTAGAATGGCTGGGCTTAACGAACCTAAGAATAGTCAAAATTCTTGCCGAGGTCAGGGATACGGAATGAGACACAATGATGAGGGAAAGCCAAAAGTCAAGGATACCAGAAATCAGGGGAGTAAAAATGAAGCCAAAGTCAAAAACAAGAATAAAATGGTCAGGAACACACTCTCAGATAACCAGCAAAGGGAAACCACGACATGGCACTGAGTAAAAGGAATAATGAGTTTAAATAAACCTCCTGCAGATCCGATTGGCCGTACTTTTGATCCCAAAATGTGTGTGCGTCTTTTGCATGACGTCACATGCATATCGACATTGTTATTACCGCTGACGGACGTGGGGCTATAATATGGCGTGGATCTGCAGCGGCCAGTGGCCACCGACATGTTGCAAAAGCCATGCATAACGGCGTAAGACTGCTGAGCGGCATTTTTATTATTATTAAATAGGTAATCACCACTGCTATCTTTACATGGAGAGGATGGATACGTGACAATCTGCATATGTGTGTTTGTATTTCTGAAAATGTGTGTCTGTATGTGTATCTATTTTTCTGCATGTGTGTAAGTGTGTGCCCCTATGTATCTGTATGTGTGTCACTGTTTGTATCTGTATGTGTGTCATTCTGTGTATGTGTATCTGCATTTGTCTCTATGTGTATCTTTCTGTATGTGTGTCTGTGTATCTGTGTGTGTGTCTGTGTATCTGTATGCGTGTCAGTGTTTATCTGTAGAAGTATCATTCTGTGTATCTGAATGTGTGTCATTCTGTGTGTCTGTGTATTAGCATGTGTGTCTGTATTTATCTGTGTGTGTTATATTATACAAATGGAGGCCTGTGGGGGTAAGGGTGGGGAGAGGTATGGGAGTGGCCGTAGGGCAATTTTCGCACTGGGGCTCTGTGGTTTCTAGTTACATCTCTGCCTGTAATGGCTTCTAACACTTCTATATCCCAAGCAAAAAATCCTCAAACTCCCTGGAACTCCAAACAGCATATACTAGGCTAAGACTCACCAGGAAATATAAAAACAGAATGTGACGGCAGATAAGAACTATTTGGCCCATCTAATCTGCTCAATTTTTCTAAATTCTTTTATTAGCCCTGGCCTTATATTATATCTAGGATAACCATATGCCTATCCCACACATGCTTAAACTCCTTCACTGTGTTAACCTCTACCACTTCAGCTGAAAGGCTATCCCATGCATCTACTACCCTCTTAGTAAAGTAATACTTCCAGATATTATTTTTAAACCTTCGCCTCTCTAATTTAAAATTATGTACTCTTGTTGTGGTAGTTTTTCTTCTTTTAAATATAGTCTCCTCCTTTACTGTGTTGATTCCCTTTATATATTTAAATGTTTCTATCATATCCCCCGTCTCATCTTTCCTCCAAGCTATACATGTTAAGATCCTTTAACCTTTCCTTGTAAGTTTTATCCTGCAATCCATGAACCAGTTTTGTAGCCCTTCTCTGAACTCTTTCCAATGTATCAATATCGTTCTGGAGATACGTGTCAGGATACTAGTTGATCTAGTACGCAGATTTGTGTCACACCTGGGACTAAAGAAACATCTTACTGGGTCTTAGAATGGCCGTACTTAACGTACCAGAGAATAGTCAATAAACTTGCCGAGGTCAGGGACACAGAAGGAGACACAACAATGAGGGAAAGCCAAAAGTCAAGGATACCAGAATACAGGGAAGTCAAAACGAAGCCAAAGTCAAAAACCAGAAATAAACGCTCAAGAACACTCACGTGGGCGGACGTGGGGCTATAAAATGGCGTGGATCCGCAGTGGCTGTCGTCCACCAACATGTAGCAGGAGTCAAATATACTGACGCATGGCCACTGAGTGGCACTTCCGTTATTGTCAGGGAGGCAATTACTGAAGATACCGCAAGGTGAGGATGAATATGTTTGTAACGGACCGTTTTGCACACAAGGGGTAAAAACCGTTTAGGCGATCGGCCCCCTTTCCAGAGATCCAGGCACAGCTACTGCAGAACACCAAAACTCACGAACTGGATACAAAATAGCACTCCAACTCCCGAACTGGAACCTCCCAAATAGCTGCTAGCAGGCGAACAGGAAAAGCAGACGAACAGCTTACACTCCTGGCAATCAGTCTCTAACAGCATACAGTGAATCCCCCCAAGAACGAGACAAGGCTCCGTGTTGAGGGTCAAGCAGTGGTCTGAGGTGCTGGCACACCCAGCCTGATTTTTATTACAGTGTTTTCAAATACAGGACCGCCCACAGGGAGGTATAAAACAACCAATCACATCACAGTTACATCCCACATATTCCCTCCCCTTATCCTGAGGAAACTCAATTATACATACAGTTAAAACATACTTTCTACCCAACTTTCATAACTCTAAAACCATACATCACATTCACATAAAATTACATATTCACAATCAATCCATTCAGGGGAACAACATATTAAAAAATGACATGAATCAGACCAGGGGTTCAAAAGTTAGTAAAAAGTCCTTTGTGACTAAATGAAGCATGGCTTTCTGGCCCAAACCAGTTTCAGAGTCTTCTATCCTGGAGAGTAATTCAATTATCTCCCAGGACAGACACAAGACTCCATTAAGCACATGGTTGCAAAAAGACACAAAATACTTTAAAATACATAAAGTCACATTTATTACATAAAACACAGACATGTAACATATCCCCAGATAGCTCAGGTCTGAGCGCACATTATTAAGTGAATGGCGCTCAGACCACACGAATACAGTTTAATCGCCATAGAGCCAAAGTTTTTACAGTCAGTTTCATACGAATGGGCTCCATGGGATTCCTATCTGGGGTGTAACACATTCAAACAAATCTACCGAACCCCAGGCAGAAAAGCACGAATGAAGCTTTTCTGCAGGTAAAAAAAGATGTCTTTTAAAAGGGGGCCATAGTCCAAAGGCAGCAGGCGAGCAACCAGGCTTCTCCAATGCAATGTGGCGAGATTGGTCTTGTCACAATGTTGCAAAATGGTCTCAAGTACTGCGTACAATACTCCAAGTGAGATCTCACCAGTGTTCTGTACAATGGCATGAGCCCTTTCCTCTTTCTACTGTTAATACCTCTCCCTATACCAAGCATTCTGCTAGCATTTCCTGCTGCTCTATTACATTAAGTACGTCAATTCTAAAAAAACAAAAAATGATAGTGTAGGTACACTTGAAACAGAGTTGGGTTTATTAGCTAATGAAGACCAGGAAAAAGCAGAAATTTTAAATAACTATTTTTCTTCAGTATATATTAATGAGGATCCTATGGCAAGAGATATGCAAATGATTGCTGCAAAAAACTTGCAAATAACTTGTGATTGGATAACTCGAGACAAGGTACAACAGCTATTAAAGAAAATTAATGTAAATAAAGCTCCGGAGCCTGACGGTATTCACCCACGAGTACTTAAGGAGCTAAGTGGGGAAATAAGTGAACCGCTGTATTAAATTTTTCAAGATTCTTTTGTTTCAGGTGTTGTACCGGAGGATTGGAGGAAGGCAGATGTTGTTCCTATATTTATAAAGGATTCAAAATCCTTGCCTGGAAATTATAGACCTGTGAGCTTAACTTCTGTAACTGGGAAAATATTTGAAGGGCTATTAAGGGATAAAATTCAGGAATTCATTGGGAAGAACTTTGTTATTAGTAATCAGCATGGTTTTATGAAACATCGGTCATGTCAAACTAACCTAATTGCATTCTACGAAGAAGTAAGTAGAAGTATAGATCAGGGTGTTGCAGTGGATGTGATCTACTTAGATTTTGCCAAGGCATTTGATACGGTTCCTCACAATAGGTTAGTCTTCAAACTAAAATAAATTGGTCTAGATGAATATTCTTGTTCTTGGGTAGAACATTGGCTTAAGGATAGAGTACAACGAGTTGTAATTAACAGTAAATCAGTAAATTTTCAGGCTGGACAAAAGTGGTAAGTGGTGTCCCTCAGGGTTCTGTTTTGGGACCACTTCTATTTAACATATTTATAAATGATCTTGAAATAGGCATTGAAAGCCATGTATCAGTGTTTGCAGATGACATAAAACTTTGTAAAGTAATAAAATGTGAGCAGGATATTGCTTTGCTGCAGAGAGATTTGGATAGATTGGGGGACTGGGCACTAAAATGGCAGATGAAATTTAACATAGAGAAATGCAAAATTATGCACTTCGGGGTTAAGAATGCACAAGCAACTTACACACTAAATGGTAGTGAATTAGGCATAACCACACACGAGAAGGATTTGGGAATTGTTATAGACAACAAATTAGGCAGCAATATGCAATGTCAATCTGCAGTTGCTAAGGCCAGTAAGATTTTGTCATGTATAAATAGGGGCATAAATTCTCGGGATGAAAATATAATTTTGCCTCTTTATAAATCGCTGGTAAGACCACCCTTGAATATGCTGTGCAATTTTGGGCGCCTGTTCTAAAGAAGGATATCATGGCACTGGAGAGGGTCCAGAGATGAGCTAAAAAATTGATAAAAGGAATGGAGCATTTTAATTATGAAGAAAGGTTAAAAAAAATTAAATCTGTTTAGTTTGGAAAAACGGTGCCTGAGAGGGGATATGATAACTTTATACAAATATATCCGGAGCCAGTACAAACCTTTATCTGGAAATCTATTCATAAACAGGGCTATACATAGGACACGAGGTCACACATTTAGGCTGTAAGTTACAGTAAGAACAATAAGGATATGGAATTCTCTGCCTGAAGAGGTGGTTTTGTCAGAGTCCATACAGATGTTTAAACAAAAACATAACATACAGGGATATAATTTCTAATTAGTGGGGTAATAGCTGCTTGATCCAAGGAGACATCTGACTGCTATTTTGGGGTCAAGAAGGAATTTTTTCCTAGTTTGTGGCAAAATTGGAAGCGCATCAGACCAGGTTTTTTGCCTTCTTTTGGATCAACAGCAAAAATATTTGTGAGGAAGGCTGAACTTGATGGACGCAAGTCTCTTTTCAGCTATGTAACTATGTAACTATGTAACATTGTCTGCCTACCTTTAAGTCATCAGAAATAATTACCCCTAATTCCCTTTCCTCATATGTTGAGGTTAGGACTCTATCAAACATTCTGTACTCTGCCCTTGAGTTTTTTCATCCAAGATGCATTACCTTGCACTTATCCACATTACATGTCAGCTGCCACAACTCTGACCATTTTTCTAGTTTACCTAAATCATTTGGCTTATACCTCCTGGAACATCAACCATGTTATATATCTTAGTATCAGCAAAAACACATACCTTACCATCAAGACCTTCTGCAATATCACTAATAAAAATATTAAAGAGAATAGGACCAAGTACAGATCCACGAGGAACCCCACTGGTGACAAGACCATGCTTTGAATATACTCCATTGACTACAACCCTCTGTTGCCTGTCACTCAGCCACTGCCTTACCCATTCAACAATATTGGAATCCAATCTTAAAGATTGCAGTTTATTGATAAGCCTTCTATGTGCAACAGTGTCAAAATCCGTACTGAAATCTAGGTAAGCAATGTCTACTGCACCACCCTGATCTATTTTAGTTACTCAATCAAAAAAGTCAATAAGATTAGTTTGGCATGATCTCACTGAAGTAAACCCATGTTGTCTCTGATCTTGAAATCCATGTGTTTTTAGATGTTCATCAATCCTATCCATTAACATGGTTTCCATTACTTTCCCCATTACTGAAGTAAGGCTTACTGGCCTATAGTTGCCTGACTCCTCCCTACTACCTTTCTTGTGAATGGGCACAACATTCACTAACTTCCAATCTTCTGTGGCTACTCTTGTTAACAATAATTGGTTAAATAAATCTGTTAATGGTTTTACTAGTACTACACTAAGCTCTTTTTATAACTTTGGGTGTATACCATCAGGTCCCATTGACTTATTTGTCTTTAATTTTGACAGTTGAAATATAACCTCTTCCTCTGTAAACTCACATGTAACAAATGACTCATTTGTCCTTTTTCCTAACTGAGGATACTTTCCTTCATTTTCATCTGTAAATACTGAACAAAAATATTAATTGAGGCAGTAGGCTACACCTTTATGCTCTTCTACATACCTTCATTCTTTTGTTTTTAATCCAACTGTGGCGGAACCAGCCTCGCGACTGGGCATTGGAGAAGACTGATTGCCAGCCTCCTGCCATGTCACTATGGCCCCTGGGATGTATTGCCTGCTCTCCTGTACTGCTGAGGATTGCTACCAACTAGATGGACTTGGCTATGGAGCTTGTGTAGTGCCCTCTGTTGATAGCAACAGTAATATGCACTACCTGAATAGCAAGACTGGTAATTTGCATATTCGGGTAGATTTGCATATTGCTAATTCTGCATGCAGGAGAGACATTTTGTGTTAATTATGGTCTTCCCCACCCATTTATAAATATGTACTTATGTTATAATAAGTCACTGTATGTTGCCTGCTATGATTTGATTGTTTGTAATTTTATTGAGTTTTCACAGCAATGTTAATGTAATGACCATATGGGCTAGTCCCAAGTAAAATAAAGTTTTAGACAGTTCTACTTCACCCTCAATTTGGAGTGCTGTCTCTTATTGGGGGAATCTGCTACAAGGGATTGCTATGCTTGTCATACTCACTTGCTAAATCACTACTAAGGTCTTGTAAGAGCTTGTTCTTGCCTTGCTCTCTGGAGGAGTCTACAGTGGTTATGGTGTCTGCTACAGTGTTTGGAGTCCTCAGGAAGCGCTAGGAGCATCTTTCAATGGAGGTACCCAGTCGGGGTGCCAACTAATCCTCGTTTATGTATCAAAAAAAAGTTTTGTCCCCTTTTGTTACTGACTGCTATTTTCTCTTCTGTGTGTGATTTGGAAGCTTGTATGACTTGCTTAGCCTCTTTCTGCCCAATATTATAGATCTATCTTCCTTACTCTGTTTTTTTGTTTTTTTTATAATTACTAAATGCAGTTTTTTTGTTTATTTACTCTTATGGCCACATCTTTGGAGTACCACAGTGGTTTCTTAATTGTTTTTGCTTTTACTGACAAGCCTGATGCAATTTTCTGTTGCCTTTAGCATTGCAATTTTTAAATAATCCCATTTCTCTTGGACTCCATTTAAACTGCTCCAGTTTGATAATGACTCCTTAACACATCTAATATTAGAAAAGCCTGTTTTACTAAATTCTAAAACTTTTGTTTTTGTGTGGTGTGACTCCGTCACTGTTCTTATATTAAACCACACTGACTGATTACTGGATCCTAAACTTTCATCTACAGTAATACCAACTCTCCATTTGTTAACACTAAATCTAGTATGGCCTCTTTGCGAGGTGGCTCCTCATTGACTTGTTTTAGAGACAATCCCAGTAGGAAGTTTAGGATATGTGTGCTCCTGGCACAAGCAGCTATTTTAGTTTTTCCTCAACTAGTAGATAATTTAACTCTTCTATTTGTCCTGGGGGCCTATAAATCACATCTACACCAGTTACTGTGTGATTATCAAATTCTAATGTAACCCAAACGGACTCGATGTTCACCTCACTAACTTTTATTAGGCTAGTTTTGATGCTATCTTTCACATACAGGGCCACCATTTCTTGCCTTCCCTGTCTTTTCTACACTGAACAAAATTATA
Source organism: Pelobates cultripes (assembly GCA_933207985.1). Lineage (NCBI taxonomy): Eukaryota > Metazoa > Chordata > Amphibia > Anura > Pelobatidae > Pelobates > Pelobates cultripes. The sequence continues at coordinate 208,311,997 of OW240912.1, read as the reverse complement.
AACGCAACACTTTGTTTTTGTCTCCAGTTTTCATGAGCTGAACTCAAAGATCTAAGATGTTTTCTATATACACAAATAGGCCTATTTCTCTCAAATAGTGTCCAGAAATCTGTCTAAATCTGTGCTTGTGAGCAGTTCTCCTTTCCCAAGATAATCCATCCATCCCCCTAACGTGTGCCTTAGGATAGCGACAATAAAAGGCCACTCTAAAATGTGCAGTTTTATCACATAGCACAATGCCACAGCTGTCGCAAGTTTTGAGGAAGTGTGCAATTGGCATGCTGACTGCAGGAATGTTCACCAGAGCTGTTGCCCATGATTTGAATGTTAATTTCTCTACCATAAGCCATCTTCAAAGGCGTTTCAGAGAATTTGGCAGTACATCCAACCGGACTCACAACCACAGACCACGTGTAACCAAACCAGCCCAGGACCTTCACCTTCAAGATCATCTGAAACCAGACACTCGGACAGCTGCTGCAACAATCGGTTTGCATAACCAAAGAATATCTGCACAAACTGTCAGAAACTGTCTCAGGGAAGCTCATCTGCATGCTCGACGTCCTCATCAGGGTTTTGTCCTGACTGCAGTTCGTTGTCATAACCGACTTGAGTGGGCAAATGCTCATATTCTATGGCGTATGGCACTTTTGGAGATGTATTCTTTTCACGGATGAATCCCGGATTTCACTGTACAGGGCAGGTGGCAGACAGCGTGTATGGGTCGTGTTGGCGAGCGGTTTGCTTTTGTCAACATTGTGGATACAGTGGCCCATGGTGGCGGTGGGGTTATGGTATGGGCAGGTGTATGTTATGGACAATGAACACAGGTGCATTTTATTGATGGAATTGTGAATGACAGAGATACCGTGGCGAGGTCCTGAGTCCCATTGTTGTGCTATTCATCCACGACCATCACCTCATGTTGCAGCATGATAATGCACAGCCCCATGTTGCAAGGATCTGTACACAATTCCTGGAAACATCCCAGTTCTTGCATGTCCAGCATACTCACCGGGCATGTCACCCATAGAGCATGTTTGGGATGCTCTGGATCGACATATACAACAGTGTGTTCCAGGTCCTGTCTATATCCAGCAACTTTACACAGAAGAGTATCACACCAGATACTGACTGGTTTTTGGACCCACCTGATCCCTCCAATACAGTAAAACTGCACATTTTAGAGTCGCCTTTTCTTGTGGCCAGCCTAAGGCACACCTGTGCAATAGTCATGCTGTCTAATCAGCATCTTGATATGCCATACCTCTGAGGTGGATGGATTATCTCGGCAAAGGAGAAATGCTCACTAACACAGATTTAGACAGATTTGTGAAAAATATTTGAGAATCATATGCCTTTTGTGTACATAGAAAAAAAGATCTTTGAATTCAGCTCATAAAAAATGGGGGTAAAAACAAGTGTTGTGTTTATAATTTTGTTCAGTGTAAATAAAGAGTACCCTGGTATTGCTATGCCCCAGTCATTTTTCTTATTATACCCTGTCTCAGTAACCGCAACTAAATCTACATTATCGGTTTCCATTATTGCCACAAGTTCATGTATCTTATTCCCTAAACTGCGAGCATTTGTAGGCATGACTTTAAGTTTATAATTTTTTAGCACATTTGCTACAGGCACCTTCTGTTCTTGTTTTGGGGGGAAATTGGATTGATGTTTTATAACCCGTTTGCCACCCCTCCTGGTTTAAATACATCCTAGCAAAACCTCTGAACTGCTCACTGATAACATTTCTTCTCTTTAAAAAAAAAGATACAAACCATCTTTTTGTGGACAGTTTATTTCCATTCCAAACAGAGCTACCATGAGAAATGAAGCAAAATCCTTGCTCCCGACACCATTCACCAAGCCACAAGTTAAAGTACCTAATACACATCCACCTGTTGTTCTGAGTGTTATGCACAGGCAGAATTACAGAGAATGACAATGTGGAAGCAACCTGCCGTATATCATTGGCAAAAACACACAAAAAAACTTCCTTTACCTCTGAAACCTCATTGAAAGCAAAGTAATTTGTCCCTAGATGGACAAGTACATCAAATTCCCCTTCCTGCTTTGCTAGCTTAACAATATTACAAATACATCTCGTGTCCCTGTGAGCAGTAGCTCCAGGAAGACATCTCACACGGCCACTATTGTCCAGCTCCACACCTTTTATAATAAAATCCCCCAACAACAACTGCTTTCTATCAGGCCTCACCTTACCCTTTTTGTCATTGGCTGCAATCTTGCACAGAAGTGCCTGAGCCTATCTCCACAACACCACTACACTCTGAAAGTGCAGAAAATGAATTATGTAGAGCAACAGACTGTGCAATATGCCTTTTATCCACAATGTGAAGAATCACCCTCTATTCGTTTTGACTATTTCCCTCCCTGCTGTTGTATTCGTGAGATTTATTACCTGTATTACTGGTGCATTCGTTATTTTCTGTACGTTCAAATACCTTGTTCGGTAAAATAGCTATTTTACCGAACAAGGACCACCCTGGGTAGCAATTAGAACATAGAATCGTGTGTAACCGCAAGTTAATTGAGAGCCATCTTAAACTCCCGAACGGCCAGTCAGCGGGACTTAGGCGTCGACCGCCTGGAACTATTTTTGGCATAGCCCGTCTGGCTTATTTCCACGAACTTGACACGAACGGCGTTCGGGAAATTCAATCTACCGAATGAGGGGAACACTTTCCACGAACTCTCTAGATCTTAACCCTGGTAGTTTTCGTGTAAATTGACGTGAACGGAGACCGGCTCTTAGCCCCAATTTCATGGAACTCCAAATCGGATACCAGCATGCAGGGAGCCGGTCAAACTTCCACACAACGCGAAACGAAAACTACCGAACGGATTTTCGTGAAATTTAAGTATGTTACTTCCCAGACCTTCAGCTACCCAGGGATGTTAAAATTATGTTTGTATGTAATATAAAAAGTACTTTTCTGAAATTGTTGAAAACTGTAATGTTTCTGACCAGCAGATAATTGAGATTTGTGTATTGTAGAAACTCAATTATCTAGCCTGGCCCAGAGGAGGAGTTTTGTATTGCATAAATTGTGAGTTCTGTGTGCCAGTAAATCAGTCTTGTTCCAGCATTAAGCCTTGGCTCATGTGTGGATTATTTGGCGATTACAGCGATATTTCTTCTCGTGGATTATTGGGATTACTCTGTTATTGGGAAAAGGAAAACTAGACGGTGATATTGACTACTACCGTCACACACAACTCTATATATACCAGTCTGTATACCAGATCCAACAGTAATCCATCTGCCATTCCTAGTACGTCTCTGCGGCAGTGGCTTTGCAACAGTTTCAGCCTGAGTTTATTTAACGGATAATTTACAAGTCTCAGACTTCAAAAATACAATCTCCTGTCACAATATAGAGAACTGTCTACAGATTAGAAAGCATCCAAATCTCTCAAAAGTGGAAGATGAAACAAATGCATAACAACTATTACACTGAACTAAGTCTGCCATTTTAATGAGGTGAGTAATATAAATCAAACAAATCTTAACTTTTTTTGTCCTCCTGTATACCTCAGATTACCTCCAGTTTATCTCCAGAATATCTCCAAGAATACACTTTGAAGCAGCACTCTCCATAATATCTTCAAGCACACACTTTGAAGCAGCACTTGGATGTTGCAACCAAGCTATATTAGCCAAGCTAATGACCACAACCCTTATATAACTCCGAAAAGCACCACCCACTAGGAATGTTTAACAGCTGGGTAGGCCTATGCTTATTTGCAAACAATAGCTAATTAACCAACAATCAAACACCTAGCTAATCAAATGCCTTACCAATTACCAACAGAAAATAAAACCCTATGCAACCAGTAACCTTTTCCTATAGATGAATCTTACCTGTAACAGTAAAAGAAAACTCTTGGCAAAATCTTAGACAGTTAAAGATTCTGTAAAACTCTCCAGAATATCTCTAATCACACACGTTGAAGCAGCACTTAGAAACAGCAACCAAGCTATGAATGGAAAAATGTCCTTCAGGTTAACGAATAACCTATGTAAATGTTCAGACATATGGGGCAATTGGTTTCTGGAGTAAAATACTAACTGGGTTGAGCCAAATGGTGTGGTGCTATCTGATCTTCAAGTTTCCCTGTTCTGTTTTTTTTTCCCTTCTATCTTTCTTTCTTCTTTTTCTATTTCCCCTTCTTCTACTCATACAGCTTAATTTGTCAGTGTGCTGACACACTGCTCGACTTACCTTTCTGTTATGCTGTATGCACCTTGATAAAATGTCTACTGAGCATAACAATATCTCAACCATAAAACTGCAAACTGTTTTATTGCTTTGAAAGTGAACTGTATGACATGCTCAAATTGGAAATGTTTTCTTTTTGTTTTTTAGTACAAGATGTACCAAACTATGTTTGTTTGCTTGATCAATAAAAATTTAAACATGGAAATACGATACCTTCTCTCAGATTAAGCCAAAGCATATTCTGGAATTTTTAGTTCCTTTACAATGAGTGATGTGTACAGTAATTTACAATATCATTCCCTAGTGGATGAGTGACTGTCCCAGGTAAACTACACCACATCAAAAATCAAACTGTCAGTATGAAACATTTACAGCCATTTCTCCTTTATGCCATTGCACTCAGAGAGCAGTGGTGGAACTACTGCAGGTTCAGCCAGTGCTCCTGCACCGGGGCCCACACACTGAGGGGTCCATCGATTGGCCCATGCACTTAGGGCCAACCAATGGGTATTTCTGAAAAGGGACAAAGTCTGGTGTCGCCACCATTAAAGAGTACAGTGGGGATCCTTTTACATGGGAGGAATTAAGTACAGGTAACTTCCTCTCAGCTACAAGTGCAGCCACACGACAGAGGTGGAGACACAGGAGGACTGAAAGGAGGCTGCACCAAAGGAGGGGGACCTCGATCCAGACACACACTCCCATCAGACTCAGGCAAGAGCAGCCGCCCTCCTGCACATACAAAATTGTGACATATTTTTGTATGTGTCAGTGTGTGCATCTGTGTGCCAAGGTGTGTGTATGTGTCAGTGTGTGTTTCTGTGTGACAGTGTGTTTGTGTGTGTCAAGGTGTGCATGTGTCAGGTTGTTTGTATGCCTACATTGCCTTTCTCTCCAAACTGCAACAACTGGAAGCCACAGGACCCAGGGAAGGTCAAGACACCTAACCTTGAGAATATATGCAACAATTGTTCCAGTCAATACTTCCAGAGGGGTTAGATTATCAGGACCTACTACTCGACCAAACACACAGATTGGCAAAGCCACAAGATCTTGCCCCTTCTGTCCTTATGATGCCTTGGGGCCTGGTCAGAGGCTTCTCTCATCCTGGTCGGATGGCTTCAACCCATTGAGTGGTAAAATGCTCTGCAATGTATTGCAGTGTACCAATGTTTTGTTTGTGGGTGATATTTGGCCGCACGATGGATAAGGGTCGGGAAAGTTGCCCCTGAGCAGAGCCATAAGCATCTAATGAATAGAATGCCCCTAGAAGTCCTCCATTTTGTTACGTGCATGGAGATATTTCCCCTCTCTTCAAGTGGGCCGACTGGGCCAGTAAGCGCTGATGACCTTGAATCACCTGAAGATCCAATTACTCTATCCTTGTGTGGTTTATAGTGTATCATTTGGGTCCCAATCTAAAACATAAAAAGGGAAAAACAAAACAATAAAATACAAAAGAATTAAAATAAAAAACACTACAAAGAAGAAACTATAAAACAAAAGACTTTCTTGTGCTGATTACATGGAAGCTCTTGCACAGAAACACGTTTGGTTATTGTTTCTACATTAGGACGTTTTCCTTTTTCACTGAGGACTTTACTCACTATCTTTTGTCTTTTATCAAAAGTTTAGAATACCATAAGACGTTACATTCTGACCAGTATATGCGTAATTCCTGAATTTTAAAGCAGTATAACACTATATGCATTGAGTCAATCTGGGTCCAAGCCAATTACACTAGATTCATAAATTTTCCTAATTATATATGGGGTTTATTATTTTCTTGTTAAACACTAAAGGACTGAACAGCCTCCACATACATACTCCAGCTTGCGCTTCAGGAATCCAAGTGGGCTAAAGCTCATGTGGCCTTTTACCAGGAAACGCACTAATCTAAATTTAACTCCCTCCAGTACTCAATTGATTTTCATTCTTGCTACAACTCAAAAAAGGGGCATATCCATACTGATTAGAAGAGGTAATTATTTTTGCTAGTTTCCAAAAAAGGTGATAAAAAATGAAGATGTATTGTTATTCTTTGTTATATTTACAACGCACCTTACACCCTAGTTAATTGCTAAGGGCCTCATACTGATCAAGTCCAATCTTTAGGCTACTTATTTCAGCGAATCCATTGTCATCTTCAGATTTGGTATGGTAATGATGGGTGGCAATTCTAATTTCATAACTAGATGATACATAAGTTCCTACTCAGTGGAGGTAATGCAAAATACAATTACATGATGCCAGCACCTAACCACCTTACTAAACCAGTTGCTTTTAACCAATGATTATGTAGTCCTGTGGAAAGTCCTTCACACTTTAGAGATGGGTTATGCTTTCCAATTCCCAGTAAATAACACGTTTTCCCAGATAGACCAATTCTACCCAGGTTAAATGTGTACAAATTGAACTGATATCCTGGTATGACCATGCTCCAGTACAATTTTCACTCTCTGAATAATTTCCAGCAAAGGGACCTGACACCTAAAAGGGACCTGACACCTAAATGTGTATTTGTAGACAGATACATGGGGTAGAGCTGACACACATGCATGGATATTTCATAAATAATAACCGCTATGATGTCTCTGCAGACTCTGTGTGGCTCATAAAGACTTTAATCGGGAAGTGCTTATCAAACATGCCAGCTATGCAAAAGCTCAAAGGATCAAATCCTATCTCTCCCTTACCTAATATTTTAATTTTAATTATTTCCAATAAACAAATTCCTTACACAACCACTATTAGGGAGTGAAGCAAGGTTAGAGACCAATTCCATAAAATGTAGTTGTAACAGCACCCTCAGCATAAAAGGGTTAAACCAACATTTAGTAGATTTTCCCCTTCCAGAGATGCAGGCACAGCTACTGCAGAACACCAATCCGCCGAACAGGAAACCATATGAATGCGGTAAGCAGCCGAATAGGAAAAACCATACGAATAGGTTTACACTCCTAGCAGTCAAACTGGAACAGCATACAATAAATCCCCCCAAGAACGAGACAAAGCTCCGTGTTGAGGGTCAAGCAGTGAACAGACAGAGCTGTGGGTTTATTGTGCTTATGTACACATTCTTACACATTAGTACCACCCACGGGGTTTTGGAACACAACCAATAAACACATACAATACACTCAGACACTCCCACACAAATTCCTCCCCTCTGCATGTGATTCAATTACCTTACACAATGGGTAATGTAATTTAGAACAAGCAGAGAAATACAATTTTTACACATTATTCATAACTTGAAAAGTATGCATCACATTTTACATTTTCCGAATCAGCATACTCCAAATACAAACATATGTCAAAATCATACAAATTGGTCCAGTGGTTCAAAAGATAGATCGTAGTCCTTTGTGACCACAGGAAGCATGGCTTTTCTGCCCAAAACCAGTTCCACAGAGTCTTCTATCCTGGAGATAATTGTGAAGTAATCCAATTATCTCCAAGGACAGAGGCAAAACTCCATTGAACACATGGCAGCAAAAGACAGTAAAACACATAAAAACATATAACTGTGCAGCCATTGCACAAAACAGGTACATTCAACATATCCCCAGATAGCTCAGATCTGAGCGCACATTATTACTGAATGGCGCTCAGAGCACACACATACAGTTCAATTGCCATGGAGCCAAAGTCTTTCCATAGTCTTTCATTATACGAATGGGCTCCATGGCATAGCTATCTGGGGTATCACTGCTCAAACAGGGCAAGCACCAAATGACCCGGCTTTCTTGTCTTTGCAGGGGAAAATCAAGCCTTTTAACATGGGGCCATAATCCAAAGGCAACAGGCGAGCAACCAGGCTTCTCCAATGCAATGTGGCGAGATTGCTCTCGTCACAGTAGTTGGCTAAAATTACTTTTGTCCTTTGTAAACAAAAAACAAAAGTATTTAAACAAGGTAACAATGTAAGTGCAGTCAGTAGTGTACACACAATCCATGGGGCCTCGGTGCAAAACTGATCCATGGGGCCCCCCCATCCCTCCCCCACTGCCACCCCATACAGACACACACAGAGATACACACAGACACATACATACAGACACACATTCATACAGACACATACATAGACACACAGACACATACATACACACAGACAGACACAGATATACATACATACATACACACAGACACATACATACAGACACACAGGCACATACACACACACAGAGATAAATACAGACACATACATAGACACACAGACAGACACATACATACAGACACATACACAGACACACACACACACACAGATATACATACACACACATACACACATATACATACATACAGACACATACACACAGACACATACATAGACACACAGACACATACACAGAAACACACACACACACACACACACACATGCAAAATATTTTGACTGGGGTCCAGTGGCTCAGGTTGATGGGGCGAGTGACTCCCAGCGTCTAACATCTTCAGAGGGGGCCCAGTCGCGCTGTTACCGGGCCCACTCTGATGATGATATTCATTTCCATTGGGTGGCTCTAACAGCATGGGCCACCCGATGGGCCCGTTCACTTGCGGACTCGGCAATTACACTGCGCATTACACTCGGCAATTACAGTACGCCGCTGAGTGCAGTGCTGGCCTCTCAGTAAAAACATAAAGCAGTAGCTACCTAAATTGATTATATACAAACCTTACAAGGCACTAAAATTCTCATCCTTGACAAAATTTACTGACCATGGATAGGATCAATACTTTTTAAATTCAGCTCATCTACCACTACTCTGTCGATGAGCGAAATCTCAACTAACTAAACCCTTTGAGAGTGAAATACGATAGTTGTTCTATGCTGCCACAAATTACTGGAGCCTAATAATCTCACAGAGCTCAATTACCAATATTTTCATTCTATTTTAACACCTCATTTACTAAAGCTATTTAGCAAGGGTTTCACCAGAGGAATTTTAGGCCTATCCCCCTACTGACAATAAAATCTACACTTGGCTATTAGCCAATCAACTGGCTTGAATGTTAACTTCCCTTGTTGTACTATCAAATTGGTTTCACCATGGACCAGGGGTCAAACAACACCAATGTTTTAAACCATCTTAATACCTGCCAGTCCGTAGCGTTTTCTAGTATTATCAATGGACTTATCGCATTATATTGCAGCCCCTCTGATCTGGTTTTACATCCTAGTTTTCTCCCATTATGAATGGAACAAGGTAATTACTATTGTTTATTATTTCCTTAGCACCCTTAGCACAAGGAATTAAATCACACACATACATCACTGGAGTACAAATTGCCGATCCACCACACTTGCACAAAGCACAGTCAGTACTCACTGCACGCACACGACACACAACCAATACACAATGTACACACCACATAAAAAAGCATACACAGAACACACACAGGGCACACAGTCAGCATTCACTGCACATACATGACACATATGACATTCAGCAAAGGCCCTGTCAATGTCCAGGGCTCTTAGCTGGGACTCCAAAACTTTTAATTGAAATTATCTTGTTTTATGACAAGTAGATTATTTAATTATGGACATGTAGATTGGGCTACCACTAAGGTGTGTGGTAGCCGTGCTTTCCTGGCCCGGTGCTGCATTAACAAACAGAGGGGAGAGACATGCGTGTCTGAGTAGCTAAGTGCCCCATCGAGCCTCTTGTAACCAAAGCATCTTCACCAATCGCAGTTAACTGCAACCTGCAAACAGCTGCAGAGAGGTCCTGTCCCGTCCCATCCCATCCCACTCCTAGTCCATGGAGAACACTAAGAAAGCAAAGAGTAAGGAGGTGAGAGAGGGAGAAAGGTGCTCTGGGAAGAAAAGAAAAGTTTTGTGAAAAGTAAACTGGAAGGAGCAGAAAAACAAAAAAAGAAAAGCTCTACTAAACTCCAGCCCCCCTCTACTAAACTCCAGCCACCTTTGCTAAACTCCAACCCCCCCTCTACTAAACCCCAAACCCCCTACTAAAAATAAAAAGAAAAACAATATTAGACTCTGACCCCACTCATATTGTGTATCCGAATCCGGAGTCCTGCGCCTAATGGCACCATCCACATCCTGGGCCAGAGCTGAAATCCCTGGAAGGTGTAACATGTAGACGTCGCGCACCTCAGGCCCACCTCCATGCCTTTATGCCCTCCTCCCGCCTGCCTCCATGCACCTTCTGACTGTACCTAAGCCTCTAGCAGTAGCAGTAGAGGTGCTTAGAGATGTAGTGGTGCTTAGAGATTTATTACAGTATTAAATAAGCAATATTGAATGCTGCAAGGAAAGCAGAAAGTATGACGACCCCACTGTCATCCAGCCCTGACAAAAACCTGTGTCTGTGGGCGAAAAACCCTCTTTATGGAGGTCTGAGCTTTGTCCAGGGAAGTGAACAGGTTCACATGTTTATGAAAGGTTCCCCGAACAGAAACCCTTTAGCCAGGGGGCCCGATTCCTTTGATCGCAAATCCGACAACTTGTTGTCCATCCGTAAAAAGACTGCCTTCCTGCGTTCCGTGGAGAGCGCCACATTCGTATTGCCCAGCAGACAAATAGAGTGCAAAGCTCAGTCCCGCATGGCGGCTGGGTCCAGCGTAGCCCCTTCCGAGTAGGCCTCATCCGCCAGCATTAACATCCTGCATTGGGAACCCAGCATGGAGGCTGCGCTCAACCCCTTTCTTGGGGTCACATTCAGTGCGGGCCATGAATGTGGAAACCAGGAAATCGTATTCCGGGATTGTGGCAACCTTATCCGGCAGGGGAGGAACCATTCTGAGGACCTGGGGTGTTTAATGGACCGAGGGTCGAACAGGGGTTCGCCCCTGACATCCAGGAAAGTATCTTGGTCCACGGCCATAGCCCCAGGTGTGGAGGCATCCTCAACCTCACGGTGCCACTTATGGTCGTCCCCATAGTCCTCGTCCCACTCAACTCAACTTCCTCCTCCGAGGGGGACTGGTCTTCCCGCCATTCATCCAGGACGGCCATAGTTAGAGACTCCCTCCCCCGCACCTGACCATCGGTGGTGCCTGGCCTGTGAGGCCGACAACGTCGGGCCTTGACGCTTCGCCGGAGCCTTGCCTTTCCGGGAGCGTGGTTCAGGGCCTTCACCCTTCCAATAGCGCCCCTGCGCATTTGCCTGCTCTCTCCTTGGTGAGTCTGACTCAGCCGAGTCATCTGCCATCTGGGAGGTCCCTCTAGCATTCCACTCCGGTTGTGCTTGAGGGAGGGCCCTAGCCAGGGCCTTTTCCACGGAGGCGGCTACCACCGCATTAATCATCGCTTGCAAACTCTGCTCTTGGGTAGAGGGCTCCATAATCACCGTTTTTATTTGTGTAGTGCCAGCTTGTCAAACTCAAATGCTAGCTCGGGCCAAATTAGCAATGTTTAAGTTTATGCGGACCACAAAAAAACCCCAAACTTACATTTTCATAGAAACGTAGGTTTATTTTGAAAAGTACAGTATAAAAATAAAACAGCATCCCCCTCTACTAAACCCCAGCACCCCCTTTACTAAACCCCAGCCCCTGTTAAAAAAAAAAAAAAACAATATTAGCCAACAAGCAGACTCCACTCACATTGCCACTGCCAGTATGCGACTCAGGAATCCAGCCTCTGATATACCCCCCAATGGCAGAGTCCGCACCTAGTGCCAAAGTTGATCCTTCTGCTACTCCTTGAAACCCTGTGAAGGTGGAGAACGTTGCGTCACGTCTGACTGTGATGTGGCGTTGCGTGCCTCCGTGCACCTCCAGGTCCTCCACTGTCCAGCCGTGGCCTTCGCAACACTGACCAAAACATACTTACTGACATACACACGCACTGCAAAAAAACACACACACACACACACTCACTGACAGACACATACTTACTGACAGACAGACACATTCATACATTCTTGCACACACTAACACATCATTTTATTTATTGCTCCCTACCTTTGGGAGCTGGTGTGGGGCCTCTCCCTGGGGTCTCCCTTCCTGCTCCTTCACGCACAGTTTAGTGATGCCAGGATGGAATTACATCATATTCCGGCACCTGGCATCACTACATAGGGCATATTCTGGCACTTGGCATCACTACATAGGGCGCGCGAGGGAGCAGTGAGGAGCAGGAAGAACAGACTAAGCTGCAGCCAATGTCCTCTCCTCCCGGCTGGGCAAATTTTAGCAAAATAGGCATCTGCAATGTGGGTAGAGCAGGTGCCTACTCTGCCTTAACATGTCAAACTCGCAGCTCGCCGGGCCACAAATATTTTCATTGTGGTCTGCATGCGGCCTGTGGGCCGCTAGTTTGACATGCTTGGTGCAGTGTCAAGATTTCAGATCTGATTTTCGATCCTTTCTCAAGGTGTCACCTTGAAAAAAAGGATCGAAAAGCAGATCCGAAACTTTGACACAACACGAATAAAAATGCAGATTTTTTTCAATTAACTAAGACAAACGAGTAACACTTTCTCCAGTAAACATTCAAGTATATATAGGTTTCAGTGTAGTGCACCAAGGTATTAAAAATCTTTTTGGATACACCTTTTTTTCTACAAAGAAACAGAATAAAAGTGAGTGTTCTCATTCTTGTATTTTTATTATATATACAGGGAGTGCCGAATTATTAGGCAAATGAGTATTTTGACCACATCATCCTCTTTATGCATGTTGTCTTACTCCAAGCTGTATAGGCTCGAAAGCCTACTACCAATTAAGCATATTAGGTGATGTGCATCTCTGTAATGAGAAGGGGTGTGGTCTAATGACATCAACACCCTATATCAGGTGTGCATAATTATTAGGCAACTTCCTTTCCTTTGGCAAATGGGTCAAAAGAAGGACTTGACAGGCTCAGAAAAGTCAAAAATAGTGAGATATCTTGCAGAGGGATGCAGCACTCTTAAAATTGCAAAGCTTCTGAAGCGTGATCATCGAACAATCAAGCGTTTCATTCAAAATAGTCAACAGGGTCGCAAGAAGCGTGTGGAAAAACCAAGGCGCAAAATAACTGCCCATGAACTGAGAAAAGTCAAGCGTGCAGCTGCCACGATGCCACTTGCCACCAGTTTGGCCATATTTCAGAGCTGCAACATCACTGGAGTGCCCAAAAGCACAAGGTGTGCAATACTCAGAGACATGGCCAAGGTAAGAAAGGCTGAAAGACGACCACCACTGAACAAGACACACAAGCTGAAACGTCAAGACTGGGCCAAGAAATATCTCAAGACTGATTTTTCTAAGGTTTTATGGACTGATGAAATGAGAGTGAGTCTTGATGGGCCAGATGGATGGGCCCGTGGCTGGATTGGTAAAGGGCAGAGAGCTCCAGTCCGACTCAGACGCCAGCAAGGTGGAGGTGGAGTACTGGTTTGGGCTGGTATCATCAAAGATGAGCTTGTGGGGCCTTTTCTGGTTGAGGATGGAGTCAAGCTCAACTCCCAGTCCTACTGCCAGTTCCTGGAAGACACCTTCTTCAAGCAGTGGTACAGGAAGAAGTCCGCATCCTTCAAGAAAAACATGATTTTCATGCAGGACAATGCTCCATCACACGCGTCCAAGTACTCCACAGCGTGGCTGGCAAGAAAGGGTATAAAAGAATAAAATCTAATGACATGGCCTCCTTGTTCACCTGATCTGAACCCCATTGAGAACCTGTGGTCCATCATCAAATGTGAGTTTTACAAGGAGGGAAAACAGTACACCTCTCTGAACAGTGTCTGGGAGGCTGTGGTTGCTGCTGCACGCAATGTTGATGGTGAACAGATCAAAACACTGACAGAATCCATGGATGGCAGGCTTTTGAGTGTCCTTGCAAAGAAAGGTGGCTATATTGGTCACTGATTTGTTTTTGTTTTGTTTTTGAATGTCAGAAATGTATATTTGTGAATGTTGAGATGTTATATTGGTTTCACTGGTAATAATAAATAATTGAAATGGGTATATATTTGTTTTTTGTTAAGTTGCCTAATAATTATGCACAGTAATAGTCACCTGCACACACAGATATCCCCCTAACATAGCTAAAACTAAAAACAAACTAAAAACTACTTCCAAAAATATTCAGCTTTGATATTAATGAGTTTTTTGGGTTCATTGAGAACATGGTTGTTGTTCAATAATAAAATTAATCCTCAAAAATACAACTTGCCTAATAATTCTGCACTCCCTGTATATATGTATTAAGGCCTTTTGGCCTGTAATTGTGGGAGGGGCGTATGACTCACCTTCTCCCTACTTAAGGGACACCCCTTACCTGGCTCCATACCGTTCAAGGTCAGCGCTGCATCGAGAATCCACTTCCGGTTCACGTACTGCGCCATCTTGCTTTTCAAAACCCGCGGTTTTCGTTTGGTGTAGCTGTGTCCAGGAATCCTTACAGGTTTTCCGCCCGTTCAGCCACGCACATACCCGGTGTTTTCGTCGCAGATTAAGTCCACAGGACTCCAAAATCGTAAGTCCGTCGCCCGGATCATTTCCCACGGCGTCGCGATTTAAAACGGCCTTACTTTACGGCCACACGCTTTACGGCCAAGTCACAGGCATATTAACCCCTTTGTTGCCGGCAGGCATATCGGTTTCGGTTTTTCTTGTATTAAGCAAACTTGTTCTGCATCTCAGCAGCTATAGTTGGTTTCATGTTATTACTGTTATTTATTTTATGCAAATTACGAAATCCTTGCATATGACTGGGGCAATACCCCTGTTAACTACTTATAAATAAGTATTTATTTAGGTTATGGTTCAATCTTTTAGCAGATATGGCATTATTAAAGTTTTATTGAAATTCTTCATGTTATATACATATATTTATGGAGTTAAGCTTAGACAAGCTTTTACATTTTACAGTTATCTCTTGTAGGATTTACGTTATAAATTATGTTTAGAAATTACGTTTCTATCATACCATGTACTCACGTTTCTTACATGGCACTTATATATTCTGACTTTTTCTTTGTGTACTCAAACGACATACCAAGTACACAAGAACACGGTCTCATAAAATCTCACAAACTTTCAGGTTGAATCACACGTCTTGATTCAACCACTCATACGTCACGTTGTTTCCTAATTTGGGATAATTTCTCAAATATTCCTGTACCTCGTACTTACATTCATGGCTTACGTTTACGGCCTAACATATACGGTATTGTTTTAAATCCTGCACCTTATTATACTACAAACACTAGCATTACTATATCATACACATTAATCTTGTCACCATAAGAGACATATCATACACACCCCCAAGCATGATTACCATACCACCGCATTCTGCCTATCGTTTAGTGGTCCGCGAGGCCAACACCCCGCCTCAATGTTTCGGAGGTAATGCCCCCCGGGCCACACGTGAGTTAGCCGCCTCGCATTATAGAGAGGGTGCCACCTGTCACTCCCTTCCCCTGTTTTCTTGTATTGTCACCGAGAGGCCTACGAATTCCTGCCACTACGTCGGGTGGCCTCAATAACCCCTCGCGCCAACGCATAGATAGAGCCTCTCATAGCCACTTGGCAACTAGCAGGGCCTCACCTGTCACCAAAGAACAAGTTTAATTTTTTTTTTTAACAAATCCCTTTTCCAGCAACAGCAAGGAAAGCGGAACTTTACAAATTATTACACACCTCAACCGATAACGTGGACGCTGGGGAAGGGTCGAGCCAGTCCCACCCAGGAAACATACATGACATGCTCACGTCCCTCATGACATCCATGAGCAAGGTCAATTCTAGGCTGGAGAAACTTGAATCGGTCACTACAGCCCTCACTATGGCTGGACCGGCCACGGCAATTCCCCCATCAGTGGTGGAGTCGCAATCAGTTTCTCCAGCTATCACCTCGGATGACCAAGAAGTTTACCCTGCCCACATGATTCCTGAGCACCTCAGGAGAGATATCCTGGAAGGTAAAGATGTCAATCTGGCCTCACTACTAATTGCCTCCCAGGATATAGTGGAACATAAGACCTACGCTTATGACGATATTTCTGTGGTGGTCAAATCCAGGGATGCACGATTAAATAGGAAGCTAACCATTCCAGAATTTGTATTAACTTTTGGCATTTATCGGGATGTGGTCTGTACGGTATATCCCCACAGACGTGAGGAGTTTGACTTATATATGCACAGGCTGGTTGATCTGGGCAACAAATATGGTGGGTCAGCTTTCTATGACTACCATAGATCCTTTTCTGCCAAAGTGTCTGGCGCCTTCTCACAGTACGGGACAAGGTCCAACTGGAGTAAGATTGATACGATCATATTTTGCAGGCACTTTGCAGGTCTAAGAGCACCGGCCTGTGCACACTGCTCCTCCATGGCTCATACTGCCAATTTTTGTCCGACCACTGCGAACGAACCTACCACCTCGCAGGGCACTAGCTCCGCTGTGTCAGCAGAGAGAACACCCAAAGACAAACTGGGTCGACCTATCAAGTTTTTGGGGAAGTCCCAAATATGTAATAATTTCAATGTCGGTGCATGTAATTACAGCGGTTGTCGGTTATTGCATATATGTTCAAAATGTTTTAGGGCACATGCGAAAACCATGTGTCCAAATAAAATGTACCCTAAGCAATACTTAACTGAGATAAATATTTCTGTACTCACGGCATTACTGTCACGACATCCATCTAGACATTTGGTAGACTTCATCATCACTGGTCTATCACAAGGATTCCATACTGGTCTCATACACATGCCTTCAGGAATCCTTGAATGTCCTAATTTACAATCTGCACAACAAAACCCTACAGCGGTTAGCACACTCATAGCCAAAGAAGTGGCAGAGGGCTTCCTATTGGGACCCTTTCAGTCCCCTCCTTTTTCCACATGGCGGACAAACCCCATCGGTATTGTCACAGGGAAATCTTCCCACAAACAAAGACTTATCATCGATCTGTCTGCACCTCACACCTCTGCCTCACCTAGTCTGAACTCCCTTATCCCCTCTGAGGAATTTTCACTTCAATACTCCACCATAGATCACGCCATTACAGCTATCATGCAGGCAGGGGTCGGAGCATGGCTCAGCAAGACTGACATTACAAATGCCTTCAAATTATTGCCTATCCACCCTACACTATGGCACCTGCATGGCATTAAGTGGGCCGGGCACTACTACTTTTTCTCACGCCTAACGTTTGGTTCAAAAAGTAGTCCGGCCATTTTCGACGTATTCGCCGAAACATTATGCTGGTTATTATTAAATGTAGCCAGATGCCCTACAGTTATACACTACCTGGATGATTTCTTACTGATCGAAGAGAACACTTCCCCTCCCAGTAGCCTCATAGAAACCATCAGTCTTTTTAAACAGGTGGGTGTTCCAGTCTCCCCCACCAAAACTGAAGGACCAGATACAGTCATCACCTTTCTGGGAATCATGCTAGACTCAGCCACCATGCAAGCCAGCCTGCCACGCACCAAGATAGAGAACATTCTCACCAACATTAACCTCTACATACACCTCGGTACTTGCAATCGCAAAGAATTGCAGTCTCTACTTGGGTCACTGAACTTTGCCATGCGCATTATACCTCAAGGCCGGGCTTTCATCTCACGGCTCCTAACCATGTTCCCACTGTTTAGACATGATGCACACAGGTTACCACTGGATACCCAAGCCACGGCAGACCTACTTATGTGGAGAAACTTTTTGACCACCTGGAATGGGAAAAGCATGTTTCTCCCTAAATTGTCTGACTCCTCACCTACCATCTGGTCAGACGCGGCGTCTACCACAGGTTTTGCAGCAATTTACGGGAATGAATGGCTTTGGGGTAGCTGGCCTCCAGAGGTACAGGACCTGGAAGGGTTTTCCACTACCTCAGCTCTATTTGAGATGTATCCCATTGTGGCAGCTGCCGTGACATGGGGGCATCTATGGGCAGGTTCGTCAGTACGTTGCCACTCAGACAACCAAGCTACCTGCCACATCATAAACAAAGGCCGATCCAAGTCACTGACCATTATGAGGTTCTTGAGGAAACTCACCTGGCTGGCTGCATGCCATAATTTCTTCTTGTTTTGTGTCCACCTCCCAGGTGTTTGTAACACGGCTGCTGACAATTTGTCTCGTTTCAATTTTCAGGCTTTTCGGCAAATACTTCCGTCAGCCGCACGTACAGCCACGACCACTCCACCGTTCCACCAGCTAGTCATGGACTAGAAGCTATTATGCAACATAGCAGGACATTGGCACAATTAGCACTGTCCACCAATACCCGGAGAACATATGACAGGGCTTTCCTTCTATTTAAAAGATTCCTGTCACTGCACAACGTCACACAACCTTTCATCATGACATCTTTGTTAGGTTTTGCTTCTTTTTGCCACCTCAAACTTAAATTATCTTACAACACAATCAAGCTATATCTGACAGGCATACAACATCACATGCTAACATTACAACCAAACAACACAAGTTTCATGTCCTCCTACCAGATAAAAAACATCCTTAGAGGTATCCAGAGATCCGAACCCCCACGTACCGCGCAAAGGCTACCTATAGATTTCAATATCTTCATGGATTTATCCAGCCTAGTAGATTCAAAACCCTTTGCGAACAACACAAACCTTGTTATAAAAACCGCCATATACGTAGCTTTTTATGGTTTCTTGAGACCAAGAGAATTTACCGCCATCAACACATCCCAGTCCATTCACATTCTGCTTCATTCACACTTAACGAAACACATGGATTACTATATTTTAGCTCTGCATCACTCCAAAACCAATCAACACGCACCCCCGGTAGAGGTTAGATACTATCCTACCCACAACGTGTGGTGCCCCGTCACATTACTGGACACCTATACTCAGCATTTCAAAGCATCACCATCTCAACCACTTTTCTGTCTACAAGGTTCGGTACTCACTACCACCACCTTCATGACCCACGTCAGGTCCCTACTTACACAACTAGGCCTAAAATCAGCTAACTATTCGGGCCACTCCTTCCGCATAGGGGCGGCCTCCACAGCGTCCAGTGCAAACATTCCAGTACATGTTATCAAGTCACTAGGGCGCTGGAAGTCTTCTGCATACTCTAGATACATACCTAACCCGGTACAAGAAGTTAGAAATGCCTTTCAAGATATGTCTGGTTGAAGTATGTATACTGCTCGTTTCTTAATAAAGTATATTTTCTACTTTTGCCCTCTTTATTTGCAGGCCTACCTCATCGTCGGTTCCGGCACACCACAACCGACTTGCTCTTTCACACTATCCCACACTTATCAGTGTTTGTATCTTCTGTACTATCATGAGCCCTTAACACAAGTATTAAGGCCTTTTGGCCTGTAATTGTGGGAGGGGCGTATGACTCACCTTCTCCCTACTTAAGGGACACCCCTTACCTGGCTCCATACCGTTCAAGGTCAGCGCTGCATCACCCTCCCACCCACTCCTCTTTTATTAACTCCTTTTTCTCATACATTTCTTATTGGTGGGCCCTCTTTATTTGCAGGCCTACCTCATCGTCGGTTCCGGCACACCACAACCGACTTGCTCTTTCACACTATCCCACACTTATCAGTGTTTGTATCTTCTGTACTATCATGAGCCCTTAACACAAATATATATATATATATATATATATATATATAATATACATGAACTGCAGACTATGTCCCCCAAAGGACTCAATATATTGTAGATTGGATTAGCCGTATTAGTCCAGTAGACAAAATGCCAAACGGGCTGGGAGGGGGTCTATTCTCAGCCAATCTGCACCTTTCACTTACAGGCATATCTTCTGCTATTTATGACACCCCCCTCCCCCTTCTGTAACATCAGTTGTTTTAAGTGTTAAACTCTATCAGATTGATCAATATTGATTCAGACCTGAGGAAGAGAGGAAAGCTGTGGAAAGCTTGTCTTTGAAATATTATGTTAGCCCAATAAATAAGGTATCATTGCATACTGCTATACTGGTATTTTGGCATTATATATATGTATATATATTTGGCAATAAATATATATATGTGTGTATGTAAAAGGTGGGAGGGGCTTTCCCACCTTTTAAAACACCCCAATTATCCTGATGTTGCCTTCGTGAAGTTGCAGACTTCCGCTTCTGGATTTCTGATTTTTGACCTGTTCCTAGCATCCTGTGCTTTCTTCACTGCCAGGTTCCTTTTTTTGTTCGGTAGATTGCAATCCTGCAGTAGTGGTGAGTATATCATTACAGAATTACAGAATTAAATTGAAGAAGTTTTACCCATGGTTTTGGAAGCAGGCTATATCAACATCAAACTGTACCAATATTTTACTAAAAGCCATCCCTGCACCCCACTCATCTACACTATACCTAAAATCCACAAGGACCCATGTACACCACCGGGCCATCCTATAGTGTTAGCTATTGATGGGGTGTTGAAGCCAATTGCTAAAAGGCTTGACCATCTTTTTAAAGCACCCATAGAGGAATTACACACGTGCATCAAGGACACACAATCACTCTTAATCACAATCACGCCAAAATTGAGAAGCTGGAAATTTGAGATAAGAAGCCTATCCTGATTACCATGGATGTACGCAGTTTATATACTGTTATCCCCCATGATGAAGGGGTGGAGCCATGTGGGGCATCTTGACACACTCCACAACATATGCAGGCCCCCCAATTGAACTTACTTTGAAGCTACTTACCCTGACCTTACAAAACAATTACTTTTGGTTTAAGGACCAGTGGTACCTCAAAGTTGCAGGAACCATGATGGGTGCAGCCATGGCACCTATATATGCTAACACATATATATATATAGGCATATGAAACATTCTGTCTAATTTTGGGAAAAATATATTAGGATACTACAGGTACTTAGACGACCTGCTAATCATCTGGTCCGGCACCCAAGAAGAGGCGTACTATATGTTATCCCATCTTAATTCATTACCTACACACTAATCAGGCTACTGGCAAATATTAGTCCAGAACAAATCCAGTTTCTAGATTTGGAAATCTATCTGGAACATCAAAGGATTGAACATGGGCACTATTCAAAACTTACTGATCACAACATTCTATTACACTTTCAAAGTACCCATCCCATGGTGTTATAACAATCTTTACCAAAGGCCCAGTTCAATTTCAATGAGGAAACCAAGGAAAATTCCTGGATAGAGGATATAAGTCCCAGAGCCTACAGAAAGCGCTACATGAAGCATGCAGTGCTTGCGTTAATAGTAAAGTAGTGAGCTCAGAGAGACTAGTCTTCCCCATGATCAAGCAACTCCTCAAATTTCTGCTGTTAGGAAAAACTGTGGCATGGTCTCGAGTGACGACACACTCCCTAAAGTTTTTGAAGAACCCCATTATACGGTACAGAAGAAATAAGAATTTGAAAGGTCTACTTGTCCATACCGATCCAGTGAACAGCTATTCACAAAGTGTGGGTGTTCATGTCCGTGGTTCACTGCGCTGCCCAGGTTGTTTGACATATGGACATATGGTCACAAAGATAAAGCACCACACTTACAGCAGCAGTAGCTTAGTATCCAACAGCTTAAAATACATAGTAAAAACAAAGAGAACGTTATCTGCACTCTGGCCTAAATCCCAATGAACATTTAAACAAAATGGAGGCTCTTTAGTTTTATTCCAATGGCCATTTGGATATACAAGCTCACCTGCCATGTCAAGGCAAGCCTCAATAGGTGAGTTCCTACACTAGCCATTAGATATGCTGATATCAGCCAAGAATCTCCAGTAAGACAGGAAGGGGTATTTTATAAACCTTTTCACAGTTAACCCTTTATAGGGCTTCTACACATACAATAAACTTTGCTGGACATATGGTGCCAAAATGTTTCTTCAATCACCCCCACCAAAACAAAGAGTATAAGATACATCACATGATTACTTGTAAGGCAACCCATTATTTACAAGCTGATATATCCATGTGGTTTGTCATACATTGGAAAAATGGAGATGACCCTCTGTGAGCAGATTAGAGGGCACCGTTCCAGTATAAGACTGGCATTTAGTGATGGAGCCAGTGGCAAAGCACTTTCTGCACTTAAAACATTCTTAAAAGTTTGTAGCAACAGACCATGTTCTAGCACTAAGAAGTGGAGGCGACTGGGGCAGAATGCTTCTCAACAGGTACATGATCTGCAGACTATGTCCCCCAAAGGACTCAATGAGACGATACCCTACTATTCTTTCCTGTAAAGCTCTTCAAATGTGTGTATATGAATTATCTAAACTTAGATTATTAATTCATAATCATCATTCCCTGCCTAAAAGTTTGTTTTTAATTTAATTTTTATATGTATATAGTCTAGTATGTATAGCACTTTAACAAGGTTGTAGCACTTTAACAATAAGTGGCACTTTAACAACATATTGCACTTTAATAATTGTTTGCGCTTTAATAATATGTGGCACTTTAATAATATAATGCACTTTAAGAATATGTGGCACTTTAATATTACATGGCACTTTATAGATATCAAGCACTTTGTTATCTTTAATGCACTTTATTCACCTTTCTAGAATGCATTTTATGTATGACATCTCACAGCACAGTACACTTGATACACAAGGCACAATACTAGAAATGTATTAGTCAATATAAGCTATCTATTTATTCTCCTATCTTTAATGTATTTCCCCAGTTTATGATTTCACAGAAAAAAGTACAGCACGGGCTGCACTTTTCAATCACGTCTTCCAGGCTAGTTCCCCACACGTAAGCAGCATGACACTATGGTAATTACTTTGTGTATAAACATTGCTAAGGCAACACGTGTGACGTAATCACACATTCAAGGCCTCGAGTAACTATTGGGGCAGAGCATGCATGCGCATGCGCCCGTGGACCGGCGGAACGCTTCAGACCTGAGTAAAAGAGAAAACTCTGGATAGCTTGTCTTTGAAATATTATGTTAGTCCAATAAAAAAGGTATCATTGCATACTGCTATACTATTATTTTGGCAATATATATATATATATATATATATATATATATATACAAATATATTATATAAATATGTATGTATGTACAGGGAGTGCAGAATTATTAGGCAAGTTGTATTTTTGAGGATTAATTTTATTATTGAACAACAACCATGTTCTCAATGAACCCAAAAAACTCATTAATATCAAAGCTGAATATTTTTGGAAGTAGTTTTTAGTTTGTTTTTAGTTATAGCTATGTTAGGGGGATATCTGTGTGTGCAGGTGACTATTACTGTGCATAATTATTAGGCAACTTAACAAAAAACAAATATATACCCATTTCAATTATTTATTATTACCAGTGAAACCAATATAACATCTCAACATTCACAAATATACATTTCTGACATTCAAAAACAAAACAAAAACAAATCAGTGACCAATATAGCCACCTTTCTTTGCAAGGACACTCAAAAGCCTGCCATCCATGGATTCTGTCAGTGTTTTGATCTGTTCACCATCAACATTGCGTGCAGCAGCAACCACAGCCTCCCAGACACTGTTCAGAGAGGTGTACTGTTTTCCCTCCTTGTAAATCTCACATTTGATGATGGACCACAGGTTCTCAATGGGGTTCAGATCAGGTGAACAAGGAGGCCATGTCATTAGATTTTCTTCTTTTATACCCTTTCTTGCCAGCCACGCTGTGGAGTACTTGGACGCGTGTGATGGAGCATTGTCCTGCATGAAAATCATGTTTTTCTTGAAGGATGCAGACTTCTTCCTGTACCACTGCTTGAAGAAGGTGTCTTCCAGGAACTGGCAGTAGGACTGGGAGTTGAGCTTGACTCCATCCTCAACCCGAAAAGGCCCCACAAGCTCATCTTTGATGATACCAGCCCAAACCGGTACTCCACCTCCACCTTGCTGGCGTCTGAGTCGGACTGGAGCTCTCTGCCCTTTACCAATCCAGCCGCGGGCCCATCCATCTGGCCCATCAAGACTCACTCTCATTTCATCAGTCCATAAAACCTTAGAAAAATCAGTCTTGAGATATTTCTTGGCCCAGTCTTGGCGTTTCAGCTTGTGTGTCTTGTTCAGTGGTGGTCGTCTTTCAGCCTTTCTTACCTTGGCCATGTCTCTGAGTATTGCACACCTTGTGCTTTTGGGCACTCCGGTGATGTTGCAGCTCTGAAATATGGCCAAACTGGTGGCAAGTAGCATCGTGGCAGCTGCACGCTTGACTTTTCTCAGTTCATGGGCAGTTATTTTGCGCCTTGGTTTTCCCACACGCTTCTTGCGACCCTGTTGACTATTTTGAATGAAACGCTTGATTGTTCGATGATCACGCTTCAGAAGCTTTGCAATTTTAAGAGTGCTGCATCCCTCTGCAAGATATCTCACTATTTTGACTTTTCTGAGCCTGTCAAGTCCTTCTTTTGACCCATTTTGCCAAAGGAAAGGAAGTTGCCTAATAATTATGCACACCTGATATAGGGTGTTGATGTCATTAGACCACACCCCTTCTCATTACAGAGATGCACATCACCTAATATGCTTAATTGGTAGTAGGCTTTCGAGCCTATACAGCTTGGAGTAAGACAACATGCATAAAGAGGATGATGTGGTCAAAATACTCATTTGCCTAATAATTCTGCACTCCCTGTATATATGTAAAAGGTGGGAGGGGCTTCCCCATCTTTTAAAACACCTAGCAGGGCTTCCCCACTTAGCTGGATTTCTGATCTCTGACCTGTTCCCAGCATCCTATAGTTTCTTCACTGCCAGGTTCATTTTTTCGTTCGATAGAATGCATTCCTGCAATAGTGGTGAGTATATAGTTCGTGCAAATGTACTCCTCCTGTACCAGGATTATACCTGCAAGTATATGCGTTTCTTTACCATTCATTTCTTTGCATTCGTTTCTTTCAGTTCGTGCACTATGTCTTTCATTAATTTACTGCTTAACATGTGAGTATATGCATATATATCTATAGCAAGTTGGCATTCTATAAACCTGGTCTATGTCTGTTCGGTTAATTTTATTAATCTTAGTATTTGTGAGTTTTTATATGTTTCATTAATTTGCACCTTTTTACATATTAAAGCTTGCTGTATGTATTTCACTGCTCCTAATCCATGGATACTCTTTTCTCTTTTACTCCACCTTGTTCTGGAAAAGTGGTATGACTTGTTATGTTTGATCTTATCATGCAATTGTTATATATATATATATATATATATATATATATATATATATAGTAGTTTTAATAAGTGGTCTCTGCCTTAGAATTTGGTCACAAGTGACTGTTTAATGTGTGTAAATATGCATATAGGGATCAAGGTCTGTTATTAGCTAAATGTCCTCTTTTTAGGTGATATTTTATTTAACAAGAAGCAATCCAGTTTATCCCATTCCCTTCTCTATATTTTGATGAGGTATGTTGTCTCTCATCTCTTTTTTAATTAAGAAAAACAACTCTTATTTCATTTATAATCTATTAGGCATTAAGGTTAATTTTTGTACCCAGGACAAGTACTCCAGGCTGCTCAACTTCGCTAAGAGCTGTGTAGTTTGTTTTGCCTTTTGTACATCAACCTATTACATTCCCAAACTAATATGGTTATTAGTATATATAGGCCTCTCTTCATTGTCAGCATATTTTCATTTATCCAGTCTATTAGCTCTAGACATATTCAAGATATGTTATTTCCATATATACTAGTTATCATTATTTTATCCTCTATGTGAACTGGCTTAGTTATTTTTTTCCTGTCCAACTAGATAAAACTTTCATAGGATTCTCCACCTTAGTTAGAGGTCCCACAAGGCCAACGCCAATCCTCATGTTCGGAATTACTATCGCTAATCGGTCTAACTTATAATTAAAACCTTGCAGTTGGTATAGTTAGGGCTTCACCTGTCACTCCCGTTCAATATTGATACTGGTTATTTTCACCAAGAGGCCAACACTGTGCCACTTAGGCTATTTTGCATTTTCTAGTATGTTTAAGATATCTTCAGCTTTAGAATTACGACCACAAAAGGTGGAAGCCTGGAGTTGTGGGAGGGGCTTCCCCAGCTTATAAAACAACTACCAGAGCTTCCACACTTACCTGACGTCGGCTTGTGAAGTTACCCTCCCATCTCTCCCCCTTTTTCATACATAATTTTACCAGGTGGGCTCTCTTATAAGCCTAACTGATAGCTGGTTTCGACACTCAATTGATTTTGTATAATCTAGTATGTACATGTTTAAATTATATTTAGCTTTATAATACTGACCACAAATATTTATTATATATATATATATATATATATATATATACACATATACATATACATATATGTATATATATATAAATACCTTGATAGGGAGCACTCGTATGACTTGTAGTGGTAAAAAGATGCTTTTATTCAGCAATCAAAATCACAGTATGTCAGTGTCGGCGTTTCAGTCCATCCGGACTTTTATCAAGACAAGAAATAAGTGATACCATAATAGTTTATATACAAACAAAGATGGTGCTCATTAGAGGATGAGTTAAAACGAAAACGAGGTTTAGTGAGGTCATAAGTGACGTATATATGAACACAATACGTCATTAGACTGATTAAGCCGGTGGGGTGTGGTTTCCAGAAAAAAGGTGAGAAGTGAAATAAATATTTACATCATATACATATATACAAAGTACAGAGGAGGTCTAAAAGATGATGTGTTGGTGGAACCCAGAGCTAGTAAGGTCTAGATAAGAAAACTTTCAATTTATACGTATTAAGTTACAGGGTTAGAGGACCACCAGAGATAATCATTAGACCTAGGAGGAGAGGTCATTACAAAAGATACAGCTGTGGAAGTTGTAGTAGCCACGAGGTATAGTAATAGAGAATCGTAGATGGTATAGTGGACATAGAAAAAAATATATATACGATAGGGGAGATAGTCCCCATAGGGAATAAGTTAACAGTTCTCAATGAATACATAAACACAATATGGGAATAACATAGTATTAAAGAAAATAAATGTATCAAACGACAGAAGTAATCATGCTCATAAATTATCTTCTTGGTAGGAAACAGTATAACGGATTCTTTTAGTTAAGTCCATGTGGTGATACAGTGTCTAGAGTTTAAATCCAGAATGCCTCTCTTTGTAGTAATCTGGTATCTCTATTGCCACCACGAGATGGCACCGGCACATGATCTATCACCATGAAATATAGGGACGGTAACGAATGTCCTTCTTCCAAAAAGTGTCTAGCCACTGGTGTATTGGCTGTATTTTTAAGTAGGGCCTGGCGTATAGCTGACCTATGACCCCTCATTCGTTTCCCTAGGTCATTCAAAGTTTTGCCTACATAGTCTAGTCCACATGGGCACATGATGCGGTATACCACATGTGTAGTGGTACAGGTAATCCTGTGTCTAATCTTGAATTCCTTCCCCATTCTTGGGTGACAGAATACTTTTCCGGGAGCCGTAGAGTTACAGGCAGTGCATTTAAGATATCTATAACAGCCTAAGTTTCCAACCGATGAGGGTGTAGATAATAGTGCATATTGGTCTGTGTGTACCAAGAAGTTACGTAAATTCTTTCCTCTCCTGTAGCTCATGACTGGATTCTGTTGAAAAGAGAAGGTAACGTAGGATCCTTTCTCAGAGTGTCCCAATTAGCGCATATAATAGATGCCACTCGTTGTGATTCCGTATGCAATGTTTGAGGAAAGATTAATCGATCACTTATGCCTGATCGTGTAGTCGGATCTGTCATTGATTGATATGCCTTTTGTACAGCCCGGTTCAAAATAGGTTGAGAGTATCCCCTCTCAACAAATTTCTGGTACATCTCTTTCAAATGTTCTTGGGCTCTATTGGAGTCTGAGTTGTTCCGTAGATCTCTCAGAAACTGTGACACAGGCAAGGACTCTTTCAGGTTTTTAGGATGAAAGGTCGTAGTGTGGAGAATGGTATTTCTGTCTACTGATTTCGAGTATAAAGTGTGCTCAAGTCTGTTGCCTGTAATGAAGATTTGTAGATCAAGAAAATCTGTCTGAGATTTACTTGCTTGGAAAGTGAATTTCACCGGTGAGTTTATAGAATTCAGTGAGTCCATCATAGAATTAAATTGATTTTCTGCTCTTTGCCAAATTATAAAAATGTCGTCGATAAAGCGAAAATATTTCAGTATATATTTATCGTATTGTGCCATGATATGTTTTTGTTCGAATATATACATAAAAGAGTTTGCATACATGGGAGCCATAGGGGCCCCCATCGATGTACCGGTATTCTGTATGTAGTATTTGTTCTCAAATCTGAAATAGTTCAGCGTTAAACATAGCTCTAATAGTTCCATGATGTATTCAATAGGTGGAGACATCATATTTGAATGATGGAGTAAAACTTCTCTCATGGCTTGGATACCTTCATTGTGCGGGATTACTGTATAAAGGCTACTTACATTAATAGTAGCTAATAAGATGTTATTAGTCGGTAAATAAAGTTGCTGTAGTACTTTTATCACTTCTCCCATATCTTTAAAACATGTTGGTAAAGCCAGAACTGGTACTTTCAATTTATTATCCAGCCATTTCTCAATTGGCTCCAGAAGACCACCTATTGCCGATACAATTGGGCGGCCAGGAGGATTTTTCGGGTCTTTGTGGACCTTGGGAAGGGTGTATAAGATAGGGCAGCAGGGGTGGGTTTCAAAAATAAATTCAAATTCATTCTGGGTTAAGTATCCAGCTTCCAATCCTCTGATTAATGTAGATTCAATGAGTTTACTAAAATCTTGTGTGGCAATAGAGATACCAGATTACTACAAAGAGAGGCATTCTGGATTTACACTCTAAACACTGTATCACCACATGGACTTAACTAAAATAATCTGTTATACTGTTTCCTACCAAGAAGATAATGTGTGAGCATGATTACTTCTGCCATTTGCTAAATTTATTTTCTTTAATACAATGTTATTCCCATATTGTGTTTATGTATTCATTGAGAACTGTTCACTTATTCCCTCTGGGGACTATCTCCAGTATTGAATATATATTTTTTTCTATTTTTTTTATATATCCACTATACCATCTATGATTCTCTATTACTATACCTCATGGCTACTACTACTTCCACAGCTGTATCTTTTATAATGATCTCTCCTCCTAGGTCTACTGATTATCTCTGGTGGTCCTCTAACCCTATAACTTAATATGTATAAATTGACATTTTACTTATCTAGACCTTATTAGCTCTATTTGGGTTCCACCAACAGATCATCTTTTAGACCTCCTCTGTACTTTGTATTTATGTATATGATGTAAATATTTATTTCCCTTCTCACTTTTTTTTGGGAAACCACACCCCACAGGGTTAATCAGTCTAATGACGTATTGTGTTGTTATACGTGTCACTTATGACCTCACTAAACCTCGTTTTCGTTTTCACTCACCCTCTAATGAGCACCATCTTTGTTTGTATATAAACTATTATGGTATCACTTATTTGTTGTCTTGATAAAAGTCTGTTTGGACTGAAACGTTGACACTGACATAATCTTGATTTTGATTGCTGAATAAAAGCATCTTTTTACCACTACAAGTGCTCTCTATCAAGGTATTTTTATATGATTAGCCGGAGGTTGCACCGAGGCATTGACAAGACTGGGAGCATTTGAGTGCGAGACACAAGGAATTATATATATATATATATATATATATATATATATACCCTATAAAGCATGCTGGATCCTTACTCCATATAGGCTATTTTGCCTTACACAAATATATATATATATATATATATATATATATATTATATATATATATATATATTTGTGTAAGGCAAAATAGCCGTATATGGAGTAAGGATCAATGTTTAGATATATAATGTATATATATATATATAGATATTATTTGCCCCTTACACAAAATATATATATATATATATATATATATATATATATATATATATATATACACATATATATATATATATATATATATTTGTGTAAGGGGCAAAATAGCCGTATATGGAGTAAGGATCCAGCATAAGCTTAGATAGTGTAAAGGGAGCAAGTCGGTTGTGGTGTGCCGATACCGACGATACGGTAGGCCTGTAAATAAAGAGGGCCCACCAAGGAGAAAGAAAGTAAAGTAAATGGAAAGAAAAGAGAAAGTGTTGAAATGAGGAGTGGGTGGGAGGGTCATTCTGATGCTGACCTCAAGCGATATGAGTCAGGTAAAGGGTGTCCCTTATATAGGGGAGTGAATTAATTTAAGCCCCTCCCACAAATACAGGCAAAACTGCCTTAATACTTGTGTAAGGGGCAAAATAGCCGTATATGGAGTAAAGATCCAGCATTATCTTAGGATAGTGTAAAGGGAGCAAGTCGGTTGTGGTGTGCCGATACCGACGATACGGTAGGCCTGTAAATAAAGAGGGCAAAAATGAATAATCAAAGATTTAATACAGTCAACAAATATATACAAATTAACCAGACATTTCCTTAAATGCATTACAGTATTTAATTCCTGAAAGGATTTTGAAGGTAGGAATCTAGGACCGAAAGTGGGCACCATTTGTTGTGGGTAGGATAGTATGTTATCTCTACTGTTGGTGCATGTTGACTCATTTCGGAATGTGGTAGAGCCAATAGGTAATGATATATGTGTTTACGTACGTGGGATCGTTGAAGACAATGATCTGTCTGAGTGGTGGTGATGGTAGTGGTAGTATATATTTGTGGGAGGGGTTACCTAGCATATTTAACCCCTTAAGGACCAAACTTCTGGAATAGAAGGGAATCATGACATGTCATGCATGTCATGTGTCCTTAAGGGGTTAAACACAAGGAACCCCCTACTATGGGTCATTATTGTATGGTTTATGTACTGACCCAACTTCCAATACCGATCTAAGAAGTTTTTCCTCGTGTCACACAGCATAATACTGCTACAATACACGTGGGTCTTCCGTTGTTCATACCTCTGCAAGCAGTTTCAGCCCAATTTTGTCCTGAGGCAAAACATGTAAAGCAGAGCTGTATGCTGGTGGCCTCTTTGTGCCTCTGCAAGATGTGATTCCCAACAGCTATCACTCCCACGTGATTCAGCATACACACGAGTTTCAAACAGCCACTGTTCGGCTCACTGCAGCTTTACGTTATCCCATTTAAATGCATATCGCTATATCCAACTGTAAGTTATTTGGCCCTCATTTGGCCGCCATAAATTTATTCTAACATGTACAACTGTTCCCAGTGCGAATTGACAGGTGTTCGCTCATCATTCAGCCAATTCAAATCTAAACATTTTGGTCTATGTTCAGCCACACTAATTTATTTAATATATGCTCATTCTGCCCTCGTTAGGCCATTAACTCAGACTTTAACGTTCACTTTTGGCCATTCGGCCATTTTCATGCCTACTATCTGTTCGGCTAGTACTAATAGCTACAAGTACATTCGGCCTTAGTTAGGTCATTTTTTTGATGCTATGTGTTCGGCCCTCATTCAGCCAAAATATGTAATGTCTGGCATTCAACCAGATCGTCATATAAATAATTTTATTTACTTACATGACATCTGGTCTAATTTTGGCCTAAAGCAATATAATGTAATTAATTATGTAACTGTATGAATAAGTTGTCTACACACTTGTCCATAGCAGATTACAATGTCCTCATTTTGGTTATCCCTCAGTGTACTATAATCATGCCTGGCCCTCATTTGACATACCTCTAACATACATTTGGCCTTGGCACATCAAATTACTAAACGATCCTTTAGATCTGGCCATCATTTGGCCTTATGTCAACGAACTACCAAACATTAAGTTTCAAGTCTATACATTTACATCTGGCACTCATTTGGCCTTGCCATCTTGAATTAGCAAACATTACATTTCACTTTAATACGCTTACACCTGTCCCTTATCTGCTACAAACCACCACGACATGCTTCCGGATTTGATTTGGAGCATTACCTACAACCAACTTTACAATTCATTGGTCTATAGGCAACAAGTTCAACAAGATCTTAATTCTGTCACAGGTCAATTTAAGACAAATACTGTAATATCACAATTCTTCTGCTAGCAGTCAATAGTTTCAGGTATCACATTCAACCCCACATTCCATGTTGCATACGTTACCCTTACTCGGCATCATTAGGCCTATATTAACTATTGTCATACGAACCCCAATGGGCCACAATATTATACACCTAAATTGAGCCACCTACAACTTTTCACATGATTACAATATGTATAAACTTCTATACTGGTTACTTCACACCTAAATACTATAAGTTAAGATAACTGTATCATTCATCTATAACTAGTATACATGTTTGTAATTTATTATAGGTTGTTCTTTAGAAAGTCACCTTGACATTACTTACCGTGAAAAAGTTTACAGTAGGATTACTATTTTCCAATGCTACCATACAATTACTCAGGTATCCACACCACCCAATTGCATTTTATTCTATACAGGCCTAAACGTCATAAGTTTCCCTGTCCTTTTGGCCCTCTTACACTTCTCCTCCACCACCAGTATTCAGTAAGCAGAAATCATTACCAAGACAGGTCTGTAATACTCTTCAATCAATTAC
Source organism: Pelobates cultripes (assembly GCA_933207985.1). Taxonomy (NCBI): domain Eukaryota; kingdom Metazoa; phylum Chordata; class Amphibia; order Anura; family Pelobatidae; genus Pelobates; species Pelobates cultripes. The sequence continues at coordinate 208,279,249 of OW240912.1, read as the reverse complement.
CAGGGTACACAACATAACTACATACCCATTCTTCTTCTTATTATTATTATAATTATGGTTATTATTATTATTTATATAGCGCCATAAAATTCTGAAGCGCTTTACAATAGGTGGACGAACAGACCTGTAGTTATAACCATACAAGTTGGACACACAGGAACAGAGGGGTTGAGGGCCCTGCACAATGAGCTTACATGCTAGAGGGATTGGGGTAAAATGACACGAAAAGGTATGTTTCCACATTACGAGTAATTCACACAAGTCCTGGGACTCATATTAGTAATAGTGCAAGGTATGTAGACTCTCTGACATACAACATACAGTGTGTTACATTTTGTTCCCACCTCCAACTCATACATAGGGTCAGATAAACATGCTTTAGGATATATGTGCTGTTAATAGTTAAGATTACACAAATATGTGATCCCACAAGGCCAATTCACCCATTGGCCCAACTCATAGTTAGAGCTTAGCAACACCCATTTTAGATTTATTGTCAGGGCTTCATCAGTTATGGCCACTCATGGAATCTTTTACAAGTCACAGAGTGTCCAACATCCATGCCACATCATTTGGTAGTGCCTGTAGCATTACACTGTTTTAGCTAATTGCTTTGCCATTCAGCTCTAAGTAAGTCACCAGTTGAATTTAGGTTGCACACTCAACAACTTCTCTTACAATATTCATGGAATTAAAATATTTGTAGTATGTCTCATGCCTCAGAACAAGGAGATATTTTCTCTCTCCCCAGCACTCCCACTAGACCCTCCACCCCTTCCTGTCCAAGCACAGGAACTTGTAAGTCCTACTTCACTGAAATTGCAGCCAAACTCAGGCATAGAGGTACACCGTTTCCAGCTTCAGCTTGGAAAGCTGAACTACACAGACTAATGATTTCTAATTTTGACACTCCCCGACTAGGGACCAGTACTCAAGAAGGGGGATTCACAGACAGTCTGGCAGAAATGCACGATGACCACCATAATATCCTCTATCAATACCATGAACTATATATGGGAGAAGATGGAATTTTGGAATTCCAAATTCTTCCATTGATCACGCTACCTCAAACTCTGCTCATTCTGCCTTTCAGGGTAACATCTCAAACACTTGCTCAACACAAAGTTCCAAGTTCCTTCTGCTATTAAGAAAGACATCTGGAAAGGCCTAACTTGGTTTCCTTGTTAATTGCATCTCAGGACTTGGTTGAGAACAACGCCTGCTGTTATGGGGACTTCTCTGCAGTACTTAAAGCTAGAAACCAAAGACTTAACAAGAAATGGGTGTGGACCCTAAAGGAGAGAGAGCAGACATGCAATAGCCTGCAAGCGCTGAAACTCCACGTACCAGCATTAAAATTGTTGCATATCTGCACCTTTCCCAAGAACACTATGGGTCTGCCCATGGTCTTTAAGACCTTTCTGTTCTGCTGGGACAGGTGCTAGTCTGACTTGTGGTGGGTAAACTGGGTTTGTTAGGGTACAAACTGGTGGAATAGTGCAAATAGCACAAGACTGGCTCCAGTTTTAACGGATAATTAATTGTGCCAAAGATGCTGCTGCTGCCTTGGCTGAGAATTACTTGTGATAATCATAGTAGGTGAAACCACCAAACCTATGCCCCAAGTCCACCAATTTATATAAGTAATGATCCAGTTCTTCTCTATGGTGAGGGGAAGAAGAATACATAAGATCCCTATATAAGTGTGTTTTAAAATCAAAGATCTTTAAAAATAATAATGGGCATTATGTACTTACTGAACAACATTCTAAAAGAAATGAAATGGGGCCACCTAGAGACATTCACCAATATCCTATAGAGAACCAATGGTGCCCAGTGAAAATACTTGATGAGTTTTGCCTTTCAGTCACTGGCCAACTAGGGAATGCACCCCTCTTTATGTTACATGGTAACCCACTCACTGCTTCAAAATTCATATTGAACAAAGGGACACTGTTGGCAAAAGTTGAGTTTGATCCTCTATCATATTCATGTTATTCATTTAGAACTGGGACTGCTTAGTTTGAGGATAATTACATGCAAATTGGAGGAAGGATTTTGGAATTTTACAACTCTTTCATATGTTGCCCCCTCTTTTTCAAGGAACCAAAAGTAATAGGACAATTGACCCAAAAGATGTTTCATGAACATATATGGGCTATTCCTTTGTTAATTCTTAATTTAAGCGGGAAAAGGTCTGGAGTTGATTCCAGGTGTGGCATTCACATTTGGAAGCTGTTGCTGGGAACCACAGCATGTGGTCAAAGGAGTTCTCAAGTAAAACAGGCCATCGTTAGACTGCAAAAAAAAAAAAATCTGTGGAATTCTCTGCCCGAAGAATTGGTTTTATCAGAGTCCGTACAGATGTTCAAACCAGTGGCAGATCTGGGGGGGATTGTCCCCCCTCGCCCCCAAGTACAGCATGATGAGAGGGCTTCCAATGGCTCTGCTTTGCGGCTGCCATTCTATCTACAGCACTTGTAGATAGAAGCGCATCAGCAGCACAAGTCTCCACCTCCTCATGATAGGCCCCACCACTGTTTAGGCCCCATCCCCTGTTTGCACCCTGCCCCTTACACTGATCCTTTCCCTGGTGGCTGCTGGAAACAACTGTCAGCACATTTCCCACTGGAGCAACAAGGAATAGGATTCCCCCCTCCCTGATCCAAGGTAAGCCTAGGGGAGGGGGTAATACACATTCTTTTTTCTTCAGCCCCCCATGTGCAGCCCCTATGCCCTAATACACCCCTTACCATCCACTATAGCCTCTAACATCCCCTACTAAAGCCCCTTACTCCTTACTACACCCTAAACCCCAACTACAGCCCATAACACTCCTACTAAAGCCCCTTACTACACCCCTAAACCCCCTCTACAGCCCCTCACTCAACCTACTAAAGCCCCTTAATTCTTACTACAGCCCCAAAACCCTACTAAACCCCTTGCTCTTTACTACAGCCCCTAACACCCCTACTAAAGACCCTTACTCCAGCTCCTAACACCTTTCCTAAAGCTCCACCCTAATTGCAGTCCTATGCCCTACAGCCCTAAGCCACCTCTATATCCCTTTTAACCAAACAGCAGCCCCTATTCCCCCACTGCAGCCCCTACCTCTACTACATTCCATTATCTCCACTGCTGTACCACCCCCTACGGCAGCCCCTACCCCTCATCACAGTCCCTACTCTCCAAATGTAGCATCTATCCCCCACTACAGTCCCTAACTTCCAGATGTAGCTCATATCCCCCACTACAGTCCCTATCTTCCAAATGTAGTCCCTGTCCCCCACTACAGTATATAACTCTGTAATGCAGCTCCTATCCCCCACTACAGATCCATTCCCCTACTATAGCCCCTAACACCAATTCTACCATCCCTAACCCTTCTACCACAGTCCTGTACTCCTCACTGCAGCCCCTATTCCACACTACAGTCCCTACCCCCTATATGCAGCCCATATCAACCACACTACAGCCCCATTAATCCCAACTTCAGCCCATATCACCCCACTACAGCTCCTAACTCCCCTACTACAGCCCCTATTCCCTTACTACAGTTGCTACCCCCCACTACAGCCCCATCTCCCCCAATTGCATCCCATATTCCCAATTGTATCTGTGATGGACCGCCTGGTACCCCGACCGGGTGCCTCCGCCAACCGTTGCTCCTAGTGCTCACCGAGGACTCCAAGCACTGCACACGACACCATCAGCACTGTAGTCCACACATCCAGCATTACAGCTTGGTTAGGAACTCGCCGTCCTCCACCCACCCTGAACCCAAGACCAGGATCCAGCTTCCAGTGGGCAGACCTCTCCTACTCCAGAGAGCATTGCAGGAATAGCTCTTATAAGAGCTAGTGATTATAACACTCCAAAGAGCAGGGATTATAGCAGGTATAGCGGTTCCCTCAATCACGAGACAAGGGATTGTGTTGAGGATAAGCAGGAACTCATTTTAATTGTGCCACACTTGGTCTTATATGACAATCCCCAGCAAGGGGTACGCCCACATGGACCTTGTTGTGGACTGCAACACAAAATCACAGACCAATCACACACAATCCATCCCCTCTGCCTGGGAGGTAATTGGATTAGGAACTATAGTAATCTAATCCAATTATCTCCAAGCATAGAAAAAAACACAAATTTTTACAAACACCCCAAAAGTACCTTAAAACACCCACAAGTCACATCCCCTGATAGCCCTGACAAGTCACATCCCCTGATAGCCCTGATCTGAGTGATCAACATATCCAAAAATCACCCAGATCAGTTCAGGGGTTCAGGAATTTCCTGGAAGTCTTATTTTTTACCGACTGTGCACATGGTCCTATGCCCAAAACAGTTCCAGGGAATCAGGGCTAATGGTTGGTCTCTCTGTCTGGAGCATAGGCGTGCGCAGCCTATTGCATTAGGGTGTGCACCCTAAAGCACAAGCCGCATATATATATATGTATGTATATATATATATATATATATATATATGTATATATATATGTATGTGTGTATATATATATATATATATATATATATGTATGTGTGTATATATATATATATATATATATACACATACACATATACATACACATATATACACACACACAGCATGTGTGTGTGTGCTGTGTGAGGGTGCTGTTAATGTGATGTGTGTGTGACGATGCTGGTAGTGTGCTATGTGGGTGAGGGTGTTTGTGTGTGCGTGCTTGTGAGAATGCTGTTAATGTACTGTGTGTGAGGGTGCTGTTTGTGTGTGTGTGTGCGCTTGTGAGGGTGCTGTTAATGTACTGTGTGTGAGGGTGCTGTTTGTGTGTGAGGGTACTGGTAGTGTGCTGTGTGTGTGTTTGTTAGGGTCCTGTTTGTGTTTGTGAGGGTACTGTTAGTGTGCTGTGTGTGTGTGAGGGTGCTGTTTGTGTGCTGTGTGTGAGGGTGCTGTGTGTGTTTGTGAGGGTGCTGTATGTGGAGGGGATCCTTGCTGCTGCTTTCCCTGGTGGTCCAGTGGAGAGTGAACTCTAGCCCCCTGTGGCAACGCTCATCTCTCGCGAGAGGAACCCGGCGGAGCTGCCGGCAATAGCTCCGCCGGGTCCTCTCCTGCCTCCCTCCCTGCATGTGGGTCGGTGGGGAGGGAGGCTGAGAGCAGAGTCGGCGCTCGGATAGCGCCGGCTCTGCATGAGCCGACAGGGGAGATCCTGAGATCTCCCCTGCCGGTCTCAATATGCATAGGCGTGCCGCGGGATTAGGGTGTGCCCAGGCACACCCGGCACACCCCGTGCGCACGCCTATGGTCTGGAGTACAAAAGTACATTACCTCACATGAACAGAGCTTTTTCAAGTGCATTGGGCAAGGTATATTGCAGGGCCCATAGTCCTGAGGCAAGAGGCTGGCCAGCAGGCCCCTCCAAGAACCAGTTCCTATCCTCCACTACAGCCACTATCCCCCACTACAGTCCTTGTCCCCCACTACAGTCAGTTATCTCCTAGCCGATAACTCCTCAATTACAGCCGTTGTTTTCCCATTATGGCCCGTATCACAACACTACAGCCCACTACCATGCCCCTCCCGAGATTAGGCTCTGGATCCGCCCCTGGTTTAGACAGCAATTAGATGCAATCCTTTTAAAAACAAAATATTCAATTATATAATTTTTCAACTGTAGAGTAATAGCTTCTTGATCCAAAGATGAATCTGACTGCCATTCTGGGGTCAAGAGGGAATTTTATTCCTAGTTTGTTGCAAAATTGGAAGTGCTTCAAACTGTTTGTTTTTTTGCCTTCTTTTGGATCAACAGCAAAAAACAAATGTGTGTAAGGCTGAACTTGATGGACACATATCTCTTTTCAGCCTATGTAACTATGTAACCTGTAAACCACTGTGGAGGCAGTGTGATGGCATGGGCATGCATGACTTCCAATGCACTGGGTCACTAATGTTTATTAATCATGTGACAGAAGACAAAAGCAGTTTGATGAATTCTGCGGTGTATAGGGATATATTGTGGTGGGTCAGATTCAGGAAAACTCATTGAAGTTGATTGGATGGCACTTCACTTTACAGGTAGACAATGACCCAAAACCTACTGTGAAAGAAACCCAGAGACAACATTATGTCAGTGTCAAAATCTTTCTGGTCCTAACTATATACAGTCATGGGTAAAGGAAAGTACACCCTCTTTGAATTCTATGGTTTTACATATCAGGAAATAATAAGAAATCATTTGTTCCTTAGCCAACTTTAAAACTGGTTAAATGTAACCTCAGATGAACAACACAATTACACCATGTCATGATTTATTTAACAAAAATAAGGCCAAAATGGATAAGCCAAGTATGAAAAACTAAAAAAATAAATAAATAAAATACATTTCCTAATTCAATAGCTTGTAGAACCATCCTTAGCAGCAATAACTTCAACTAATCGTTTTCTGTATGACTTTATCAGTCTCTCACATCTCTGAGGAGGAATCTTGGGCCACGCTTCTTTACAACATTGCTTCAGTTAATTTATGTTTGCTGGCGTTTGTTTATGCACAACTCTCTTAAGGTCCCGCCAAAGCATTTCAGTCCGGTTGAGGTCTGGACGTTGACTATGCCATTGCAACTCTTTGATTTTTTTAAACTTTTTTTTCCCCAGACATTTTCTTGTAGATTTGCTGGTGTACTTGGGATCATTGTCCTGTTGCATGACCCAATTTATGCCAAGTTTAAGCTGTTGGACAGGTAATCACATTTGACTCTAAAATACTTTGGTATACAGAGGTGATCATGGTCAACTCAATGACTGCAAGGTTTGCAGGTCCTGTGACTGCAAAACAAGCCCAAACCATCACCCCTTGACAATTGGTATGAGATGTTTTGTGTTGATATGCTGTGTTTGGTTTTTGACAAACATAGCACTGTCCATTATGGCCAAACATCTCCACTTTGGTCTTGTATGTCCAAAGGACATTGCTCCAGAAGTCTTGTTGTTTATTCAGATGCAACTTTGCAAACTTAAGTGATGCTGCCATGTTCTTTTTAGAGAGAAGATGCTTTCCCCTGGCAACTGTTCCAAACAAACTATACTTGTTTAGTCTTTCTCTAATTGTACCGTCATGAACTTTAACATTTAACATGCTAACTTAAGCCTGTAGCGTTTGAGATGTAACTATTGTTTTTTTTGCTATTTCGCTGAGCATTGCATGGTCTAACCTTGAGGTGAATTTGCTGGGACGTCCATTCCTGGGAAGATTGGCAACTGTCTTGAATGTTTTCCACCTTTGATTAATCTTCCTTACAGTTGAATGATGGGCTTAAAATTATTTTGAAATGGTCTTATAAACCTTCACGGTTTGATGGGCAGCAACAATTGTTTCTCTGAGATCATTGCTGATGTCTTTTCTCCTCTGCATTGTGCTAACACACATTTGAATGATCCAGACCAGCAAATTGCTAAAACTTGTTTATCTGAGGTTGTATTTATCTAATTTTAAGACCTGCTAAGGAACAGATGATTTTTTATTATGTCCTGATATGTAAAACCAAAGAATTACAAGAGGGTGTACTTATTTTTCTCATGACTATATATATATTAGATACCCAGCATTTGACAATATATTCTCATTTGTTTCATGCTAAATAATGAGCTACAAACTTATATATGGTATAAGAAAATTGAAACTGTTTAATATGCGTTAATGTACTAAAGAACAAAAGGGAAATTACTGATGAGCAATGACATAGGAAAATGTAAATATTTATTTTGTCCATGAGATGAAAAACAGTCTTTGCCATGACTGGTCTACTGATGTAAATCCTAGAAATTAGAGCTAAATAATGCTGCTAGTGTATGTCACAATACCTGTTCCTTGCAGCACTGTGCAATCACAGATGTGCCACTATCCTTTTACACACAATTTTATTATTTTTATTCATTTTTCCTGGCATTTATCTGATTTTACAACGTGCTTACAAGCTTATCCTGAGGTGGGGATCATACCACCAACGCTGTCACCAGAGTGCAGTCAGGCCTGCACTTCACTTGTGAGTACATTTTTATTTATTTTAAGAACTTCTATAGCGTGTTAAACAGAGAGCACTATTAGTTGTTTTTATATATCCCTTTTCCTGAGAGTTGGACATCATTCCCCTCCGGAGGACAAGCATCCATATATCCCATAAGCGGGGATTGTTCCGCTGTATGCCTGTTATACCTGAGCTGGCTCTAGCTCATCTAAATGTGAGTGTAATATTTATATTCTTATTCCACAAATATTGACCTTTACACTCTACACGATTGGTCTTCTCCTCTTGTGTCTTCTATATCACGAGGCGAACAGGACTACTATAAACTGAGAAGAGACCTCACCATCCAAAGCATCACAAAAGACATTTACTGCTACAGTACAACATCTATTTGGACTATTTTATAATCCTTAGTAGTTTTTATTTATATGTCCTTTTACTATTTGTCTTTTTACTACTTTTAGTACTTATTTATTTTGGCGCAGCCTTACATTACTATTGTTGTTGAATCACAGATGTGATGTCTCTTCTGTGTTCTGATGCACACACACTCACCCATAACTTCCTGGTGCCTCATAATGACATCCTATATGACATATAACCTCTTATTGGGTTCCCTTTTATAATGTCAGTCTGTGTGATGCTTTTTTCCTTGCACTGTCATGGTTTTTGTTCACATGAGAGTGTGCTTTTGTCTATACTTACCTGGCTTCTTGACTACTGCTTGCCTGGTTAGTCTTGCCCTGGCTGGTTTCTCATTTCTGTGTACCTCTGTTATCCTTGACCTTGGCCTGTTTATGTTAAGTCTCTCTCTTCTTGCAGCCCGGCCACTCTAAGGACCAGTAAGCATCAATACTTTATCTTTAACTTAGGTGTGTGAGTGTCAGGTCAGTCTTGACAGTATAATAATCACTTGAGAATATTCCAAGACCAATATAAGGTACACAGAAGGCATGGAAATTGCGTGTGTGTGTGTGTGTGTTTCTATATATACTCCTAATTAGCCTCCTATCTGCTGGAGGTAAAAACTGTTGGAGTCCCTCAGGATCTTGCAACCAAGCCTACATTCAGCTCCCATAGTTTTTATACATTGTATCTGTCAGAGAATAACAGCCAGCGCTAGAGAAATCTGAGCCTGTCAGGACTCAGGTTGACTAGTTACGGTTGACAGGGAATCTTTTTCTGGCAGTTTCCTAAAATAAATATCAGCTGCAGTTTAACTTCTTACATGACACAAAATAGAGCAATTAGTATAGAGGACTAGAGAGAGAGAGAGAGCTCACGGTGAAACCATTTCTAGGATTAAGGACCTATGTTATTTCTCAGTTCAGTTCAACACGTATAAGGTACATATATTTTCAGTCTTTTTTTGGTTTCCATTTAGTTTTGCTTTTTTAAAAGGATGTTTTCACCTATTTTTCTTTATTCATTCTAGCAAGAAATATAACTTTTACCTATATCTATCATGCTAAGAATATTATGCATCTGCTAATGTTCCCGTGTTATAGAACAAGCACTGACCAAATCATCCAGTCAACATACTGCATAACAACATATCTCATAGATTCCCCCTTTCCAGCTCACCACCTAAAAAAATGAAAGAAACAAAAACAAATACATATTTATATAACCTAGCTAAGACAGAAGAAAGCAATTATTCATCCTGTAAACAATGGTCATTAAAGTAAAACCTAACTTTTTTGTTTTGCTTCTTGAAACCCTTCTAGTGGCTGCCATACCTTGTACATCACAGTGTGTCAGCGTGGATTTTTTCTATGGCAAGCTTGAGTGTGTGCCAGTGTGAATTTGTCTATGGTGAGCTTGAATGTGTGTCAGTGTGAGCTTGTCAATAGTGAGCTTGGGTGTGTGTCTGTGTGAGCTTATCTATTATGGGCTTGAGTGTGTGTCAGTGAGCTTTTGTCTGCATGTCTATGTCAGTAGGCTTGTGTGTAGTATGCTTGTCTGTGTGTGAGTGCCTAAGTGAATTTGTCTGTATTGAAATTGTGTGTAGTCAGCTTTGTGTCTCAGAGAGCTTGTGAGCATGAGCTTGATTGTGTATGTATGTTTGTGCCAGTGAGATTGTGTGTGTTGGATCATATGGCTTTCTCTGGCTCTGCTTCTTCTCCCCAACTCCTCTCTGTTGGTGTCCCCCAAGGTTCTCTCCTTGGTCCCCTACTGTTCTCCATCTATACTGCCTCCCTTGGTAAACTCATTAGCTCCTCTGGCTTCCAATATCATTTCTATGCAGATGACACGCAAATCTACCTGTCCTCTCCTGATCTCTCCCGGTCCCTCTTGACTAGTGTCTCTGACTGCCTCTCTGCTGTTTCTAAATGGATGGCTGCCCACTTCCTTAAACTAAACTTGACCAAAACTGAAATTCTGGTCTTTTCTCCCTCAAGTGTTGTTACTCCTGTGTCTGTCTCCCTCCAAGTCAACGGTGCTACCATCAGCTCCACCACGCAGGCTCGCTGCCTAGGTGTTCTCTTTGACTCCGACATCTCCTTCAAGCCTCATCTTCAATCTATAGCCAAATCCTGTCATTTCCATCTCAAAAACATTGCGTGCATCTGCCCCTACTTAACGCCAAATGCGACTAAGGTGTTGGTCCATTCCACTGTCCTTTCTCGCCTTGTCTACTGTAATCCGCTTCTCAGTGGTCTTACGTGCTCCCAACTTGCGCCGTTACAGTCCATAATGAATGCGGTGGCGAGGCTCATCTTCCTGTCCGCCCGCACCTCCCATGCCTCACCCTTCTGTCAGTCCCTACATTGACTTCCTATAAAATATAGAGCTCAATTTAAAATTCTGGCTCTTGCTTTCAAATCTCTACATAATGCTGCTCCCACCTATCTATCCTCCCTTATACACAAGTATGTCTCGTCTAGGCCCTTACGATCTGCTGAAGACTTACGTCTATCTTCTGTCCGTACTCCCACCTCTGATGCTCGCCTTCAAGATTTCTCGAGGGCTGCACCGTTCCTGTGGAACTCGCTTCCCTCCTCCGTTAGATGCTCACCCAGTCTCCACTCCTTCAAAAAATCGTTAAAAACCCACTTCTTCATAAAAGCGTATCAATTAAACTGTTAATAGCTCCTGACTGATTCCTCTTCTGCAACTGTCACTAGTCTAATACTATCCTTACCTTTTTGTGTCATTTTACCCCACTCCCTCTAGCATGTAAGCTCATTGAGCAGGGCCCTCAACCCCTCTGTTCCTGTGTGTCCAACTTGTCTGATTACAACTACATGTCTGTTCGTCCACCAATTCAAGCGCTGCGGAATTTGACGCTCTATAAATATAATAATAATAATAATATGGGTGGGACATTAAGCTACCACACCAATTTGAAGTATATGTGGTTTGTGTGATGTCACACTATTAGTGGAGCATATGGGGCAGCAAAATATTGTTTGCCTAGGGTAGCAAAAATCCTTGCACTGGCCCTGGTCACCATACAGAACAAATTGATTTAATCTATGTATACTCATGTTGTGTGCCTTCCATCGAAGTCATTGAGCTTATAGTCATAACTTTAATTACATCTTCATTCTGATTCTAATTACAAACAACATCACAATAAACTGTAATGATTGCAACGTCTGTTTTATCCACATTGCATTTGTGTCTGCATGATGATCTTTTCATACCACTCTATGTTATCAGATGGCATATCCATTTATTTTATGTGAGGTAATAGCTTGGAAATATATAAATTGCTTTATTCTTCCTAAGTGCATATGTTAATATTTAATGTTGATATCGATAATTTGACACATTATGGAAATTGCATTTATAATATTAAACTTCTGTTGTGAATACACATACTTTATCTCTCTTCATATGTTTCCTATTTATGTGCATAGTGTTGGTATAGAAGAGAGTGAGTCATATAGTTGCTACTGCAACAAAAACAGAGAGCTAAAGTAGAGAGGGCCCTGGTGCAATAATAATTTTAGGCACCTCTATCGCAAGGATGGCCAAAAGGTAGATCACCATCTGTCATACAACTCCCAAAATGCATTGCTAGGGATCAACCATTTGCCCATCCTTGGACGGTTGTATTTAGCACTGAGCAGTGTTTGTGTGTTTGAATGTAAGCATATTTTTGCATGGAGTATGTGTGCGTGAATGTAGGAACTTGTGTGTAGTGTGTATTTTTATGTACTGTTTCCATTTGAAAGCATTGGTTTACTTGTTTGTAGTGTTTGCATTTGGATGTAGGGTTGTGTCTGTATGTAGTGTTGATTTTAATTCAGGGGTGTATTTGAGTGTTATGGCTTAACATATCACACGCACATACTGATACACACACATACTGTCACACATCAAGTTTCAAAATACACAGACACACATGCATATTCACAGATATACACACTGACACACATAAAGATACACACATACACAGGTACAGCCATGCAGATACACAGACACACAAAGACAGGAAATCAGATACAATGACACACATCTAGATACATAAACTTGCAGATGCACATACTGACACACATGCAGATACATAGATACCAACTATTACACATACAGATATACAGAGAGACACACACTGAAACACATGCTAAAATAGAGGCACACATATTCACACAATGAATCTTATACAGATGCAAACATGGATACACACACAGATGCACAGACTCACAGTGACATACACCGACACACATGCAGATACGCAGACACATACATACATAGGTAAATGTAACTACTGAATTATTAGTAGAATCAGGACTACAGTGGAAACGGAATAGGATAGGCTGATAGGAAACTTGCCAAATAATAAAAATATATGTGTGTATATATATATATATATATATATATATATATATATATTTGAATGCTTATAGCAGTAAGAATTCAAACTTGATGCAGATGAGATAGTTGTTCAAACTGGATATGAATGAGATAATTGTATCCAATTGAAAAAATTGTATCAGCTCAATATCAGACTATTTACCTCCCATGATATAGGCAGGAAAGCTCTGATAAAGCTGCAAATAATTATATAGTATTGGTTTAGTCACAGTTTGTGTGAGATAACCGATACAGAGTTTATAAATGATATAGTTTGTGCAAATATTGTATCAATATATTCAAAGAATTGAAGTCCTCACCGTCCAAGTGGTCATATAGTGCAACAAACAGAGTGCTTTCTATTAGATATTTATTACAGATAGACATGGTCAAATGAACACATATAAAAAGACTTTATGCTTTAAAAACTGTCCCGATAGGGGGCGTGTCCTAGCGGCAGACGAAGACGGACGCGTGAGTGCAGAGCTCCTCCACCACGCGGTGTTCACAGCACAGTCACAGCATCCTAACGACCGCACATAAAACAAAAAAACGCAAGTACCCCCTTGCCATACTCCACAGAAACAATGGCTGCAAAAACCTGCAAAAAAATGAAGCAGAAAACGCTGCAAATGCACCTTACCTCAGCCAGCTCACAGGAACTACCTGCGCAAGATGGCGCAGATGGCCCGAGCTCACCAGCCTCCTTTTCGGAAGTAAGTGACACTGATCACCACATGGCTGACTTAACTACACCAGTCACAACAGCTACTCTCAAAGCACTGCTCGCAGACCTGCAATCCACTTTCCACACTGACTTGATGCAAGTGGCTTCGGATATAAGGTCAGATATCCAACAAGTGGGCGACAGAACAGCTAAGCTAGAGGAGAGAGCTGATGAAATAACAGATGCACATAACACTCTGGTAGAAGCCCACACAGAGTTACAAACCAAACTCAGGAGGCTTGAAGACAAAATGGCCGACCATGAAGACAGGGATCGGCGTAACAACATTAGGCTGAGAGGGATACCAGAATCTGTCACAGCTCAAGAGCTGCAATCTTATGTCCAATAAATATTTAAGGCATATGTACCAGACCTGACAGAAGGAAAACTTCTTCTTGACCGGACCCACATATTACCCAAACCGAAACACCTGGGCCCACTAACACCCAGGGATGTCATCACCAAGCTGCACTATTTCACCGCTAAAGATAAAGTCATGCAAGCGGCACGGAAAAACCCTCCACCACCTGGACGCTTCAACCAAATAAAATTATTTATTGATCTATCAGCGGCTACCATGGTGAAAAGGAGAGCTTTCGCCCCCATAACTGCGGCACTACGAGAGGCGAATGTCCAGTACAAATGGGGCTTCCCAACAAGACAACTGGTTAAATGAAATGGAACGGATTCCAGTATCCTGTCTCTAGAAGAAGGGAAGAAGATACTACAAAGCTGGGACATTCCTTTCACTAACGGGACAATGCCTGTGTCTAAACATAATACATCGCCAATGAAACTAGCCAGAGACTGGTCCAAAGCGATAAGTGCCCGCACACACGAATATCCCTGATCTCGGCAGAGGGGCGATAAGTATACAGATGAAAAGAGCCTAGTTTTTATGCTCTTCAAACTCAATTGTTTTATGTTAATAGAAAGTTTTTGTATAATACTTACCTTGGCTAGAGAAAAGCTGATGTAACACCGTATGGAGCACCAATTCCACTGCGGATTTATCACTATATCCAGTGATACTAACGCAGGTCACCCACCCCCCAGGTGGCTTAGTTATGAGCCGCATATCTAACCGTTTTCTAAAAAGTGGTCGACCCTGCTCGACCAACGGTTTTATGTACATAGTTCACGTGTTTTTCCCTTTTATGTTTCTCTCTCCCCTTATGTCTTCAACCCCCACTAAATATGTCTATGGTAAGACCTCAGGGTTTGCACTAACATTTCCAAAGGCATACATGCTGCCCTGCCATTACGTACACACTGTGCATTGTGAGCCAGGTCCAGAGTTGACAACCAAATACATGGCTTATGCCAAGGCAACTGATATAGCCATGGGCCTTTGGGCCCTCTTAAATACGATAAAAAAGCCCCCACAAACTAAGGGGGACACAGGTCCATTAGCCTTTAACCATGGCGCTTAATATATGTTCCTTAAACACCAAAGGGCTCAACTCTCCACACAAAAGACGCCTAGCGTTAAAAGAAGCCAAGGCCCTAGATGCCACACATTTCAAATGGGGACACCACCAAAAAATTCAACTCCACAGCATACCCCATAGACTTCCATGCCTGCTATGCAAAAAAAAAGAGGAGAGTGTCCATTTTAATAAGCAAGGATGTAGCCTTCTCGCTAGTCCGTAAAATTGGAGACAAGAAAGGCAGATATATAGTGCTACAATGCTATGTAAATAACCATCCATACATGTTTATTAAAGTCTATAGCCCTAATGATCGCCAAATTGAATTTCTGGAATTGGTCCTAATGTTGTGTATGAAACATGCTTTTGGTGATGTGGTGGTGGGCGGGGATACCAACTTTTTACTGGACAACTATCTAGACTCCTCACACCAGAAACCCTTACAAAACCACACACTTAAAACCAGACGGAAACTAATCACGCGCATCCGGCATCTCCTCACGGCCCATAGCTATGTAGATCCGTGGAGGGTACAACACCCTAGTGAAAGAGACTTTACGTGCCACTCTGCAGCGCACAACTGCTATTCCAGAATAGATAGATTTCTGGTCCCATCAGCAATGCTCCCGAGAATAACGAAAACCCACATAGGGATAATTAGCTGGTCCGACCATGCCCCCATTACTATGTCCTTACTAGAGCAATTCCCAACAAGAGGCCGAGGAAGCTGGCGCTTAAATGACGGGCTACTAAGTGACCCAAAGGTAATGGAACAGGTTAAACAAGACCTACAACACTACTTCCAAGACAATGCAGAACCAAATTCCACCCCTGACCAAATATGGTTAGCCCACAAAGCCGTAATCAGAGGTTGCTTTATTAAACACGCTAGCTATGCCAAGAAGAAACGCCTCGAGAATTACACTAACATACTGAAGGAACTAACTGAGGCTACACACTCAAATAAGTTAACTCCAACCTCTTCCCAGCATGCCAACATATTACGATTGCAGGGCCAACTGCGGGACTTTGAGTTAGCTAAGTCGACACTAATGCTGCGAAGAATGAAACATGGGTTCTTTTCCTCGGGGAACAAAGCAGGTGCCAAATTGGCCTCCCAGCTCAGGAAACGCACAAGAGCCTCCAAAATATTACATCTCCTGGGTGCCAAAGGGGAAAACATATTAGACCCACAACACATAGCAAACTCATTTGCCGCCTACTATAGCAAACTCTACAACCTCAACGCAGACCCACTAGTGCCCACCCCTTCCATAACTGACATAGATGGGTTCCTAGCTGACATCACACTCCCATCTTTAAGCGAAGAGGAAGCTGAATCTCTCCGTACCCCCTTTAGTCTCGAAGAAGTTTCCTCCATAATTGACTCCCTCCCAGCGCACAAAGCACCCGGCCCTGATGGCCTAACTACATCCTTCTACCGCACGTACCAAGCAACTTTAGCCCCACACCTACTACACCTCTTCAATCATAACATAGGGAAGGGGACACTGCCAGACGAAATGCTGTTGGCACATATCTCCACGTTGCCCAAACCAGGAAAGCCGCCCACAGAGTGCAAAAACTTCAGGCCTATCTCCCTACTCAACTGCGACGCGAAAATATACGCTTAACTACTGAGTAACAGAATGGCTAGACTCCTACCCAAACTCATAAACAACGACCAAACTGGCTTTATTAAGGGCAGGCAAGGGTCAGACAACTCCAGGAAGGTGCTAAACCTTTTAGCTGAACTGGAGGGACCCAACGGTCGGGCCTTTTCTTGGCGCTGGACACGGAAATGGCCTTTGACAGGCTGAACTGGGGCTATATGCAAAAGGTACTACACAAATTCGGTTTTCCACAACCCATAATAACCCAGGTCATGGCACTGTACACCACCCCAGCCGCCAAGGTGGCATGCGGCGGGTTCCTATCCACCAAGTTTCCCATCACAAATGGGACTAGGCAGGGCTGTCCACTCTCCCCCCCTGCTATATATTCTTTCCTTAGAACCGCTAGCCCAAGCAATTAGAGACCATGAACACATATAACTTTTAAAGGTAAAGAATACCGTCTTGCCCTCTTTGCAGATGATATCATAGTAGCCCTCTCTGACCCAGAACGAGCAATACCCCACATCCTTGCCCTTTTGAAAAAATTTGGGGACATATCACACTACAAACTCACTCAGGATAAAATACAAGCGCTACCTGTTGGAATACCTAAAGACACAATTGATAACTTAAAAACCCTCTATCAATTTGATTGGAGAAATAGCACCCTAACATACTTAGGGGTTAAAATAGCACCTACAATAGCAGGCGTCATAAAGCATAACTATACACCCCTACTACAGATGTGCACGAACGAACTAGGAGGGTGGAAAGCGACCCACCTAACGTGGCTAGGCAGGGTAAACACGTTCAAAATGATGACCCTCCCAAAACTCCTCTATGTGTTCCGCATGCTCCCACTCCCGATACCCTCTACACTTTTTAAAACTCTACAGTCCTCCTGCAACTCATTTATCTGGGGAGACAAAAGAGCGAGACTTCCACTAAGACTCTTACATAACTCACCTACTAGGGGAGGAGTGGGTCTCCCCAACATTCACTTATACTTTAAGGCAGCCGCCTTGGCGACAAGCATTACGGCACACTCACCCCAAGACCACACACAATGGGTGGATATAGAGAAGGACCAATTCCAGGACAAATCCATAACGGCCTATCTATGGACCCCAAAACACCTCCGATACACCCACAAACAGCTTCTCCCAATCACTAGGCTGACCATAAGGATATGGGATACCTTTATGGCCCAAATAGGCTACAAGCACAAGCTACACCCCAAAGCCCTTTTGACAGCATTAAAAACTATAACTCAATCACTGTCTCTCACAGACTGGACGCTCAATGGTATTACCAGACTTGAACACCTCCTGGAAACCTGTCATAAACTCTTAACGTTTCCAGACTTGCAACGTAAATGGGATATACCGGCCCATGACACTTTCAAATACCTTCAAGTAAGGAGTATATTGACTGCCCATGCTTTACCCCAACCAACCCCAACCGACTCAATAAACTCGATAGCACCTTCCCTGGTTATGCTCAGATGCAGAGAAACACCGACTAAGCCCAAAGCCCTCTCCATATGTTACAGAGCATGGCTAGAATTGCAGCCAGATGTACCACCGCTATGCAAAACCCAATGGGAAAGAGATTTAGATATAAAACTCACAGAGAGGGAATGGTTGAGGGCCCTGAATGGGCTGTCGAGGTGGACAAAATGCTATTCCCATATAGAAGCCCACAAAAAACTACTCTACTGTTGGTACCTTACCCCATCTAAACTACACAAGATATACCCAACAGTGTCTCCCCTATGCTGGAGATGTGGAGTGGAGACAGGCACAATGAAGCACATTTGGTGGGCCTGCACTGGCATGACACCTCTATGGGAAGATGTCCGCGCACTGGCGGCACAGTTGGGGCTTCCAGACTTCTCCCCAACCATTTCCAGCTGCATACTATTCCTACCAGATGCTAGGGTACAGCCGACCCAACGACAACTTATAGCATTGATCTCCCTAGCAGCCAGAAATCTTATAGCGACTAACTGGAAAAGCACAGTGTGCCCATCAGCATCACAATTGAAAGATAAGGTACAGCAATACTACATTTATGAAAAAATGTCTCTGACCTCCGCCTCCCAGACCCTCAAATTTAAAGAAACTTGGTGCAACTGGACCACTTTGACAAACAATAGACCACAGAAGTAAACCCAAAAGGTACAAGCCCAACCTCTGGAAACCTGCAGATTATCTAAAATTAGAATGCTTCCCGACTAAAGTAGCATGCCCTGCCCCTCTTCCCCCCTCTCTCTCTGTTCCCCCCCTTTTCGTTATGTTACTGTTTCCCTCCTTACACAGATTCGTACGCCAATACTATGCATTGACTATGGGTATATAACACTTAAACTCTCATGAGATACTTATCCATTCTTCATGATTGTACTAGGCCATGTAAACCAGCAATTTTATGACCCAGAAGCAAGCTGCGACTTGCACCCCTTTATACTCACTGTTCAGACATGTGCAACTGTGTATGGTAATATTTATTAATGCAAACTCAATAAAATACAAATAAAAAAAAAAAAAAACTGTCCCGATAGGTAGCCAAAGTACCAGGTTAACAAACTGTGGACCCAAGAGTTTTTATTTCCCTCTCACCGGCCGGATAAGAGTGATTCTGGATCTCTTTGTGTTGTTGAAACACTGGATACCTGCTGTGTGCGTTCCACTGCGTCTCTGGATGCGTTCCACTTGGCTGTCTCTCGGGAGCTCGTCTGGGATGCCTGCCTTACGCATTTCGCGATCGGCTGATCACTTCATCAGATGATGGCATCATTCCGGTTCTTTTTTTTTTTTTTTAAACCTCCTGGTCTAATTGTCATATGGGGTTATTAACCCTTAGTGCATCATTATAAATTTCTCAAAAAACGAATTACCCTAAAAATTTAATTAAACAATGGACCATTTGTACTGTGAAAAATAGAATGAGTATGATATAAATTAATTAAAATTAGGGTTGTTAACCCTTAGTTAATAAATGCATCATTAACAGAGACAACATCATTTAAAATTGGGCTACAAAAAAGTAGTGGACACCATTGGACATCATATTTAAAAGTAAAAGATATACAGATATATAAAAAATGGAAATGTTCAATTGGGAAGGTACTTTGAACTAAAATGGAATATAAGTAACATATTTTATACAATATTATTTTGTCATGCATAAAAATAGGATGGAAACTTGCACATACACATCAATCTTCGTGTGAAGAAACACTATGAACGTTGAATTAGTAGCATAATGAGCTGCAGACATTATAAATATATGTAGAATAACAAGAATAAAAGGAAATATGATATCACACTTTGCAAGATTTGTAAAAAAAAATAATCTATGAGGTAGTTCTACCCCATATCTTAATATAGGTAACATATTTTATACAATATTATTTTGTCATGCATAAAAATGGGATGGAAACTTGCACATATTCATCAATCTCCATGTGAAGAAACACTATGAAGGTTGAATCTGGAGCATAATAAGCTGAAGACATTATACATATATGTAGAAAAACAAAAATGAAAGAAAATATAATGTCACACTTTGCATGATTTATATGATTTTTAAAAATCTATTAGTTAGTTCTACCCCATATCGTCATAAAACCACATCATTCAGATCTGTAAGGGATACAAATATGATAATTAATGACATATTGGATATACAGCAACAGGTTTTAATTGGAATTATCTTGTTCAAGCTTCAAGAAAATGTTTAAACGAGATGATACATATAAAATGGATAAATGTATAAACAAATGGTATAAAATAAAAATAGAAATAAGAATAAAAATAAAAAATAAAGATAAAAATAACATAAAAAATAAAAAAGTGAAAAATATAAATAAAAAATTAATAAAAAAATAATAAATAAAAAATAATAAAAAAACAGAAATATCCAAAAATAAATCAAAACTAAATAAAATAAAGAATAAAGAATAACCACAACAGGATTATAATCCTCTAACAAAATGGCCCTATATAGCTGATTATAATGGTTGAATGGACTACTATTTTGTCTAGTACCTAATCTATCCATAAAAAAGAATGAAGTAAAGGATATAAAAATATAAGTGAATAAGAATTTAATAACAAATACTCTAAAAAATAAAAAAAATCATAAGAATCATCATAAAATAGAAGGGAAAAAAAGGGGGGATAAAAATATTTATTATTGTGGGGGGAGATGCCTCACTGTTAAGATCTAGTATTAAAGAAAAGCATTGAGCTCAAAATCAATGTTTAGGCCTACGGGTTCCAGACTATTACGTTTAAAAATCCATTTAGCCTCAGTCCTATCTAGAGCTTTCACCAAATCGCCTCCTCTTGAATGGATATTCACTTTCTCAATAGCTAAGAATTCCATACCCCCTGGGTCATTTGAGTGATATGTGGAGAAGTGTCTGGAAAGATTATGGGTAGTTAGTCCCTTTTTGATATTTCGGATATGCTCCCCTAGTCTTGTCTTGAATTACCTCTTGGTTCTCCTGATATAGTACTTCCTACAGGGACATTTTAAAAATGTAGATAACCCCGACTGTGTTGCAGCTTAAGTTGGTCCTTATCTTAAAGCTTTCATCTCCTTCCATGTTTTTGAATTATTTGGTGATGGATACTTGTGTTGGGTTGTTCCTGCAACCCAAACATTTATTACATTTGTGAAACTCCACATTACTTATGTTACTGTTATTATTTTCAATTTCCTTTAACGTTGGGGCTAACATCATTTTAAGGTTTGGTATCCAAAGACACACAGATACACATACAGACACACAGACACACTCAAACAGACACACATGCAAAATGTAATTTTTTTTAAAAAACTGCTATTTGCCACTGGCTTTCTATCTATGTGCCAAACTGCCCTGCTCCCCTGGCTTATGGAGAAGCCGGCTTGCCAGCCTCTTGCCACATGACTATGGCCCTGGGGTGTATGACCCTTTAAAACCATTACTTGGTCTGGTGGACTTTTATTTGGACTAGTTCTGGCCCTTTAAAAACAGTGTATGGACATATTGAAACTTTTGGGATACTTTTTCTGCCCCTTTGAATCCATGGGAAGTTGTGCCTCTTCCCCTCCCCCTGTCCCATTGTTCTCCAGCAGGGCGTTGTCCCAGGGACATTGCCAAACCAGTTGGAACTGGCTGTTTTGTCCCTCCTCTGTCAAAATATGACTTCCACCCATCTCCTGAACCACTTAACTGATTCAAGTGAATTTTGAATATGTTTGTCCCCAAATTATGCTGGCTATAAAAATATATATTTTATTAATATTGCATGTAAACTCACAACGTTACAGAAATGGCATAAAAGTATGTTTTTTTAGCTTGGAGATAATTGAGTTGGTACAGTAGTTAACTCAATTATCTCCCAAGCAGAGGGGAGGATTCTTGTTGTAAAATGTGAGTGTGATTATCCATGTGCTTTTATTGGTTGTTAAATTTACTGTTCCAGTGCCCCACAAGGTCCACATGGGTGGTAACCTTGCTGGGAAAGTTGTATATAAGCAGGAATAAACGCTCATTGGAGTCAGTTCTTCTTCACCCTCAATTTAGGCCCTGGGGAGTAAGCACAGCTAAACGGACAAGGGCACATGTATGAGTGTGGGGATGGTGCTAGTGATTGACTGTGTGTGTTTAGGGGAGTGGTTATGTGTTTGTAGTGAGGCAGGGATCATCTTACCTCAGTGCCTGTTTGGATTCTGGCCAGCAAACAACTTCCCTCCCACCCACCCTAATTTATGTTTTTTGTTTTGTCGCAGCTAGGGGGGAGCGTGTCCTTGCCAACAGGGTTGGGGAGCAGATGGAATGTCAGGAGATGGACAAGGTGGGTCTCAACCTCCCCTGCTCTGTAAGGTAAACTTTCAAGTTACCGAATTGGACGTGCCCAGTGAGCTAAGAGCCGGCTGGTGGTTAGAGCATTTAAGACGATGGGAATTTGGTTTGGTCGAGGGGAGACACCAGTGGGTAAAGTTTTTGGTGCATAGGCACCTGGTTAAGTTCGTTGGCAAGGACGGTTATTTAAGTTGGAGGCTGTAGGGCAATAAGTGTTAATGTATATGTTAATTATGGTATGTATATATATTTATGTTTATTTATATTTGAATTAAAGGAAAATAATAAAGTTCGGATATGTCCTACAGTTGTAAGTTTTAATAAATGCTGTGGCCTGTTTCATCCAATATGCATTGTCTGTCGTTATTGGGGGGATAAGTGGGTAGTCTCTTTCTTTTAGTCGCACCACATTCCCCGCTACGTACATACAAGAGTCTTGTCTCTTATTGGGGGTAACCGGCTATATCACTACAAGGGATTGCTATGCTCTGCATGCTCCCTTGAATAATCGCTTCTAAGCTCTTTTAAGAGCTTGTTCCTGCTTCACTCTCTTGGAGGAGAGGTTCACCCACTGGAGTCTTGTCATAGGTCCAGGGTGGGTAGGAGAAGGCGAGACCCCAACCAAGCTTCATGGGGTCTGCGGTGGTTGTGGTGAGTGGCGGAGCGCTTGAAGCCCTCTGGAAGCAATAGTTATTTTTTACTTGTTCCATTGCAACGAGAACCTATACCATTTGTAAATCAGACTGAACCCACTAATAAGGGCAGTCTAGAACTGAAATGCCGGCAGGTTCTCTCTCTAAACAAGTTACAGCAACCCCAGATGATCATTTCAGCCTTCTTTGGGCCTAGTCAGTAAGGTATAGCTGATAAGCCTCTAGGCACAGTGAGCATGGGGTTCACATCTAGATTATCCTTTCAACATATGAAGATCCTAAGCAAATGCATTGCAACAAAAACAGACAATATGAGAACCTAGAGAAACTCAATAGCTTTCCCTCCAATTAGTTCCCACTCAGGTCTTAAAAATGTTTTTGTTACTTGTACCTTTACAACCTGGGGATCATTTTGGCTTTCTTTGAGCCTGAGCAGGGACTAAGTGAAGGGAAAGCTACTGAGTTGTCTAAGCTGTTGTCTATTCTTAGAGTTCTCGTATTTATGTTTTTGTTGCAGATTGAACATGCCAGCATTTTGGATATGGACTTCCCTTATTGACAGGATCAGACTGATATGCAAATGGTACAGGTTCTCTGTGTAATGACACAAGCAAACAAAAAACATTTTGGAAACCTGAGCTGGGACTAACCAAAAGGCAAGTGAGTTGGGACGTATTTTGTCTATGTGATTGCTTTGGGAGAAATGATTTGGACTAATGAAAATGGCATGTAAATACAACTATTAAATGTACTGCAAATATATAAAGACAGTACTAGTTCAATAGGCCACATGGCATATGGGACCAGAAAAGATAGTGTCCCTTGTATAATGAAAGTAAAAATAGAAAATCTTTATTGCTAAATACTCACACACACACACACACAAAAAAAAAATTATATGAACAAAAGAGACACTGAAGATGTGACACTTAAAAAGCCCTTAGGTTTAGTGCTAGAAGAGGTGGACAAATATAATGCAAAAGAGTTTCAAGATAAAATTATACAGTGATCTACCAAAATAAACAATTTACCAGGGCCTTACTTAAGGTTTCTCTTAAGGCCATTAAGAACTACAAAATATGTCTGTCTCATGGATTGAATAAAAATCAGATCTAACGCATAACAAAGATTATTACCAGAAGAGCTGTCTCCCAACATTTTGTTTCATTGATCTATTCAATTCTTGACTTAACCACTCAGATTATGCGCCTGGCAAATGGGTTCAAGGGTACTTGCTTCCTCTGTATTCCCAGTCCTATATAGTGATGTCGCGAACCCGAAATTTTCGGTTCGCGAACAGCGAACGCGAACTTCCGCAAATGTTCGCGAACCGGCGAACCGCCCGAAACGCCATTGACTTCAATGGGGAGGCGAATTTTAAAACACACAGGGACTCTTTCTGGCCACAATAGGGATGGAAAAGTTGTTTCAAGGGGACTAACACCTGGACTGTGGCATGCCGGAGGGGGATCCATGGCAAAACTCCCATGGAAAATTACACAGTTGATACAGAGTCTGGTTTTAATCCATAAAGGGCAGAAATCACCTAACATTCCTAAATCACAATGAATATGGATTGACACCTGACATATGACATATTGACACCTTGACATATGGATTGACACCTGTCCTCAGAGCCCCTGATGCACACGGACACAGAGCAGAATAGAGACTGGTCCCCCTACATAGGGTCACTTGGCAGATATGGATTGACACCTGTCCTAAGGATCCCTGATACACACTGACACAGAGCAGAATAGGGACTGTTCCCCCTACATCGGGTCACTTGGCAGATATGGATTGACACCTGTCCTAAGGTTCCCTGATACACACTGACACAGAGCAGAATAGGGACTGGTCCCCCTACATCGGGTCACTTGGCAGATATGGATTGACACCTTGTTACAAACTGCTATTTGTAACGGGCCCTTTAAATGGCAAATTGCCCTGTTTCCCTGGTTGTGGAGAAGCCTCTTTGCCAGCCTCCTCCCGCATGACTATGGCCCCTGGGAGATTGTGAAAATGTATGCACTTTTATTTGGTGTGTATGGCCCCTTAAGACTGTCGGTGGGCATATTGGGGCTTATGGACTCTTTATGTGACTGGTGCTGGCCCTTTAAACACCTTTTTTGGGACATCAGGAAGATTGGGACACTGCCCCTTTAAGACGGTGTCCCCTGTGTCCCCAGACCTGGTGCAAAACCTTTGTGCCTGCCTTGCTATTTCCCACTTGGTTCAGTAAATGGGAAATTATTTCAGCTGCAGAGACTAAGTCCCATTCACGATGGGACTTAGTCGTTTTTTCAGCC
>OW240912.1:208231449-208253750 GCA_933207985.1 Pelobates cultripes | reverse complement strand
AACATGCTATGTTCGCCAGGAACCGTTCGCCGGCGAACCGTTCGGTACATCACTAGTCCTATATACACACTATGGTAGTACAGCAAGAACTCGTGTTTGAACTGTAAAAATATAAAAGGACTGGCATTGTAAATAGGTACCCAAGGAACCTCACCTCAACCCCCACCCCCCAACCTACAATTTAAAGTGAGGAAAAAAACAAAACATAATGTGCTCAACAAAACATAGTACAAAAAAGTGAGGCAAAAGGGTTGCCCGGCACCCATTTCAGCGACAAAATTGCACCTTCATGTGGGGCATAGAAAAAAGTGACCTTAGTACTGCTGTTTAAATATAAATTAAGTGCCTGTTAAGAAATTACAGTATGCCAATCAGGATCCACCTGGAAAGAGTCAGTCAGCCCATTCAAATTCATGCCATACATCCTAAATGGAATGGGCAGTGGCTCAACCCCTCTCACCCCTTAATGGCTTTACCACCAGCCTTGGAGGGGTGAGAGGACATAGCTCTGCCAATTATACACACAATTTATGCCATGGAGCACGGAGAATGCAACACCAGTCCTGCCCTTTTGTGCTGCAATCTGTCGGAAAGGCCATTCGAGAGGAATAATAAACGCTGTGTACGATATGCCCTTAATGTGGACAAAATATGGACTAACTCATTTTGTAAGATCTCTGTAACGGACCGTTTCAGCACACAAGGGGTTAAACCGCTTAGGCGATCATCCCCTTCCAGAGATGCAGGCAAAGCTACTGCAGAACACCAATCCACCGAACAGGAAACCATATAAATGCTGTAAACAGCCGAATAGGAAAAAACATACGAATAGGTTTACACTCCTAGCAGTCAAACTGGAACAGCATACAATAAATCCCCCCAAGAACAAGACAAAGCTCCGTGTTGAGGGTCAAGCAGTGAACAGACAGAGCTGTGGGTTTATTGTGCTTATGTACACATTCTTACACATTAGTATCACCCACAGGGTTTTGGAACACAACCAATAAACACATACAATACACTCAGACACTCCCACACAAATTCCTCCCCTCTGCATGTGATTCAATTACCTTACACAATGGGTAATGTAATTTAGCACAAGCAGAAAAATAAAATTTTTCCACATTATTCATAACTTGAAAAGTATGCATCACATTCACATAAAACTTACATTTTCAGAATCAGCATACTCCAAATACAAACATACGTCAAAATCATACAAATTGGTCCAGTGGTTCAAAAGATAGATCGTAGTCCTTTGTGACCACAGGAAGCATGGCTTTTCTGCCCAAAACCAGTTCCACGGAGTCTTCTATCCTGGAGATAATTAGAAGTAATCCAATTATCTCCAAAGACAGAGGCAAAACTCCATTGAACACATGGCAGCAAAAAGACAGTAAAACACAATAAAATACACAAGGTTACATTTATGACATAAAATACAGACATGCAACATATCCCCAGATAGCTCAGATCTGAGCGCACATTATTACTGAATGGCGCTCAGAGCACACACATACAGTTCAATTGCCATGGAGCCAAAGTCTTTCCCATAGTCTTTCATTATACGAATGGGCTCCATGGCATAGCTATCTGGGGTATCACTGCTCAAACAGGGCAAGCACCAAATGACCCGGCTTTCTTGTCTTTGCAGGGGAAAATCAAGCCTTTTAACATGGGGCCATAATCCAAAGGCAACAGGCGAGCAACCAGGCTTCTCCAATGCAATGTGGCGAGATTGGTCTCGTCACATCTCTCCCCTTTTCCAAACAGACTAACAGGGTATCTGACCTCCTGCCGGTCAGTGCCCTTGTTAGTCCAGCAGCCCACCCACAAAACACAATCAACAGCACAGCCCACCCACAATAAATGGTTACTACACCTGGGTAGAGGAGAAGCTTGTCCATGTCCAGGTGCCTCACCACGGCTGTGCTGGGTACGGGTATGCTGACTTGGTGGGTTGCTGCGTGGGCAGAGACCAGCGGTACTCTGCCCTGTTGCCAGCGCTACTGGGAGGGTAGCCTGGTTGAAGCCTGGTTGTTGGAGGGGGAGACCGACTGTCTCCCCTTTAGATACACAGCTCTGCTGCTGGAGACCGACTGTCTCCCCTTTGGACACATAGCTCTGCTGCTGGAGACCGACTGTCTCCCCTTTAGATACACAGCCCTGCTGCTGGAGACTGACTGTCTCCCCTTTGGCTAAACAGACCTGTTGCTGGGGGGCAGAACCGACCGTCCCTACCCCCTGTGCTGGATGTGCAGAGACCACGGTCCCATCTGCACAGTTGTGGGGCTTACTGTCTCCCCCTGGTACATTAAGCTGCTGCTGGGGAGAGGGGGTAACAAGCTCCTCTCCCATATATACTTCCAGCCGCTGTGGAGGGAGACCGACTGTCTCTGCTCCCAATACAGAGTCCTGCCGCTGCGGAATGGAGACTGGGCTCCCAATTCCCTGCTGTATCTCCCACTGGGGAATGGAGACTGGGCTCCCAATGACTCATACTGCCGCTGGGGAATGGAGACTGGGCTCCCAATTCCCAATAAATCATTCTGCCGCTGGGGAATGGAGACTCAGCTCCCAATTCCCAATAAATCATTCTGCCGCTGGGGAATGGAGACTGGGCTCCCAATTCCCTGCAATTCATTCTGCTGCTGGGGGACAGGAGCAACTATCTCTGTCCCCTGTAACTCAGCCTGCAGCTGGGGAATGGAGACTGGGCTCCCAATTCCCTGCTGTATCTCCCGCTGGGGAATGGAGCTTGGGCTTCCACATCCTTGCAATATCTCCCGCTGGGGAATGGAGACTTAGCTCCCAATTCCCTGCAATTCACACTGCCGCTGGGGATCTGAGCCGACTGCCCAGCATCCCTGTAGCTCACCCTGCCACTGGGGAGGGAGGACGCTGCTCTCCTCTCCCTGCAAGGAACACTGCCGCTGGGCGACAGGACCACATGTCTCTGGCCCCTGTAACTCAGCCTGCCGCTGGGGAATGGAGCTTGGGCTCCCAATTCCCTGCAATATCTCCCGCTAGGGAATGGAGCTCGGGCTCCCAATTCCCTGCAACATCTCCTGCTGGGGAATGGAGCTCGGGCTCCCAATTCCCTGCAATACCGGTGGAGAGACCTTGGTCCCCTCTCCAACTGCCGCCTGGGGTTCCTCCCAGTAAATTTCAACAATATCTTCCCAGCTGAATGGGTCTGGAACTGGATCTGTCACCTTGCTGTCCTGCTGAGCCTTCTCAATGGAGTGGAAGAGATCTCGGTAGTCCTGCTCCAGTTCCCACTCCAGGGTTGCTAGGTGAGCCAGGTCTTGCTCAATTTCGTGAGTGTCGTCCCAGTCATACCTGCTCTCCCTCCACTCCAAGAGATCACTGAACCGGGCTTGTGTAGGGCTCCCAAACTCAGGCTCTGAAAAAGCCTCCCATAACAAGCCCGGACCATCAAACTCCTCTCCCTCTTGCTTATCATGCTCGGCTGTCCAGGGCAGGTACTGTGCCCCATACCACCAGAGCGCCTGGTAGGCATCTTCCAGCCAAATCTCCTGCCATACCCGGAGCTCCAGTTCCTTCACCCATTCCTCCAGGAGCTGCTCTCCCAGGAAGGGCATCCGCAGGGCCACTTGCTTCTGCAACCGCTGCTCTTCACTGGGGAGACTCTCACCCCCTGGTATTGTACATTATCCAGGGCCTGGTACCAGATGCCTTTCCTTAATGCATCCCGGCCATCCAGGTCCTCCTCCTCGTATAACACTGCTGGTTCCATCTCGGTGCTGTCATGGTCGCTGTACTGGGACATGCGTTGCCCTCAAATTGTAAATCCACAGAATGGTGTCGCCTGTAGCTGTCCTGTTGTCTGTGGGAACGATCCCGCCGCTTGCCACCAATTGTAACGGACCGTTTCAGCACACAAGGGGTTAAACCGTTTAGGCGATCGTCCCCTTCCAGAGATGCAGGCAAAGCTACTGCAGAACACCAATCCACCAAACAGGAAACCATATAAATGCTGTAAACAGCCGAATAGGAAAAACCATACGAATAGGTTTACACTCCTAGCAGTCAAACTGGAACAGCATACAATAAATCCCCCCAAGAACAAGACAAAGCTCCGTGTTGAGGGTCCAGCAGTGAACAGACAGAGCTGTGGGTTTATTGTGCTTATGTACACATTCTTACACATTAGTACCACCCACAGGGTTTTGGAACACAACCAATAAACACATACAATACACTCAGACACTCCCACACAAATTCCTCCCCTCTGCATGTGATTCAATTACCTTACACAATGGGTAATGTAATTTAGCACAAGCAGAAAAATAAAATTTTTCCACATTATTCATAACTTGAAAAGTATGCATCACATTCACCCAAATACAAACATACGTCAAAATCATACAAATTGGTCCAGTGGTTCAAAAGATAGATCATAATCCTTTGTGACCACAGGAAGCATGGCTTTTCTGCCCAAAACCAGTTCCACAGAGTCTTCTATCCTGGAAATAATTAGAAGTAATCCAATTATCTCCAAAGACAGAGGCAAAACTCCATTGAACACATGGCAGCAAAAAGACAGTAAAACACAATAAAATACACAAGGTTACATTTATGACATAAAATACAGACATGCAACATATGCCCAGATAGCTTAGGTCTAAGCGCACATTATTACTGAATGGCGTTCAGAGCACACACATACAGTTCAATTGCCATGGAGCCAAAGTCTTTCCCATAGTCTTTCATTATACGAATGGGCTCCATGGCATAGCTATCTGGGGTATCACTGCTCAAACAGGGCAAGCACCAAATGACCTGGCTTTCTTGTCTTTGCAGGGGAAAATCAAGCCTTTTAACATTGGGCCATAATCCAAAGGCAACAGGCGAGCAACCAGGCTTCTCCAATGCAATGTGGCGAGATTGGTCTCGTCACAATCTCATATAACAGATTCCCCTGGTGACAGATGCTGTTCCCAAGTTGGCCTTCTTCACCCCCTTTAGCCTGTACCAATTTTAGGTAATGCTATTCAGGATGGAGAATGCCCGGCCACCTTCCAAAGGAAGGCTGTTGGATGACCTACAAGACTATGTTTGTGCCCACCTGCACAGCATCACCACAATTCAAGCAGGAGTTTACAATTCAAGCAGGAGTTCTTGTTGTACTACCATAGTGTATATATAAGACTACATCCTTGAAATGTTCAGATAATAGTGATAAAATAATGTGTAAGTTGAAACTCACTTTTCCTTAAGACAAAATAAAAATTGAAAACCAAAATGTGTGCTAGTTGTTCCTTTTACAAAATTCATTGCAGTACATTAAATGTATCAAGTTGGAATTGTAGTAGGTTTGAAATAGACAAGATGACACTGTAGCTGAGTTTAAAATTTTTTCCATATCATATAATTAAAAGGAATACTTTGGTCACCATAACAACTTAATCTAAATAAAGTTGTTATGGTGCCAGAAGGCATCCAGGTGCTCTATATTTTATTATATAGTACTCAATCAGTCACAGATTATACAGACTACACCTTATTGTAGTGTATTTACATTTAGAAACATAATTATTGAATATAGACTGAATTTTATTATATAGCATAAACTTGATAACAGATTAATGGATATTGGCAGTGGATTGTTGTCTGACACTCCATCAGCAGTATAATAATATTTGGAAATGGTATAGCATTGTATAGCATTCGGCCAATAACTGAAAATTGTAGAATGCAGATACACAGCAATAGCGGCTTTATTAGATCCCAGGATTTTTATGTGAGAAAAATGTGACAACGGAATAGAGATGAATCATATTTACATATATATGATTGAAGATGTGAAACAGCTATGGTTCTATAGCTCAGTTTCCCTCTCAGATCATTTCAGCTCACCTCCATAATGTACTTTTATATCATCCTCTTCACTCATAATGCAGCAGGCAAATGCATTATGCATTCAGGAATGTTCTGAATAAATATGCAAACTTTTTATCAAATGGAAACCGAAACATGTTGCTCCACAAAATTCTGTCTAATAAAGGTAAACTTCCTTGCCTTGCTTTCTCTTTTGCTATGAAGAGTAAAGACAGTTCAATTTGGCAAACAAAGTGTTAATATTTGGTGTAAACTCTTATATTAAAGATGAAGGGATTACCATAAATTAAATATGACTTGTGTAAATTCCCATATAACCATTTTTATTCTTCCACACATACCCTGACCCTGAGTCGGAATTTGGCCAGTTTAGGCTTAACCACATATATATCAATTTCAATTAAGATTTTAAACAAATCTGGTGATGTTGGGTGATGCTCAGGGGTCAAGTCCTGGGGAATAAAGTGTGGGAATTCTCCCAAGGACAATATATATACGCGTGCACACACACACTGACACACAAACATACAGAACACACAGACAGACACACACATATATAAATTTATGTGTGGGACACACACACTGACACCAGGGCTGGATTAACATAGGGGCTGATGGAGCTGCAGCTCCAGACCTAGGCCCAGGACCATGGAATAGGCCCATTGATTTATAAAAAAAAATATATATATTTTTTTTTTTACATTTTTTTTTCACACACTACTCTTAGGGATTCCACCTGGCTTTTATTTTATTGGCACAGACAGTATTTGAGGCTGCCTGGCTGGGGCCAATATTACAGTGATACTGGCAATACAAATGCTGGTATTTTTCTCAGTATAAACAAGAGATCACAATGCAATACCAGCACTGGCCAGTAGGGGTCACTGTGTGTGGAGACAGGCAGGGATAGGAAGTTCCAGCATATGCCTCCCTGCCTATCTATACTCACTGATCTGCAGGGGTGCAGCTACAGAGAGTCCAGACAGCAATTCCCACCCTGGAGAGACAGCCTACAGCTCAGGGAAGTAAATGATGGAGGGAAAGGCTGCAAGGAGACATGGGGACACTGAGACACTAAGGGACATTGGGAGACATTATGACACAGACGCATGTCTCCCAGTGTCCCCATGTCTCCAAGCCAGTGTCCCTGGTGTCTCAGTGCCCCCTAGTCTCCCAGTGCCCCCAGTCTGCCAGTGTCTCACTGTCCCCATGTCTCCTAGTGCCTCCATGTCTCCTAGTGCCTCAAGTGTCTCAATGTCCCCATGTCTCCAAGCTAGTGTCCCTAGTGTCTGTGGCCCTGATGTCTCCTTGTCCCCATGTCTCCCAGTGCCCCCATGTCTCAATGTCCCCATGTCCCCAGCCAGTGTCTCTAGTGTCTGTGTCCCTGGTGTCTGTGTTCCCATGTCTTCAAGTGTCCCCTATTTTCCCAGTGTCCCCATGCGTCCCAGCCAGAGTCCCCTAGTCTCCCAGTGTCACTGGTGTCTCCGTGTCCCTAGGTCTCCCCGTGTCCCCAGGTCTTCCAGTCTTCCTAGTGACATGGAGACCCTGGGATACATGGGGACACAGGGAGACATGGGGCATTGAGACACTGTGATACATAGGAGACCTGGGAGACCTGGGGACATGACACTAGGGGACACTGGGAGACATGGGGCACTGAGACACTGATACATACAGTGGTGTACACATGACCCATGGGGCCCCGGTGCAAAAATTGATCCGTGCCCCCCACGCGCGCGCTTACTCAGCGCGGGTCGGGGCCGCAACACATGGCGGCGGGCACCTGCTCGCAGGGCTGCGACCCCGCGAATGCGGTATACTGCACACACACCTAAAGGACCACTACAGACACCCAGATCACATCAGCTCAATGAAGTGGTCTGAAGTGGTCTAGTTTTAAAGGACCACTATAGTGCCAGGAAAACATGCTTATTTTCCTGGCACTATAGTGCCCTGAGGGTGCCCCCACCCTCAGGGACCCCCTCCTGCCCGGCTCTGGAAGGGGGAAAGGGGTTAAAACTTACCTTTTTCCAGCGCTGGGCGGAGAGCTCTCCTCCTCCAATCCTCCTTCTCTCCTCCCCGTCGGCTGAATGCGCACGCGCGGCAAGAGCTGCGCGCGCATTCAGCCGGTCACATAGGAAAGCATTCATAATGTTTTCCTATGGACGCTGGCGTGCTCTCACTGTGAAAATCACAGTGAGAAGCACGCAAGCGCCTCTAGTGGCTGTCAATGAGACAGCTACTAGAGGAAATAGGGGAAGGCTTAACCCATTCACAAACATAGCAGTTTCTCTGAAACTGCTATGTTTATGAAAAAATGGGTTAACCCTAGCTGGACCTGGCACCCAGATCACTTCATTAAGCTGAAGTGGTCTGGGTGCCTAGAGTGGTCCTTTAACCCTGCAGCTGAAAACATAGCTGTTTCAGAGAAACGGCTATGTTTCACTGAGGGTTAATCCAGCCTCTGGTGGCTGTCTCATTGACAGCCGCTAGAGGAGATTCCGCGATTCTCACTGTGAAAATCACAGTGAGAAGACACTGAACGTCTATAGGAAAGCATTGAGTAATGCTTTCCTATGGGCGGTTTAAATGCGCGCACGCGCCTCTTGCCACGCATGTGCATTCGGAGCTGAGAGGCGGCGGGATCCCCAGCGCCAAGGAAGTCCGGTGCTGGAGAAAGGTAAATGCTGAAGACACACACTCTCACGAACAGACGCATACACACTAGCTAAAAGACACACCCAATTACTAACAGAGACACACTCAGCGACAGACATACATACACACTCACTTACAAAACACACACTTTCACTGACAAACACACACTCACTAACAGACATCAGACACTCAGTAACAGACACACTCAGTAACAGACACACCCAATATCAGACACACTAACACTTACACACACACTAACACACACACTAATACACACACTAACACACACACACACACTAACACACACACTAATACACACACTAACACACACACTAACACACACACTAATACACACACACACACTAACACACACACACACTTACACACCCACTAACACACACACCAACACACTAACACACACACACTAACACATGTTTTTTTTTTAAATTGAATCCCCCCAGCCTCCTTACCTTTTTGGGTGCTGGGGGGATTCCCTGGGGTCCAGTGGTGCTGCTGCTGCGCTCCTGGGCAGGCGGCCGGCACGCAAGGGAGCACTTCCCCTCAGTGCTTCCTCTTCCGCTCCCTCGCGCGCCGCATAGGGATGCCGGAGCCGGAAGATGACGTCATCTTACGGCTCCGGTATCAGTGCGGTGCGCGAGGGAGCGGAAGAGGAAGCACTGAGGGGAAGAGGCTGGCCCTGTGGCTACATACCGGGTCGCAGGGGCGGCCGGGCCCCCTGGTGGGCCGGGCCAGGTCGCAGCCGCGACCCCTGCGACCCTGGTATGTACGCCACTGTATACATAGGAACACTGAGAGCTGGAGTAATCGACACATGGGGGGCACTGGGAGACATGGGGAGGAATCCATCTGTACAGCAGAATCAAACTAAGTAGTTTTTTGGTGATTTTACAGCATTTTCTATTATGTCACTCCTTGTGATTTACATCATGTGATGTCACCCATACATATTTAATTATGCAAATTAGCAGGGCTGGTATGTTTTTCCAAGAAAGGTGGTAACCCTAACTACTTTTCACATACTCTTACTTAAGTATGGAAACTTAAGAGGGATGTATGGGAACAAAACTTGTGTGGACTGGCTGACAATGAATATAGTTGAAGGGACACTAGAGTCACCAGAACAACTACAGCTTATTGAATTTGTTCTGGTGAGTAGAATCATTACCGTCAGGCTTTTTGCTGTAAACACTGTCTTTTCAGAGAAAATGCAGTCTTTACATTACAGCCTAGTGATAACTTCAGATGGCTGTTAGAGATCCTTCAGATCCTTAGATGGCTGTTAGAGATCATTCCTGGGTCATGGCTGCCTAAAATGCATCCAAACATTCAGTGTCTCCTCTCTCTGCATGCAAACACTGAACTTTCCTCATAGAGATTCATTGATTCAATTCATCTCTATGAGGAGATGCTGATTGGCCAGGACTGTGTTTGAATCATGCTGGCTCTGTCCCTGATCTGCCTCTTTGTCAGTCTCAGCCAATCCTATGAGGAAGCACTGTGATTGGATTAGGCCACCACTTCTAATGATGTCAGCAGACAGCTTGTTATTCTGAGTCTAACAGCATGCAGAGTTACAGCTTCAGGCTTGAATACAGTAAGATTTTGCTATATTTATGGAGGCATGAGGGGCCCAGGGGGGCTAGATGGTGGTGTTAACACTATAGGGTCATGAATTCATGTTTGTGTTCCTGACCCTATAGTAAACCTTTAAGGTAATGGCCCTGGGGCAGAGTATGGAGCCTAGGGGAACACAACACGTGACTGGAAGAGGGAGGCGCTATCAGAAATGGCCACATATTGCAATTGGTCTGAAACATACGATCGAAACCAGGTTAGCGGACGATCACCAATGCCTGAGGTTTTAAGTTTTTGCAAGAGAAAGCCATGGTTTACTGTGTCAAAGGCCTTGGCAAAATCAAGTAAAAAAGCTCCAGTTAAGTCTCCTTGTTCCATGTCTTTTTGGATGTCATTGCAAACTTTTAAGAGGGCAGTTGAAGTTTAGTGATTTGGACGAAAGCCTGATTAATCAGGGATCAGATAATTTGATTGTTGATAATATTCACATAGTTGCGTGTGGATACATTTTTACAAGATTTTTGACAATACAATTTATATATCGGGCGATAGATACCAAAGTATTGTCACCACTTTTATGGATAGGTACAACTTTTGCAGTCTTCCCAAGTTTGGGTATGTAGCCTGACACCAGGGATTCATTGATAAGGGTAGTGATAGGTTTAGCAATTGCTGGCGCAATGAGCTTCAGCAACATTGTTGGGATTTGATCAGGTCCACACTGTTTTTTCATTTTTAAATTATTAAGATGTTTATTAACGACACTAACAGGCACAGGTCTAAAATTTAATTTCTCTATATGAAGATTTTGAAGATTTGTCAGGGCCTGATCTTTATTTGTGGTCTAAAAATGAGTGTAATTTGTTATCTTATCAGCCAGTGTGGTAGTACATCCAACAAAATAATTATTAAAGGTATTTGCTACATCTAGGGGGTGTTGCAGTGTTTGGCTGCCCATATTGACAGTGGAGGGCTGGGAGTGGATCGCAGGGGTTTGTATGCTTTTTATGATTTTCCAAAATTTCTTGGGTTTGATAAGTTGATGTTCAAATTTTCACTGAAATATTGAGCCTTTGCCATTTTTGTTTGTTTTGTGCATGCATTTAGCCACTGTCTGTAAGTACAGTGATCGTTCGTGGAGCCAGTACGCTTAAACTTTGACCACAGTGAATCTCTAAACTGGTACATTTGAATCAGATCAGCTGTAACCCAGGGCAGCCGTGTCCCTTTAATTCGCACTTTATGCAGAGAGGCATGCAAATTCCAAACACGCAAGAGCTTGGACTGAAAAAAATGCAATTGCAGAGTCTAGATCTGGTTTAAGACTCAATCTGTGCCATGGTATGTTTTTGAGACTGTTTAAAAAGGATTCAAGATTAAATTTTTAGAAATACCTGGTTATTATAATCTTGGGAGGGGATTTAGTGGCCTTTATTTTGTATATGCAGTACACTAGACAGTGTTCACTGAAACTGTTAGGGAGAATGCCCGCCTCCTGGATTCTGTCAGGACAACTATAGCGAATCCAATCTAGCCAATCTAGGTATGGTTCTGGCTTTTAATATTAATGCGAGTTGGGGAGGAAATTAATTGTGCTAGCTGCAAAGTCTTAAACAGTGTACATGATTTATTATTTTTAGGATTCAATTAATCAATATTAAAATCTCCAAAAACCAACAGTTCTTTTTTTTGGTTTTGAGCTACAGTTTCACTAAGTAGTTGGGCTATGTCAGAAAGGGAGTGCACCGGAGGGCGGTAGATTCCAGCAACATTGATAGTTTTACAATCTCAGTTGTGCCAGAAAGGAAATCAAAGGCAGAAGGAGAGTTATAGTTTTTTAAAGAAGTAACTCTGATGGACTTGTCAACATAAATAACAATGCCTCCTCCTCTCTTTGCTCAGTCATTTCTAAAACATGAATACAACTGTATTGCAATGGCAGAGTCTGATATTTTAGTTGTTAACCATTATTCTGAGTGCACAATAATTTCTGGTTTGTAATGGGAACACCAGGCTTTCAGTGCATCCAGTTTAGGGAGCAAGCTACGGATGTTGCAGTGCACAAAAGAGAGGCCTTTTTTAGTAGGGAGATTAGAACGAGAATTAGCTGGGGGACCAGGGTTAGACTCCACATCCTTTGCAAGAATAGGAATTTGGACGTAATTTTTGTTTGGCCATATAGTGAATGGGATATTTTAGAATTTTGTGAGCCTTTGTTTTTTTATAAATCTCCACCAGCACTCAGCAGACAAGTTACAGCAACAAAGCATGCCAAGGTGTTTAATTTGTTTTCCATTTTGAGGTTTGTGCTTATGGTGGTAGTGATGTAAACAAAATTGGAGTGAGAAAAGGGTTATTAAGAACAACAGTATGGTCATATTTAGATTCATGTTAGTGGTATGAGATGTGTAGATGAAAACAAAGCAAAATACAAATATTAAAAAAGAAATAAAAGTATGTAATATCAGTGTTTATGATATATAGCTATTAGTAGGGAGAGAGGGTATGTATTCTATAGAGTTAAGAGATTGGAAGGCTGTGCTGATCAGTGTTTGCACCTGTCATTTCAGGAGAATAAGAGTGTGGGAGACTATCTATAAATGAGGAAATTAGCTTGGGGTGAGGGGTAGGGTGGGAGGGAAACTGTCTTCCAGAAGGTTACCTGTTGCAATGGGCAGTGGAACAGCTGATGGAGCTCTCTGTGTTGCTTGCAAGTCTGGGGCTGGGTAAGTTTTAAATCAGGCTGAGGGAGAGAGATATATTAGGGTCAGATGGGCCTGCAATAAAGGTAAGGGATGGGGGAGATGCATTTATGTATATTTGAGGTAGGGTCATTCAAGCAAAAGCAAAGAGAAAGATTAAAAATCATAGAGAAAAGACAGAGGTATTCATGTAGGGAAATAAAACCATTAAACAAATAACAAGAAAGATATATGAGTAGATGACACAGGGTATTTACATAACAGTGGTGGCTGGTGACGTTTATAGATGATTGCATGCTAGACTCTAGTCTTACCCATGTAATTTGATCCACTCTCCATAAATTTGCTCCTGACCTGTTGGACTTTCCTTTGATGTCAAAATATACGCAAAACTCCTAGCCACTAGGCATAACCCAGTCACGAACAAACTGATCCACCCAGACCAGGTGGGATTCGTGCCCAATAGGCAATTGTATGAAAATACCAGACGCGGCGTGGATCTCATCTGGTAGGCTCTCAGAAAACAGACGCTTTCTCTGGTCCTCTCCATGGATGCGGAGAAAGCGTTCGACCGGGTGCAACGGCATTACTTATTTGCCCTGCTACAACACATCGGCCTGCCACAATCCTTTATCAGAGCAGTAAAGGCACTTTACACCAACACGCAAGCGCAAGTGTCTATCCCAGGGTCAGGGAATACAACATTTAAATTCAGAAACGGCATAAGACAAGGGTGCCCCCTGTCTCTCCTCCTTTTTATCATTGCCTTGGAACCACTTTTACACCTTATCAGAACGCAGCCAGAGATACGGGGCCTAACAGCTGTTGGGGAAGAGACACGGTCTGAAAATTAACTTCCACTTACTCAAATACTTAGGAATAACGCTAACAGCCAACCCTACCAAATTATACTCAGATAATTTCACATCACTGATAAAAACACTGACTCAAGGTTTAGAAAAATGGAGGAGAAACCCATATCGTGGATAGGAAGATTACATGCAGTAAAAATTAATCTACTGCCGAGACTACTATTTCTGTTCCAGGCCCT
The DNA here is from genome assembly GCA_933207985.1 of Pelobates cultripes. Classification (NCBI taxonomy): domain Eukaryota; kingdom Metazoa; phylum Chordata; class Amphibia; order Anura; family Pelobatidae; genus Pelobates; species Pelobates cultripes. The sequence continues at coordinate 208,239,878 of OW240912.1, read as the reverse complement.
ACCAATTAAAGTGACTAAAAGAGACTTGAGCCATTTACAGAGTATGATGGACAACTTCATTTGGTCAGTGAAACAGAACAGAGTAGCCAGACACGTATTGTACAGACGCAAGACACACGGAGGGCTAGGGCTTCCAAACCTGTACCTGTACTATCTACCGGGCAACTGGCACAAATAGTAGCATGACACCCCCCAATTGACACACATAGATGGGTGGACCTGGAAACATCACTAATGGGGACAGACTTACCCCAATTTCTAATATGGATACCCAAAATGCACAGACTAGATCTGGGCAAGACTTGCCTTGCTATATTGAATTCCATAAGAATCTGGGACCTTACGGCCCAAAAATATTCGCTAAAATACACCCGTTCCCCCCTGACCACGTACCTACGCAACAGGGCCTTTGGGCTGAGCCTGGGGATGAGCGCTAGGGACTTCATGGGATCAGAGGTCACAGGGATGCAAAGATACTTCCAAATGTATGAACAGGGCATGTTCCGGTCATTCGACGAACTAAAGACACTAGCACCGCTACATACTAAAGACTACTTCAGATACATCCAACTTAGGGACATTGACAGAGACCAACAAGTGAAGACAGCAGCACAGACCCCCATGACTTTCGAGCTTAGATACATCGCCCAATGGGAAGCAGACCTGTCACAAACACTAGAAGGGAAAGACTGGGTGGACATCTGCGAGAACACTAACAACCCAAAGGCAAAGGGAGGACGGGGGCCTCGGACAACAGGGGGGTTCCCCGCGGGTAGGTCTCAACTAAGGCATCGGATCCATCGCTCTCTGGCCTTCCCCCTCGGTTCCCTCCCCCCCACAACTGTCTACTCCCGTTCCTACTGCTGGCCTCTCCCCCATCCTCTTGCCTCTAACTTTTCATTTAGCACCCCTAGATAAACCAAAAATGAGACAGGAGATGGTACATGATGCACAGACATGCCCATAATGAGTGTTACCAAATGGAGGGCCTAAGAGCAGGCACAAACCTACTCATGGCGGGTGGTTAACATGGCCTGCATATATGAAATGTGAACACCCCATGAATCTATCCCACCCTACCGCACTATAAGCCAACGGACATCACTACAAATACCGTACCTGAAGTATACTTCCTGACACAAAGAGGTACCATAACCAACTACGTACCCACATTTGATTAATCAGTTGCATCACACAAGACCTGTATGCTCTAACCTTGGTGCACTGATACGTGATGTCCACTATAGGTCAAAAACAAAGTAACTTAAAAACAAGAGCAGAGCTGGGCCGTCATATAGGGTTAGCACAATAGCCACATTGACATGGCTTGGGGGCAGTGCTCGCTCTGGTTGGCCTCCTCCTGCTGGAGATTGAATGGGGGGCCCACCGCTCTGTTGCCAGGGCTCCCTCGGGGGACTTCCGGCTGGGGTCATGGCTTCGGCCCACAAAGAAGCCCCGGTGGGGGGGAGTGGAGGGGTTCCTCAGAATGACAGAGAGCTGCCTGGCTGCCCGGAAAATGTCAGCGGCACAGTTTTGATACTTCACCTCCATTTAATTGTGTTATCTTTCTGATTAAATGGTCCTTTTACCTTTTACCTATATAACGCGAAGCTCTAATAGAATGTGAACAAGCCACTCAACATTGAAAAAACTAATGCATGCCTTCACAATATAATCTTCCTTTCTGTAATGTACAAGATGCATGTATTGGGAACTGACTTTTGCACAAGTCGTACCGAAAAAATATTCCATATTTTCTATCAGCGCAAAAATCTGAATTAAAAAAAAAAAAAAGTCACCAAACAAATTAATAAACTATGTGGATAAGAGAAATTATACTTATACTGAAAATTTAGTAAATTATCATATTTTATCAGTGTTAAATACTAGAAACCAATAAGAAAAGAAAAGAAAAGGTTTAAAAGTGTGAAATGGGAGTGACTCTAGGTATTTATTCAAGGGTCCTTCTCGAATAAAGTATTTGTGACCCAGTATCACCAGGGAGCTGATACATGGATGATGATGAATATCAGGACAGTAGGGAAATATTGTAAACTATAGGACTTGCCCCAGAAGTTCCATATTTTTATAGTAACAGCTAGGAAAGGTATATGACATTTCATGGTACATTCCTTTGTATATCGTCTCTTTTTCCAAGCTATAGAAATTGTTTAGAATCTGAAATATTAATTTAATCTCAGCACATAGAACATTGTCACGGTTAACAAAGTACATTCAGTCTTGAAAAGATAAGACATTTTGAGTGATATCATCCATTAAGATGATAATATTAATTCTGAAACAATTAATAAAGTACAAAAATGAATTCTGAGACACTAAATGATGCACAAAAAAGTATGTCAGTGTTGGTTTTAACTTAATCAGGTACTGATTTTGCATGATAATAACAACCAGAATAAAAATGCTGTGCTCCTCCCCACCTCCTCTACCCAGCCTCACCCCCATCGCTTCTATCTCCTCTCTTTTCTCTTTCAGCTTTCTCTTCTCCATTCTGTTCTCTTCTCTTTCAATTCTCCAAACTCTTTAATATAACAAAAAACACGAGCCAAGCGGCATTCAAACTACTCTTCCGACAAGGTCTAGCAACTGGGAAAAGTACTCTTCAGTAAACACGACAAAAGTATTCTTAACCAACATGCACTCAGAGTCCCGACACAAGTCACTCAAGTGACTGGATACATAGGGCTAGCGCCACCTTTATAACACAAGTTAGTACTTGGTGCAGAACCTAATCATCTTAACCAATATCTCTTCTGTATTAAACTTGATATTCACTATATGGTTTATACGCTCTTGCCTTGCACAAGCTGATATTTCTGTACCTTTACTGTTGTACTGTTACCCTTGTGCATTTTTTCATGTAGACCAGTGTCAAGCTGTATTATTTTTCTGCCTGTGCCCATACATAAAGAATAAAAAAAATGGTCCTTGTTTACAAGGAGATAGAGAAGGTGACACAAAAAGGAGCCCTCAAAAATCCAGTACACACTCTGGAAATTATGAGCAATTTGTTTAGTCCCCAAGAAGAGTGGTGGAGTCTGTCCAGTAATCAATCTGAAGCAACTCGATGCTTATGTGACCTACTGTCACATTAAGATGGAAGACATTCATTATTGATCGAGACTATATCCTACTTCTATCTCAATCTGTTCCACTGCTCTGTATTCATCTTGATTGGACCGCAACCTTACAGCAGAATCTCGGTTTCATTAAGAATTTGGAAAAATCCATTCTTATTCCCGCTTTACAAATCAAATTTCTCTGTCTTATCATGCACTCCACTCAACAGACTCTACACCTCCCGGTAACAAAACTGTAAATCAGACACATGCTCACTGCCACCCGGCTTTCTCGCAAGCATTTGGCCTGAGTCACTGGGCTCCTGGTGGTCTCCATACAAGCTATATTTTTGGGCCCTCTTCACTTCAGTGCTCTGCAAGCTTCTTACTTCAGAGGCGGCACATCATACACTTGTGACATTAGACGTGGAAGCAAAAGATGAGCTCCACTGGTGTCTCCTTCACATGAAGACGGGGAATGGTCAAGCCATTTTTGCCACTACTCCGTATGTAGTCATTGAGTCAGACGCATGTCTTTATGGCTGGAGTGCGCATTGCAGAGATTTCTCCACAGGTGGAAAATGGTCAGACCTGGCATCAATACTACACATCAATTGCTTGGAACTACTGGCCAGATCCATTGCAATCTGCAGCTTGTCTCCAACACACTCCCAGTGTACTATCCTATTGGAAATGGACAATATTGTGGCTGCCCGTTACATCAGTCATCTGGGTGGCATGAAGTCCAAGGTTCTAGCATATATGGTCTGAGATTTTTGGCAGTTTTGTCTTCAGAAATCATATCAGTCATGGTGGAAAATATCCCTGGTCTGTCCAACACCATGGCATACTGGTATTCCTGACAATTTTTTGTCACATTTGTGACCCTGGAGACCATTGGTTATAGATCTTTTTGGCATCTTAGCCTATCACATGACATACCACTGGAAAGCCAAGGATGTCATCTTTACAATACAGCAGGGATTGGTAGAGTGTATCAAAAGAATAGAAGGAGATACATGTTAATGAAATGTCGAGAACAGAGGACACAAGCTAATGGGCTGGGTCTCAGGAGAATATTGCTATGATATCATTACAGTTTCATGTTTGCTTTAAATTAACAGTTTTTGCTATTGTTGATGACTTATGATATATCTGATACTGCGTGTATTGATGATCTATTGTTACACAATATTACCATATTTTCTCTTCTCTAGCATGACCTCACCTGCAAGAACCTTCAGGATCCTGTGTGTTTTTCCAATTCTATTTGTTTTTTCTAGACTGTTTTATGCTTCCAGTTCTGATCTGGGACCTAGTTACCTAGATGCCACTTTTATAGGATAAGGTTGACTGGTTGACTGTGTTGCTATGGGGAATTTTCTTTGCTGTTGAGGGATATAAAGAAAGGAGTGCAACATAATACTCTCCTCAGTGTCATTAATGTCATTAATACTCTCCTCAGTGTCATTAATGCCTCATTAAACTAAAGTTGCTTTGTGGCCTATAGTATCCCTTTAACGTTCTAAAACTCATATTCCATTAATACTATATCAAAGTTATTACTTACAATGGCACCCAATGGCCAATTTGTTGTCTTTTTGATATTTTATGTTATCGAAAAATGCCTTTTTATGCTTTATGCGTTTAGATACTTAGTCAGATTGATGGCTGGCTGAGTCTCATGGAGAAAAGATGCCAGACAGAGCAACAGCAGTGGTTTCCACACTTTTGAGGTTCAAGGCATCCTTTATATTTCAATATTTTTCCAAGGCGCACCAAGTCAAAACAAATATCTAGGTAGTCTATATGTACAGCGCTGCGGCATATACTAGGCCCCTGTCTGCAGAAATGTTTCCCGGTCAGACAGCACTGTTTCTTTAAACAATCCAGGCACAATAACCACTACATCACTATGTAGTGGTTATGGTGACAGAAGTGCCGTGGTATCCTCCCATGGTAAGTAGTAAAACTGTTTAAAAACAGTTTGACAACTTACCTAGGATCTGCCAGGATAGGGGCTGTAGTATGGGAAAGGGGCAGTAGTGTGTGTGAGGGGTGCAATGTTTGTGAAGTGAAGTGTGTGTGTGTGTGTGTGAAGGGTGAAGTCTGTATGTGTGGAGAGGGGTGCAGTATGTGTGTATGGGGGTGCATTGTGTTTGTGATGTAGTTTGTGTGTGTGTGTGTGTGTGTGTGTGGGGTGAAGTGTGTGTGAGAAGGATGTAGTGTGTGTGAGAGTTGTGCATAGTGTGTGGGGCAGTAGTGTGTGTGAGGGGTGCAATGTTTGTGAAGTGTGTGTGTGAAGGGTGAAGTGTGTGTGTGGAGTGGGATGCAGTATGTGTGCATGGGGGTGCATTGTGTTTGTGATGTAGTTTGTGTGTGTGTGTGTGTGTGTGTGTGTGAGGGGTGAAGTGTGTGTGAGAAGGATGTAGTGTGTGAGAGTTGTGCATAGTGTGGGGGCAGTGCGTGCATGAGGGGTGCAGTGTTTGTAGTGGGGGCAGTTTGTGGGGGGGCATTGTGTGAGAGTGGTAAAGTTTGTATGTATGAGGGGCAGTGTGTGTATGGGGGTATTTATGTGGGGTGGAAGGGCAGATTAATATATATTTTTATTTTTTTTTTATAAAAAAAAAACAATAATTTTTATATCACCCCTCCCTTCTTACCTTTGCATGGGAGGGAGGACAGTACTAATCCCTCGTGGTCCAGTGGAGAAGCCCAGGTGGTCCCAGTGGTGAGAGTGAACTGCAGTTCAGGCCAGGGTTCACTCTTGCGAGGTTTGGAGCATTGCCGTGGTAACCGCGGCAACGCACAAAGCTCGCGAGAGGAGAACCTGGCAGAGCTGCAGGTTAGAGCTCCCCAGGATCCTATCTCCCTCCCCTGCTGGCTGCCAGCATTACATAACTGGATGCTGCTATTAAATAAATAAATAAATAAATAGTTTTGCACAAATTTAGTAATGGGAGAACAAAGACCTGTAATGTTCATTATTTTTTTTTTTCCTTGTAAGAAAGGTGATGTCTACTATATAATTATTTCCTGAGATATTCAGATACTAACTGCCACTGCGTGACTTTTAGGGTAAATAATATTATTATTAATATTATTATTATTATTTAGAGAGGGAGAGAGACCTCTGAGCACACTCTACATGATAATGTGATATATTAGGGGAAAAAATGGTGTTTCGGCTTTTATGGCCCTGACTGCTAAATAAGAACTACTACATACCACTCAGTTTACTAGTTATGGCATTAAAAGATTTTAGTGACTGGTAAATGTTACATGAAAATAGCATTGGCTACTGTCTATATCTAATAATTTACAAGAATTTAGAAAACTTCTGTTGAAAAACTCCCATAGAAAAGCATAGTAATAAGGATGGGGGAGGGTATTTATTAAATAGACTAAGCAAAGGAAATTGGATACATCACTAGCCCCCGACCCTAGAAATGTATAGTGCCTACATATCTCGTTACCTGTCGCTTCTTTTTATAGGCTAGCTGATACTTGCTACCCCCTCACTGCGTTTAGAAAGTAGTGTTTTTTTTAAGGTCTGCAAATTTAAATACCAAGAGGGAATTACTGTCAGCCACTACTAAAAAGCAAGTCACTAACAGCTCCTATTATTCACCCAGAACCTAGCGACTGGTTCAAACCCTGTTGCGACTTTTACTGGCTGCCACTAATCTTTCAAATTGACTAGTTGATGATGCGTATGTAATCTCGCTGTTAAAAAAAGAAGTGTTAGTGTTTTGTCAGGTTCCCTTCATTGACAATGAAGCTGATATGGTGTATCTAAAATTGTTGCTGCTTTGAAAGCCTTACCTTTAAAAAAAAAACATTACACTGATACATTTATGCTGCTTTCCAATACCACTCAGACTAGCACATCTCATGGATCTTTTAAAAGAAACACAAGCATAAATTGCCAGTTTTTACATGTACTAATAAATTCAGCCATGTGTTTCTAAAACCTTTTAGAGCCTCAATATCTCTTTAACAAATGAGTGAATAAAATTATTTAAGAATTTACATAATGTTTTTTTAAGTAACCTTGAATAGCAATTTTTATTTTACATTTGTGTGTTAGTTACGCATCCCACATTTAAAAAAATATATATTATTCTATTGTTTTGAACCTGAAAAAGAATTGTAGTAAATTGATTACTAATGGTTATTAATAATGGTTTATCCATGTCTTCCATCCACATTATTGGTTATTTTATTTCCTCCTCCATCCTCTATTATTTTCAAATAGTTTTTATTGAAAAAAAATTTTTTTTGTAAGATTACAACAAATTATAAAAACATTGTAATAAGGGTTGGGTAGGGGTGGGAAACTTGGAAGAGGGAAGGGGAGATCCATCCAATGTGACAATTAATATAGTAATATAAAAGGCATACAATTTGAGTGATAGATTGCAAGAATAGGACAAATTGTTACAGATTATAGGCTTTTTTAATTTTGTCTTTCCACATATCCAATCATACTTCAATTGTGCAAAGAGGTACGAGTTACTTCTATGTGATAGTTCGTGCGCTTTATTTTCTAGGAGTAGGTTCAGTTCTTCTCTAAGTGATGGCATATCTTTAGATTTCCAGTACCTAGGCAAACAAGAGGTGGCCGCTATCAGAATGTGGCTTATTATTATTTGGTTAATTCTGCTGATGGACTCAGGGAGTTTCTTGAATAAAGCAAGCTCAGATGTGAAAGTACCAATGTTTCAATCTACCTTAATGATTAGGTCATAAATCATTTTCCAGTATTTGGTTATTTTTGGGCAATACCACCATATGTGGGCCATATTTCCCAAACTGCCACAATCTCTCCAACACCGGTCAGAATACATGTTGCTCATGTTGTGTAGTCTGGACGGAGCTAAATACCATCGATACAAAATTTTAAAATGATTTTCAAAATGGTCAGAGCAAAAAGATATTCCCTTTAATGATTTAAAAAAACTAAACCAATCCTCTAACTCATATTGGGTGCCCAGCTCCGCCTCCCAAGATAGCATGTGCTTAAGTTTAACAGTGGTATTGGTATTATGTAGTAAATAACACATTGATATTGTGCCCTTCCTATTTGGGTCGTTCAAAAACAATGTTTCCAATGGTGGACATTCTAACTCTTTGTAAATTTTATTGGTATCTGATATATTATATAGTTCTTTCAGTTTCTCAATAACCAACATGCATTCTTCCTTGCAGTCATTCATCAATCTATGTTTAAATTGTAATTTTTCATATGATAAAATAGTATTGCCGTGGAAAAAACTATCTATATTGTTCAAATGGTATTTCTTCAACAGATCTGAGTCCAAAGAGGGCATATAGTGTTTCAGTAGT
>OW240912.1:208174324-208231349 GCA_933207985.1 Pelobates cultripes | reverse complement strand
TGCAAACACCAGCGAACACTAAGGAGCATTGGAATGTGGCCGGGGAACATCCACTGTGAGGAGCGTGGACGAGTGAGGGGACATGAGTTGAAGAGAGGACGTCCCGAAGGATCTGGTATCTTCATGGGATCGACAGCAAGGGTCGACTGGGTAGGTAGAGCATCAACCGAGGAAACGTTCAACACCTTCTCCTTAACATAGCGGGAGTAACAACAAAATGTGCTGTCGCTGGGCAAGCAGCGTACAAGTTGTCAGCCTTGTAGAAATTAAGGACATTGCAATCGGGGGCCCCCGAGAAAGTGTCCACATCTGCACGTCTGGCTGCACGAGGGCCCAGTCTAGACAATTTAGCGGGTAATTTGCCCCTGTACGTAGGGGAGCCTTAGCCTGGTCAGGGATGCTTGCATGCGAAGCTTGTCCCCAGGGGAAGGAGAGACCCATCTGAGTTAGAGAATCTAGAGCCTCGGGCGAGAGGAGTAGACTGCGATGGGGTCAACCCCATGGAAGGCGGCAAGCGCCTTAGTTAGGGAGTCCACAAGCGCCTTAGTTAGGGACATACAGGCAGGCCTAGAGGCCTTCAGGCACACAAAGGCTAAGACATCGGCCATAGTAGTTCCACTGAAACAGAGAAAAAAAAGCACAGATCAGTGAAGTAGAGGGTGCATGGCCATCTGGGTGTCACCCAGAGTGCAAAAGGGGTCACCCAACAGGCACTATAGTTTAAAGCAGAGCAGACCAATAGAGAGGGGGTCACCCTCTGTCTGGTGGAAATGTTTGTGAATGAGAAGATGGCTGGCTGTGAGTGATCGGATGGCACCTTGTGACTGGCCATGAGTTACAGGATGGCTAGCTGTGGTTGAACGTGAGTGACAGGATGGCTGGCATTGAGGTCCACCTGTGGCTGGATGTGAGTAACAGGGTGACTCCTTGTGGCTGGCTTTCAAAAATAGGAATTAGAAGCCAAAACACATGACCCATCATGGCTCGGACAGGGCTGGGGGTGGTCACCCATCCTATACAGTGCACTCAAGCACTAGACATTGTAAGACCATGAGGTCAGTAATATGGGGCCTGAACACCATGCATACAGAGATGTGGCACTCTGGACAATCTCCCCCCCGAGGGGAGGGGCTGGAACACACAAAACAAACACTACAGTTTAGTAGGTAGTAATGCAAACAAACAGTTAGGGGGAAGCAGCACATCCATGTCTACAGAATACATACTGTGCTGTCCTCACATAAAAAAAGAACCTGTAAGAGAGAGGAGGGGAAAAAAGGGGTATTCAGCTACACGGCCAATAGAACCCCCATGCAGCGCTGCAAGTGCGGCCCAAGGGCCGAGATGCAAAGCGGACATGTGGGAGCAACTCTGCTCCGACAAAATGGCCACCGAGGTAATATGTTAAGCATGTTCTCTAGTTTTGGAGGTAAAAAACTAAAATATGAAACAACAAAAAATATACACACCAGACTTAATTCAAAATACACACACACACACACACACACACACACAGACTGCTGAATACATACAGATAATGCTGTACACACACACACACACAGACTGCTGAACACACAGACACAGACTGCTGAATACACACACACACTGACTACTGAATACACACACACAGATTGCTGAGTACACACACAGACCGCTGGCCAGGGCCGCCATCAGGGCATGACAACCGTGACAATTGTCACGGGCCTGGCGGCCCTGGAGGGCCCGGCCATCCGGGCCCCACGTGGATCAGCGGAACTGCCGCCGGTGCATCTGCACCGGGACCCACACGCTGATGGGGCCCATCAGGTGGCCCAAGCATTTAGGGCCACCCAATGGGCCCTATTATCTTCAGGGGCCCAATCAGCGCTGTAATAGCGTGACCTGGACCCTTTAAAAAATATATAATGCAGCCGGAAGCAAGTGCTGCTGGGAGGAAGTGACGTCTCCCACTTGGTGGACACTCCCCTAGGGGACCAAATGGGAGACTGGAATAACAGAAGGACATGGGGACATTTTATACATACATCCCCACAATATTCCCAGCATGCATCACAGTTTCCTCCCCTCTGCTCGGGAGATAATTGGGAACTAATTCAATTATCTCCCAGAGCAGAGGCAAATCGCCATTTTAACTTAAAGTTACAAAACACATTAAAACAGAACTTTATAACTGCCGAACGTATTGCATTCGTACAACACATCCCCAGATAGCCTGGATCTGAGTGCATATTATTGCGAATAATGCTCAGATCCCATACGCACAGTTCAATCGCCATGGAGTCAAAGTCTATTACAGTTCTTCGGTATGCGATTGACTCCATGGGAAGGCTATCTGGGTTAAGTCCATTCGTGTTGTTAAATCTCCCGAACGGCTGGTATTCGTATGCTTTTGTCGATTGAGAAGGGGAGGTCGACGGCTTCAGCAGTGTTCGGTTGAAAAAGTGTCCGTTTTGAGTTCCATGAAATAATCGTCGAACACCGCTGGGCTTTCGCATAGTTAAAATGGCCGCCGCCTCGTGGAACGACGATCACCCTGTATTCGGTTTTAATTGAGAAGTGTCTGTGGTTAACCGCAATAGGGATCAATAGGTTAACCAGCAGCACACTTCTCTTCTGGGTGGCCGTCCGTTCGGTAGTTCCTTTCAACAAAAAAAATACATTCCCTTAATCAAGGCATACGAATGGGGAAATTCATGCAAACGGCAAAACAGACGAACACAGTAATTTTAGTCCATATGGATGGGTCTGTCACAGGGGGGTATGTAGGGGGATAATTTTTTTTGGGGGGAGTGGGTGACTAGGCGTTTGGGGACCCCAAGTTACCTGGGGGGGCATTTTTTTAGGGCCCCGACCCACCACTCAGGGGTGGGGGCCGGGGGGAAGGACAATTAGTATTTAGGGCCTCCACCCACCGCTCAGGGGTGGGGGCCAGGAGGAGAATCTTAGGTCCCCCCCCTTATTAGTATTTAGGGCCCCCACCCATCTCTCAGGGGTGGGGGCCAGGGGGGAGGACATAAGGTCCCTTATTCTATTTTAGGGCCCCCACCCACCACTCAGGGGTTGGGGTCAAGGGGGAGGACATAAGGTTCCACCCCCTTATTCTTGTCTAGGGCCCTCACCCACCACTCAGGGGTGGGGGCCAGGAGGGAGGGCATTAGTTCACCCCCCCTTATTCTTGTCTAGGGCCCCCACCTGCCGCTCAGGGGTGGGGGCCAGGGGGAGGACATTAGGTCAACCCCCTTATTCCAATTTAGGGCCCCCACCTGCAGCTCAGGGGTGGGGGCCAGGGGAGAGGACAATAGGTCCCCCCATCACATTACTTTAGGTCCCCCCTTTAGTTTAAAAGCCCCCACTCGCACGTCGCGGGTGGGGGCTCGGGAGGGGGTACCTCACAGGCTGCTCACTGTTTAATAGACGGTATAGCGAGTAGTGGCATAATTTACTAATACTAAGTAATCTAACCTAAATTGGTCTTTCAGCCTTTTAGTAGATAGCTCCCTAATACCGTGGGAATTAGGGAGTTATCTACTTATTTATTCCTGTCATTACATTGACAGTAACTTACATTTTATATGAATGTATGTTACTTTATTGTTGTAAGTGTTGCAAATGCTTACAGCTGAATCCTGGCTATGTTTGTATACTTTTTATTTAAAATTGTATACAATGTAACATTCTCCTTCTTTCACTGGGTAAGTATATTAGTACTTAGGCAATACTGTGCTTCAGAACTTTGGCACTTTGACACTTCGGAACTTCGGCAACTTCGGCACTTCGGAAATTCGGTAATTTCAGAACTTCGTGAACCCGGCAATTCGGCACTTCGGCAATTCGGACATTCGGAAGTACCCAAATGTCCGAATTCATCCGAATTCATATTCGGACCAAAGGAATTGCACATGTCTAGTATATAGCATATCGTGAAACTGCAAAAAAATGTAACATGAAAAACAGGTAGGATGCATGCCATCATGTCAACTCTATATATAACATAAACAAGCTGTGAGATTACAGTATAATAACAATGGCTTACACTATCTAGGGTGTAGAAAGAGGATTCATTATGCACTAGCCTATATTGTGGTCTGGGCGAGGACTTATTATGTTAAGGGTAATTGCTATATGGGGTGAGTGTTATGTCAAGACTGCACCGGAACCAGGACAGTAAATCACAACTCCAGGCACATCCTGGCACTGACCTCAGTGGCGTACATACCAGGGTTGCAGGGGTCGCGGCTGCGACTGGGCCCATCCCACCAGGGGGCCCGGCCGCCCTGCGACCCAGTATGTACCGACTGTTGCTAGTCTCTTCTCCTGGGGGGCCCAGGAGCTGGCCACCTGAAGGCCCCCCCTAGGCTGGCCCTGGTGTCACCCAGCAGGCAGGCAGGCAGGAGCGCGAGGGAGCACTCTCCCCTGAGTGCCCCCTCTTCAGCTCCCTCACACACCGCACTGTACCGGAGCCGGAAGATGATGTCATCTTCCGGCTCCGGTATCAGTACGCGGTGCGTGAGGGAGCTGAACAGGAAGCACTCAGGGGAGTGTGCTCCCTTGTACGCCCGCCAGCCTGCCTGCCGGGTGACACCACTGGACCCCAGGGAATCCCCTCAGCACTCCCAAAGGTAGGGAGGCTGGGGGGATTAATAAAAAAAAAAAAATGTGTGAGTGTGTGTCTGTGTGTTAGAGTGTGTGTGTATGTTAGTGTGTGTTAGAGTGTGTGTGTGTGTGTTAGTGTGTGTTAGAGTGTGTGTGTGCTAGAGTGTGTGTTAGAATTATTGTGTGTGTGAGTGTGTGTTAGAGTGTGTGTGTGTGTGTGTGTGTGTGTGTTAGAGTGTGTGTGTGTGTGGGTGTTAGAGTGTGTGTGTTAGTGTGTGTTAGAGTGTGTGTTAGTATTAGTGTGTGTTTGTTAGTGTGTGTTAGTGTGTGTGTGTTAGAGTGTGTGTGTGTGTTAGAGTGTGTGTGTGTGTTAGTATTAGTGTGTATTAGTATTAGTGTGTATTAAAATGTGTTTTAGTGTGTGTGTGAGTGTGTGTTAGTGTGTGTGAGAGTGTGTGTGTTAGTGTTAGAGTATGAGTGTGTTACTTTGTGTGTCTGTTACTGAGTGTGTTAGTTTGTGTGTGTCTGTTACTGAGTGTGTGTTTTGTAAGTGAGTGAGTGTGTGTATGTCTGTCACTGAGTGTGTCAGTAAATGTGTGTGTCTGTTAGCTAGTGTGTATGCATCTGTTCATGAGAGTGTGTGTGTGTGTCTTAAGCACTTACCTTTCTCCTGCGCCGGACTCCCTTGGCGCTGGGGATCTCTCCGCCCCGATCCACCTCTCAGCTCCGAATGCGCATGCGTGGCAAGAGTCGCGCGTGCATTAAAACCGCCCATAGGAAAGCATTACTCAGTGCTTTCCTATGGACGTTCAGCGTCTTCTCACTGTGATTTTCACAGTGAGAATCGCAGAAGCTCCTCTAGCGGCTGTCAATGAGATGGCCACTAGAGGCTGGATTAACCCCTGCTATGTTTTCAGCTGCAGGGTTAAAACTAGAGGGACCTGGCACCCAGACCACTTCATTGAGCTGATGTGATCTGGGTGTCTGTAGTGGTCCTTTAAGTGTATGTGAATCTGCATGCACTGGTGTTCATACCGCAGGCGTCCGCCGCCATGTGTTGCAGCCCCAGCCCATGAAGAGTAAGCACGCGGGGGGAGAGGGGGCACAGATCAGTTTTCACACCGGGGCCCCATGGGTTGTGTGTACGCCACTGGCTGACCTTATGCAGTAATCAAAGGCCATAGGCTTGGCTAGGCTCGTAGCTAATAACAGGAAGACACTAAATTAAAAATAACAAAAACTCGACTAGTTGACACTTATGTAGTTAGTGTCAGAGCAAAATATGAGGGGGGGAGGGATTAACATTAAAACAAATAATAATCTAGTTTTGTGCTGCTATAGGTTAACCATTGTGTTGGTTCGTGTACCGTTGTTCCCAAAGGCCACTGCCATTGTAGAAGGCAAAGGTGGCAAGTCCTGCAGTCGTCAGGGGAAAGAACCCTTGGGCATGGGTAGAGTGCCAGCTGGCACATTGGATTGGGTCACTGCCTCGCTCCTCACTCTCCTGCTTTCTCATTGTTGGCTGTGGTTGTCAGCTCCTTGAGGAACACCTCTGAGTCCGCTGTGTGTACTATCTTCAGGACCACTCTATTACGCTCCACTACCAGGGATCTGGGGTAGCCCCATCAATACAGTATCTCCTTGTTTAGGAGCAATCAGCTTATGTGGTACAACGAAGCCCTCCATCTCATGATAGCCATGGAGAGGTCATGGTAAAAAGATAGACTGTGGCCATCAAACAGATATGATTGTGTGCTTCTGGCTTCTATCATAAGAGTAATTTTATCTCCCATGCGGGACAGTTGCATGATCACATCACAGGACCCATTGTACTTCGCTCCTGGCAGATTAGAAATCCTGAAGATCCTGTCCACTGCAACGGTGAAGGTTGATTTTCAATTGAGCAGGGCCACTCCAGGCATCATAACCATATAAGTGAGTTGAAATGAAATGGCTAAAGTACCTACAGTGCCGCTTTTATTAAATCAATATAAAAAATAAATTACTCATTCTTTGTTAGCAAAGTATATAGTGTAATAAAATATATAGCATAATAATCACTTCCTTTAGGCTTGTCCCAGTGTCTAATTAGCTGGATTGTTTTACAGGTTTAATGATAAAACACTAATTGATTGCAAGTTTACACCTCTGTCACTTATCGATTAATGTACTAATTTGTGTGAGTTATTGGAATGACTAGAGAGTGTCCATTTATGAAAGTTTGAGGTGCAATGTGAATATGTGAATGTTTTCTCATGCTAACAAGAAACTGTCAAACATTATGCATTATAAAAACACATTCATATGCACAGGCAATGTACTCTAGGTTCAATATTTCTGTAGGAAAGTGGATCACTGAATAAATTACTGTTAGCGACAAGTGTATTTTTCACTAGCATGGCTAACAGTATACCCTGTATAATAAAGATGCCTGATATCTTTGTTTAATAAAAGTGGCCATTATGCTTATCCACCCTGTCAAAACTCGTACACTCCACAGATATTTTAGAAAACTGCATTCCCACAAATGCCAGCAAGTACCTGAAGGACCTGAAATAGTTCAAATGCTGTGATACGACTACAGCCTCTCTACTCTTCTACAGAATAGCTTCTATATAGTTTACCTGCATATGCCAAGAGACCTGTGGCCTTAGGGGTGTGCGAGCTGTGTGGCCGCACAGGGCCCCATGTACCAGGGGGCATCATGGAGCAGGGGGCGTCATGGAACAGGGGGCGCCATGTGACCGATACAGCTCACACATGGCCGGGTGAAAGGAGTTCAGGGGAGGTAAAACAGGTTGGTTTTTTTATAGACCCGGGTGGAGTATAATTCATTAATGGGGGGCTGGGGGAGGGGTGCGCCGTGAAGACTTTTTACACAGGGCATCTAATGACCTAAGGCTGGCCCTGCCTGTGTAGATGGAGAGCTCTAAAAGCCTTGTAGGCCATATCTATATGCCACACTGAGTCAGGTATAAAGGGGAGCAGAGTGCAAAATATGTCTTGAATGGACTGTTACTAATAAATCACCCACTCCACCTGGGAGGCCACGGATAATAAAGTAATGTACCTGGAGTGATTGGACAAATCCTCCACTTAAGCCTCTAGAATAACTATGTAGTCCAGTTTGGTTTTAGTATAGTCCTAATATTATTTTGGATCTTAAGCATGTCTTTGATGCAGTTTTTGAGATCAGAGATATATGTCCCCAAAGCCTGGTAGGTTTAGATGGGGGGTGGGAATTATTTAATTTTAGTCACTTACCAGACTGGGTTTGTGGACACTCCGGTGTGTGCAGACCCTGGCTTGGTAGGTTTTTCCTTTTGTCTTAAATGGCCCTGAAAATGTCTGAGGTGTCGTTGGAGAAATTGATCACTAGAAACCAGCGAGGGACCACAGTGAAGAATGGCTGCAGGAGAGACTCGGGTCAGTGGTCGCTGCTGCTAGGGAGCCAGATGGTCAGGTGGCGAACTGGTCTTCTCGTGCCAGGAGGTCCCCTTGACGTCTTAGACCTGGTGTGGAGTGATTGGACAGGAGAGTTGGAGTAGCACCAGGAATCATGATGGTAGGTAAGCACACTTGGTGCACATTGGTGGCTCTGCCACACATTGTGGACAGTGAGAATGGGGGGACTGGAGGCCGGTGAGCAGGCCTGAGGCAAGTGGAAGAGACAGGGATGCCACAAGGAATTGTGGCCCCTGTTGGAAGTGATGGTGTTCATAAGCTGTGGGCACCAGTGGACAGGTAATAAGTCACTCCCATACAGTTCACACAATCCCTTCCCTCTGCTTAGGAGATAATTGAGTTAATTACTGTACCAACTCAATTATCTCCAAACAGAAAAATCACAATTTTCATACATTTCTAGAAGTACCCCAAAAACATATCATACTCCCACAATTCAGACATCCCCTGATACATACTGAAAAATCACCTAGATCGGTTCAGGGGTTTGACAGTTTTATGGAGGTCTTAGTATTACCGACCGCACACGAGGTGTAAGACGAAAATAGTTCCATGTGTTTGGGCTGTGTCTCTGTTCGAGAGTCTGAAATACATGGTTCGTGCATTGATTCGTTAAACTCATCTTGTGCGTGTGATTCCTGTCACTGAATGCCACTCTGTTCCCCTGCGTTTACACGAACTTACACGAGGATGGAAGTCTCTGCGGTGTTCAAATGATTTGAAAAACATACTTGGAAAAGTAATAGCCAATGGATCAAAACGTATGAGAAAACATGTAGAAGTATTCAATTAAAGGTTCATTCTACATATACGAAAGTATGAGCATGATAATCAGTCCAATTCTTATCACTCCTAAGTTCCTATAAAGTAGGAGGATGAACAAAGGATAGTATAGTGAAGAGGAGGCTAGATTTAAGATAGCTTGTAGTAGTAATATGCTTATACGCACTCTAAATTGTGTATTATAACTATCCTACACTCCTATTAGCCTCAATCTGCCTAAATCACTTTGTGCACTTAATCAATTAGTATCCCTCAATACACTTCCATTCCCAAACCCAAACTAAATGTGAACAAACAAGTGATCAGTGCATAGTGCTTAAAAATAAAGTAAAAAGGATGCCAATGAGCATTTTTCCAGCTCTCGTTTGAGTTATATGCCTCATTGAGGTGCTATTTTTTTTTTAGCTAAGTATAAGGATAAGAAAAACAAGAAGGGTGGTTGGGTATGTTTGTATGTCAACCATGAGTTAAAGCCAAATCTTAAGCAAGTGGAATGTGATGAGGAAAATGTGGAAGATTTATGGGTAAATATCTGCTAGGGGGAAAAGAAGGGAAATCAACTATTGGTTGAGATATGTTATAAACCACCTAATGTTAATATTGACGAGGAACAACAGCTGTTTGGGCAAATTGAGAAAGCTGCAAATCTGGGTAACACTTTAATTATTGGAGATTTTAATTACCCGGAAATTAATTTGGCCAGAGGGACTAGTAGCTCAGCAAAGGGAATTAGGTTTTGAAACTTGTTAAATGACACCTTCATGTCACAACTTGTACAAGCACCAACTAGAAAGGACGCTTGTCTGGACCTGGTTTTAACAAACAACGTTGATCTTTTGACCAACATTCAAGTAGGTGAGCACTTGGGAAATAGCGATCACAATATAGTGTCCTTTGACATAAACTCAAAAAAAAAAAAAAAAGCACATGGGGTATACTAAAACATATAATTTTAAAAAGGCCAAGTTAAGGGCAGCTTTACAATATATTGACTGGCATAAACTCTTTAGTGAAAAGAACACTGAGGAAAAATGGAACATCTTCCAACAAATATTAGAAAGGTACATTTCTCAGTATGTACCATTGGGTAATAAATAGAAAAGAAACAAATTAAAACCAATGTGGCTTAGTAGAGAAGTAAATGAAGAGATTAAAAATAAGAAAAGGGCATTTAAAGCATTTAAATCAGACAAATCAGATGCATCCAATAAAAGATATAAGGAAGCCAATAATGCGTGCAAAAAGGCGATTCGATTTGCTAAACTTCAAAATGGAAAAATGATAGGTAAAGAGAGCAAAACCAACCCCAAAGCATTTTTAAAGTACATAAATCCTAAAAAAAAAAGAAAAATGAAAGTGTAGGTAGACAAAAAACTGAAACGGGGGTGTTAGTTAATGAAGACCAGGAAAAGGCAGGAATTTTAAATAACTATTTCTCCTCCATATATATTAAGGAAGAACCCATGGCAATAGATGTGCAAATGATTGCTACTAAAAACTTGCAGAATAATTTTCATTGGTTCCATTTGAATTTAACTCAAGACAAGGTGCTGCAGCAACTAAAGAAAGTTAATATAAACAAAGCTTCAGGGCCTAACGGTATCCAACCACGAGACATTATGCAACTAAGTGTTGAAATAAGTGAACCTCTGTTTTTAATCTTTCAAGATTCTTTTCTATCAGGAAGTGTTCCGGAGGATTGGAGGAAGGCAGATGTGGTTCCTATATTCAAAAAGGGTTCAAAATCCTTGCCTGGAAATTATAGACCTGTGAGCTTAACTTCTGTGGCTGGGTTATTAAGGGATAATATTCAAGAACTCCTTGAGAAGAACATGGTTATCAGCAAAAATCAGCATGGTTTTATGAAGCACAGGTCATGTCAAACTAACTTGATTGCGTTCTACGAAGAAGTAAGTAGAAGTATAGATCAGGGTGTTGCAGTGGATGTGATCTATTTGGATTTTGCCAAGGCATTTGATACAGTTCCACACAACAGATTATTGTTCAAACTCAAGGAAATTGGTCTAGATGAAAATGCTTGTTCTTGGATAGAACATTGGCTTAAAAATAGAGTACAAAGAGTTATCATTAATGGTAAATTTTCAAACTGGACAGAGGTGGCAAGTGGTGTCCCTCAGGGGTCTGTTCTGGGACCCCTTCTATTTAACATTTTTATAAATGATCTTGAAGAAAGCATTGAAAGTCATGTTTCAGTGTTTGCAGATGACACAAAACTCTGTAAAATAATACAATGTGAGCAAGATATTACTTTGCTGCAGAGGGATTTAGATAGACTGGGGTACTGGGCACTCAAATAGCAGATGAAATTTAATGTTGAAAAATGCAAAGTTATGCACTTCGGCGTAAAGAATACACAAGCAACGTATACCCTTAATGGAAGCGAATTAGGGATAAAAACACACAAAAAGTACTTGGGAATTGTTATAGACAACAAACTATGCAACCGTGTGCAATGTCAATCAGCAGTGGCCAAGGCCAGTAAGGTATTGTCATGCATGAAAAAGGCATTCATTCTCGAGGCGAGAATATAATTGTGCCTCTTTATAAATCACTGGTAAGACCACATATTGAATATGCTGTGCAATTTTGGGCACCTGTTCTAAAGAAGGATATTATGGCACTAGAAAAAGTGCAGAGGGGGGCTACAAAATTAATAAAAGGAATGGAACATATCAGCTATGAAGAAAGGTTAACAAATTTAAACCTTTTTAGTTCAGAAAAACGTCACCTGAGAGGGGATATGATAACATTGTACAAATATATTCAGGGCCAATACAAACCATTGTGTGGAAATCTATTCACAAACCGGACTTTACATAGGACACGAGGTCATACGTTTAGACTGGAAGAAAGAAGATTTTGTCTAAGGCAAAGGAAAGGTTTTTTTTTACTGCAAAAACAATAAGGATGTGGAATTCTCTGCCTGAAGAAGTAGTTTTATCAGAGTCCATACAGATGTTCAAACAGCAACTAGATGCATACTTGCAAAAACAGAATAATCAAGGATATAATCTTTCAATTTAGGGTAATAACTGCTTGATTCAAGGATAAATCTGACTGGCATTCTGGGGTCAAGAAGGATTTTGTTTCCTAGCTTGTTGCAAAATTGGAAGTGCTTCAAACTGGGTTTTTTTGCCTTCTTTTAGATCAACAGAAAAAAACAAATGTGAGGAAGGCTGAACTTGATGGACGAAAGCCTCTTTTCAGATATGTAATTATGTAATATATATAAGTTGATTAGGTACTTTCATCATTGGGTTGGTTGGAATATATTGAATTTGAGTTTTCAGGAAGGATTGAGCATGGCTTTGTTTCTTCAGGATCAATGTCCGAGCTTGTGGGGGGGGTGGGGGGAGAGGAGGGGGCTAGTGAGATGAAGGTAAAGGGGGATTATGGTATTTTAGTTAAGAAATTAGCAGGTGTAGTTAAGACAGTTTGTTTAAAAAGTTATACAGTCGGTTATTTTGTTGGGAAGTTTCGAGCCCACCAGTGGCTCAGAACCTCAGGGTGTGGGGGCATCTGGCCCGGGTATACCACCATCACAGTTCCGTTAAGTAAATATATTTGCACTTTATTGGTTTATGTGTTATATTGTTATTTTATTATTTATGGATGTGGTCATTGGCTTGTATTGTCATGTGGGTTATGTTCAGATATAATATGGCTGGGGGTGGGGGGCAATGACTTTTGTTATATTAGTTATGCATATTTATACATTGTTTAAAGCTGTGGACATATTTTCCCATACATCGGTAGTGTCTGTGTCTTATTCTTGGGTTGGAGATATTGTTAAGAGGTTTTACATCTACCTGCCCTTATGGTGACACTGCACCTGTCAAGGTCTCATTAGTGCAACGGTTAAAGGGACACTACAGTCACCAGGACAGATACAGCTTATTGAATTTGTTCTGGTGAGTAGAATCATTCCCTTCAGGCTTTTTGCTGTAAAAACTGTCTTTTCAGAG
The DNA here is from genome assembly GCA_933207985.1 of Pelobates cultripes. Lineage (NCBI taxonomy): Eukaryota > Metazoa > Chordata > Amphibia > Anura > Pelobatidae > Pelobates > Pelobates cultripes. Next base: position 208,218,522 of record OW240912.1, on the reverse strand, counting down.
AACTTCCCTTGCCACTCCTAAAATGCATCCAAACATGCAGCCTCTCCTCCCTCTGCATGCAGACACTGAACTTTCCTCATAGAGATTCATTGATTCAATTCATCTCTATGAGGAGATGCTGATTGGCCAGGGCTGTGTTTGAAATGATCTGCCTCCTTGTCAGTCTCAGCAAATCCTATGGAGAAGCACTGTAAATGGCTCAGAACACCAATTCTGATGATGTCAGCAGACAGCTTGTTTTTCTGAGGCAAACAGCATGCAGAGCTACAGCTTCAGGCTTGAATACAAGTAAGATTTTGCTATATTTATTGAGGAATGAGGGCCCCAGGGGAGCTAGATGGCGGTTTTAACACTATAGGGTCAGGAATACATGTTTGTGTTCCTGACCCTATATTGTTCCTTTAACATTAGCACAATAACTTTTTGTTATTCAACAATTTGCCCCTTTTAATGTACTGTGTGTTGTTTGTAAAATATAGTTATTTTTTATGAGGCAATCTCATATCATCTGAGTGCTAAGTGTATAAGTTTTGCTTTCATAGTTGCAAACTCCTTTATAACGTTTAAAGAAAACAATTTAAATTAGTACATTGTCTATATATGGCAGATGATGAAAGTTTTTTTAGAGAGCATACAATGGAAATTTTCTTGTTGTCACTGACATTTTATTTTCCATATCTATTCTACAGAGTGAATGGTGGTTTCTATTACATCAGAATATAACATTTTGTCTTTACACAGAATGTATTAGTCAAAATAGAGAACCCAGCATTGTGAGAACAAAGAAAGCTGAATGCACCATGTAGATCAGTGTCAATCTCAATTGTTTTGGAAGGCCAAATTGCATATAGTTATATATAAACAGCAGCACAAACTAGAAAAAATGCAAGCATAAATAATAACTTCATATAGTGTCATACATTCCATTCATTACTTTTATACAACAATAAAAAAAATATATTTGTGTGTAGTGTTGGCGTTCAAATGCAATTGTGCATTTATGTGTACTGTTTCCATTTGAATGCAGTGGTGTATATCTGTTTAGTGTTGGCATTTGAATGCAGGATATGTATGTGTGTAGTGTGTGGGTTTGAATGTGGGGTGTGTTTGTAGTAATGGCAATTTTGGTTGCATGTAGTGTTTTTGTTTGAATGCAGGGGTGTATTTGTATGCAGTGTTGGCATTTGAATGCTGGAATATATGTACTGCAAAACACAGATACACACATTGACACAGATATGCACACACTCAGATACACACAGACACATGTACACACACACACACACACTGACACACACAGACACACGGGTACACATAACACAGACACATACATATAAGTAACAATTAATATTATTTAATCACCCTCCTGTTTCATAACCTTCCCTGCGGTCCAGTGGACTGGCCAAGCTTGATGGAACTAAACGGAAAAGGATCAGCGCACTAAAAACCAAGCACAAAATGTATAATATATGTAAATGAGGCAGCACACCTAAAATGGTAGGGTTCCCTCTAAGCCCCACAAGTAGGTAAAAACAAATTAAAAGAGGAGATAAGGTTGAGCCAAAACAGAATAGACAAAGTATAGTTTCAAATATATTAAAAAAATCCAATATAAAAAATAATAAGTCCAATACAAGTCCCAATAAAACTTGCCAGAAGATATAGCCTCAAATACGATCCTTTTCTGTTTAGTTCCTGTATCTCTATCCATCTGTTGAGAGCTGCCTATTAACCAATCATCCGTATGTATATATTTGAATTTAGAAACAACTATAACATTGATATCAATAATGTTTTTGACACTGAAGAAGCTCTAGCTATCCCTATGAGACTAGAAACCCATAGCCAACAAGAACGTTTTACTAAATTAGAAAAATGTTAACAATGGAAATCAAACTTAACTGGGAAATAGCCACAATATATGTATGAACAAATAACCCCCAGAGGTCTGAGATTTTATAAACTACCTACCTCAGATCAGGATGATGATAATTTTATGAAAGAGTGGAATATCAAACTAGAGTTATGCACGTTTGGCCTTATGGAAACCTTGAACAATTCCCGACACAATACAAATCACGTGGAAAAAAAAACATCCCATGCCCCTCGCCACTCCCCAACCATGTTTAACCAACAAAGATACACAAAAAGTTACCACTTAGACCAATCACATATTCAATACAGAAAAACTACCTATTTCCACAAAGATGCCAAAGAACTACACACTACATCCAAAAAAACACATAATATCACCTAACTACTTAAATAATCCTACATGACAAACCACTTATAATCCACTTACACAAAAAGAAAAGATTGTGAGATCACTCCTAGACCACAAAGACAAAGATTTACCTATAAAAACTACGAATACAGTAATCACACAAAGTCACCGACTAACTAACCACCCAAGCAGATACCACCTATTATCTGTAGACTCAGAAGTTGAAAATGAGCATTTTTTAGAGATCAGAACCCATTCAAATCCACTTGCACAAACAACCTACCCATCAAGAGCAAAAAAGAGAGAGACTAAAAAGGCATTGACCTACTCAAATGAAAAATAACATGGTATTTTTAACTTATCAAAAAGTTCTACAAAATTTTCCGTTTTAAGTAAGGGTCTTAAATTTGCCCATACTAATCCTTTTAATCCATTCCAAGTTTTTTTTAGACATTAGTAAATTTGTGAGAAAAGCAACATTAAAAACGTTTTTTTTTATCAGCAAATCCAAAACATTTAACACTTTCAATAACACGGTCACATCATGCCTTGTTCTGCGGATCAGTCTGATGATGGCTTCTGGTATCCAGTACTCTTTTTAGAATTCTTGTTTAGTTTTTCTTGTTTTTTTGGTTTTCTATTCTATGTCTGGTTTTCTTTATGCTGGGTTTCTCTGGGTTCATTCCTGTAATCCGTCCCTGGAATTCCCAGTCTCCAGGTTTCCTTTAAAGGCTTGTTTTATGTTGCCACACCTGTTTGTTTTCCATCATTCCTTTTGTTTCAGTGGCCCTGCAGGCAGCTGCTCAAGTCTTCCTCCCTTTCTTGCAGGTAAGTACTATGTGTGTTTTCTTTGGTTGGTTTAGCATGCATTAGGCAGAGTAGGACCTGCCAGATATGGGGTACATTGGCATTGTTGGCAGGCTTATGCAATGTATGATCATATAATGTGACTAAATGCCCATGATTTTCATATATAGTACTTGGTTATTTCTCCTCTTGTTTTGTCTATCATATCTTGTCTTGTTTTAGTTTGTATTCCCAGTCCATGTACAGTCCTGTCTTGTCCTGCACATGTTATGTTAATGTTTCCCTAATGTATTGTGTACATGTTCTGGGTTTAGCTTCCTATCCTTCTCTGGTTCTGGGTTCTACTAGTTCTGTCTTGTTTTCATGTTTGGTGACTATCCTAGCCTTGCCTTGTTTCTGTACTGAATACATTCTTGCTGCAAAGCCTCCCTATTCAGCTCCCGGGAGGTCTGCTAACTTCCCAGCTCCTAGCTCTTGGGATCCACAGTAGCTGTATCAGGGACCTGGTATGTGGCCACACAAACGCTGGTGCTCAACACCAGGGGGCGTGTGGTTGCCCTGCACCAGGCCCTGATAATCCACTTCCACGCTGAGACCCAACTTCTCATCAGGCACTCAGGGGTCCCGGTCTCCGTACCACCACCCGTGACAAACACTAATATCACCCTAAAGATACTTCCAGCCCTCCTTCCTCTCTTTAACCTCCTATGGTAAGAACTAATTTTTAAAAAAGTTCTAATTTTTACCCATCAAGTTTTAAGTCCGGTTCTACAGAAGTGTTTGAAAAATGTATTTTAAAAGATCTCGATGAGATCAAAAAAAAAAAAAAATATCAACATCATAACTTATCACGTCAGGAACAAATAGCATTAAAAGAGTTACAGGAAGATGAAAGTATCTTCTTAAAACCAGCAGACAAAGGGGGCGGTTTGGTCATACTTTCCAAAACCACATATATAAATGAAGCACATAGACAACTTAATGATACCAATGTCTATGGAAGATTATCTGCAGATCCTACTATCCCCACTTTTAAAGAAACCCTGAAATCTTTTTTAGAAAATGGTTTGGAATCTAAGATCCTCAAGAAAAGAGAATTTGAATATTTGAATGTAATTTATCCAAAAAATTCCCGTCATTTATTTTTTGCCTATAAATTATAAAATGAGGCCAATCCCCCTGGTAGACCCATTGTCTCTGGGATAGACTCAATATTATTGAACCTTTCAGAATGTATAGACATTCTCTTACAGCCATCAGTCAAACTCATTAGATCATATCTTTGATTGTTTAACAATTTTATTTGGCATCCCGATTACATTTTAGTCACGTGCAATGTACAATCTCTATATACAATCATTCCCCACAATAAAGGTTGTGAAGCAGTTTTTAATATTTTAAAAGCTGAAAACTATATTGAAAAATTACAGATTAATTTTATCATACAAGGTATCAACATTATTTTAACCAACTACTTTTGCATTTTAGACTTTTTTTTTTAAATATAAAACAGGATACAGCTATGGGGACCAGGTTTGCCCTTGTTATGCAAAACTCTTTATGGAGTCAGAGGCAATTTGGAGAGAACATACCTAGAGTGCAAAGCTGGTCACCTACTTCAGATATATTGACGACTTAACTTCACAATACAGAGTAGATGGGCTGATTGGTTCTTAAATGCCATCACATTCTATGTTTCTATGTTTCTAAAGTATTAACTTTTGAGGTTAACATATTTTTATCCACGATGGTACTATAAACACCAAAACATTTTTTAAGAAGGTCTGCACGAATACTGATATTGAGCAAAGATTTTACATCTCCGACGAAATTAGACCCATACTGTAGATTTTAAAGATCAAGCTCAGACACTTAAAGATTATTGTAACGATAAAAATTACAAATTAGAAAATCATAATAAAACATTAGAAATAATTGCACAAAAAGACAAGAAAGAGCTTTAAGAATATAAAGGCAAAGACAAAAAACTATATTCAATTTTAATATAAAAGCAGTATTGTTAAAAAAAATAATCAGAAAACATTTGTATGTATTAAAACATAATGGTGTTTTAAAAGATTTTATTTCAGACATACCCAGCATTGTTTTAGATCCATCCTCACCAATAATTACACAATGTATTAATGATAATATGTCTTTGATATCAAAATCCAAAGTTTTTTTTGAGTGTAAAAGATGCATAGTATGTAAAACTACGGACCAAAGCATAAGATCAAAAACTACACAATTAACCTCCAGCAACACTAACAAATCCTATTCCATCAAAGATCACATCTGTTGCAACACAAAAAAATGTTATATACTTATTGGAGTGCCCCTGTGGCCTCCAATATGTAGGGATGACCTCCAGATGATTAAAGACAAAGTTGGCAGAGCATTGTCGCAACATCATAAAAGAATATATTATTAACCACTCGGTATCCAAACATTTTTTTAAAACATGAAAACATCCTAAATACTTGAAATGTGTTGGAATTCAGAAATGTAAGATACCTTGGAGAGGTGGTGATTTTAGGAAAACTCTTGGTAAACTCTTGATAAAAAGAGTTTTCCTTTTAAAAACTCTTGCTTAAATGTTGACTTTTCAAGTTTTTATAGCAATATATTATTAACATATTCCTTTTTAAATCTGTATTTGTAATATTATTTGTCTTAATTAAATGCTGTTAATAACCCAGCCATGTATACCTTTTTATCCATCTCTTTCCCTTTGAGAACACTACCAGCCATATTTGTCATGGTTCACGGATGGTCAATAGTTTTCACTTGGGTTTGCATGATACATGTCCTATCCTTTTTCTTTCATTACTGTATTTGCATTGATACACCCATGTAGTTTCTCTCATTTGTTGAGTTTCTACCTGGGGTTTGTATGTGTTTTTCTTTTTTCATTTTCCCTTCTATTGGGGTTTTTATTTGCACTTTTTCCCTTTTCTTTTCACCCCTAAGATGGCCACTGCCTTAATATCCCTCCCTTTCCCATTATAACATGGCCATGTATTATTCTCCCCTTTTATACACTTCATTATAAAACTCCAAAAATATGGACACCGCCATAGAGAGACATTTTGTCTTCACACTTCCCTTTCCCATATCCCAGAACTCCAAAAACATGGTTCACACTACAATCCCCGTAATGCACCTCGTGCAGTCACGTGACACAACCTGAAACTTTTTAAATGGCCAGCCGTCACATGATTAATCTTAAACACAATTTTAACATAGTTTAAAGCTTTGTTTTTGGTAGTCAATCATACCAATCAGTCCCTATCAATAGAAACGTATTTGTAAAACTGTTAAAACACTAATTTAAAAAAACAAAAACAAAAAAACCTCAGATGATGACGCCAATTAGGCGCCAATTTCAAATCTGACATGTTTGTATTACCTATAAAAAACCTTACCTGCCAGGTTAGACTTTTTATCTCCACTTGATGAAGCCTTGTTGGTGAAACGTGTTGTGGATATTTTATACTGTGGTGGATATTTTATATTATTTTAACAATTTTAAAAAATAAAGGTATTGTGGCTATTTCCATCTGTGAGTGTGCCATTTTACTTTTTTATTTGTTCTTTTATTTTCTACTGGCATCCATTTTATGTTCCAGTGAGGACCACTCCTAAAGAATACATGGTGGGGATTATACCACTTACACACTATACAGTGAGCAGTTCTCTACTTAATGTGAGTAGCTCTTTGTTATTTCATTCTCCTGGCATTTTTTTTACACAGTGAGCACTATTGTTTTCTCTTTTAAATTTCTTTTATGGTTTACATATTGACAAAACATCTACCTAACAATAAATCATCACGTATTCCCAAGTGGGGATTATACCACTGCATGCTATTCATACTAAAGCTGGTTATAAGCTCTTAAAAATGTGAGTAGGACTATATTAGACTTTTTATACTGGAATTGTCTCCTTCTAGGACATATTGCACTATTAGTTTTTCATTTTGTTTTTACATACGGATGAATACCCTATCTGACACTGTTTTAGAAGAATTATTCTGGACATATTTGAGGCTATAAAACATGCAATATTGGTGTGTAATAAAGTGGCGCTTAAACAAATTGCAGCTAGAATACACTGTGGGATTAATCACGTGAACCCCAACCAAAAAAAACCCCAAGAAATATAAAATAGTGTACAGCGCATAAAACAATATGGAATGTATAACAAATATATCCCAGTGGCCCAAAAGGGTGTGAAGAAGATGAAGAAATTATATTAATATACCCTCTGTTCTGTAGCAGGTATCACTGCAGAAATAAAAAACAGAATACTTTAATAGGGAAATATAATTTCAATAATATATGGAACTGTCACAACTGGAATCTTATGATTATTACACTCACATTTGTCTGAGCCTGTCTACATAACTGGCTCAGGTAATTACAGCTTTGTGGTGTGATGTTGGAATTCCACTGGAGTGTTGAAGGTTACTTAATCCTCAGTAGTAGAAAATAGGAGATGCAAAACCAGTTACAGAGGATATATTAATATAATTTCTTCCTCTTCTTCACACCATTTTGGGCAACTGTGATATATTTGTTATACATTCCATATTGTTTTATGCACTGTACACTATTGTATATTTCATATTTGAGGCTATATCTTCTGGCAAGTTTATTGGGACTTTTATTGGACGTCTTATTATTGTTTATATTGGATTTTTTACATATTGGATTTTTTATATATTTGAACTATACTTTGTCTATTCTGTTTTAGCGCAACCTTATCTCCTCTTTTGTCAAGGCTGATGGAAGTCTGAGGTTCCAGGCTTCTCTCCCCTTCCTGTGTGTGCCTGCTCCTGACATGGCTCTTAGCAAGTGAGAGGAAGTGAGCTGAACTCACTTCCTTCCAGCAGGCCGCAGGGGGAAGCCAACACTGTGAATGCGGTCCAAAATCGTGGGCTATGTGGCCCGCAGGCCATATGTTTGGGAACCCTGCTCAACACCTTTTACTGTAAGATACCCAGCATTAAAAGAGAAATTAAAGGAACACTATAGTCACCTAAATTACTTTAGCTAAATAAAGCAGTTTTAGTGTATAGATCATTCACTTGCAATTTCACAGCTCAATTCACTGTCATTTAGGAGTTAAATCAGTTTGTTTCTGTTTATGCAGCCCTAGCCACACCTTCCCTGGCTATGATTGACAGAGCCTGCATGAAAAAAAAAACTGGTTTCACTTTCAAACAGATGTAATTTACCTTAAATAATTGTATCTCAATCTCTAAATTGAACTTTAATCACATACAGGAGGCTCTTGCAGGGTCTAGCAAGCTATTAACATAGCAGGGGATAAGAAAATCTTAATTAAACAGAACTTGCAATAAAGAAAGCCTAAATAGGGCTCTCTTTACAGGAAGTGTTTATGGAAGGCTGTGCAAGTCACATGCGGGGAGGTGTGACTAGGGTTCATAAACAAAGTGATTTAACTCCTAAATAGCAGAGGATTGAGCAATGAGGCTGCAGGGGCATGTTCTATACACCAAAACTGCTTCATTAAGTTAAAGTTGTTCAGGTGACTATAGTGTCCCTTTAATCTTTATATCAGATACACATTGTAGCTTGCAGAGGATCAAAGTTAATCCAGTTAAAATTTAAGAATGTAAATGTTATAAATATTGTTTTGTTAAGGGGCATTGTTAGTTTCCAGGACTTTTAATATTATGTTTTCTTGTCCCTATGTTTAACAATATTGGCATTAGTTACTAAAATTGTTTATTTTTTATTTATTTATAAAATATTTTACCAGGAAAGATACATTGAGATTTCTCTCGTTTTCAAGTATGTCCTGGGTCCACAAATCATTGCATTGTTACATTAGGGTGCAATAAAATAAAAAAAACAATATTAATACACAATAAATACAAAATGTAACATAGAACAGGTAAGAAATATATAATCAACAGTAAATTTCAAATTTAAGAAAATAGCCAAAATGGAAAATTCTCCGCTCTGAGATCAGCTACTTCATCCCTAAATTTGAAATTCGTTTTATTTTCTCATTTTAGTAAATAACACTGATATTGTTAATCATAGGGGGAAAATTATATACAAATTAAAAGTAATTGGAAGTAACAGGTCCCCTTAAAAAAAAAAAACAACACTCTTTATGTAAACCTCATTCTGAAATATTAACAGAATTGACTGTGTTCCTCTGCAAACTGCAATGTGGGTATGATATTTAAAAAAATCCTCTCTCCTTTAGTGCTGGTTGTCTTACAATAAAAAGCCTACGGCGACCACTGATTTTTCTACTGACTAGAAAAATTATACGTTTCATATCTTGTAACACTCTTCACTTCTAAGAAGGTTCTAAATAGGCTGAAATCGAACTACTTTGAGCAGCTCCAAATCTGCACAGGAGATAATGTATGTACCACGCTATTAGACAGATAACTCTGATATATTTCTTTTATTGCCTTCTAGCCTGAATAGCTGCTGAGGGGAACAGATTTTTAAAGGAAAAGAGCATTTAAACTTACTTAAAGGGACACTATAGTCCCCTGAACAACTTCAGCTTAATTGGGTTTTTCATGTGAGTACAATAGCTCCCTGCAGCCTTTTTCATGTAAACATTGTATTTTCTGAGAATGGCAATCACTCAGACGGCCACCAGAGGGACTTCCAAATTAAGGGCTGCCTAATTCGCATTCATCAAGTTTTCACACAGGCACCGTGAACGCACCTCCTCTGTCCTGTAGTAACTCGGAGCCTGTCAGCAATCAGAGCCGACAGTGTGGGAGAGAATGATCTCCTGCACACAGCGTAGGCTCTGGCTGAAAGGCTGAAGGCAGGAGACCAAGCAGGAGGATGATCTGACTTCAAACCATAAGTAAAAAAAATGAATGAGAGAGAGTGAGTGTGAGAGAGTGAGTGAGTGAGAGTGAGAGAGAGTGAGTGTGGGTCAGAGAATGAGAGAGTGAGTGAGAGAGTGAGCGTGTAAGATTGAGAGAGAGTGAGTGTGGGTGAGAGAGTGAGAGTGAGTGAGAAAGTGTGAGTGAAAGAGTGAGTGTGTGAGATTGAGAGTGAGTGAGTGTCGGTGAGGGAGTTAGTGAGAGAGTGAGTGTGAATGAGTGTGTGAGTGAGAGAGTGAGTGAGATTGAGAGAGAGTGAGTGAGAGAGTGAGTGTGTGTGAGTGAGTGTGGGTGAGAAGTGAGTGTGGGTGAGATAGTTAATGTGTGTGAGATTGAGAGAGAGTGAGTGTGGGTAGGTGAGTGCGTGAGATTGAGAGAGAGTGAGTGTGGGTGAGAGAGTGATTGAGATTGAGAGAGAATGAGTGGCGGTGAGGTGTGGGTGAGAGAGTGAGTTAGAGAGTGAGTGTGTGAGATTGAGAGAGAATCAGTGTAGGTGAGGAAGTGAGAGTGAGTGAGTGTGTGAGATTGAGAGAGAGTGAGTTTGGGTGAGAGAGTGAGTTATTGAGAGTGAGTGAGTTAGAGAGTGAGTGTGTCTGATTGAGAGAGTGAGTGTGGGTGAGAGAGTGAGTGAGAGATTGAGAGAATGAGATTGAGATAGAGTGAGTGTGGATGAGAGAGTGAGTGTGAGAGTGAGAGTGTGAGTGTGGATGAGAGAGTGAGTGAGGGAGTGAGGGAGTGTGTGAGATTGAGAGAGAGTGAATGAGAGAGAGAGAGTGAGTGAGAGAGTGAGTGTGTGAGATTGTGAGAGAATCAGTGTGGGTGAGGAAGTGAGAGTGAGTGTGTGAGATTGAGAGAGAGTGAGTTTGGGTGCGAGTGAGTTATTGAGAGTGAGTGAGGAAGTGAGTGAGTGTGAGAGATTGAGAGAGAGTGATTGTGGGTGAGAGAGTGAGTGTGTGAGATTGAGAGAGAGTGATTGTGGGTGAGAGATTGAGTGAGAGATTGAGAGTGAATGAGACAGTAAGAGAGTGAGTGAGTGAGATAGAGAGAGACAGTGTGGTTGACAGAGTGAGTGTGTGAGATTAAGAGAGGGAATGTGTGAGATTGAGAGTATGTGTGGGTGAGTGACTGTATGTGGGTAAGAGAGTGAGAGATAGTGAGTGTCAAAGTGTGAGTGAGAGAGAAAGAGTGAGTGAGAGAGTGAGTGTGTGAGATTGTGAGAGAATCAGTGTGGGTGAGGAAGTGAGAGTGAGTGTGTGAGATTGAGAGAGAGTGAGTTTGGGTGCGAGTGAGTTATTGAGAGTGAGTGAGGAAGTGAGTGAGTGTGAGAGATTGAGAGAGAGTGATTGTGGGTGAGAGATTGAGTGAGAGATTGAGAGTGAATGAGACAGTAAGAGAGTGAGTGAGTAAGATAGAGAGAGACAGTGTGGTTGACAGAGTGAGTGTGTGAGATTAAGAGAGGGAATGTGTGAGATTGAGAGTATGTGTGGGTGAGTGACTGTATGTGGGTAAGAGAGTGAGAGATAGTGAGTGACAAAATGTGAGTGAGAGAGAAAGAGTGAAGGATTAGAGTTGGCCGATCCCGAACTGTAAAGTTCGGGTTCGTACTGAACATTACGATTTTTTTTTACCCCGAACCCGGACATTTCAGTAACAGTTCGGGTTCGAGTTTGGTATTCGGCGATTTAATAGCGCGTTTTGTAAAGCTGCAGGTCAGCCAATCAACAAGTGTTTGACAAAACTGCCGAATTGCGTCCTAACAGAATGAGAAAAGTTTCTCCATTCGTGTTTGAACACAATTCGGGACTTTGTTCGGATCGCAGTTTCATTTGAATGAATGAAATGAATGAAACTCCAATCCTATTCATTGCGGCGGCTGTATCTTGCAGCCGCTTAGTAGATAACTCCCTAATTCCCACGGTATCAGGGAGCTATCTACCAAAAGGCTAAAGGACCTAAATTGGTCTTTCAGCCACATTTACTAATACTAAGTAAAGATTACTTAGTATTAGTAAATTTAGCACCTACTTGCTATACTGCGAGTAGGGGCATGTCTAGTAAACAGTGAGCAGCCTGAATGGCGGGTGGGGGCCCTAAAGTAAAATAAGGGGGGTGGACCTATTGTCCTCCCCCTGGCCCCTACCCCTGAGTGGTGGGTGGGGGCCCTAAATAACAATGAGGGGAGGGGACCTACAGTCCTCCCCCCGGCCCCACCCTTTATTCTAATTTAGGACCCCCACCCACCGCTCAGGGTGGTAGGTCCCCCCTCATTGTTATGTATGGCCCCCACCCGCCACGCAGGGGTGGGGGCCGGGGGGAGGACAGTAGGTCCCCCCATCATTCTTATTTAGGGCCTCCACCCACTGCTCAGGGGTGGGTACGGGGGGGGGAGGACAGTAGGTCCCTCCTCATTGTTATTTAGGGCCCCTACCCACCGCTCAGTGTCCTCCCCCCTGGCCCCCATGCCTGAGCAGTGGGTGGGGGCCCTAAATAAGAATAAGGGGGGACCTAATGTCCTACCCCCTGGCCCTCACCCCTGAGTGGTGGGTGGGGCCCCTAAATAAAAATCTGGGGGGGACCTAATGCCCTCCCTCTGGCCCCCACCCCTGAGCGGTGGGTGGGGGCCCTAAATTAGAATAAGGGGTGACACCTAATGTCCTCCCCCCTAGCCCCCACCCCTGAGCAGTGGGTGGGGGCCCCAAATACCAATAAGGGTAATAGACATGCCCCTACTCGCAGTATAGCGAGTAGGGGCATAATTTACTAATACTAAGTAATCTTTACTTAGTATTAGTAAATTTGGCTGAAGGACCAATTCAGGTCTTTCAGCCTTTTAGTACATAGCTCTCTAATACCTTGGGAATTAGGGAGTTATCTACTTATTCATTCCTGTAATTACATTGACTGGCCAAGTCATGGCTATTTTTGTATACTTTTTATTTAAAATTGTATACAGTGTAAAATTCTTCTTCCACTGGGTATGTATATTAGTACTTAGGCAATACATTTTACTTCCTTTTGAAGCCCTCTAGCCCTTTCCAGGACTTTTTTAGAGCCATTTTAGTGCCCAAAAGTTCGGGTCCCCATTGACTTCAATGGGCTTCGGGGCTGAAGTTCGGCCAAACGGGGTGTCCGCTCAATTCTATGAAGGATGGATCCATCCCTCTCTATCCAGGTGTCCGCTCAATTCTATGAAGGATGGATCCATCCCTCTCTATCCATTCATCCCTCTCTACCCAGCCATCCATCCCTCTCTCCATCCCTCTCTATCCATCCATACCTAACTACACATCCACCCCTCTCCATCGATCCATCCCTCCGTATCCATTCATCCCTCTCTATCCATCCACCCCTCTCTATCCATCCCTCTCTCCCTCTCTATCCATCCTTCCCTCCCTATCCATCCCTCCCTCCCTCTCTATCCATCCATCCCTCCCTCTCTATCCATCCATCCCTCTATCCATTCATCCATCCATCCCTCCCGATCCATCCCTCCCTATCCATCGATCCATTCATCCATCCCTATCTATGCCTATCCATCCACCCTTCTCTCTCCATCCATCCATCCCTCCCTCCTTTATCCATCCATCCATCCATATTTTTCTTTTGAGAGTAAGAATACACTGGAATACCGGCACCGGTATGAAGAAAGACAGGGATAGGAAGCTACATCTTATCCCTGCTTCTCTCTCCTGACTGAAACCGCAGAGGCACAGCACAGAATGCATCCAGAAACTCCCAGACTGCAGAGACAGCCTACAGATCAGGTAAGTGAGGGATGGAGGGGCAGCCTACAGTTCAGGTAAGTGAGGGATGGGGGGGCAGCCTACAGACCAGGTAAGTGAAGAGGCAGCCTACAGATCAGGTAGGTGAGGCATGGGGGGCAGCATACATATTAGGTAGGTGAGGCATAGGGGGGCAGCCTACAGATCAGGGAAGTTAGGGATTGGGGGCAGCCTACAGATCAGATAAGGGAGGCATGGGGGGCAACCTACAGAATAGGTAAGTGAGGCATAGGGGGGAAGTCTACAGATCAGGGAAGTGAGGGATTGGGGGGCCAGCCTATAGATCAGATAAGGAAGGCATGAGGGCAACCTACAAAATAGGTAAGTGAGGCATGGGGGGCAGCTTACAGATGAGTTAAGTGAGGGATGGGAGGCAGCCTACAGATCACGTAAGTGAGGGATGGGGGAGGTAGCCTACAGATCACTTAAGTGAGGGATGGGGAGGCAGCCTACAGATCAGGTAAGTGAGGGATTGAGGGCAGCCTGCAGATCAAGTAAGTGAGGGATGGGAGGGGAGGGGGGCAACCTACAGATCAGGCAAGTGAGGCATGGGGAGTGGAAGCCTACAGATCAGGTAAGTGAGAAGGCAGCCTACAGATCAGGTAAGTGAGGGATGGGGGGGGCAGCCTACAAATCAGGGAAGTGAGGCATTGGGGGGTGCAGACTACAGATTAGGTAAGTGAGGCATAGGGGGCAGCCTACAGATCAGGTAAGTGAGGGATGGGGAAGCATACAGGAAGGGTCAGCAAGGAGCAGGAAGGTAAAGTAGGAGATGGAGCAGAAAGGAGAAGGAACATAAATGAGCAGAAAGGGACATCAAGGAGCAGAAAGGGTCAGCATCGAGCTGGAAGGGACAGCAAGAGCAGAAAGGTAAAGTAGGAGAAGGAGCAGAAAGGAACATAATGCAGGAATGGGCAGCAAGGAGTAGGAAGGGTCTGCAAGGAACAGGAAGTGTCTGCAAGGAGCAGAAAGAGTCAGCAGGGAGCAGAAAGGTAAAGTTGGAGAAGGAGCAGAAAGAGGCAACAATGAGCTGGAAAGGACAGCAAAGAGCAGAAAAGGGCAGCAAGAAGCTGGAAGGGGCAAAAGGATCACAAAGGTAAAGTATGAGAAGGGGCAGAAAGGAACAGAAATTAGCAGGAAGGGGCAAGCAAGATGCAGAAAGGTTTTGCATAAAGCAGGAAGGGTCTGCAAGAAGCAGGAAGAGGCAGCAAGAAGTAGGAAGGGGCAGCAAGAAGCAGGAAGGGGCAGCAAGGAGAAGGAAGAGTTTGCAAGGAGAAGGAAAGGTCTACAAGGAGCAGAAAGAGTCAGCAAGGAGCAGGAAGGGGCAGAAAGGAGCAGGAAGGGGCAGCAAGGAACAGTAAGGGTCTGCAAGAAGAAGGAAGGGTCTGCAAGGGGCAGGAATGACAAAAGGAGCACAAAGGTAAAGGAGCAGAAAGAATCAAAAGGAGCACAAAGGTAAAGTAGGAGAAGGAACAGAAGGGGCAGCAATGAGCTGGAAAGGACAGCAAAGAGCAGAAAAGGGCAGCAAGGAGCTGGAAGGGGCAAAAGGAGCACAAAGGTAAAGTAGGAGAAGGGGCAGAAAGGAGCAGAAATTAGCAGGAAGGGGCAGCAAGGAGCAAGAAGGTGCAGCAAGGAGCAGAAAGGGTCTGCAAGAAGCAGGAAGTGTCTGCAAGAAGCAGGAATAGGCAGCAAGAAGCAGTAAGGGGCAGCAAGAAGCAGGAAGGAGAAGGAAGTGTTTTCAAGGAGAAAGAAGTGTGGCAAAAGTAACCTCGCCACTGGTTTTTGGAGGGGACTGAATGCCAGCCTTATGCCTTGGAACTATGGCCCCTAGGAGATTGTACACTTTAAAAACAGCATTGGGGCTTATGGATTTGTATTGGACCGTGCTGGCCCTTTAAGAACCATTTGGGATATATTGAGACTTTGTGTGACAATGTTCCTTTAAGACTATGTCCCCAGACCTTTAAAATCCTTTGTTCCTGGCTTTCTCCCACTTGGGTCAGTAAATGGGGCTTACTGAACCAAGTAACACACAGGCGGACCACCCAGAAGTGGAAGTGTGCAGGCAATTTACCTCCCAGGCTGGGAGGCTGCTGTAGGTAAATTACCGACTGCCGGGGGGGGAGAGGGGCGGTGTGTGCAGACAAATTCATGGAACTGAAATCGGCTACACATTTAGCTGAACACCGCTGACCCTTACCTTCTCCTCCACTGAGTTTTCAGCCACAGAGACTAAGTCCGGTTCGGCAATTCGAATGCACGTTCAAATAGGACTTAGTCATTTTTTCAGTGTGAAATTAACCGACCGCACAGCCCAAATCTATGGAACTGTTTTGAGCAGGAAAACGTGCTTGCGGTCAGTCACAAAAGGACTTGCGTCTAACTTTTTATCTACTGGAGGGATTTGTATGATTTTTGAGAGTTTTCACATTTGAAGTATGCTGATTAAGAATATGTAATTTTTGAAGATTGAACGTATAGTTTTAAAGTTACAGTATATGTGTAAAAAGTATATTTTTCCTGCCTGTGATAATTACTTTAACCCATTGTGTTCAGTAATTATATCACAGGCAGAGGGGAGGATTTTGTGGGAATGAATGGGAGTGCTTTACTATATATTATGTGTTTGATTGGTTGTTTTTCAAAACCCTGTGGGCGGTACTATGTGTGTAAAATGTGCATAAAAGCAGAGTGTTTCATTAAAACTTCAGTTCTTCTTCACCCTCAATCTAGAGTCCTGTCTCTTATTGGGGGTAACTGGCTATATCACTACAAGGGATTGCTATGCTCTGCATGCTCCCTTGAATAATCACTTCTAAGCTCACTTCTAAGAGCTTGTTCCTACTTCACTCTCTTGGAGGAGAGGTTTGCCCACTGGAATCTGGAGCCTTATCAGAGGTCCAGGGTGGGCAGAAGACAGCGAGACCCAAACCAAGCTACGGCGGTTCGTGGGGTCTGCGGTGGTTGTGGTGTCTGGTGAGGGCGCTTGGAGCCCTCTGGAAGCACTAGGAGCATCCAGTAACAGAGGTACCCAGTCGGGGTGCCAGGTGATCCATTACAGGTCTGCAAAGAGCAGAAAAAGTCAGTAAGGAGCAGGAAGGGGCAACGAGGAACAGTAAGGGTCTGCAAGAAAAAGGAAAGGTCTGCAAGGGGCAGGAATGACAAAAGGAGCACCAAGGTAAAGGAGCAGAAAGAATCAGAAGGAGCACAAAGGTTAAGTAGGAGATGGCGCAGAAAGGGCCAGCAAGAGCTGAAAAGAACAGCATGGAGTATAAAGGGGCAGGAAGGCGCTGTAAGGGGCAGAATGAGTGCAAAGGTAAAGTAGAAGAAGGAGCAGAAAGGTATATAAATGAACAGGAAGGGGCAGCAAGGATCAGGAATGGGCAGCAATAAGCAGGAAGGGTCTGCAAGGAGCAGGAAGGGCAGCAATAAGCAGGAAGGGGTGGCAAGGAGCAGGAAGGGTCTGAAAGGGGCAGGAAAGGACAGAAGGAGCACAAAGGTAAAGGAGTAGAAAGAATCAGAAGGAACACAAAGGTAAAGTAGAAGAAGGAGCAGAAAGGGCCAGCAAGGAGCTGGAAAGGGCAGCAAGGAGCGCAAAAGTAAAGTAGGAAAAGGAGCAGAGAGGAATAGAAATGAGCAGAAAGGAACAGAAGAAGCAGGAAGGTAAAGGAGCAGAAAGAATGAGAAGGAGCACAGAAGTAAAGTAGGGGAAGGAGCAGAAAGGGCAGCAAGGAGCAGGAAGGTAAAGTAGGAGAAGGAACAGGAAGGAGAAGGAGCAGAAATGAGCAGGAATGGACAGCAAGGAGCAGAAAGGGGCAGCAAGGAGCTGGAAGGGGCAGAAGGAGCACAAAGGTAAAGTAGGAGAAGAAGCAGAATGGGTCTGCAAGGAGCAGAAAGGGATCAAAAAGAGAAAGGAGCTGAAGGGCGCAAAAGAAGCAGAAAGTAGCAGAAAGGTAAAGAAGCCAAGGAGGTGAGAAGACAGTGTCAGAAGAGTTAGATGACTGTGTCAAATGAAGAAGAAGAAAAGGAGATTTGAGCAAGTAGGACAAGTGATCCCTCCACTTTATTCTGGATACCTCATCATAAGGCTTTGGAACCTTGGCCTGGCAGGAAAACTTTGGACCTTCTCATCTTTCCAGGTAAAAACAAATCTCAGTGTTAATGTATCTTTTATTTACTGAGTGTCAGGAAGCACAGAGTGCCGTAGGGTAGGGGTGTCGCTGATTGGCTAGAGCGGTCAGCTGGCACTCTGAGCTAATCAGTAACTCCCCATTCACAAAAAGTAAAACATTTTTATGAACCGGGAACTAGCAATTGACTTAGAGCGTCAGCTGACTCTAGCCAATCAGTGGCACCCATGCCTGATGTCAATCTGCACTTCCTGACACTCTGTTTTAGAAGCTGAATACCACTGAACGACCTGGAGATCTGGAGCTGGAGGAAGTCTTTGGGGTTAAACCATTTGAGAGAGGTTTAACCCCTTAAAGGAAAGAGAGCACCCAGGGGCCTCCTGGCATCATAGTATTTTCATTTAGATTAAGTTGTTATGGTGACCAGAATGTTCCTTTAATTTGATTAAAGGAACACTATAGTGTCAGGAATACATACATGTATTCCTGACATCATAGTTGTGAAAACGCTATTTACCCTGGCTTTATGTGATAATGACTATGCCCCTCCCCTTCATGACACTGCCAAAAAGGGGCCAAACATGGATGTCATTATAATTATGCCCCCCCCCCCCTGGAAAAATTCCTGTGGGCTCCCATGGATGGATGGATGTATAGAGAGAGATGGCTGGATAGAGAGGGATGGATGGATGGATAGGGATGGATATGAATGGATCGATGGATAGGGATGGATAGAGAGGGATGGATAGAGAGGGATGGATAGAGATGGATGAATGGATAGGGATGGATAGAGATGGATGAATGGATAGGGATGGATAGATGGACAGGAATGATGGATAGTGATGGATGGACGGACGGATGGATAGTGTGTGTTCAAGTTTTTTAACATTTTTGTGTTTTATAAAAACACTACAGGGAGTGCAGAATTATTAGGCAAATGAGTATTTTGACCACATCATCCTCTTTATGCATGTTGTCTTACTCAAAGCTGTATAGGCTCGAAAGCCTACTACCAATTAAGCATATTAGGTGATGTGCATCTCTGTAATGAGAAGGGGTGTGGTCTAATGACATCAACACCCTATATCAGGTGTGCATAATTATTAGGCAACTTCCTTTCCTTTGGCAAAATGGGTCAAAAGAAGGACTTGACAGGCTCAGAAAAGTCAAAAATAGTGAGATATCTTGCAGAGGGATGCAGCACTCTTAAAATTGCAAAGCTTCTGAAGCGTGATCATCGAACAATCAAGCGTTTCATTCAAAATAGTCAACAGGGTCGCAAGAAGCGTGTGGAAAAACCAAGGCGCAAAATAACTGCCCATGAACTGAGAAAAGTCAAGCGTGCAGCTGCCACGATGCCACTTGCCACCAGTTTGGCCATATTTCAGAGCTGCAACATCACTGGAGTGCCCAAAAGCACAAGGTGTGCAATACTCAGAGACATGGCCAAGGTAAGAAAGGCTGAAAGACGACCACCACTGAACAAGACACACAAGCTGAAACATCAAGACTGGGCCAAGAAATATCTCAAGACTGATTTTTCTAAGGTTTTATGGACTGATGAAATGAGAGTGAGTCTTGATGGGCCAGATGGATGGGCCCGTGGCTGGATTGGTAAAGGGCAGAGAGCTCCAGTCCGACTCAGACGCCAGCAAGGTGGAGGTGGAGTACTGGTTTGGGCTGGTATCATCAAAGATGAGCTTGTGGGGCCTTTTCGGGTTGAGGATGGAGTCAAGCTCAACTCCCAGTCCTACTGCCAGTTCCTGGAAGACACCTTCTTCAAGCAGTGGTACAGGAAGAAGTCTGCATCCTTCAAACATGATTTTCATGCAAGACAATGCTCCATCACACGCGTCCAAGTACTCCACAGCGTGGCTGGCAAGAAAGGGAATAAAAGAAGAAAATCTAATGACATGGCCTCCTTGTTCACCTGATCTGAACCCCATTGAGAACCTGTGGTCCATCATCAAATGTGAGATTTACAAGGAGGGAAAACAGTACACCTCTCTGAACAGTGTCTGGGAGGCTGTGGTTGCTGCTGCACGCAATGTTGATGGTGAACAGATCAAAACACTGACAGAATCCATGGATGGCAGGCTTTTGAGTGTCCTTGCAAAGAAAGGTGGCTATATTGGTCACTGATTTGTTTTTGTTTTGTTTTTGAATGTCAGAAATGTATATTTGTGAATGTTGAGATGTTATATTGGTTTCACTGGTAATAATAAATAATTGAAATGGGTATATATTTGTTTTTTGTTAAGTTGCCTAATAATTATGCACAGTAATAGTCACCTGCACACACAGATATCCCCCTAACATAGCTATAACTAAAAACAAACTAAAAACTACTTCCAAAAATATTCAGCTTTGATATTAATGAGTTTTTTGGGTTCATTGAGAACATGGTTGTTGTTCAATAATAAAATTAATCCTCAAAAATACAACTTGCCTAATAATTCTGCACTCCCTGTATATATAGAGATTTCTCTATATATAGTGTTTGTACAAACAAACCTTGGGCTTAGAAGGGGGGTGGGTATAGACAGCAAGCTGAGCTGTCAGATCAGCTTGCGAATGCGCATACCGCGCACATGCGCAGTATAGCGCTCAGTGTTCATTCATAGAGTGGCATTCAATGCTGCAGCATGAAGAATGTGATTGGTGCAGCACGAAGCCGCACATGTGCACCAGATCACTATGATGCTTCTCCAAGAGAAGTGTCTGATTGAGCCCTGCTATTTCATCATTTTGCCAAAAAAGGGGGCGCAGCCTGCTAAAGATTTCGGCGCTTGAACGGAGGTAAGTTTATATTATTATAATCACTTTAAGGGGAAATTAATATAAAAGCATGGAAGAAGGCTAGAGGACCTTGCCTTTCTTGCTTTTATATTTTGACTGTAGTGCTCCTTTAACAATTGAATCCCAATGCAGGGCTGTTCATTAAAACTTAATTGGTGGTAAAATGGCAGTGAATGCCCCTAGAGACTGTGTGACTTACAGTTTATGCCCTGTGGTGGTGTGTACCAATGAGTAGATACAAAGTTATGCCAGAGACAGATGTTTTTGGATGAGTTGCTCTGCACCCACAGTACATATGAAAGGCAAGGTCTCCTGGAGTCTGCAAGGGCTGCACTTTTCTCTTTCATGATATATATGAGGCCAATAATTCAGTGTGAAGGCAAGGTTGTAAAAGCTGAATTTTTACAACCTGTGCCCATTAGCATTTATTTTTTGAAGCTTGTTACTGGAAAGGAATATTTTAACCCATTTGCAGCTGGAAGTCAGGTCGGTCTGCCCTTGAAATGTATAAATATTGCACATATGTGATGTGAAAAATATTTTAGGAAGGACACTAAAACGGCAGCACCATTAACATTGATCATTTGGATAATACTCTGCAAAGTCTATATGAAATTAACATTTCTTTTATATTTATAGAGGCAAATCGTTTATTAATATATAAAATGCTTTAATCTTACTGAGATTAACTCTAACCACCACCCACACACATAAGTAATATGTCAAGGAGGCTTGAGTGATTCTGCAAACAATAGCCTCTGTCAAAGCTTTACATTTTGCATTTTCTGGCCAAACTATTAAATAAAGCGCAGAATGTGGATTGCATACAGTTTACATATTTTAGTCGGATGCTGAGTGTCATATAATCATAAGGGCAATATGTTTTAATGATACCATTAAAATTAAGTTAAACATCATAGAATAAATTTACCTAGACAAAATGTGGTTCTATCCTGGGGAAAATGCTGAATATGATCAATATAAGATCTCTCAACACAGTGCATTTTGCATTTTGCACCCAGAATAGCACCCGTTTTGCCTTAATCAACTTTTCCCTCTGAAACCTTAGACATTTAAAGGAAAAAAATAGGTGCTACTCTGAAGCAAAGTTATAGGTAATGATCAATTACCATGGAAACCAATAAACTGTTTCTCATCATTCAGTGGTTGGCCCCGTAAGAAACAATTATTTTATCATGACAAAAATTTCCCTAAGTTTGTGATTGGTAGTAGTCAATCAGGACCCACTAAATTTGATGTACTTTCAAAACAGGAGCATGTTGACAACTTTCAACCTGGTGAGCAAGATCAAGAGTTTCAACAAACTCACAATCAGAAAATTTTGCAAGGTAATATAAAAGAATTCAAAAACAATATATCAAGATATGTGAAATACATATATATTGTTTACACAATCATAGGTGACTTCACTGAATTGATTTTTAAAAGTAAAATTAAAATGAAAACACCATCCTGTGATATCCCACATTCTCTAAATCAGAACAATTATGAAATATGTAAGGGTCCAAATTCTAAATTCTTCATGTAGATGGATGGTTCTCCCTGTTTTATCATGGCCAGCACCATCAGTCATAACCCTTTCTCATTCAATTTGTATGATAGCTACAGCCCCCATTCCATGCCTCAAGGCTATAGAAATGCGTTTACATGACATTAAAGCCTTGTCTGCGAGAATAGCGAGTCGCGGAATTAATGTGATGAGTAATAATTTATCAAGGCATATAATATAAGCACCTGCTTTCGTTAAGGGTCAGCTCTCTCACACTTTATAGCTTTTTATTCTTGCCTGTTTTTTTTCTCTTCAACCTCTTCTTCCAGACATAAATTTAATATATTATTTTCTCAGGTTTTCTAGATACCCATTGGTCTATGTCTCTATTATTGTTTTTTTATCAAGTCTTCTTCACTCTGTTTATCACATTATATCTCACTCGCTTTTGCTACTTATTGTGTGTAGTACTAGATCTATTTATTCTTCATTTTTTCACATCATTTATTATACTGTATCCTCTCCACTTTTTATTCACTACCTCCATGTAGAACGACTGCCACATTATCACTTAACCCATCACCGCTCTTCCTAAAGAAGAATGTGCTTTAATGAAAGTGCCATTTAACAGTTGTTTTTTTCCTCTCAGAATATTTGCTTCCTCTACAGTTTCTTTTCAATCTTTCCTTTAACTTTTCTTATTATTATTGTTTTCAAACCTCTATCATGCTGCCCCCCTGCCACCCCCAAGCCTTCGCTACCTCTTTCCTAGACTGATCATTCAGTGAATAGACGCATCGCAGGGCATTCACATCTGACAGGCTAGCAATGCAGCCTTTAGACACCAGTCTGGAATGTGCTTCAGTAAATTCTATTAAATCTGGATGCAGTTTCCTCTCCAAGCTGTCATTACATGTCAGCGATTGCAGCTGCCATATACAGCCAGTTAAACAAAGCACATTCCTGTACCCTCCCCATCTCTCTGTTTGCATCACATCCAGTTCTTTTCTCTTTCCCATTTATCAATTATTTCCCTCAATATTCAATACATTACCTGCTCCGTCTCCTCTGTTCCCCCCACAACCTCTCCACATCAATCTCTCTAACCTTTTGAGGGACACTTGTTTCTACTTCATTTCTCACTCTTACATTTCTTTTGTGTCCCCTTCAATCCACCTTTATTAATTACTCATTTTTGTCACATGTCTACAGTATTATTAATCATTTGCTTCTTTAAACACCTTCACTTTTTTCTCTGCACCCTTTTTTTTATCATATCTCCACCATATGCAAAATAAAGTCAGGTTTTAGACTTGGAGAATTGTTTCAAGACGAACTGCAATTCCTTGCACCAGAAAAAAGAGATGTAATTGGGAAAATACTTTTTGGGGGTTTGCTAATTTTTTTTTTTTTGCAGGCATCATTTAAGTACTCAAGTTTGCCTCATAATGGACTCATATGGACTGGATCTCCTGTCCAATTAAGAGATGGCAAAAGATTGATGGATAGGGGGCAGCAGTAAATGTTGATTGTATTCACAGATCAAGTAGCAACTAACCAATTGAGGGGAAAAATGAGAAGCAGTAAAAAAATCTATAAAGCTTGATACCAAGCAGGACACATTGACTGCTGCTACAGAGAGAGACAGACCAGCAGTGACAGTGTGTTTTACCCTCAGTGTATCTGTTCCTAGTGTAAGCTACTGCCAGGGGCACATTAAACAAATCTGAGTGAGAGATAGGAGATTGCCCTTTATCCATTGATCCTATTGGGAAACTAGGCTACCAATAAGTAGTTGTTAAAATATTTTTTTGTTTTTTACTGTTTGGGGAAAGAAAATCCTATTTGCACTATTTTTCTGAGTGAGTTCAGTCCAGTGTGTGCTGTGCAAGTGTGTGAGCACTGTGCACTGTTTTGTTAATATCAAATACATAAAGTTATAGCTGTAAATCCACCAAGCATCAAACCATTTTGCAACAAGCACATCTATTTATGCTGAATAAAGTGTAAAATGTTCATTTACAAAATACACAATTAGTCATATGTTTAACTTATTGTAATAATAAGAAGAAACCTACCATCATCAATGTCATGATTGTACTACTCCCAAGCCACAATTGAGGGCGTTTTTCAGAAGGATCCTGTATCCCAATCCACCATCAGTGGCAATGCCATGGCTTTTGAGAGTCGGAACACCTTTTTGCAGCCATGAGGACTGTTGACGCCTCAGCTGCTATTATTAGTATTCAGCCTCAGGATAGTGGGATTATCATCATGTCCGTTATGTCTGATTCAACGCCGAGTGGGCAATTGTTTGTTCCCATCATTTTCATACAGCACAGTCTACTTTGCTTGGGTTATCAGAGCCACTCTTTTGTAAGCGCTTGTAGTGGAATACCAAAGTAGTGTCTCCAATGTCTGGTATTGGTGGTGGTATGTGATGATAATTCCGTTTTCCCACCACTGTGGACGTATAACTTTATCCTCTGGCCTAGGAGATAGACAACTGAGTTTGATGAGCATGGAGAGGACATGCAGCAGCCCATTAGTCTCGCTGGCAGCTTAGTGAGCACTTAATTTCTGCATCTTGTACAAACCATGCAACTAAGAAATAAATAGGGGGAATATGAAGGGTCATCTTGCAAGAGCTGATATGAAGCCACAGGACACAAGTTCCAAAAGGAACTGACATCCAAAACTTTATTTTTCTTGGGACTAGCC
Organism: Pelobates cultripes; assembly: GCA_933207985.1. NCBI lineage: Eukaryota > Metazoa > Chordata > Amphibia > Anura > Pelobatidae > Pelobates > Pelobates cultripes. The sequence goes on along the minus strand of OW240912.1, from coordinate 208,193,657 downwards.
CATATGATGATTACATTAAGCTTACTGTGACAACTCAATAAAAACATGCATTCAAATCACATTAGACAACATACAGGAACTTATAATAACATAATGCCATATTTATAAAGGGGTGGGAAAGACAATAATTAACACAAAACATCTCTCCTGCTTTCAAAAATAGCAAAATGCAAATCTACCTGAATATGCAAATTAGCAATCTTGCTATACAGGTAGTGCATACAGTGGTTACTAGATCCTTGCAAGCAACAGGCGCTGTACAGGCTCCACAGCCAAATCCACCTAGTTTATTGCAAGCATTAGCACTTACACTTAACACTAAACAATTACATTACACACACCCTGCACCTATAATGGGTACAGGGTGACTAAAACATAACAAAAGCCCCGCAACCTACATAAATAGTCTGTCTGAAGGTCCAGGTGATGGTGACTACCGTCATATGGTCAATTTCTCATTGAGTTTTTTTTTCTTTCATTTTTGGAGTAATCTCCATTTTCAAGTTAAGATGTCTACTACTACCCATTTTTCATTCATACAAGATATTAAAAAGAAAAATATTACAATCAATCATTATGAAACTAAGTTCTCTCACTAATAGAGATATAGAGTAATCTAAGTTTGGCAACTTGAATTGAAAAAACGCTGATTTTGTGTAGCTATTAGGCTAAGCAATATTGTTGCAATTTTTGTATGTACGCACGTCATAGTGATATTTCTATTTGGTACCAAAACGCGGCCCAGCCAAAAAAGCAACATGAACTAAATAATGCTGACTTGAAAAATAATAAAAAAAATAACATTTCGGCTGTAGTAATGGCTTCTCCATTTTGGCTTTATTTTTATTAAATAAATCATGACACAGTGTAATATATCATAAGTTGTTGTTCATCTGAGGTTTTATTTACCTAATATTAACACCTGATAAGGAACAGATAATTGTTATTATGTCCTGATATGTAAAATCGTAGAATTCATAGAGGGTGTACTTCTTTTTCCTATGACTGTATGACCTTGTATAGTTCTCTGTGAAGCTATTGTTGCAAATATGACTTTGCATAGCTTTGTGTGAATATAGTACTTTTTCTAGAAACAATGAAGCCTTTGGGCAAATATACACGTCATCATAGGTAAAAACACAAATCATGTACAATTTGCAGAAATATGAATATTGACCACTTGCACCCCTTTCTCACTGCATTAAAGATTGATGGCATGCAATGCTCTTTGCAGATGTAATCGCATATAACATTAATGCTTTGAGTAAATACAAAGACTGATGGCATACCATGTTTTAAGTAAATACAAATACTGAATGTGATGCTCTATGTAAATATAAAACTATATACAAATAAAACATTACAATACACAATGCTATGCTTTAAGCCAAACTACATATAATGTTCTGAGTGTATATGAACAATTTTCAGATATAATGTTCTGGGTTAATATTAAGGCGATAGCATTTAAAGCTCTACATGCATATACAGATATAGAAAAGAATATAATAGGTGCTCACTCCAATAAAAAAGGATTGTAGGCAGCGGTAGCCAATGCAAGGATTCCCAACCTTGTAAATAAAGAGTTCAAACAGAAAAGAAAGAGGAACTGCGTCCCAGATAGAATATACGTACATACATTTTTTTTTCTTTAAAGATTCGCATATACCCTCAAAGATAAAAACAGAGAGGAAACACAATAGTGCAATATGGTTAAGTAATTGAGTGAGGTGGTGAAGTAAATGAAAGCAATATACACTCACATTTGGTAGAGCTAACCAGGAGCTCTACCGTAATTCACATAGACGGAACAATCCCCGTCTAAGGATCTATGTAGAAGCGGATGACTCCAATATTTCAGTGATACAGCAATATAAAAAAACATAAAAGGAAACTCCAATAGTGCAGTATATTCTGGTAGAAATGAGGAGAAATAAAATAAAGAGTATGGTACTCACATTTACTAGAGCAGAAACTTGCTCTAGTATATTCAGCTTGGGTGGTATAATCCCCACCAAAGGATATAATAACCAGGAAGTAAAATAGGTCCAGAATAAATAGATGTATGTAACTTTAAAATACTATTTAATGACAAATATATAAAACAAGATGGCTATAAAAAAATCCGACTTAACGCGTTTCGCCAAACAGGCTTCTTCAGAAGTGTGGGAAAGTCTTTAAAATGTCCTTTATATAAGTAACCTACTCATAGGCAAGAACTTCCTGGTGTGTCTGGTATCCTGTTACCACTCGTGGAACGCACGCGACGCACCGGAAGTGACGCGGCGTACCCACATGTGGTTATGCTGTGTATTCCAGCGTGGAACGCATCGGCGCCATATTGGGACCGCATGCGTTCCATTCAGCAAATACTGCTTGTCGATATAATATCAAAAACAGTTTGATTTCGGCAGTATTAAGTTCCTTAGAAATACACTTCATCAGTATTCTTCTTTTATAATTTCTTGGGGGGTGCGTATCCTCGGGCGCATATAGACTGATGGCATACCATGTTTTAAGTAAATACAAATACTGAATGTGATGCTCTATGTAAATATAAAACCATATACAAATAAAACATTACAATACACAATGCTGTGCTTTAAGCCAAACTACATATAATGTTCTGCGTGTATATGAACAATTTTCAGATATAATGTTCTGGGTTAATATTAAGGCGATAGCATTTAAAGCTCTACTTGCATATACAGATAACTGCATGTAATGCTCAGCATGACTATAAACGCTAAGTATATCTAATGTTTATGAATAATATAAGCACAACTGGAAAACTGTGATTGGCCAGGTATAGGGTGGATGTCCTAGCTACGTGTCAGATGCTTCACTCAAGTGACACAATTATTTTTGTCATCAATATGAGCCCTAAAAATGTGTCAACCCAAATGTCTCACAGCTTACAGAGTATCTAGCTCCATGGTAACCTACCTCTTTAAGCCTTCAAGTGCTCCAGATATAATGCAAAACCATTAGTTAATTCCTGTCTTAATCTTTTAAGTGCTGCAGCAACATACAACTTAACTGCCTATTCCACTGTGTGTTGGGACCTGTAGGAGATCAAGAAAAAAAACCCTCAATGTACGGATTATGAAAAGTAATGGATAATCCTGCCACTCTCTGTTTATGTATGCAGAACAGTTGTTGGCATACATGTATATCATTGCAAGCTCTGCATGATTTTTTGGATATAGTGGTCTACCCTCTGATAAATCATCTCCCAAAGATCTCTCTATAAGTGGTTGGTAGGTGTTCGTTTGGGAATGTTACAGGGTTATATACTAAAGTAAAAATTTAAATGGAATTCAGGGAATTTCAAATTTAAGGCTACAATAGCGAAAATGGAAACAGAAACATACTCCAAATTCACGTTGATTCTCACTTTAGTGAATGATCCTGTTGTTGGTTTATTAATTGTTTTGTGAGATAGAATGAGGTTAGAATACCTAGATGCTTAATATGAAGAAAAAAAATCCACAAGTGACTTGAGAAATGATCTAACATGATACAAAGCAGATTCATATAGGGGTTAGAATCTGAGTATAGGGGACTCCAAAAATAGTTCATAATCAACACCATAAGTATGTACATATATATCAAGTCCAGGAAGTCAGAGCGTTTCTTTTTGTCATTTGTTAATTCATGCAGCAATGTTAAAACAAGACTGCAGAAGGAAGTCTTGAACGATGTATATAGTTGAATACTATATATTTTGTGCTGTATGCCCTTGAGTTTCTTTTTGTTCACTGCATGGCTTTGTGGCAGTCGTTATTATTCATGACAGCCATTTTTCCCACGTTGCCTATCTGCTTGATCGCAATGGTCTTATGATCCGCAAGCCAGCTAAAGGCAGTAATTATAAATATATTTTCTTTACAGTTTAACCAACTCTTTTTCCAAAAATCTGGATTCTTTCTGGTTGTATTAAATGGTGATTTATCCCTGAGACTAAGACCAATGATGTGTGTCAGCGTTAACAGTTTGCATTTGTTCAAACTGTCAATCTTGTATGTCACCAGAGCATATAGCTGCGGAAAAGAAGAGGCACATTTTAAATACAACTGTGGTCTGCAAATAATAATTAAGTAGGGTATTCAGGTGTATTTATAATTTCATGTGTAATGCACCATTTAAATATTCTTTGGCAGCAGAATGAATTGAAATGTTAACTTATCTTGGTTATACTTGAGCTTGACATCACTTAGCATTAGTTCTATATGTTTGTATACAAACTGAGGACAGCAGCATTTGGGTAAACTTATTAAGCTATTTAAGAGAGGCTACCAAGTTTAAATCTTGGAGGCTAATATTTATTGGATGTGTTATTAACTTCAGTTTTTACGTGTTTTAAAGGAACATTCTAAGCACCATTGTAGTAGTTATAGTGCCAGGTATGTACTGGCATCCCCCTACCCTGTAAATAGTCAAAATATTTGCTCATGGTTTGACAACTTACCTGAAGTCCACTAGGCCCCACTTTCAGCCTCCAGAAGAACCACATGCTCCTGCATAGAGCTTCCATTAGCACCCCTAAGCTTCCCTAAGCTAAGGCCTGATGTGCAGGGCTAGCGTGTTAGCTGACAGCTAAATGCCAACAGTCAATGAGCTAAGTCCTGCACCACATATCTCATAACTTTGGCACTAGGGTCATTGGGTCACTGGCGAAGCCTAAACAGGCTTGCACATAAAGGGGCAGGTCTGCATAAAGAAAGAGTGTCATACAGTCTCCGCCAGACAGTCTCTGCGCAGACTTCCAACATTTAAGCATTTAAGACCAAATCAAGAGCACATCTAATGATGCACTATTGCTGTGCAGCTTGGGGACAGTACTATGGTGTCCCCAGGTGTTGGAAAACAGGAAACAAAGTCAGGATGCTGAGAAATAAAATAAGGACTGTCCTATTGAAATTAGGATAGTTGGAAACCCTGCAGATAGGTTTAGCTCATTGCAGTGAGTGTCTGGCTCTCACAGAGGAAGTGATCAATGCCCAGCCATACTCATATAAGTTGTTAAACTGTTCACAAATGGTTTGACTACTTGCACTGGGAGTGCACAAGGTCATGTTGGTACCATAACCACTACTGATCACTGTAGTAGTCATGGTGCTTGGAGTGTTCCTTTAATAAAATATTAACATAATTCTTTAACATTAAAGTTGGGTCCTTCCATTGTTAAGTGTTGCTATAAATATCTCTTTAAATGTGTTCAGTAAGGTACAAATTATGGAAAATTATGTTTTATTCTTTCTCATGTTCATGCAAGTTTGGTCCTATTCTGAGAAATATGTTCTAATGAAAGGGTCCCATAGAGGCCTACAAATGAATAAAACCTTGCATCTGGCATCCAAGAAAATAATTCTTAACTAAATGGCACAGCCAATTAGATCAGTGTTTGCTAGGTCTCATGTGGACTCTAACTGCATGTAATCAAGAGGAGTTTGCAGGAGCAAATAAATTAATTTCAGGAGTACCTGAGAAAACATAAAGACTCTCTTTTGTATTTTGAATTGCATAAAAGATATTAGTCAAGATTTGTTGACCTTTTTTGTTGTTCTGGAGCTCAGGTTTAGAATGATGTTCACATTTTAAAACCACGTTAAGAACAAAAATGACTAGAAAGAAGGCTCCATGGAGGTGGAAGTGACCATTGAATATTATGCTAGCTTTAGTGTACTAATAATCTTAATTTTAGTAATGACAGGAGACGAGTATTTAGAAAATACTGCTGCTCCACAGCAGCAAAAGAAACACATAGAAAAAAAGAACCAATCACAAGAGAGTAGGATATACATAGTGACCTAATCATTTCCTCTTTCAGAAAGTGACATCAAGCAAAAGCAAACATATAACTAGCCATAACAATAACTAATAAATCCAACAACTGAAGGAGCAAACTTCCCTGTGAATTCCACACAAACAACCAAATGTCTTTAGGGATGAATCATACTGAAAAGAGAATGTGTGACAGCTTTAGACACATAGTCATGAACACAGAAGTCCAAGTAACATACCGTATACATCATCCCATAGTAGTAAATTGGAAATTACAATCTGACATCTAAATAACTGTAACGTAAAACTCCAATGACAATTCCAGATCAATGTAAATACAATCATCAATGTAAACACAAAGCATTAAGAGCCAAACCTACCTTAGACCAGTGACACATATAAAGAGAATGAACAGAAAAGATGGGCTAGCGACGCAGGGAGGGAAAATACTCGCCTCCTGTCATTACTAAAATTAAGATTATTAGTACACTAAAGCTAGTATAATCTTCAATTTTACAACATGAGAGGAGGCTTCATATTTTGCATTTTTAACGCTGAGAAAGGAATAGAAAATTAATGATGAATCCAAAAGTGTGACGAGAGACCTAGAACATCGGGCTAAGGGAGAACCATCCCCGTCGAACGTCTGAACGTCCGTTACCTGACGGAAAGCCACCAGACCAAGCATAAAAGTCAGTCGGTAGATGCCCAGTCCCGTAGAAACACAGAGAACAACCTCCATATCCTATAAGCCAGAGGTGGGTGTCTCTGTGTGGTTGGTACACAAGATGATCCTTATCCATTGGGTGTCCCCAGACTGGGACATGGGCCGTTGAACCTTCCAAACCACTACATAATGGATCGAGGTACTGTTCCAAACACCAATCAGACCGGGAAAGCCCAAATAGAGAGGTAGCATCGTAATGTCCCTGGGGCCCAAGAGACTCCTAAGAAATCCCCAGCAGCCTACGATAGTCCGGCGATCTGCTAAAAAACTTAGAAAGAGTCCAGGCCACCAGGGTCAGTCGACCCTCCAAGAATAGAAGATGTGGGTTTCCGTTCAGTCCATGAGAATAGTAGGATATGAATGTAGGAAGAGGAGATCCTCACCAGTCAGTCCCCGAAAGTCCAGGAAACAAGGTTGACTCTGTCACAGCAGGAAGGTCAAGGTGGTGATATTCGCTGAACAATGAGATGATGGAGAATTTTCGCAATCATTGTGAAGGGGGGAGAAGCATACGTCCTCTGGGAAGGCCTAGTAGGCCGCAATGCGATCACCATTGTGCACCATGGTGTATTGTGGCAATTGAAGTACATTGCATTCTGGCGGTCCCTCTGATATGTGTCTCCCCAGTGAGATTGTCCGTCCTCAGGCTTCTGGAGGAAGGCATCAAACATGCCTTTCATGATGTCCTGGTGATAGATATACCAGACTGTCGATGCTCTGTCCATCAATGGAGTACTCCATAGCCAGTATGCGGATAGTGAAGTACTGCACGAAGAATCCTAGGTATTCAACATTAAGAGAGAATTCCTGAGTTGTGCACCCACTTTTGTGGGTGTTCTCTCGCAGGTTGTCATGGTAGCCCCAAAAGCTGGTATCCAATTCCCGAACGAAGTCCGGTTGAACGTAGGGGAAGATAGCCTGAATGGAAGAGGACAGTATCCCCGATCAGTGCAAGTGTGTGTAGGGTCACGGTGTTCAGTGGGGGATAGAGGAGAGGATAGAGGAGACCTTTGAAGAGAGAAGCTTCCGCATGCAAGGTGCATAGTCGCTTACGAATCCTAAGGAGTGGATCATCCACTATGAAACATGACGATTCCAGCCGTACTACAGAGAATCATGAGTGTTGACGCGGTCTTGAATTCTCTGAATCGAACCAAAGGAGATCGTCCAGGAAAGAAAATTGCAAGCATTCCTCATACATAATTCATCACTAGTTTCGGTAGTTTCAGGAAGCCTCCAAGGATCCGAGCTGAGGAGTCAGGTGAAGAGCCGATGTTGATTGTGTCACAGGAAACCTAGATAATGTCACCGAGAGCGATGGAAAAGGATCGCCATGATGTGTCTTGTTATCCAGTTTTGCAAGCCAGTTGTCTATGCGAAAGGTTTCTTAATATGTTTGAATGCCTTCCGCCCAGATGTGATGGTATCTCCTGTGGGTGTAGTAGAAACCACAGTCGATGGTACCCCAGGGGCGCTTACCTGATGAAAATGGTATTTCGTGCATCTGCACGTTCTGCCTTCTCTGTCCAATCATCTGAAGCACCAGAGGTTGTCTCCCATTCCTTACAGCAAGTAGAGTTAGCGATAGCATTGTACCGGTGTCAGATGTCCTGAAGCGGTTAGCAGCATAGCTCCATTGTTGACCGGTCCCGTAGAACACCCGTCAGGGGGGTTACCACATAACACCTTCCTCATGGAGGTTTGGGACTTGATGAGGGCAGCGGGAACCTACATGTGTGTAATAAGTTTCCTCAGGAAAAAAAAGGTGTGCCTTGTGCCGGGGGTCATAATGATTTGGTGCCCAGATCCGTCAACCATCTGTCAGTACGGAGGAGTGCTGCTATGCACTTCCCATAGGAAAGGTGAACGTTGAGGTTTCTGATAAAACAAAAACATCTTTGAGCCCATTCACGAATATTGTGAGCCCAATACCGGATGGTGTAGGCATTGTCTGGTATTCTACCACTGAGAGGGTCGATAGAGTCCAGCAGTTTGTCTCAGGTGTTTCTGAGACCTCCCCTGACTACCCTGTGGGGTCTCGATCACCACTGGTCAAACAAAGTCGTCTGTTCCACTCTGAGGGAAGGGCATGAGTCGTCTGACTGCAAGTGATTACGGACATCTTTGTCTAGAGGCTACTGCCTAAAGTGGTGTTCCAGGTGTTCCAGAGGGGCCATGTGGGTGACAGATGTAGTAAATTACACGGTCATTTACCAGTATGGTCCAGGGTCGCTTCCGTGTCTACTTGGTCAGTAGCGTGCAAGGCACTGTCACCTTCCATTACCTGGGGATCCCTCAGCAAGAAATAGGCAGGTAGGTTTATCATAATATGGAGTACCCCTGTGGAAGGCACAATCCAGTAGGCAATCTCAAGATGCAGGGCAAACAGATCAACCTAACATCATACTAGGCATTGCTCACAGAAACCCCTGCAGCGTTGTACTCTGAACAGTGGCCAAGTAAAATAAACTGGGGCTCACCCAATAAATAGAGGTTGCAACAGCATGCCTCCACTCAGCAGTACAGTGCAGTACACATATAGTAGGGGCCTCACCCTAGGTGAACGGGGTATGAACCCTTAAGTGCTGGCCACAGTCCTGATAGAGAGCATCAATCAGTTCTCCAACAATTAATTCACTGTCAAGGAAGATATGCCTTTAAGCAGGCAGTGTTGAAATCTCGTCCAGCAGCTAACCGAGGCTGCAACAGCATGCCTCCATTCAGTGCACATATAGTAGGGGTTTCCCCCGGGTGCTGAGGGTATGAATCTGTAAGTGCTGGCCACAGCCCTGATATAGAGCATAAATAAGTTCTCCAACAATCATTCACTGGCAGGGGAGATATTCCTTTAAGCAGGTAGTGCTGAAAATCATGTCCAGCGGTCAACCTCGGCAGTACAGTGCGGCGCAAATATAGTAGGGGCCTCACCCCGGGTGCACAGGGTATGAACCCTTAAGTTCTGGCCATCCCCTGATAGAGAGCCTCCATCAGGTCTTCCAATATTTAATTCACTGTCAAGGGAGGTATTCCATTAAGCCGGAAGTGCTGAAAATTCTGTCCAGTAGTTAACAGAGGCTGCCATAGCCTGTCTCCCTTCAGCAACATAGAATAGCGCATACATAGCGGGGGATTCACCCCAGGTGCACAGGGTACGACCATTCAAGTGTGGGTCACGGCCGTGATAGAGAGCACCAATCTGTGCTCAAACAGTTGTTTAAAGGTCATGGGGTATATCTCTTTAAACCGTATCTCCTGGGAATCCTGTTCAGCAGCTGTAATAGCCTGACTCCAATTTGAAGGACAATGTAGTAACGACCTAGCCAGGGGTTAACTCCAGGTGTACAGGGTATGAACTCTTGAGTGTGCATGTCATGCTCTAACAGTTAATCCGAGGTATCACTTTAAACATCCAATATAAATAATAAAATTCAACATTAATGTGTAATTATACATCACAGGCCTGATATAGAGCACAGAATAGTGCAGTCAATCTGAAGTTAATGGGTAATATCCCTTTAAATCTCTAATATAATTGACATAATACAACATTAACATGAAATTATAGTACAGAAGAATACTTACCTGTACCTGGATTTAAACTTGGGACGTTAGGCTCCAGCGCCTGTGTCAGAGCCGCCTGAGCTGTGAGAGCAGCTAGGGCTAAGCTGGCAGCATCAGTATAAGTTACTCATGAGCACCAAAATCACGGTGGTAGCAAGGGTAGCAAGATGGCCGCCCTCAATCACGGTGGTAGCAAGGGTAGCAAGATGGCCGCCCTCAAACTCGCGAGACGCGAGATTAAAGATGGCCACTGTGGCTCGATCGCAAGGACCCGCGAGTCCGGGCGGGGCGCCAAACTCAAAAGAATGGCGCAGCAGGGGAGGTGGGGAGGCTGCGGTCGTGCAGGGATTAACTAGAGAACCGGAGGGAAGGGGAACAATAACCCGTGAGTCCCAGCAAGGCCCAAAAGTTATTAAAGATCCAGAGAAGGGAAAGTAAAGAGGGGAGAGGGCCAAGCACTCAGAATAAGGTAAAATGTAAAAACAATATAGACAAAAAAAAAAAAACAGTCCCAAAGACGCAATAGAAATACAATAATGGAGAAGAGTAATACTCTGACCTGTCAGCTTGATGGAGCAGCAAAGAAAGAGGAAATGATTAGGTCACTATGTCTCATGTACATCCTACTCTCTTGTGATTGGTTCTTTTTTTCTACGTGTTTCTTTGCTGCTGTGGAGCTAGTAAAGAGAGATTATGCAAAATACGAAGCCTCCTGTCATGTTGTAAAATTAGGAAAAAATTGTTTCATACTTTTTCTGATCATTATTCATGGCAGCATTTACTCATGGGTTTGCTCCTCCCATCACAGCAGAAAGGATAAGAAATAGAACTGAAATAGATCCTCTACCTTCCTATCAGGCAATCTTAACTTGCTTCACAACCAATAGTATATGGGTAAGTATAAAACAACTTTATAAATTATGGAAAGTATAAAACAACTTTTCTTATTCCTGATCAATCATGGCAGCATTTACTCATGGGGAGTACCCAAGAAGTATATATAGAAGGAAAGTCAGAGTTCAAAAACAGCTAATAGTTATAAAAACCATTATTGAGCTGAATAAAACTTAGAAGACTTTAAAAAAGCCAAACAAGTAATCAATAGGATATTGTCATTAAATCTGTTCAGACAAGTTACTTTATCCTAGAGGCTGCTAGGTCAGCAACCCCTTGACATTCAAATGTCTGAAATATCCTAAAGATATATAGAGCCAGATAGGAATAAAGGCCATGATAGCCAAACCTAGAGAAGGAACACAACTAGACTTATACAAGATAAACTCTCGTAAGAAATAAGGAACCCATCTTGTAATGGATAAAAAAAAAAATTAGAGAACCTCGGTCTAGAAATTATAGATCAATTATGTCAACAATAAAAGGTAATGTCCTTTGCTGATATAAATTTAAAACCAAATGGATGGCATCATCAAATCAGAACCTTGACAAAGGCAGATCGTACTGGAACAAGCAGATACTATTGAATGAGAACAGTCACACCATGCTATTAAATAGGGGGAGAATTACACTGAGAATCCTACTATTTTCTGGATGTATTTATTAAACACGATTCACACTGCTTCATCTTGCCTAGTGAACTACTTACCTGTAGATACAGGAAACATATCAATATCTGCCTGTCAGAAAGAGGTAAAATAGAAGAGAGGTCCAGGCATTCTCAGGATACAAAAAGGCAAATTTATTGAACCCACTAAATTTGCCTTTTTGTATCCTGAGAGTGCCTGGACTTCTCTTCTATATTTCCTCATTCAATATTTGGTTCCTGGAACTGGTCTGGTGAACCCGGATACATTTTAAATAGGTTTGAGTGCAGTTCCACATTCCTGCTATATTATTGTCAGAAAGAGGTAGACAATTGAAATTCGTATCGATCCGAATGTAAATGCTTTCGAAAGTCTGAAGTGCCTAATTTCGGAATTACCGAAGTGACGAATTTGAAGTGGCAAAACAGGAGAGGGTTGGGGTTAGGGTTTGGGGTATGGTTAGGAGCACAGGGTAGGGTTAGGGTTAAGGTAGGGTTAGTGGTTGGGGTAGTGGTAGGGTTAGGGGTAGGGTTAGAGGTTGGGTTAAGGTAGGGTTAGTGGTTGGGTAGGAGTAGGGTTAGAGTAAGGTTAGGTTTAGGGGTAGGGTTAGCAGTTGGGGTAGGGTTAGTGGTTAGAGTAGGGTAAGGGGTTAAGATTAGGGTTAGTGGTTGGGGTAGGCTTAACTCTATTCCTAACCCTACTCCTAACCTACACCTTACACTACCCCTAACCCTACCCCAACCCTTATCCCTACCCCTAAACCTAACCCTAACCCTACCTCTACCCCAACCATTAACCCGAAGTCCCGAGTTTTGTAATGTCGAACTATATGTTTTTCAAAACCGTGTTTTGGTGCAGTACAATGTGCACCTTCAGCAATGTGCAGCTGACGAAGGTGCACATTGTACTGCACCGAAGCGTGCGTCGGGCGTTTTGTTTTGAGTGTGTTTAGGGCACTTATCACTTATGCACTGTAGGATGTCTGATTTATAGACATGCCTCATTCTCACTAATTTTTTTATTGTATTTTTCACCCCTTTATTCTTTTATTCCTCTACCTATCCAGTCAGTTTAACAGGGAGAGAGGCTTTACTACACTTTACTGTATTATGCTCGACCCATTTCCTATATCACTTTCCTTCACATTGCACTTTTTTTTTGGGGGGGTTGGGCGGATATTTTAGGTTGCAGCTGAATATACTATAGTACTCTATTATCCAATCTATGTTTATTCATGCTTCACTTGGATAGTACTATGGTCTAACCTTTAGTCAATCTCTGTTACTTAACACTTAGACCATGGTTTAAACCCTTCTCTACCTGGGTACACTGATATCCTTTTACAGTGCACTAATTACCTTCCAAGGGCTAATGAAGGTACTGTTAGTTTGCTACTTTAGTTGGACAGAACTATAGTTTAACCGCTAGTTAATCCCTGTTTTTTACACTAATACTATGGTTTAACCCCATGTCTACCTTTTATTTTCCAGTGCACTACTTACCTACAAAGGGTTATCAAAAATGCTACAAATAAGCCTTATTAATAAAGCTTGTATATTAATATTTTAAGCACCTGTCTGGATTATCCAATGGTTATCCATTATCTATACTAGGAAGAGGAATAGCCTTACATGGCTAGTATATTTTACTTGCACTGGGGATATATGTGGCTTGTGTATGTACTGGTGCATGCAGAGTGGACTGTAGCGGATGGCACTGGGCTGTCCTGCAAATGTCCTTGAAATAATTGCATTCGTGTGATCTGCTAGTTTTCTATGTGTTTCAAAGCCTTGTATTCTTTTGATTGTTCGGTAGTTTCATTCCCTTAGTTTATTCGAATGAAACTACCGAACAGCCAGACCTCCCCTGTGTAAAGTGTGTCCTCAATTACCCGTTGCAACATTGTTGCGAACGGGTAATTGACTAGAAAGTAGCCGTCCTTTGTTCTCGGGGGTGGCCGCCATTCGACAAACGAACACGTGGCGGCGGCCATTTTAAAACTCCCGAACAGCGGTGTTTTGCCGTCGAGTGTCTGGAACTAAAATCGGACACTTGAGTAGGCGAACACCGCTGAGACCTCCACAGCCCTGGTCCGTTCGGTTCCAAACTACCGAACGGCCCCTCGTTCGGTAGATAGAAAATACCGAACGAGGGGATTCAGGCGAACCCTCCCTAGCCTCTATAGCTAGAGGTTTTCGTGTATTTTATTCCCTCCATACTTTTCCCGAACCCCTGGTCCGATCTGGGTGATTTTTGGATATGTTGGTCACCCAGATCAGGGCTACCAGGGGATGTATGAGTTAAAGGGGTACCCCTACGTTTAGGGGTACATCCAGAAACGGGGGGAATTGGTGTGCTGGATAAGGGGATTATGATGCTGGCTGAGGGGAGGGGATGTGTGGGAGGTTACCAGGACAGGATTAGCTACTGTAATAATTACTGTAAATCCCTCCCTTGCATGGGAGCATGCTTTATAAGGAGACTGTGATTAAAGGCTTGTCAGTTATGCTCCTGAAACTGTGTGTCGTCCAGTTATTGGGATTGCTGTGGGGAGATTGCTGTTATTTTACCTGCTGGAAACTTTGCCTATGGATTTATTATTTACTTGTTCCGGAGCCTCACTTGGATTACAAGCGGAGATAACCTGGGGAATATTGCATCTCCGCTACATTGGTGGCAGCGGTGGGATCCAGACTCACAAGGGAACAAGTACTAATGGAATACGGATGGAGAGTGATTATGCCAAGCTTAAAAGATCCACGCTAAAGGATCTCCTGGAAGCGAAAGGTATTGCAGCCAGCAACAAAAAGAAAGCAATCCTCATTGCAGAAGTGATGGCTGAATACCAGCAGGAGGACAGGGTAATCCCTGAGCAGCAGAGTGCAGCAGAGGGAGCTGAAAAAGAAGAGTTCCGGAGAGAAGTGCAGTTCAGGCTGTCCTTTTATGGAGAGAATCCAACAACAGATATTATATCCAGGACAATGACAGAGGTACAGGAGTTTATACTGCGTCAAAGGCCACTACAACAGCTGGAGAGGAATGCTACCACAACTACCATCACACAGGGTAAGACAAAAATTCCTTACCAAGCCTTTAAAACGTATATAGAAGCAGAGGAAGATATAGATGCTTTTCTCCAAGACTTTGAAAGGCTGTGTGCATTGCATAGTATTAGCCCAGATGAGTGGGTGCCTATTTTAGCAGGGAAGCTCACAGGGAAGGCGGCTGAAGCCTATAGAACTGTACCTGATGAGGAGATTCGGAATTACCGCAGAGTAAAAGAAGTGATCCTGGCCCGATATGCAATCACACCAGAGGCATATCGGCGGCGGTTTAGAGACCTAAAGAGAAATGATAAGGACTCTCATGTGGAATGGGCTTGCAAGTTGCATCGGGCCGCTCTGGGGTGGGTACAGTCCAATAAGGCTCGGTCCATGGAGGACTTGTTACAAATGGTGTTGCTGGAGCAATTTTATGAGGGGGTAACCAGCGATGTCCAGGAATGGGTGAGGGACAGAAACCCTACCTCCCTTACCGAAGCTGCCAGGAAGGCAGATGAGTACTTGGATGCACGCAGGCAGCAGAAACCTGCAGCCCCAAAAACCAGTTTTAAAACATTTGGGGGAAACAGCTACAACCCAGCTCCACCCAGGCAACTGCCACCACCACCACCACCCGCTGCACAGCAACGTTTTCGCCAGCCCGCTTCCGGCCCCTGTCATCACTGCCAGAAGTGGGGACATTATAAAAGGGAATGTCCCCAGCTGAGGGATCGTTCAACCTGGATTCGCCCCGGCCCACCACCACCACCAAGAGCAGCCGCCGCCCATCACTACCAAGATACAGTGGCCACACCATATGGGTCAGCTATTCCCATAACAACCGTGGAACAGTGGGAAGTACTGCACGAGGCGGATCCAGTCCAGGCCAATGCGGATAACAGACAGCACCACAGGCAGACCGTATACCTGGAAGGTAAAGCAGTACAGGGACTACGTGATTCGGGGGCTACTATCACCTTGGTAAAGAGTCACCTGGTGTCGGATCAAGCGAGACTAAGTAAAACTGTGGCCGTCAGGGTAGCCGGGGGAGCAGTGTACCGGCTACCTACAGCAAGGGTACATTTACATTGGGGAGCGGGGGCAGGACATGTGGAGGTGGGGTTGATGCCGCAGTTACAGGCGGAGGTTTTATTGGGGAACGATCTGGGGAGGCTCACATCTGCTTTTGAGCCCCAGACGTCCACCACAGGAGAAGCTCACCCTGTGGTCACCCGCCAACAGGCCCGCACCCAGGACTACCACTCACCTCCGGAGGTTCAGGTAAGAGACCCTTCCCCTTCCCTTGACTGTGTCCCCTGGGCCCCTCCTAACGAATTTGCAGCAGAGGTAGTGACTGACCCCACCTTGCAGGTATACAGGGACAAGGTGACAGCAGACCCTCCTGGGGAGAGGGGGAGAGATTTGTCTGGGACAAGCAGCTTTTGTACAGGGAGACAGACAAGCAGATTGAGGGGTCAGACCCAATAGTGATGAGGCAGCTAGTGGTGCCACAGCGGTACCGAGCAGAGCTACTCCGGATAGCGCACGATATTCCGCTATCCGGACATCTAGGGGTCAGCCGCACTAGGTACCGACTGACCCAAAGTTTCTTCTGGCCAGGGATCAGCCAGGAAGTGCGCAGGTATTGCACCACCTGCGATACCTGCCAGAGGGTAGGCAAAAGGGGAGACCGGAGGAAGGCAAAACTACACCCCTTGCCAATAATTGAGGAACCTTTTAGCAGAATAGCGGTAGACTTGATAGGTCCCCTCAAGAAAGCTAGCCCGTCAGGCAAAAGGTACATTTTAACGGTAGTAGACTATGCTACCAGATATCCAGAGGCAGTGGCTCTGACCAACATTCATGCTGAAACGGTCGCGGATGCCCTCATGCAGATATTCTCCCGGTTGGGATTACCCAGGGAGATTATCTCGGATCAGGGTACCCAATTTACCGCAGAATTCACCCAACACCTCTGGAGGATCTGTGGCATTAAGCCTATTATCAGTGCCCCTTACCACCCCCAGACTAATGGGCTCTGCGAACGGTTCAATGGCACATTGAAGCAAATGCTCCGAACCTTCGCAGAGACCCACAAGGACTGGGAGCGGTTCCTGCCGCATCTCCTATTCGCTTACCGGGAGGTGCCGCAGGAATCCACGGGATTTTCCCCGTTTGAACTGCTGTTTGGGAGGAGGGTCAGAGGCCCCTTAGATCTTATAAGAGAGCACTGGGAGGGAGATCGGAGCGCAGATGGCACCCCCATCATACCATATGTGTTGGCTCTCCGAGACCGCCTGGAAGCATTAACCAGGACGGTAAGGGAAAACCTTCAGGCGGCACAGACCCGCCAGCGCACATGGTATGACCGGGGAGCCAGGGACCGTAGCTTTCAGGTCGGGCAGAAAGTGCTAATTTTAAAGCCGGTCCGACATGACAAGCTACAGGCCGCCTGGCAGGGACCTTATAGGGTGGTGGAACAGAGATGTGACACCACCTATATAATTGGCCCCTGCACAGGGACGGGAGGGCGACGCATGCTCCATGTGAACATGATGAAGCCCTACCAAGAGCGCTCCGAGGAGGTAACCGCCATATGTGCGCCCAATTCTGATGAGTTTGACAGCTTACCACTCCCAGATCTGCTGGAAGATGGGCAGTTGTCTGGGGATTTAGGGGAAGTCACACTGGGAGACCGGCTGAGCCCACAGGAGCGCATCGAGGTACAGCAACTGCTGGAGGAGAAACGAGACACGTTCTCTAATGTACCTGGGTACACCCCTCTGGCCACTCACCGGGTAGAGACCCCAGGGCAACTACCGATGCGCCAGACCCCCTACCGCATCCCAGAAGCGGTAAGGGAAAACATGCGCAAGGAGATCGATGAGATGCTCCAACTGGGGGTGATTGAGCCCTCAGATAGTCCCTGGGCTTCTCCGGTAGTACTCGTACCGAAGCGGGACGGTACGACCCGCTTCTGCGTAGACTACCGGAGATTAAACGAGAAAACGGTGTCCGATGCATACCCTATGCCACGGATAGATGAGCTACTGGACAGAATGGCCAGGGGTCAATACCTCACTACCATTGACTTATGTAAGGGGTATTGGCAAATCCCCCTGGCCCCAGAGGCCATCCCAAAGTCGGCCTTTGTCACCCCATTTGGCTTGTACCAGTTTAAGGTCATGCCATTTGGGATGAAAAACGCCCCAGCTACTTTCCAGCGGATGGTAGACCGACTCCTGGATGGGTTCCAAGACTACACCTGTGCCTACCTGGACGATATTGCCATTTTTAGCAATACGTGGCAGGAGCACTTGGCCCATATAGGAGCGGTTCTAGACAGGATTAAGGAAGCTGGTTTGACATTGAAACCGGCCAAGTGCAGCATAGGGATGGCCGAGGTGCAGTACCTCGGACATAGAGTGGGTTGCGGCAAACAGAAGCCCGAACCAGCCAAAGTAGAAGCCGTGGCCCAGTGGCCCACTCCTAGGACTAAAACCCAGGTGTTAGCTTTTCTAGGGACCGCTGGGTACTACAGAAAGTTTGTCCCTAACTATAGCACCCTCGCCAAACCTCTCACTGACCTTACTCGGAAGAATTTGCCCCGCCAGGTGACCTGGACCCCGGAGTGTGAGCAGGCATTCCAACATCTGAAAAATGCACTGATAAATGTCTTGGCCGCTCCCAATCCAACTAAACGGTTTCTTGTCCACACAGACGCTTCTATGTTTGGATTGGGAGCAGTACTGAGCCAAGTCGGAGCCGATGGCGGAGAACACCCCGTGGCTTACATCAGTCGCAAGCTGTTACCCAGAGAAGTAAGCTACGCCGCCATCGAGAAGGAATGCCTGGCTGTGGTGTGGGCCTTAAAGAAACTGCAGCCGTATCTATATGGACAGCCCTTTTCCTTACTCACGGATCACAACCCGCTGGTATGGCTAAACCGGGTGGCTGGGGACAATGCCAGGCTGCTGCGCTGGAGTTTGGCGCTGCAGCCTTTTGACTTTAATATTCAGTACCGCCCGGGTAAACAGAATGGGAATGCCGACGGGTTGTCGAGACAAACTGACCTGGAAAAATGATCCGTGAGTCCCCGGACATCCCCAAGCCGATCCGTGTTGGATCAGACTGTGTATGCCGGCTTGTGGGCAAGGGGGAGCAGTGTAGCGGATGGCACTGGGCTGTCCTGCAAATGTCCTTGAAATAATTGCATTCGTGTGATCTGCTAGTTTTCTATGTGTTTCAAAGCCTTGTATTCTTTTGATTGTTCGGTAGTTTCATTCCCTTAGTTTATTCGAATGAAACTACCGAACAGCCAGACCTCCCCTGTGTAAAGTGTGTCCTCAATTACCCGTTGCAACATTGTTGCGAACGGGTAATTGACTAGGAAGTAGCCGCCCTTTGTTCTCGGGGGTGGCCGCCATTCGACAAACGAACACGTGGCGGCGGCCATTTTAAACCTCCCGAACAGCGGTGTTTTGCCGTCGAGTGTCTGGAACTAAAATCGGACACTCGAGTAGGCGAACACCGCTGAGACCTCCACAGCCCTGGTCCGTTCGGTTCCAAACTACCGAACGGCCCCTCGTTCGGTAGATAGAAAATACCAAACGAGGGGATTCAGGCGAACCCTCCCTAGCCTCTATAGCTAGAGGTTTTCGTGTATTTTATTCCCT
>OW240912.1:208155449-208174224 GCA_933207985.1 Pelobates cultripes | reverse complement strand
GATCTGGGTGATTTTTGGATATGTTGCTCACTGTAGCGAATGGCACTGGGCTGTCCTGCAAATGTCCTTGAAATAATTGCATTCGTGTGATCTGCTAGTTTTCTATGTGTTTCAAAGCCTTGTATTCTTTTGATTGTTCGGTAGTTTCATTCCCTTAGTTTATTCGAATGAAACTACCGAACAGCCAGACCTCCCCTGTGTAAAGTGTGTCCTCAATTACCCGTTGCAACATTGTTGCGAACGGGTAATTGACTAGAAAGTAGCCGTCCTTTGTTCTCGGGGGTGGCCGCCATTCGACAAACGAACACGTGGCGGCGGCCATTTTAAAACTCCCGAACAGCGGTGTTTTGCCGTCGAGTGTCTGGAACTAAAATCGGACACTCGAGTAGGCGAACACCGCTGAGACCTCCACAGCCCTGGTCCGTTCGGTTCCAAACTACCGAACGGCCCCTCGTTCGGTAGATAGAAAATACCGAACGAGGGGATTCAGGCGAACCCTCCCTAGCCTCTATAGCTAGAGGTTTTCGTGTATTTCATTCCCTTATGCCAGGACCGACCGCAGGGCCCATTCACATGGAACCGGATTCGGCTATCTCTGTTCGTGCGGTCGGTCATTTTATTCCCTCCATACTTTTCCCGAACCCCTGGTCTGATCTGGGTGTTTTTTGGATATGTTGTTCACCCAGATCAGGGCTACCAGGGGATGTAGGGGTACATCCAGAAACGGGGGGAATTGGTGTACTGGATAAGGGGATTATGATGCTGGCTGAGGGGAGGAGATGTGTGGGAGGTTACCAGGACAGGATTGGCTACTGTAATAATTACTGTAAATCCCTCCCTTGCATGGGAGCCTGCTTTATAAGGAGACTGTGATTAAAGGCTTGTCAGTTCTGCTCCTGAAACTGTGTGTCGTCCAGTTATTGGGATTGCTGTGGGGAGATTGCTGTTATTTTACCTGCTGGAAACTTTGCCTATGGATTTATTATTTACTTGTTCCGGAGCCTCACTTGGATTACAAGCGGAGATAACCTGGGGAATATTGCATCTCCGCTACATTGGTGGCAGCGGTGGGATCCAGACTCACAAGGGAACAAGTACTAATGGAATACGGATGGAGAGTGATTATGCCAAGCTTAAAAGATCCACGCTAAAGGATCTCCTGGAAGCGAAAGGTATTGCAGCCAGCAACAAAAAGAAAGCAATCCTCATTGCAGAAGTGATGGCTGAATACCAGCAGGAGGACAGGGTAATCCCTGAGCAGCAGAGTGCAGCAGAGGGAGCTGAAAAAGAAGAGTTCCGGAGAGAAGTGCAGTTCAGGCTGTCCTTTTATGGAGAGAATCCAACAACAGATATTATATCCAGGACAATGACAGAGGTACAGCAGTTTATACTGCGTCAAAGGCCACTACAACAGCTGGAGAGGAATGCTACCACAACTACCATCACACAGGGTAAGACAAAAATTCCTTACCAAGCCTTTAAAACGTATATAGAAGCAGAGGAAGATATAGATGCTTTTCTCCAAGACTTTGAAAGGCTGTGTGCATTGCATAGTATTAGCCCAGACGAGTGGGTGCCTATTTTAGCAGGGAAGCTCACAGGGAAGGCGGCTGAAGCCTATAGAACGGTACCTGATGAGGAGATTCGGAATTACCGCAGAGTAAAAGTGATCCTGGCCCGATATGCAATCACACCAGAGGCATATCGGCGGCGGTTTAGAGACCTAAAGAGAAATGATAAGGACTCTCATGTGGAATGGGCTTGCAAGTTGCATCGGGCCGCTCTGGGGTGGGTACAGTCCAATAAGGCTCGGTCCATGGGGGACTTGTTACAAATGGTGTTGCTGGAGCAATTTTATGAGGGGGTAACCAGCGATGTCCAGGAATGGGTGAGGGACAGAAACCCTACCTCCCTTACCGAAGCTGCCAGGAAGGCAGATGAGTACTTGGATGCATGCAGGCAGCAGAAACCTGCAGCCCCAAAAACCAGTTTTAAAACATTTGGGGGAAACAGCTACAACCCAGCTCCACCCAGGCAACTGCCGCCACCACCACCACCACCCGCTGCACAGCAACGTTTTCGCCAGCCCGCTTCCGGCCCCTGTCATCACTGCCAGAAGTGGGGACATTATAAAAGGGAATGTCCCCAGCTGAGGGATCGTTCAACCTGGATTCGCCCCGGCCCACCACCACCACCACCACCAAGAGCAGCCGCCGCCCATCACTACCAAGATACAGTGGCCACACCATATGGGTCAGCTATTCCCATAACAACCGTGGAACAGTGGGAAGTACTGCACGAGGCGGATCCAGTCCAGGCCAATGCGGATAACAGACAGCACCACAGGCAGACCGTATACCTGGAAGGTAAAGCAGTACAGGGACTACGTGATTCGGGGCTACTATCACCTTGGTAAAGAGTCACCTGGTGTCGGATCAAGCGAGACTAAGTAAAACTGTGGCCGTCAGGGTAGCCGGGGGAGCAGTGTACCGGCTACCTACAGCAAGGGTACATTTACATTGGGGAGCGGGGGCAGGACATGTGGAGGTGGGGTTGATGCCGCAGTTACCGGCGGAGGTTTTATTGGGGAACGATCTGGGGAGGCTCACATCTGCTTTTGAGCCCCAGACGTCCACCACAGGAGAAGCTCACCCTGTGGTCACCCGTCAACAGGCCCGCACCCAGGACTACCACTCACCTCCGGAGGTTCAGGTAAGAGACCCTTCCCCTTCCCTTGACTGTGTCCCCTGGGCCCCCCCTAACGAATTTGCAGCAGAGGTAGTGACTGACCCCACCTTGCAGGTATACAGGGACAAGGTGACAGCAGACCCTCCTGGGGGAGAGGGGGAGAGATTTGTCTGGGACAAGCAGCTTTTGTACAGGGAGACAGACAAGCAGATTGAGGGGTCAGACCCAATAGTGATGAGGCAGCTAGTGGTGCCGCAGCGGTACCGAGCAGAGCTACTCCGGATAGCGCACGATATCCCGCTATCCGGACATCTAGGGGTCAGCCGCACTAGGTACCGACTGACCCAAAGTTTCTTCTGGCCAGGGATCAGCCAGGAAGTGCGCAGGTATTGCACCACCTGCGATACCTGCCAGAGGGTAGGAAAAAGGGGAGACCGGAGGAAGGCAAAACTACACCCCTTGCCAATAATTGAGGAACCTTTTAGCAGAATAGCGGTAGACTTGATAGGTCCCCTCAAGAAAGCTAGCCCGTCAGGCAAAAGGTACATTTTAACGGTAGTAGACTATGCTACCAGATATCCAGAGGCAGTGGCTCTGACCAACATTCATGCTGAAACGGTCGCGGATGCCCTCATGCAGATATTCTCCCGGTTGGGATTACCCAGGGAGATTATCTTGGATCAGGGTACCCAATTTACCGCAGAATTCACCCAACACCTCTGGAGGATCTGTGGCATTAAGCCTATTATCAGTGCCCCTTACCACCCCCAGACTAATGGGCTCTGCGAACGGTTCAATGGCACATTGAAGCAAATGCTCCGAACCTTCGCAGAGACCCACAAGGACTGGGAGCGGTTCCTGCCGCATCTCCTATTCGTTTACCGGGAGGTGCCGCAGGAATCCACGGGATTTTCCCCGTTTGAACTGCTGTTTGGGAGGAGGGTCAGAGGCCCCTTAGATCTTATAAGAGAGCACTGGGAGGGAGATCGGAGCGCAGATGGCACCCCCATCATACCATATGTGTTGGCTCTCCGAGACCGCCTGGAAGCATTGACCAGGACGGTAAGGGAAAACCTTCAGGCGGCACAGACCTGCCAGCGCACATGGTATGACCGGGGAGCCAGGGACCGTAGCTTTCAGGTCGGGCAGAAAGTGCTAATTTTAAAGCCGGTCCGACATGACAAGCTACAGGCCGCCTGGCAGGGACCTTATAGGGTGGTGGAACAGAGATGTGACACCACCTATATAATTGGCCCCTGCACAGGGACGGGAGGGCGACGCATGCTCCATGTGAACATGATGAAGCCCTACCAAGAGCGCTCCGAGGAGGTAACCGCCATATGTGCGCCCAATTCTGATGAGTTTGACAGCTTACCACTCCCAGATCTGCTGGAAGATGGGCAGTTGTCTGGGGATTTAGGGGAAGTCACACTGGGAGACCGGCTGAGCCCACAGGAGCGCATCGAGGTACAGCAACTGCTGGAGGAGAAACGAGACACGTTCTCTAATGTACCTGGGTACACCCCTCTGGCCACTCACCGGGTAGAGACCCCAGGGCAACTACCGATGCGCCAGACCCCCTACCGCATCCCAGAAGCGGTAAGGGAAAACATGCGCAAGGAGATCGATGAGATGCTCCAACTGGGGGTGATTGAGCCCTCAGATAGTCCCTGGGCTTCTCCGGTAGTACTCGTACCGAAGCGGGACGGTACGACCCGCTTCTGCGTAGACTACCGGAGATTAAACGAGAAAACGGTGTCCGATGCATACCCTATGCCACGGATAGATGAGCTACTGGACAGAATGGCCAGGGGTCAATACCTCACTACCATTGACTTATGTAAGGGGTATTGGCAAATCCCCCTGGCCCCAGAGGCCATCCCAAAATCGGCCTTTGTCACCCCATTTGGCTTGTACCAGTTTAAGGTCATGCCATTTGGGATGAAAAACGCCCCAGCTACTTTCCAGCGGATGGTAGACCGACTCCTGGATGGGTTCCAAGACTACACCTGTGCCTACCTGGACGATATTGCCATTTTTAGCAATACGTGGCAGGAGCACTTGGCCCATATAGGAGCGGTTCTAGACAGGATTAAGGAAGCTGGTTTGACATTGAAACCGGCCAAGTGCAGCATAGGGATGGCCGAGGTGCAGTACCTCGGACATAGAGTGGGTTGCGGCAAACAGAAGCCCGAACCAGCCAAAGTAGAAGCCGTGGCCCAGTGGCCCACTCCTAGGACTAAAACCCAGGTGTTAGCTTTTCTAGGGACCGCTGGGTACTACAGAAAGTTTGTCCCTAACTATAGCACCCTCGCCAAACCTCTCACTGACCTTACTCGGAAGAATTTGCCCCGCCAGGTGACCTGGACCCCGGAGTGTGAGCAGGCATTCCAACATCTGAAAAATGCACTGATAAATGCTCCTGTCTTGGCCGCTCCCAATCCAACTAAACGGTTTCTTGTCCACACAGACGCTTCTATGTTTGGATTGGGAGCAGTACTGAGCCAAGTCGGAGCCGATGGCGGAGAACACCCCGTGGCTTACATCAGTCGCAAGCTGTTACCCCGAGAAGTAAGCTACGCCGCCATCGAGAAGGAATGCCTGGCTGTGGTGTGGGCCTTAAAGAAACTGCAGCCGTATCTATATGGACAGCCCTTTTCCTTACTCACGGATCACAACCCGCTGGTATGGTTAAACCGGGTGGCTGGGGACAATGCCAGGCTGCTGCGCTGGAGTTTGGCGCTGCAGCCTTTTGACTTTAATATTCAGTACCGCCCGGGTAAACAGAATGGGAATGCCGACGGGTTGTCGAGACAAACTGACCTGGAAAAATGATCCGTGAGTCCCCGGACATCCCCAAGCCGATCCGTGTTGGATCAGACTGTGTATGCCGGCTTGTGGGCAAGGGGGAGCAGTGTAGCAAATGGCACTGGGCTGTCCTGCAAATGTCCTTGAAATAATTGCATTCGTGTGATCTGCTAGTTTTCTATGTGTTTCAAAGCCTTGTATTCTTTTGATTGTTCGGTAGTTTCATTCCCTTAGTTTATTCGAATGAAACTACCGAACAACCAGACCTCCCCTGTGTAAAGTGTGTCCTCAATTACCCGTTGCAACATTGTTGCGAACGGGTAATTGACTAGGAAGTAGCCGTCCTTTGTTCTCGGGGGTGGCCGCCATTCGACAAACGAACACGTGGCGGCGGCCATTTTAAAACTCCCGAACAGCGGTGTTTTGCCGTCGAGTGTCTGGAACTAAAATCGGACACTCGAGTAGGCGAACACCGCTGAGACCTCCACAGCCCTGGTCCGTTCGGTTCCAAACTACCGAACGGCCCCTCGTTCGGTAGATAGAAAATACCGAACGAGGGGATTCAGGCGAACCCTCCCTAGCCTCTATAGCTAGAGGTTTTCGTGTATTTTATTCCCTCCATACTTTTCCCGAACCCCTGGTCCGATCTGGGTGATTTTTGGATATGTTGGTCACCCAGATCAGGGCTACCAGGGGATGTATGATTTAAAGGGGTACCCCTACGTTTAGGGGTACATCCAGAAACGGGGGGAATTGGTGTGCTGGATAAGGGGATTATGATGCTGGCTGAGGGGAGGGGATGTGTGGGAGGTTACCAGGACAGGATTGGCTACTGTAATAATTACTGTAAATCCCTCCCTTGCATGGGAGCATGCTTTATAAGGAGACTGTGATTAAAGGCTTGTCAGTTCTGCTCCTGAAACTGTGTGTCGTCCAGTTATTGGGATTGCTGTGGGGAGATTGCTGTTATTTTACCTGCTGGAAACTTTGCCTATGGATTTATTATTTACTTGTTCCGGAGCCTCACTTGGATTACAAGCGGAGATAACCTGGGGAATATTGCATCTCCGCTACATGGACTTTAATCCCATTTACCTCAGGATACTGATTACATTTTTCCAGTTTTTACCTCATCTACTTTATTGTGGGTTAGGTGAATCTTTCCTGTGTTATTATTATTATGGTTAAGTCCTTTGGACACTACTGGAGTGTCTAAACTGGTGTATAGATTCCAAGAAGTAAACTCTTGGGTATCTTATTCTTTTGATTAGTTGTATAAATCATAACTGAATTGAAAAATTTGGATCCCATCATTGAGACTTTTTTTTAAAAAAAATTCAAGTATTTTAATCAAGTTGTTGACTCTCAAGTTATTTTACTTTCCACAATTATTTGGCTTACTACTTTCAAGAAGTAGTATCGAGTTTATAATGGTAATATATAAAATTTGCTCTTTATATGCTTAGTAGGTACAATGAAATGTGTTAAAGGGACACTATAGTCACCAAAACAACTTCACCTTAATGAAGCAGTTTTGGTGTATAGAAATATGTCCATGCAGTCTCACTGCTCAATTCTCTGCAATTTAGGAGTTTAATCACTCTGTTTACGCTCCCTAGTCACACCTCTCTGCATGTGACTTGCAAAGCCTTCCTAAACACTTCCTGTAAAGAGCCATCTCATGCTTACACTTCTTTTTTTGTAAATTCTGTTTAATTAAACATTTCTTATCCTCTGCTTTGTTAATAGCTTGCTATACCCTGAAGGAGCCTCCTGTGAGTGATTAAAGTTCAATTTAGAGAGGAGGAGATAAAATGTTTTTAAAGAAAGCTACATCTGACTGAAAGTGAAATCGTTTTGGTTTCATGCAGGCTGTGTCAGTCACAGTCAGGGGAGGTGTGGCTAGGGCTGCATGGACAGAAACAAAAGTGATTTAATTCCTAAATGGCAGACCATTGAGAATTATTGAGAATTACATTCCCAGGCAGTACCTATTTCAGCATTAAACTGGTGACGGGTACCTCTTGGAAATATGATGCTCACTAATTATAGGTAGTTTTGGACAGTGATGATCCGGTCTTACTGAGCTCAGAGCCCGCAGATTGCATAGGGGTGACCTATGCATTCTTACCCATAGATATGCATATTATATAGTATGCTAATTTTCTACCTATGTGAATGCTAAACCAGCCCTTTGTGTATTAAACAATTGTTTTGATATATAATTAATGTGTAATAAATATAATTAATAGTTATATAAAATAATTACAGCTGTAGCCTTGTCAGGATTACAAGTTGATCCAGCATTAAAACACGGACACAGGTTATACTGTTGGAAATAATTCGTCCACAGCTTTATTAAATTATTAATAAAATAATTAAGGAATAACAAATGGGGTCATTGCCAACAAATCTTAATAATGTTAACCTCCCCCATATACATAACATACCCCTAGCAATGACCCCACAATAATAACAATAGATAACAATCTAAATAACATGTTAACACAGAAACTGGCTGCCCAATTTGACCACATTTCCACCAGGTTAAATTGTAGGGGTGTACCGAGACACTGCTACCCACCATATCGATTGTAGGGGTGTATCAAGACACCGCTACCCACCAAATCCATTGTAGGGGTGTACCAAGACACCGCTACCCACCAGTTCCAGTGTAGGGTGTACCAAAACACCACCACACCCCCAGGTTCGGAGCCACCGACGGGCTCGAACCTACCAACCACGTGCAACACTGCCCAATCCACACTAAACCTCAGGATGCCCACTTTCTCCTCCATCTACCCTCCGATTTAACCAGGCCATTCCCCGCCGCTGTGAAAAAACGGGAAATCAACTAACCTAACCAAATACAGGGGGGGTGGGAGGGACAACTGACAGGTAAGCTTAGGTTCAGTTAAAATGGCCACTTCATATAATGACTGGTATAAATACTCGCCTTATGGCTCCGCCCTACCCAGCATGCTAGCTGTCACTAAATTCCTGTGGCTGCTATGCCTACCTCCTGGCTCTGTCAAGGCCTATTCCTCTTAGCTGCGCTGATCCATGGGCTACAGGATTCTGTGCTGCACATGCGTGCTAGCACTCCTGCTACTCCTCCACAGCCAGGTCCTGGAAGGTAAGTAAAACTAGTTTTACACTTTCATTATAGTTAGTGCATTCACTAAGCTTAGGACATGGGACATTTAGGGTTAATGTCCCATGTCCCATGCCAAAAGTCAAGGATACCTGAATTCAGGGAAGTCAAAACGATCAGGATCGCACTCTATGATTACCATCAGGATGAAACCACGACAGGGCAATGAGCAAAATGAGAATTGGGTTTAAATACCCCTCCTGTGGATCCGTTTGGCTGTAACTGGCCTTTGACCCCAAAAGCAATTATCAGGTTTCCATGTGCATGATTGCTGCTCGGCACAACTTTTCCTGTCAGGACGATAATGCTGATCAGCACAACTTTTCCTGTCAGGACAGTAAATGCCATTAACCACATTTTTATGTGCAGATGAATATGTGACAATATGATGTGGATACTGTGATCGCAATGACACTATGCCTAAATAATACTCCTAATGCAAATTAGACTTGTACATGTTGGAAATATTTATTTTGGCCGAATCTCTACTGCAGAAATGTAATGTAAATGTAATTATTTTTTGGATGGATGAATTTCAGTCTTATGGCAGTTCAGCCAAACTTAATTTTGTTAACAAAGAAAAATTCAGGAAACTGATTAAGACAAAGCAAAAATCTCATAAAAGTTGCACTGCAAAATATATACATAATATAACTAGTACACTGGTAGGTACATTTCCCCTTCATATAGTTCACTAATCAAGTGAAGAAACATAACCAATAAAGGGGACGAGGAGGAGCAAAAAAAAAAAAAATGATATATATATATTTATATATTATGTATTTTCAGGTACTCCTCACTTACTGACTGGGTTCAGTTCCTACGACCCATTTGTAGAACCAATTGGTCGGTAGGTGGGGAGTTAAGGGATTCCCTGCTCTGGTGCACTTGTCTATGTTCGGGAAAATTTCCCCGAACATAGACGAACGCCCCAGAGCAGGGAATCTCTCTAATCTATGTTCGGACAAATTTCCGGATTTCCTACCTTCATACTACGCAGAAGAAAGTATTTTCTGCTGAATCTGTTTTGTGAGAATCACTATGGACTTTATCTATTGTATATTGCGTATGAATGCCATCTTAAAATTAAAGGACAGCATGGAAAACACAGTTACATAACAGACTGTTTAGGGCCTTTTTTTACAGTTATATGCTGCAAATAATGGAGACAAGGATGAATGAATACATGACAGGAGGCTTCGTATTTTGCATAACTCTCTTTACTAAACTCCATAGCAGTAAAGAAAAGGATAGTAAGAACCAATCAAAAAACAGTAGGAGGTAAAGTATTCCCAGTGAACAGGCTCCTCCTCCTCTTTCTTTACTGCTCCATCAGCAGACAGGTCAGAATATTGAGCTCCTTATATTTATTCATGTTTTTTGGATATTTATTATAACTTATATTCCTTGTTTTATTTTGTATGTATTGTTTAAGCTTTTATTGTTCAGCTTTCACTCCTTATCTGCCCCTTATTAGCTCTATCCTACTCAGGATATTTCCTGGGGCTTCCTACACCATAGCCTTTGTCAGACTGTACACTGGGCACTCCAGTTTCACTTTACACTGGGCGATTTCGCCGTTTTTTTCTCCCTTCCACCGCTTGATATTTAGCCCTGCAGAGCCCTATCCCCTCCCGGCCGCCTAACCGTGCGTTTACACGATGGCCGGATCTATTTTCCCACACTTTCAGTGTGGCGGCGGCCATCTTAGATCTTGCGGATCGAGAGACCCGCGGCCGCCATCTTGGAGCTTCACCCACTCGGTCTGCCTCAGTTCTGGAGATCTACAGCTTTTGTCCTCCAAGGTAAGCATTTCTTTATTTATATCTTGTTTGCATATACCTTATGTTAATCCACCTGTGCCACAACCCAATTGGTCACTTATATCCCCTTACTGTTTCAGATTCCACTGTCAACTCCTATTACTCTCATCCAGGCAGGGGTCCGCACAGAAAGTCTCTGCTACTCCTGTGGTATATGTGCACTATAGGGCTCAATGACCTGTGCACTCTGGGGTGAAGCCCCATAAAGGTGCTGCCTATCAGAGCTCTGCTGTTGTAATATCTGCACACTGGGTGCTGCCCAGACTAAAAGCCCAATACACCCTGCTCGGGTGATATATATATATATACAGTACTGCTGGTACTTATTGTTCCTGAGCTATTCTACCCTACTGGGACCCTTAGTACTACTGGTACTATTCTCGGAACATTACCCTATCTGGTACTGCTGGTACCATAACTACTGTAGGATCCTCTCCTACTATTGACCCCTGCCTCAACTGCCCTCTTATCAGTGCCAAGTCCTTGCCATACATTATGGAAGAATCACAGCCTACTCCAGTGGACTTTCAGTCCATGGTTAATGCAGCGGTGGCCGCTTCTATGGAAAAGGCCCTATCCCACATGATGACTATTCAACCGGAACACTCCAGGCCACGCCGCACACCCCAAGACACTGAGTCTGAGGACTCTGAAACCCAAACGCAACTGGAAAGGGGAGAAGGACCCCAAACCGAGCAAGGGCAAACACCCCACTAAGAAAAGCAAAACAGCGGCCGCCGTCACCCCTGCTCCTCCCCAAGTGTTCTCCTCAGAGGAGGATGAAGATATTGATGACACTATGGCCATACTAGATGAATGGCAGGCTAACGCATCTCGCACCTATTCCCACCATCTTGAATTTCTTGTCGTCGCTTTTTGCAACAGGGAAATCTTATAGAACTATCAACGTAGTTCGATTGGCGGCCCGTATCCCTATCCAAGGGATTCCGGCGGGTAGGGATCCTATGGTATGTCGATTAATGAGGGGTATGCGACTCAAACTTCCTCCGGCCCCCAAATACGCTCACCTCTGGGACATGGATCCTGTCCTCACCTTCTTAAGAGGATGGCCGTCTAACGACAGACAACTTTCGGCCAAGATGACAATGTTACTTTGCCTAGTCTCTTTTCGTCGGGTATTCGACGTTAGAGCCTTCAAAGTTGATGCCTTTTCGATAGGTCCTGAAAGGGTCACCTTCCATGTCTCCCGACGCACCAAATCGAACTCCACCGCCATTTTCGACCCCTTTTTCGTCACAGAACCTCAATTATGTGTGGTCACAGCCTTACGCAGCTACGTGACAACTACCGCCTCTCTCCGCCCGACTTCCTCTGGCCAGCTCCTGATTTCCTATGTCAAACCTCACAATCCAGTTTCCTCTACCACTCTCACTAGATGGGTACGCTGGATCTTGATCACTGGCAGGCGTGGGTGCCACTTTCGGGGCTCATTCGGTGAAAGGCGCGGCTGCTTCTTCAGCCTACGCAGCCGGAGCATCACTATCAGATGTCCTTCGCACGGGCGAATCCACTTTTCGGACCTTCTACTTTAGACCGAACTCCTGCGCGGCGTTTTCCTTTTTACATCAGCGTTAAAAATGCAAAATACATAACGGAGACTCCCAGAACCCAGCACATAACCCGACCCATAGCTGGAACCCAGGGACATCTATGGACTTTGTGCCCAGACAGGCTACACGAATGCATCCACCAGAGACAAACCTAGACCTCAAACAGGACTGCCACTTACAGCTCGGGAACGGGACTAAGAAGTCATATCCCCGCAAGACCACACTCTCTCAACAGCGGTGCCGGAGTAATACTGAGCTAGGACTGGGGCATCAGCTGGCACTTCGGCCATGGACTTTGCACCTACCTATGGCACATCGGAACCATAAGGCTACAGCATCTTATTTTAATCTATCGTTGATACTATTAATATGGTTACTCGGATGTTTATTAGGACAACGTTTCATTCCAGTACAATATCATAGATCACTATTGCGTCCTAGCTGGTTGCATTACTTGCTACTCTGTCATTAAACATAGGACACACTCAGTACACACAGGCTATAGATTGACTGTAAATGAGGTGTATTTCCGCCTTACAATATACTCTCACACATAGTCAACTTACAACAACGAGCCCACAGGTGAAAGGCGCACTAAGTCCCTACTTAGCACACCATACAAGCATAGACCAACCCAAGCCTGTACACGTAAATAAAAGTTGAACTTTTAAACATTTAGCATGTACCACAAATACATGGCATTAACCAATAGCACAGACAGGAAACACACGCATGCTTCTCAGGTGGCATATGTTGAGCCAAACCCATTGTTTTAACCTTCTCTTAACTTCTCTGCCGCCCCCTGGTAGTTAAACTTAATTAAGCCTATAGAAATATGTTCGTGATGATGACCTTAGCTCCTGGTTTAACAACAAATATAAACTCACTGTTTTGTTTCTCACACATATGCCTAGCACAAATGCCGATTGCAATAAGTTAAGCATCAATCATCTTGCTGTATATCATTTACCTCCACGCTCGACCACCGATCTAAGCAGGCAGACAATGCCTCCAGATCGGGCATCGGTTGATACAACACGGACTGACTCACGGAGAAGCCCATAGCCCATGATCCTGCTAGTACCGTAGAGACTCTTTTGTATTGTTTTATCTTATTTTATTTTTTATTTAATATTTTTTCTTTCTATTCTGTGTCCCCATGCAAATCACCTGGTGGACATTCATGATATGCTTTACCTATGTTTCACTTGGTTTGTGTTAACCCTATGCTTTAGGCCTTTATGTTCATCGGAACACTACCCAGCACATTATAATAATGTCTAGATAGAGAGCCAACAGCCCAACTCTGGACTAGGAATAACATGCTTAGTTTTTTGTTTGTTTTTTCATTACCTGTTACCTACAACATAGACGTATATACAAATTGGAAAAGGCTTAAACATAATAATGCACTACTCTTGTTTAATGCTAGATAAATACCACGACTGCACTTGTTACATATAATTGCCAACCGTGTATACTTAGCATGTTTTACAACTGAACAAGCGTATAGACACCAATTGTTTAAACAACTAGGAATAACAGCTATGTTAAACCTACAGCGACACTAATCTTTACACCATAATCTTTTATTTGCTGCAATGTTTAAGCTGGTAAAGGATCGTCACTTTTTTATTTTGTTGTTAGCAGGCCAGACACATAGGCATATATAGACCAAACGTGTTTTTATGACGTTCACTCACATGATCCTGCGGTGGCTTTCATTCTTGTTTTACGTTCTTACAAATGTTAAAAAAAAAATGTGCTGGGTGCGGAGCCTGGCTTCCAGGCTGCATGGACGTGCTGAGACTGAGCTCCAGACTAAATCGGCACAATTTGGGGGAAAAACCCCGAAAAACGTGCACGTACAGCACCTGGAGGGTGATAGCACAAGCGGGGACACCCGGGCGCATCGACAGGTACCAATCGTTAACCCGACATTAACCGGGAACCGGCACCCGTACCAAGAGGCCTACTCGAGACCCTGCCGAGGAGAGGCGGCAGCTCTCCTCGTGGACAACACCGCAGTGGGAACCTCCAAATTACTCACCTCCTACCCCCCCCCCGGACCGGCGGGGGTTATCTCGGTCCGCACAGTGTGTGCCATGCTGATCTCAGCACGACGACAAGGCAGTGAGATCCCCCACGTGGCACTCCTAAGATGGCGGCTGGTAGCGAATTGCAAGCAACAATCTACCACGACACCACACAGTGCCTGAATGAACTATTCAGACGCTTCTGGGCAAAATTAAGAAACCGCCTGAAAACAATACAGACCGCGCAGGGACCTGCACAAACAGCGGGTAAGTGAGACAGCCGGCAGCGGGGACATGGGGGCATACCCTTGGGCATAGCGACGGACGACCCACGCAACCCCAAACCACAGAGCCTACCCGGGCTGGAGGCCAAAAGGGTGAAGACCCGGATGCATCGCCCACACCCACGGAGGCTCCAACACTGCAAATAGCCAAAGTCCATCAGGCCCTCCACTACCCCTGAAAGGGGAGGAAACTCGGGCTCCAGAAGCTGCAGTTCGTGGCACAGAGATGCAGGCCCATGCAACAGCCTGGGGCTGGAGGGATGCCACCATACTGTCTACTGCTCCAGAGGACTCCAATACCTCACCACCAAATGCTAGCTGCTTTCAAAGAGACGGCATCGGATGATAGAGACTCACTATACAAAGCCTTCAGAAGGACAGCGCTGGGCCCACCATCCATCAGCTTAATCTGACATCCTGCATGACCAGGACTGACATCCATGGAGAGCAGAGGGCAAAAACACACGCAGCCCCGGACAACAGAGACTTTCAAGCATACTGTAAAGTTATCTGTTAGACAACTGTTATATTTTTACTTTTATTATTTCTAAGCATGTAATCTACATATCATACCATAAGCTCAAGCAGAAAAAACAAAGTCACATGAACATGGTCAGCCTAACTTAGCATGTTAACCATGAGCCGCTTCATGTCAGTAAATATAACATACTGAAGTTCATACTGCATGATGTTAACTTTATGACATAACTTATTAAGCCTGCTCTCGACTAGATAGACAATGTTTAATTGATATTGGCACTGTCAGCACCAATATTTGTCTATCTCCAGCCCTACGATCTTACTGTGAGTTACTATAACAGACAAGCTGAGCTAGCCTGTACTAAGCTCATTTAATGCCTACCAAACAACATGTCTCACATCCTGCCTACTTTAAAAAAAAAAAAAAATACTGTATAACATGTTCACATATCACAGTTACCCTAGCTTGGTCAATCAGGCACCGTTAAACTTACTTACTCCACCTGCTTAAACGACACACCTACCTAGATATGCCTGTTTTCCATAGAGAGCAATCTGTGTGATTTCAGCAAACTTAATTCTTTCTTTTCCTTTCTTGCTCTTAAGTAAAAAATGTGCACATACTCCTGAACACCCCAATGTTATAAGTGTTGAAACTCAGCGTGGGGATTGCTGTTGGGGCACCACACGCATGCTGTTATATATCTTTGCACTGCAAAAAGAATTTTTTTTAAAAATAAATAAATAAATAAAAATATGTGCTTTCACTTCAATGCCACATATGTATAAATCTATGTTGTTGCTATGATTATCTCTGCTGTTGTGGCAACATATATCATCTTGTCAAACCATGCACAACAAAAATAAAAAAAATTCTAAAAATAAATTAAAAAAAATGCAAAATACAAAGCCTCCTGTCATGTAATAAAATTGAAGATTATGCCAGCTTTAGTGTACTAATAATCTTAATTTTAATAAAGACAGGAGGCGAGTATTTTCCCACCCATACCCACCCCTTTTGGTCTTCAGGTATCTCTATGCTGCTCCTTCTTCAGATTCCTCTATCCTTCTATAGGAAACTAAGTCTCTAACACTCCCTTCATCATTCCGACTGTCCAACGTATATTGTGTATCTCTCGTATGTCATAATTCTTATACCTTGTTGTATTATAGGGAGAGAAGTATCAATTACTAGTATATTGTCCTTATAGTACTATAGTCTTACTGAAATATGCTATGCAGATGCCTTCCATGTTTTTCATGGTCTTACGACTCGTACCTAACCTATTCCACGTTCTCGTTTCAGCGTAATTCAACGTGGACCTACGGTTACCTCTATGTGGATTATCCCAAGTTTATCCTACGTTCCCCAGGGTTTATCCTAATTCGTTTGGATTGATTCTCCTGTTATGCGGATTACCCCAAGTTTATCCTACACTCCACATGGATTATCCTAATTCGCTTGGATTGATTCTCCTGTTACAGACCCAAGACTGGTTGAAAGAGGAGGAGGAGCCTGTTGAAAGAGGAGGAGGAGCCTGTTCACTGGGAATACTATACCTCCTACTGATTTTTGATTGGTTCTTACTATCCTTTTCTTTACTGCTATGGAGTTTAGTAAAGAGAGTTATGCAAAATACTCGCTTCCTGTCTTTATTAAAATTAAGATTATTAGTACACTAAAGATAGCATAATCTTCAATTAAAAGGCCTGAAGTTTATTTAGTAATGCAATTTCTTTCAGTGTTTACATTGTTGTATAAAAGAAAAGAAAGCACCCTTTAATACAGGTATAATTACTATAAAATTACAAAGAATAGACTTAATTCTATTGTAATTGGTCTACACAGTAAAAGGTCTTCCACATAATACAAACATGTCATTCTACAAAGAGCTTAATCATTAATTCAGAGTTGTTTTTTCGTTACATGTATTTGTTTCCTGTGCAAAATGTATGTATAGCAATCAGTTATTTGTATATTTTATTTCTATGTATTTTTTCATTAATATGAATGTCGTTTCTTAAACAACACCCTCCTACAGAGGTTAGACTGTGAAAACATGAACACACATGAGTGACCCTATGGTCAAAAGTCCTAGAAAAATATATGTCTAAGTTACTTGAAGGTGAATATTGATTGTATAGAATATTTGATACCCTACTAACCTCAACATCTGAGGATAGGGATTTAGGATTAATTATTTCAGATTACTTAAAGGTTGGCAGACAGTGTAAAAGAGCAGCAGGAAATGCTAGCAGAAAGCTTGGTTGTATAGGGAGAGGTATTAGTATTAGAAAGAGAGAAATGCTAATGCCATTGTGCAGAATGCTGGTGAGACATCACTTGGAGTATTGTATGCAGTACTGGAGACCGTATCTCCAGAAGGATATTGATACTCTCGAAAGAGTTCAGAGAAGGGCTACTAAACTGGTTCATGGATTGCAGGATAAAACTTACAAGGAAAGGTTAAAGGAACTTAACATGTATAGCTTGGAGGAAAGATGAGACGGGGGTTAGGGGGTATGATAGAAACATTTAAATACATAAAGGGAATCAACACAGTAAAGGAGGAGACTATATTTAAAAGAAGAAAATCTACCACAACAAGAGGACATAGTCTTAAATTAGAGGGGCAATGGTTTAAAAATAATTTCAGGAAGTATTACTTTACTGAGTAGTGACACATGGAATAGCCTACCGGCTTAAGTAGTAGAGGTATACATAGTGAGGGAGTTTAAGCATGTGTGGGCAGTGGCGTACTAAGGGGGGGGCGGGGGGGGCGGTCCGCCCCGGGTGCCAGCCGGGTGGGGGGTGCCATGGCCAGCCCCGCCGGCCCCCCCCATGCTGCAGCCGCCCGAGCGCTCTGTGAAGAGCCTCAGGCGGCTGCAGCTTTGCCCGGGCGGTGCATCCATGAGGGCGGACCGCACCGCCCGGGCGCAGCCTGAGGAGAGGCTGACAGGAGGGAAGCTCCTCTCCCGTCAGCTCCCTCTGAGGCAGCCGAGCTTGTATAGTCGGGCGTGGTGTTGTGGAGGTTCTCTTGTACCCTCGGGCCGGACTAACAGGAAGTGCACACAGTGTGCACCTCCTGCTGGGGTCCCGCCTCGGGTACAGGAGACAGCTGCTCCCTGTACCCGGGCCGCCATGGTACCGCCAATGCTACAGCCAAGGTAGGGGAGGGGAGGGGGATGAGAAAAGAGAAGGGGGTGAGAAAGAGAAGGGGGGTAAGTGGGGTGAGAAAGAAGGGGGTGAAAAGAGAAGGGGGGGTGGTTGAGAAAGAGAAATGAGGGGGGTGAGAGAGGAGAAATGGGGGGTGGTGAGAAAGAGAAATAAGGGGGTGAGGGGGGTGATGGGGGTGAGAGAGGAGAAAGGGGGTGAGAAAGGGGGGGAAGAGAAGGGGGGTGAGAGAGAAATTAGGAGGGGGGGTGATGGGGGGTGAGAGAGGAGAAAGGGGGGTGAGAAAGGGGGGGAAGAGAAGGGGGGTGAGAGAGAAATTAGGAGGGGGGGTGAGAAAGAGAAATTAGGAGGGGGAAAGAGAAATTGGGAGGAGGAGAAGGAAATTGGAGCTGGAGGAGAGATTGACATTCATCACATACACACAATGCACCCCTTGCACACAGAAAAACACACAATGCATTACTCACACAGACACACATACACAAGCAATGCAACCGTTACACACAATGCATCCCTTACACACAATGCATTCATTACACACACTCAATGCACCCCTTAAACACATTCAATGCATCCCATACATACACAGAAACACACCTTGCAGCCCTTACACATACAAACACAATGCATTCCTTACACACATATCAGGACATCCCCTACACACTCCACCCCCTGTGAACAAACTCATTGGTGGAACATGAAGGTGGACCCTGGGACCCAGACCTTGAGCTGTGTAAAGGACCCCAAAAAAAATGG
>OW240912.1:208106561-208152038 GCA_933207985.1 Pelobates cultripes | reverse complement strand
CATTACCCCCACTCACATACACTTCCATACACACACTACACCCACACACACACTGCCCTCCACACATACATACACACTGCCCACACACACACATACACCTCATCCACCCATACACACACTGCCCCCACACAACTCCCCCACACAACCCCCATACACACATTGCCACAGCCACACATGCTCCCCATACACACACTGCCCCAATATACACATTGCCCCAAACACACATACACTGCCCTATCTACAAACTGCCCCCACGCACATGCACTGCCCCCATATACACACTGCTCTCTACACACTGCCTCCATACACACATTGCCCCACACACAAATTGCCCCCCACACACACACACATACACTGCCCCCATACATACACACTGCCCCTACACATACCATACACATTCATAAACGGGCTCCACTTCCATACACACACTGCCCCCCCACACACAGCCCCCCATACACACATTGCCCCACACATATATATATTGCCCCACACACCCTACACATTCACACACTACACCCCCACTGTACCTCTCACACATTGCACCACTCACACACACCACTGCTTCTATGTCTACTAATATAGCCCCATATCCCAGCAGACCCCAGGTAAGTTGTCAAACTGTTCTTACTCTGGGAGATGTAGTGGTTATTGTGCGTGGATTATTTCTTGAAATAATCTACAAGTGCCCCTCCCGAGATCAGGCTATGGATCCGGCACTGTAGGAAACCACTGCAGTAAATGATCATGTGATTCGTGATAATAATTACTTTAACATATGAATGTGTTCAGGTACTACCAATTCAAATTAGACCATAATTAATGACAGATATTATACCACTAGTACTGAACTTTACTGTAGAGGTGAGTCCTAACTCAGCCAGTCTGGCAGTTTATTAGGCTCTTGTGGATTTTCTGTAAAAGATTGAAATAGGAGTTCTAAAATCATTACTCATTAGTTTTAATATGCAATTATTACTAATGGTCCCTTCTAGGCAAGCATTAGTAAAATGTGTCATTTTTAAGGTTTATGCCGGTCAATATCAAGTTTTATGTAATGTCTCTGGTCAGAAAATTGTCAGTATGCTGCAGTCTGTCATTACTGCAGCTTCCCTTGACATTATTGTCAAATTTGAGGCTATTCTGAAGCTTGGAACTATATTCTTGGAATTTATATGTGTTGCTCTTATAGGCACAGTGTCATTAATCATGCTGATGAAAGCATTCAATTAAATATTGATCATGGGAGTAACCAGCTCTTTTTTTTTTATTTTTTATATGTTTATATTTCCTCAGGTGCATTAAAGTACATTACAAATTTAAATCATTTTGTATGTTCACGTTTTACAGCAACACTACTTTATATAATGTAATTTGGATTCCTGTGAAACAGGTCCTCAGAAGTCAAAGATATTATGAAAATATTTCAAACCATTAACATACTATTCTGAGTAAATGTGCTACATACAGACCAATCGCCATAGAGACCAATAAATGTCCTTTTGTCTTTAGCAATTTGTACCCAAAATGGCACATTTTGTGTTGACATATCTCCTTGTATATACTTTGCCTTATAACAGGGGTACACGATCTATGGCACATTTGCATTGTACATGAGTCTGCCCAACCCAAATGGCCCAGAGTGCCTCAGTGCCTAAAAGTTAAAGAGCCTTCAGTGGTGCAGATACCAAAGGGAACTATTGTTCTTTTGTGTGATCCAGTGATGCCCAGTGTTTCGGAGCATTACATGGCAAGTGTCTAACTCACAGGTATAGTGCCAGACTAGAGTAAGAGTCAGAAGTGGGTGCAGACCGTAAGATCAGCAACCAGACCAACAGGGATTAGCAGAAACCCCTGCCAAAGCGAGGGGGTCAAGTAAAACTAAATGAGTTTGCAGACAAAATGGCCCACACACATACATACCACAGACTGCTTACACACATACATTAGATAATAGTTAGGCCACATACACACAAATGCAGACAGCTTGCAACAAGACATAAAAATGTTACAACCAACCTATATACACACAAAATAACATTACAGACAGCCCATAAGCATACATAACACAACACAATAGTTAGCCCACCACATTTAACACCACAGAAAACCCCAGCAAAACATGACCACAACAAACTCACATATAAACACATTTATCACATACAGTACACACACACTAAACCACAGATAGGCTGCACACATACATAAAACGAACAGCACGCATACATGCTTCACACATTAGGCAGCACACATGAAACCACAAATAACACAACAAGTCCACATACACATGCATACTTCCTCAGACAGTCTCATAAATACATACACCACAAACAGGACACACATACATGTTACGGTACCCTCAGCATTAAATGTACAAACCGCCGTTTAGTGAATGCTCCCCTTTCGCAATAGCATAGGCTGCATGCGTATCTAGTACAATCATGCGAACCGCAAGCAAGGGAACACTGTAAACTCACGAACGGGATCCGTACGGGCACTTCACTCCATGAGCTCCAAACTCACGAATCACCAATAGTAGCCAAATGCATATATCTCCCAAGCGGCTAATAATTCCATCCAGCAGTCTCTAGTCGTCGGTAATAAATCCCCCCAATAACGAGACCAAGCTCCGCATTGAGAGTAAAACAAGAACTGAGTTTACTGTGGGCTACCTGCCTGTATTTATGCAGGTCTCCCACTTGG
Organism: Pelobates cultripes; assembly: GCA_933207985.1. Classification (NCBI taxonomy): domain Eukaryota; kingdom Metazoa; phylum Chordata; class Amphibia; order Anura; family Pelobatidae; genus Pelobates; species Pelobates cultripes. The sequence goes on along the minus strand of OW240912.1, from coordinate 208,149,338 downwards.
TGGACACTCCCCTAGGGGACCAAATGGGAGACTGTAATAACAGACAGACATATGGCAAGTTAGGATCCAAAGACACAGAATATTCCCAGCAAGCATTAGTATTTCCTCCCCTCTGCCATGGAGATAATTGAGAAGTAATTCAATTATCTCCAGGACAAGGACAAATCGCCATTTTAAATACAATATAGAAAAACACAAAAAATATATAACTTTGCTTCTGTCGAATGCTACCCATTCGTATCACATATCCCCAGATAGCCTGGATCTGAAAGCACTGAAAGCTTCAGGATAAGAATCTCAATGCAAGAGATCAGTATTGTTTTATGTGGTATGCTAAATAAAATGAATGTGAACCAATACAAATGCACAAAGGTCCATTTTGGTAAAAAATATAGTTAAACCTCTTGAAGCTAATTAAATATGAAAACAAAAATGCCCTAAAACATAATTAATATGAATAAAGACAAATAAAGACTGGAATGAACAGATTTGTATTAACATAGGGGATGATGGAGCTGCAGATCCAGGCCCATGGCTATGGAATAGCCCACTGATTTATATTTTTTTCTTTTTTTTTTACTACTCTTCACATGCTCTTGCTTAAGTATGGAAACTTCATCAGGGTAACAAAACTGGCATAGGCGTGCACAGCCTGTTGCATTAGGGTGTGCACCCTAAATCACAAACACACACGCCGCGTGTATATGTATTTTTATATATACATACATATATACATACACACACACATATATATACAAATATATATATATAGGTGCAGTGTGTGTGATTGTGAGCGGTGCAGTATGTGTGTGATTGTGAGCGGTGCAGCGTGTAAGGGGTGCAGTGTGTGTGATTGCGAGGGGTACAGTGTGTGTAATTGTAAGGGGTACAGTGTGTGTAATTGTGAGGGGTGCAGTGTGTGTTGGGTAAAGTTGTGTAATTGTAAGGGGTACAGTGTGTGTAATTTTGAGGGGTACAGTGTGTGTGTGATTGTGAGGGATGCAGTGTGTGTGGGGTACAGTGTGTATAATTGTGAGGAGTGCACTGTGTGGGCGACAAGGGTGAGGGGGTGGAGGGGCAGCGACAGGGGGTAGGGGAGTGGAGGGGCAGCAACAGGGGGTAGGGGGGTAGAGGGGCAGTGACAGGGGTTACGGGGGATAGAGGGGGGTTTATGAATACCTTCTCTGGTGGTCCAGCGGGTTCCCCCTCTCAGCAGTCTGCAGCTCCGCCGGGAGTGAGCTGCAGACCACATGGTGAGTCTTGCAATCTCCAGGCAGAACGTTGACAGGCTGGAGATCACAAGACACCTCAGTCTGCAGCTCACCCCCGGCAGTGCTGCAGACTGAGGCTGGATCTTGTGCACAGCAGACTGACAGGAGGGGCCTCGCACCCGCCGGCATTGTGGGCAAGCTGGCGGGCCCCCTCCTGTGTCGGGTCCTCGGTCATAGACTGAGGACCCGACATGTTAGTCTGCCCTAAGGCAGTGCAGCACGGAGGTGTGATTAGGGTGTGCTGGCCCCGTGCGCATGCCTATGAAAACTGGTGTGGAATGGCTGACAATGAAATTAGTTAAGGTAAAACTAACTTTGAGGACTATGCAAATGCTCTTACTGTTTCAGTCTCTCTAACACTGTGACATGTTCTCTCTCCTCTACACTTATAACATACACTTTTTCTCTGCCCCAGACGGTGTCACAGAAGCTTCTGCCTGCTAGTAAGAAGGTTAGGAGAGGAGTGGACCAGTTAGTTCTAGGTAAGGTCCTTAGAAAGTGTAGAGCTAGAGCATCATTAGATGCATTTATGCCAACCTCAGGGTGCTTTCTGCACAGTATGCCATTGGTTGGTCATCCTGCATGGTTTGCAGGCAGCCTGATGTGCATTCACGCTAGGCTGTCCATCGAATTCTTTGTGCAGACACCCCACCTTTTTGGGCATGTTTGTTCCTTTGGGGGGTTCTGATTACGTGTTTCACTTGAAAGATGAAAGCGAGAGATTAGCATAGTATAGTTTAATATTGTCCTAGGAGGAAGCATCCGCAATCATTTCTATTCTGGTGGACTAGGGGGCAATTGTTCTGTCTTTCCACCACCCTATCCAGTTTGTGTGGAGTGGACAGGAATGGAATTCTTCAACTTGAACCGGGCACAGAACACATTAGCAGGATCTTCACGTCATTATCTGTTTGCAGGCTGAGCCGTTTGATTCTGCAGCAACTAGATCGAAGCTACTAGCAAGCATGATCACAAAAGATGAGGAGACATGATCAGTAGCCAGAGCAGATAAGTCAAGTCTGTAACCAAGAGCAAAGCACAGATGCAAGGCATGTCAGTACTGGTGCACTATAAAGTTAAATAATAAAAAGAGGAACAGACAAAAAGAAAGGCCAAGTGTATCTTTGGGACAATGAAGTAGTACGCTTGGGTCTATGGAGATCACTGTGAATACAGTTCTCTTCTGTGAAAGGAGGTTAATAGCTAATAAAAACGATTGTAACCTTTAAGCTCTATAAAAATGAGCCTGAGGGGGTACATCCAGTTAGTACAGCAGGTTAAGCTGATATATAGCTGCATTTAATAAGATTGATTTGCCTCAATTATTAGTACATGCAAACAGAGTGGATCAAAAAATCAGAGTAAAAGTAAAGGGGAAAAGTAATAGAATGTCTTAAGCTGTGTACTGAGTAAATATACTGAACCATAATTATATGGCAGATTGTTTGTAATCTTCAGAATACTTTTCTGTTAGGGACTGAATATATTTGGATAATATTTTTATGACATGGAAAGGTGATGAGGCCTAGGCTTTTATGTTTTTACAATTTATGAATACCGATAACTGGGATGTTAAATTGCCAATGAAATAAGTAATATTAGAAATAACTTTTTACATTTGGATATTTATATTGAGAAAGGTAAAATTAGTATTTGCACTTTTTTTTAAACAAGTTGATGTCCATAGCTTTATACACTGCTCAAAAAAATAAAGGGAACACTTAAACAACACAATGTAACTCCAAGTCAATCACACTTCTGTGAAATCAAACTGTCCACTTAGGAAGCAACACTTAGTGACAATCAATTTCACATGCTGTTGTGCAAATGGGATAGATAACAGGTGGAAATTATAGGCAATTAGCAAGACAACTCCAATAAAGGAGTGGTTCTGCAGGTGGTGACCACAGACCACTTGTTAGTTCCTATGCTTCCTGGCTGGTGTTTTGTTCACTTTTGAATGCTGGCGGTGCTTTCACTCTAGTGGTAGCATGAGACAGAGTCTACAACCCACACAAGTGGCTCAGGTAGTGCAGCTCATCCAGGATGGCACATCAATGCGAGCTGTGGCAAGAAGGTTTGCTGTGTCTGTCAGCGTAGTGTCCAGAGCATGAAGGCGCCACCAGGAGACAGGCCAGTACATCAGGAGATGTGGAGGAGGCCGTAGGAGGGCAACAACCCAGCAGCAGAACCGCTACCTCTGCCTTTGTGCAAGGAGGAACAGGAGGAGCACTGCCAGAGCCCTGCAAAATGACCTCCAGCAGGCCACAAATGTGCATGTGTCTGCTCAAATGGTCAGAAACAGACTCCATGAGGGTGGTATGAGGGCCCGACATCCACAGGTGGGAGTTGTGCTTACAGCCCAACACTGTGCAGGACGTTTGGCATTTGCCAGAGAACACCAAGATTGGCAAATTCGCCACTGGCACCCTGTGCTCTTCACAGATGAAAGCAGGTTCACACTGAGCACATGTGACAGACATGACAGAGTCTGGAGATGCCATGAAGAACTTTCTGCTGCCTGCAACATCCTTCAGCATGACCGGTTTGGCAGTGGGTCAGTAATGGTGTGGGTGGCATTTCTTTGGGGGGGGCCGCACAACCCTCCATGTGCTCGCCAGAGGTGGCCTGACTGCCATTAGGTACCGAGATGAGATCCTCAGACCCTTTGTGAGACCATATGCTGGTGCGGTTGGCCCTGGGTTCCTCCTAATGCAAGACAATGCTAGACCTCATGTGGCTGGAGTGTGTCAGCAGTTCCTGCAAGATGAAGGCATTGATGCTATGGACTGGCCCGCCCATTCCCCAGACCTAAATCCAACTGAGCACATCTGGGACATCATGTCTTGCTCCATCCACCAACGTCACGTTGCACCACAGACAACAAGAGTTGGCAGATGCTTTAGTCCAGGTCTCGGAGGAGATCCCTCAGGAGACCATCCGCCACCTCATCAGGAGCATGCACAGGCATTGTAGGGAGGTCATACAGGCACGTGGAGGCCACACACACTACTGAGCCTCATTTTGACTTGTTTTAAGGACATTACATCAAAGTTGGATTAGCCTGTAGTGTGTTTTTTCCACTTTAAATTTGAGTGTGACTCCAAATCCAGACCTCCATAGGTTGAAAAATTTGATTTCCATTTTTTTATTTTTGTGTGATTTTGTTGTCAGCACATTCAACTATGTAAAGAACAAAGTATTTCAGAAGAATATTTAATTCGTTCAGATCTAGGATGTGTTATTTTTGTGTTCCCTTTATTTTTTTGAGCAGTGTATATAAAGAGAGCTGCCACTTTAATCCTTGGCTATTTTTTAGACCATGAAGTAACTGTTCCAATATAGAAAAATATGAAATTCAAGTGAACATTTTGAAGAAATAGTTCATTGAGAAGGGGTACGCTATAAAGAACATTGATGAAGATATAAACATGGTTAAGAACTATGAGAGGAAACAATTCTTATAATATAAATCAAAACAGTTTAAAAGGGAAAGCTAACAGATGCCTCTAATTTCACAGTTTAATGCCAATTAGAACTGTGTAAGAAAAAGATTCAATAGAAATAGTATGAAATAAATATATACATAGGAGAAAAAAACACAGAGTAGCGATTCATTTAAAATAAGTTTTAACAACCAGTTTTATCAATGAGGAAAATAAAACATTTTATTAAGAAGGCTGTAGATTTTAAAAAAAGGTTTATGTTATTGTTGCAATTGCATGGAATGTAAAATGACAGGTACAACTGAAAGAAGAAAAGATTGTTTTAACTCATATACAACAAAACAAAAGTTTAGAATTCATTTGTTTATTACGTGTAATGCTTGGAATATTATCTATGTTCTTGTATGTCCATGTGGCTACAATGCATAGGAAACAACTCTAGGAATAAAGGGCATAAATATATCACTAAAAATGGGTAAAAAAAAAAACTAAACTATAATGTGTCCCACCATTTTTTGGAGTACCACAATAAAGAAATTATTTTCTTATGGAATTCAGATTATTCAAAATCAGAGTTGAGCGGACACCTGGAAGTTCGGGTCCCCCCAATTTTTATTTATGGCCCCACCTGCCGCTCAGGGGGGCCAAGGGGGGAGGACAGTAGGTCCCCCCATTATTGTTATTTAGGGCCTCGACCGCCGCGCAGGGGTGGGGGCCAGGGGGAAGACATAAGGTCCCCCCCAATTTTTATTTATGGCCCCCACCCACTGCTCAGGGGTGGGGGCCAGGAGGGAGGACATTAGATCCCCCCCAATTTTTATTTATGGCCCCCACCCACCGCTCAGGGGTGGGGGCCGAGGGCCAGGGGAGGACAGTCGGTCACCCCCTTATTGATATTTAGGGCCCCACACCTGCCGCGCAGGGTGGGGGCCGGGGGGAGGACATTAGGTCCAACCCTTATTGTTATTTAGAGCCCCCTACCACTGCTCAGGGGTGGGGGCCAGGACACACACAATAGGTCACCCCCTTATTGGTATTTAGGGCCACTCAGGGGTGGGGGCCAGGGGGGCAATAGGTCCCCCCTTTAGTTTAAAAGCCCCCACTCGCACGTCTTGGGTGGGTGCTCAGGAGGGGGGATTTTTTTTTTTTTTTAACAGTGAGCAGTCACAGGCTACTCACTGTTTAATAGACACGCCCCTACTCGCGTAATAGCGAGTAGGGGCATAATTTAGTAATACTAAGTTACCAGCTTCTATAGAGGCTGGGTCACCTGCTGCACTGGCCAGTCACAGCAATGCCATTAGTAGGTATGGCTGTGATGGCTTCTAAGGGCACTCGAGTCAAACGCTTGTTGATTGGCTGCCCTGCAGCCTTTCAAAATGCATCATTAAATTGCTGAACACCGAACTCCAACCCGAACATACAGTGATATCCGGGGTCAGTTAGTCCGGGGTCTAAAAAACATAATGTTCGGTACGAACTCGAACTTTTCAGTTCGGGTTCGCTCAACTCTATTCAAAATCCTTAGCGAGGGGGCAATTCAATCTAAGTGAAAATTAACTAAAGTGGATTTTTGATCTGAATATGTTGTCCCCCAAGAGACTTAATGTTAATTTTGAAATCCGTGTTGTAATATAATTTAATAATGTATTTATCATTTCTGTTTTCCACTTTATTTTCCTCTTTTATATGTATGCCTCTTAAACTATTATAACCATGTCTTGGGAAGAATAACTTCCTGTGCTTTTAAACAGTCATATATCAAGTAAATGCCATTTTATATTTTAAGGGATTGTTGTTGGTTATATGTGTTTCCTAATAATTGTATCTTTTGTACTGTGCACTTTTTTTTCCAAATTCCCAAATCCTCCCTCCCCGGCTTCCTCTCTGTGTTGAGACCCTTACTCTCCCTCTGACACTCATCAGGTTCTCACCATTATTTGTACTTTGCATTCTTTCAATAATGCTTCCAATTACAGTTGTATCTGTTCTGATTCACTCTCTGTTCACTTGTGTGATCAGACCTCTTTCACCAAATTGCTGGCAAATGCACATAGAAGAGGGCTTCCAAAGGTGCCGTTGATGCCATTTTATCTATATGGCTGTCTTAACTTCCAACCTGTCATATAATTGAAAAGGCTGGAAAAGCACTATTTATTTATTTTGTTATGTGAACTTGGAATGTTGACCTATTGAGTGCAATGTTGCAAGACTTTCAATGAAACCTCAAGTTAGGCTTAATTTTACCTAGAAAATATTTTCTAACTTTGACAGTGTTAGCTGTAAATTAGTCAATGAAATTTGGATTGTGATGACAGTGATAAACCTACATAATTTAAGTTTAAAAACATACATTAATAATCAGATGTTGCGAACATAACCTCACCACGGGTTCCTAGAGGAGCCTGCTTGCCAGCCTCCTGCCTCAGGACTATGGGCCCTGCAAGATACACTGTAAAATACACTTTAAAAAGCTCTGTTCTTGTGATTTCGGATTATATTGTTCGTTAACCGAACAACCGCATGAACCAGACACCACCCATGTGCTTGTTAAGCCCAACTGACATGTTGTAATGAGTTCCACTGCAGTTTTAATTGTTGGTCGGGTGGCCGCAATTTGTATGAACGGCCATGAGATGGCAGCCATCTTGTTCACATGAACGCAGACAGCGGTGTTTGGTCATCGAGTTTATGGAACTAAAATCGGACACAAACTCTTGAACACTGCTGGACTTTCATAATCGCCTGGGTTCGGTTCTATACAACTAAGAAAGGCACTGTTCGGTGGAATCGTTCCCACGAACAAGGGGAATAAACTACACATGTTAACTATGGATTCCATTAGGTATTTTATGCATTTTTAAACTATTGAAAGAGACAGACCATTAGCACTGATTTCATGGAACTGTTTTGGGCATAGGACCATGTTTGCAGTCGGTCAAATAATTGACTCCTGAACCGATCTGGGTGATTTTTGGATATGTTGGTCACCATGACCGGGGCTATCTGAGAATGTAACTTTTGTGGGGTTTCTATGGATTTTGGGATGTTTATAAACACCTGAGAGATAATTTAATTATTTGTTTGCTTCTCAGATAATTACTCTCAGACACAAAGGATCATAGGAGGGATTTCCCTGTATTTTTGCATTGCAAACCCTTGCAGCTTTTGCATAAAAGACTGTGTGTGGCCTCCAATAAACCACATGACTCCCAGCATTAAGCCTTGGCTCATGTGTGGGGGGAACAGCTATACTGCTATATCACTTGCTCTTTTACTGACTATACAGCGATACTCTCTTGGAGGAGAGTTCTTTCCACTGGGAGCTGGATCCAGGCAGGGCCAGACTGGGGATACAAAGCAGCCCTGAAAAAAAAACATCTATGCCAGCCCCATAAGTCATTGCGCCACGTATTGTCACATGTAATACGTACGGCTATGCCTTGTCACCCCAGATGATTGAGTCATATATATATATATATATATATATACATACATATATGTATCTATTTATAAATGACTCAATCATCTGGGGTGGCAAGACATAGCCCCTTACATATTATTGGTTAATATATATATATTTGTTTTTTCTAATATAAAATATTCCTTTCAGAGTCAAACATTTATTATACAGTAAGCATACTCACACAATCTCATTGACATACGCAAGCTCATTGATACACAGTGTCATAGACAAACAATCTCACTGATATATATAAGCTCATTGACATAAATACACAAGTTTACAGATGCACACAAATAGGCTCACTGACAGACAATCTCACTGACATGCACAGACAAGCTTATTGGCATACACACACACACAAATGTAGTACAGACAAACTCTGACACGCACAAGCTTACTACAGACAAGCTCACACACCCACAAGCTCACTCACTAGAATGCACACACACACAAGCTCACTCACTAGCAGGCACACACACAAGCTCTCTCACTAGCAGACACATACACACAGACAAGCTCACTCATTAGCAGGCACACACACACACACACAGACAAGCTCACTCACTAGCAGGCACACACACACACAAGCTCTCTCACTAGCAGGCACACACACACACAAGCTCACTCACTAGCAAGCACACACACACACACATACACGCACAAGCTCTCTCACTAGCAGACACACACACACAGACAAGCTCACTCACTAGCCGGCACACACACACACAGATCGGGCTGGTGCCACCGTTAGGTGAACTAGGCATTCGCCTAGGGCGTCGGCCTGCTGGGGGGCCCACCAGGAAATTTGGTGGGCTCGCCCTGTCTTGGGCCGCAGCGCTGGGCGTGTACACATACACTCAGTGACAGACATACACTCACTCACTGATAGACACACATACACTCACTGACACACACACACACAGGCAGACACTCGGTGACACACACACACACTCACTGACAAACACTTAAACACTCACCTCCCTAGGATCCAGTTTGGGGCAGCTCCTCACTCCTCCCATCCACCGTTTTGTATGCCGGGGCCGGAATGACGTCATATTCCAGCTCACAGCATCACAGAGGGCGCGTGAGGGAGGAGTGGGAGGCTGCAAGAACAGCCTCCCTGGTCGCCTTCTCCTTGCCCCCTCTCCTCCGGTCACCGGGATTTAATGACAGCAGGCAACTGTCATCAAGGTAAGAAGGTGCCTGCTCTGCCATACTGTGACAGGGCTCTTCTGGGCGCTCCCACCTTTGGGTGCCTGGAGGAGTGGCCCGGTGCTGAGGTAAGTGAGTGTATGTGTGACAGCATGTGTGTGTCTGTCAGTGAGTGACATGAAGGGGCGGCAAAATGGATCTTTGCCTAGGACGGCAGAAATCCTTGCACCGGCCCTGCACACAGACAAGCTCACTCACTAGCAGGCATACACACACACACAAGCTCATTTACACACACACACACACACAAACACACAAGCAGGCACACACACACACACACACACATGCACACACAGAGACAAGCTTACTCACTAGCAGGCGCGCACACACACACACAGACAAGCTCACTCGCTAGCAGGCACACACACACACACACACACACAGACAAGCTCACTCACTAGCAGGCAAACACACACACACAGACAAGCTCACTCACTAGCAGGCACACACACACAGACAAGCTCACTCACTAGCAGGCACACACACACAAGTTCACTCACTAGCAGGCTCACTCACTAGCAGACAAGCTCACTCACTAGCAGACACACACAGAGACAAGTTTACAAGTTTGTCTTAGCATTTTTTACATATCCTATACCTCATTTATAGCCTGCCATTATTAAAATCAAGAATATTTTCTATCCCTGGGGTTGTAAACATTTCTTGTGATAGACCTTTGGGTTTAATTGTATTACTATAGATTCACTTGTTTCAAATTCTTCTTTACCTTTCACACTTCTGAGATTGCACTTTGGTGGTTTTCTTACTTGCATAGGATCGAAGTTTAGTTTAGTATTCCTTGGTAACTATCTACTCCTCACTTTGAAGTTCAGACACCTGACGTCATCATGCTCCTTGTCAGTTTGCGTTTAAACTCTGCACTATAGGTTTGGCACTGTCTTGATCAGTGGCGTACATACCAGGGTCGCAGGGGTCGCGGCTGCGACCAGGCCCGGCCCAGCAGGGGGCCCGGCCGCCCCTGCGACCCGGTATGTACCCACAGGGCCAGCCTCTTCTCCTGGGAGGCGGCCACCTCAGGGCCCCCCGAGGCTGGCCCTGCTGACCCTGGCGGGCGGGCGGGCTGGCTTGATGATGATGTCATCTTCCGGCGCCGGCATCCGTACGCGGCGCGCGAGGTAGCTGAAGAGGAAGCAGTGAGTGCTCCCTCGCGCGCCGGCCACCCAGCCAGCCCGCCCGCCCAGCAGCACCACTGGACCCCACGGAATCCCCCCAGCACTCCAAAAGGTAAGGAGGCTGGGGGGATTAAATTTTTTAAAAAAATGTGTGTGTGTTAGTGTATGTATGTGTATGTTAGTGTGTGTGTGTTAGTGAATATGTGTGTGTGTGTGTGTGTTAGTGAATGTATGTGTATGTGTGTTAGTCTATGTATGTGTGTATGTTAGTGTGTGTGTTTGTGTGTATGTTAGTGTGTGTGTGTGTGTTAGTGTATGTGTGTGTGTGTTAGTGTGTGTTTTAGTGTTTGTTTGTGTTAGTGTGTGTGTCAGTGAGTGTGCCTGTTATTGGGTGTGTGTCTGCTAGTGAGTGTGTTACTGTGTGTGTCTGTTACTGAGTGTGTTTGATGTCCGTTAGTGAGTGTGTGTTTGTCAGTGAAAGTGTATGTTTTGTAAGTGAGTGTGTATGTATGTCTGTCGCTGAGTGTGTCTCTGTCAGTAAATGTGTGTGTCTGTTAGCTAGTGTGTATGCGTCTGTTTGTGAGAGTGTGTGTGTGTGTGTCTTCAGCATTTACCTTTCTCCAGCGTCGGACTCCCTTGGCACTGGGGATCCCTCCGCCTCTCAGCTCCGAATGCACATGCGCGGCAAGAGGCGCGCGCGCATTTAAACCGCCCATAGGAAAGCATTACTCAATGCTTTCCTATGGACGTTCAGTGTCTTCTCACTGTGATTTTCACAGTGAGAATCGCAGAAGCTCCTCTCGCAACTGTCAATGAGACAGCCACCAGAGGCTGGATTAACCCTCAGTGAAACATAGCCGTTTCTCTGAAACGGCTATGTTTTCAGCTGCAGGGTTAAAACTAGAGGAACCTGGCACCCAGACCACTTCATTGAGCTGATGTGATCTGGGTGTCTGTAGTGGTCCTTTAAGTGTGAGTGCATACCGCGGTCGCGGGGTCGCAGCCCTGCAACCCCTGTGACCAGGTGCCCGCCGCCATGTGTTTCGGCCCCGACCAGCGCCGAGTAAGCGCGGGGGGGAGGGGGGCCACGGATCAATTCTCGCACCGGGGCCCCATGGATCATGTGTACGCCACTGGTCTTGATAAAAGTCCCAGTGTGGATGGAATAATTGATTTTGTTTGTGTGCTTTTATGCTGGCTGCTTAAATAAAGCAGCATCATTTGTGATCAATATTAAGTCTCTTACATGTTGAGTAATAACTTTGGATGGAGAATTTGCACCAGGAGCAAGTACATTCTAAAGGAGAAACATTGAGTGCATAACTCCAGTTTTTTTTAGATAGATAGATAGATAGATAGCAGTAAAGTCAAAGCATAAAGATATGGTAGATGTCAGTATCTAAGATGTCAAATGCATTACAGGTGTGTGCATATATATTGTATGATTCTTTGAACAATCTCTAATGCGCCTGGAGAAAATTTTGGGTGCATACCATTTCATTAGAGAACGGTGAATTAATGGATGGTATAGCCTGCGCTATCTATCAGATAGAGGAACTCTTTGTCAAAAACTGTATATCTCTTTACAATGCAATTTGTCTCTGTGACAGTAATGTCCTGTGATCCATGGAAACACACTCTCTTACTTGTGAATGACACTAAGACATACACAAATTGAAATTCCTCTAGTGTATCTATATTTCTTCATGAAACTTGAATCCAGCCTCTTTTAAGCATTATGCAGCACTATAAAACCTATATTTAATCATTCACAATTGCTCAAGAATATACTACATTCTACTTCAACCATAATCTCATATGCTAGGACCATGATAATATGAAGAGCTTTGCCTAATGCCATTTCATTAAGTGGTTCAGTGTAGTGAAAGTGGGTTGAGTATCAGAAGTGTGGTCCACAAATTTATGGAATAATAAACTTTCTGCATACATTATTAACCTCATAAATATTTCCATGTGTGTATAAGTTAACAGCAGGTGAGTGCTATAATTGCACCATAATGCTGGGAAATTTAAGAAAACAAGAGAGATGTAATAACACTGAGGAATGACATATTTGTACAGTGATGTGCTTGAAAAGTATACAGCATATGGAAACACTGATGATTTGGAGCTAGGATTTCTTTCTCTTCCACAAAGGATCAGAATTATGTAGTTTCAAGGCTTTAAAGGGACACTATAGTCACCAGAACAACTACAGCTTACTGAATGTGTTCTGGTGAGTAACCAGTGTTTACATTACAGTCTAGTCAAACTTCACTGGCAACTCCTAAGATGTCTGTTAGAGATCCTTCCTGTGTCATTGCTGCCTAAAATACATCAAAACATCCAGTGTCTCCACCCTCTGCATGCAGACACTGAACTTTTCTCATATAGATTCATTGATTCAATTCATCTCTGTTAGGAGATGCTGATTGGCCAGGGCTGTGTTTGAATTATGCTGGCTATGCCCCTGAATTCCCTCTTTGTCAGTTTCAGCCAATCCTATGGGGAAGCATTGTGATTGGATCATGCTACCACTTCTGATGATGTCAGCAGGCAGTGGGCAGGACAAAAGGAAACAGGGACAAGGCAAGCAGCTCCAGACTTGAATACAAGTAAGATTTTACTATATTTAGGGAGGCATGAGGGGACCAGGGTGGCTAGATTGTGGTTTTAACCCTATAGTGTCAGGAATACCTGTTTGTGTTTGTAGCGGAGGCCTGGTATTTCACAGGTAAACTCCACTAAGATCCCAGTGAGGCTCAGGAACAAGTGATGAAAAATTCACCCAGATCAGACCAGGGGTTCGGGAGTTAGGTGGAGGGTGCAATTTGACCGACCGCACACGAGGTGGTATCCGAAAAGGGTTCCATGCATTTTGGCCCTGCGGTCGGTCGCCGTTCAGGAGGTAAAAGACACATAAAAACCTGCCATCCACTAATACAGTTATGTTCGCATGACTTCCCTCATTCGGTACTCTAAACTCACCGAACGGGGGGCTGATTCGTCTTCCCGTTCATGAGTTATGGAGCTCTGGAGGTGTCAGCGATGTTCAGGTAATCGAGTGTCCGGTTTGAGTTCCAGACACTCGACGACCAAACACCGCTGAGCCTTTCACATGCCGAATGGCGGCCACCCAGATACATTCATAAACCACCTATTAGTCTGCGGTTAGCAAGTACTTTGCAGCTTAATGAGGGACACACTTCACTCTGGGGTGGTCTATTCATTTGGTAGTTTCCATTCGTATGAAATACAGATGGAAACTACCGAACAATCATACGAATGCTACTTACAATTAAATACAAAGCAGAAACAACACACGAATTGCAGGATTCTCATAATCTTTAAGAACAGCCACAGTACCATCCGCTACAGTGTTCCTGACCCTATAGTGCTCCTTTAAAGTAGGCTGTAATAAGATATAGGCCTACTTTCATGTTTTCCTCTTTAGAGAAGTTCCACAAATAAAGCACTATAAAAGGGTTTGAACATTTTTAGTAGAAGGCATAATGGCACCTGTGTATTAATCAGGAGCAGCCTTGGCATTTGGAGATTGGTGGTTCTAGTTGAGAAGTTTACAAACAGGAAAGGAGGGAATGAATTAGATAGCAGTTAGGATGAAATGCCATGCAGTGCAACTCTGACAAGAAAGTTGAGATCAGCATAGAGTTTGTACTGAGGACTTCAGAACCCTCATGTAATTTTGAGAAACATCAAATACTCCTATTTGCAAGGGCTAATATATCAGGCAAGCCCTTATATAGTCTCTGCCATTCTTCATATTGACGCATACTTTTGAATAGGTGTTAATATTTTGTCTGGGCTGATAACCATACTCATTAAAAATAAATGGTGTAGTAGAAGCCGCTTATACTAATTTTTTCTTTACTTTTCCCAGGTTTTCCTGGTCAAAGAACCATGTACTAGGCAGATCACACCCAAATACAGACAAAATGGCAAGGTTTGTCCCCTAGGGACCCCAAAATATGAGCACTCAAGGTACCTGTATAGCAATCTATATATCCCATTCATATGACCAAAAGTATGGTGGAAACCACTGTTGATAGATAGGTATAAGCAGTCATGTTGCCACTTCCCAATTATTTCCTTTGTTATAGTTATTTGTTACAGCAGGATCTGGAAACCTCTTATTTCTTGTAGTGATTAAGTCATCAGAGAGTGACGTAATATAAGCAAAACAATACACACATTTAAATGGAGAAAAAAAAAGTCATTATCATCATTAAAACTCATTACTTCTACCCATACACTTGTTGAGTTGCACTGTCAGAATATTAATTATGGTACAGTAATCTCTGAATCCATATACCTTCTTTGCAATCACTAGGGAAAATACAGGCAAATCCCTTTATAACATATTATTGGTCCTTAACAGGTTAAAGGTCTTTACACCAGCACATCCAACATATGCTATGAAAATAAATGTAAAAAAAATACACTAAACCACTACGCAAGTAAAAGCATGCTTCTGTTGTAGCTGTATTTATCCTTTATTATTCTTCTATTTGTTAAATTCAAACCTGAATCTCGTTAGCTGCTTGTCCCCCACTGTATGTAATGAATGTAATGCCAGAGGCTGGCAACGTCCATCATTTCACTGACGTGAAGGACAAGCAGAGATGGGAGGTAAGTGGTGGCATGACGAAGTTAGGCTATATGCCAGGCTGAGACTTAACCATTTAGGATGAGCTCCAACATTCCTTAAAGCAGCAATTCTGATGTGACAGGCCTGAAGCAGCAGTAATGTCAACCATTATTAGCATTTAATATATGTCAGTTTCTTGCATGATCTGTGTTGCATTATTTTGTAGTCAGTGTACTTAAAATGTGTATTAGATTTAGTGTTCTCTGTTTAATGTTGTGATGGAAAAAAAGAATATATTTTAAGTAAACACAGACCCAATTTGGATATTCAGTGTTCATTTGTTTACTGCTTAAAGTGATTCTCTACGGTGTAGGAAGATTTAA
Source organism: Pelobates cultripes (assembly GCA_933207985.1). Lineage (NCBI taxonomy): Eukaryota > Metazoa > Chordata > Amphibia > Anura > Pelobatidae > Pelobates > Pelobates cultripes. The sequence goes on along the minus strand of OW240912.1, from coordinate 208,133,818 downwards.
CCAAGCGTGAGTTCCGTTTCCATCACAGGCCCTTACCATATGTCTGTAATCCATACTCTGAACTAGAATCTAATCTGTGTGTGAACATCTTGTATGACAGCCAGAACAACACACCCTTAATCAACACACACAATGCTGTCTTTGTGCAAGCTAAGTATCAGAACAAACATAAAATGACAGCAATATTTGCAGTTTCTAAAAATGTTGAAGGGGGTGTCTTTGGAGACTGAAGCCCTTGATGTGGGACTCTTTAGTCCCAGATCTCTACAGGTGGTGAAGAAGGACATTAGTGGGTTGTTTTTCTTATTTTTATTTTTTTAGTAGTGTAATGTGTAATATAATGCTACATCAATGTACATGCAAGGAGGGAGGGTGGTGAATATTCCATGGCCTGTCATGGATGGATTGAGGGATACCCAGGGCTGGACTGGCCCACTGTAACACCGGGAAATTTCCCGGTGGGCCGCGGCACCTGGGGCTGGGTCGACAGCCCTAATCATTGCTCAGGCTCCTGTGATCCCGGCCGGCCATGTGCAAGCTGTGCGGCCCCACAGGGCCCAATTGGAGCAGGGGGAGCCAGGCGGTTGGCACAGCTCACACATGGCCGGCCGGGATCATAAAAAAAAAAAATTGCTGCGGGGGCGGAGCTAGCGTGTGGCGGGTGCCGGGCTTAGCATGTGGCGGAGCCCTGGTTAATGCAGCATGGGAAGCAGGAAGGAGTCCCTATTTCCCCAACAACCAGCCTCCAGGAGCTCCAAGCAGGAGATAAGAAGCAGGTCAGTGTGTCTGTGTGTGACTGCCTGTGAGTGTGTGACTGTCTGTGTGTGTGACTGTCTGTGTGTGTGTGACTGTCTGTGAGTGTGTGACTGTCTGTGTGTGTGTGTGACTGTCTGTGTGTGTGACTGTCTGTGTGTGTGACTGTGTGTGTGTGTGACTGTCTGTGTGTGTGTGACTGCCTGTGAGTGTGTGACTGCCTGTGAGTGTGTGACTGTCTGTCTGTGTGTGTGACTGTCTGCCTGTGGGTGTGTGGCTGTCTTCCTGTCTCTGTATGTGTGGATGTTTGCTTCGGTGTCAGTGACTGTCTGCCTCTGTGTGTGTGTGTGTGTGCGCGCGCATCTGCTAGTGAGGGAGCCTCTGTGTGTGTGTGCCTGCTAGTGAGTTTGTGTGTGTGTGTGTGTGTGTGTGCCTGCTAGTGAGTGAGCTTGTATGTGTGTTAGTGAGCTTGTCTGTAAGGAGCATGGGTGTGTCGGAGCCTATCTGTGGTGAGCATGTGTGCACAGTGAGATTGTCTGTAGTAAGCATGAGTATGATCGTGAGCTTGTCTGTAGTGACCATATGTCTGTCAATGAGCCTATTTGTGTGCATCAGTAAGATTGTCTGTGTCTGTGTGTGAGTATGCTTTACTGTATAATTTAATTACCCTAAAAGAACTGATATTTTGAATTAGAAGAAGAAATGTATCAATAAAAAAAAAAAATATATATATATATCTATATATCGGACGTCCAGGAGGATCCCAATCTTCTTATTGAGATTTATATTTATATTTTTAGTTTTTATTGTATAGAATAAATTTACCTTTTACATCCTTTACCTGGACGTAAGTTGTGTTCCTAACTCCATTTGCAGGGTTTGGTACCCCCCTCAGTGGTACCTATGTTTTTATACTCAGAGCCCGAGTCATTGGCTCTGAATCAGGTGAGCAGTTTGATATATTCTATCACTACAATTACAATTCACCTTCATACTACACCATGTTTGGCCTCTTTTATTCCTAAAGGATTCAGAAGTTCTTTCATCTACTGTTTGGTTTGTGTTGCCTGATAAACACACCTGCTAAAGCGATCTGAGCCTGTCCTGTTAAGGCTCAGTACCAAGTGAGTGGTTCTATACACTTACATTTTTTCTTTATCACTACCCTACAGTACTTCACTATTGTAGTTCCACCTTATATCCCCAGCTCTAGGTCTCAATAAACTCCAAAAGGAGAGGGGGATGGTGAGTCATTCATAATTGTTTCAGTGCTCCACCTTTGACTGGGGTTGATGTTGCATCACACAGTCCACTATTATATTCTGTATCTTTGTGTCAATTAGTGAGAGAATTGCACATTGGTGGTAGCAGCTCACATAATATTTATTCGTATACAATTTCCTAAGCGCCTTAAAACACAATATCACTTCTATATATATATATATATATATATATATATATTTATATATATATATATATGGATATATACTGTTACATCACCAGGGCTCCAGTATCCAGGCAATTGAAATAGCTGGCTGCACTCTCAGATTTCCTTAAAACATAACCTTTATTGAAATATTTAAGAGAAGATCAATGTTTCAGTCCCTCTTGTGGACTTTCGTCATGATCCTGATGCAAGTCCACAAGAGGGACTGAAACGTTGATCTTCTCTTAAATATTTCAATAAAAGTTACATTTTAAGGAAATCCGAGAGTGCAGCCAACTATTTCAATTGCATATGCATACACCCTACATAGCACAATGACTAATGGGGCTGGCATAGATTTTTTTCCAGGGCTGCTTCGTATCTCCAGTCCGGCCCTGGGGATACCTTCAGTTGTTAGTAAAGGGATTAACATGTGACTTACTTGGGCATTAGCTTGACCATAAACCTGTAAAACATGCTTACATGTAACTAAGCAGACGTCTGTCCAGAACTACAGAAGGAGATGGACAGATGGAGGGAGCTGTATCATGGCTGGGTAAGACACATTCATTACAGATTTATATTCTCCCGAAAATACTATACTTTTTAAGGGACATACCACCATTCATCCCACTTTCCTTTTTAGGAAACTTAATTTGGCTATAACAAAGAAGATCTGATTCAAATTGTCTATACATATATATGTATATACTGCAACATCTCAGAGTGAATGGTGGTTTGGGTGTGCATGATTACCAAAGTTATTTTGCAACCACTGCCGCACAGGCCTTTAAGTTTAATCTGACTGCTGATCTACCTCAGTGGTCATTAATTGAAAGAGAAAAGCTACTTCCACATTCAAACCTTTATGGCTATCGCATAATTTACTCCCCACAGGCATCAATGAGCTTGAGTGCCCTTGCCCTTTTGGTATGTACTAACTGCATACCGGGAACACACTACAAGACTTGCTGTTTTGGAGATGCTCTAGCTCAGACTTCTAGCCATCACTATTTGGCTCTTTGGTCAGAGTCACTCCGATCTTTTGCTCATTTTTCCTGCTACCAAAACATTAAATTCATGACCTGACTTAAAACTCACATTGAAATGTGAATTAAAAATTTCAGACATGCATATGTGATTTGAAGAAATTCTTCAACTGTGGCATATATATTTTAGCCTTAATTTTGCAATACTGTTTTTAATTTATTGCAAATCAGAGTTTATTAAAGACCCTGTGTCAGTTGCGTACACACAATCCATGGGGCCCCGGTGCGATACTGATTTATGAGTACAGTGGTGGCTCAGGTTGATGGGAGTCAGAGTTCCCCCTCTGACTCCCTCCTCTGCTTCCGGGCCCTACACTATACACTACACTACACTATAAGAGCTACACTAAGATGTAGCGGTTACATTGGCTGGAATGTCCCTTAAAAAAGGTAGCAGTAGCAGGGATTCTGAATCTTTCTAATCCTAAATGCCTGTAATGTGGTAGAAATAACATGTGAATGCAAATAATAACAAATTAAGTTCTAGGTGTACACTTCTACAAACGCTTCATAACTATGAACTTTGAACGTAGATAAATGGATGTATATCTCAAAAACATACTTTCCTTGTTGAAAAGCCCCATAAAGCAGCAGTCTTGTTACTTTTTAGCTCAAGATCTATAATATCTACTGGGGCATCTGGTGACTTCAAAGGGGAGACAACCTTGGTCATGGAGGACAGAAATAGCAGACCATTTTAACAAATCCCTGTTTTGTATATTATTGTTACTTTATATATCACCATAGGGATGCTACATTCTAAAACAGCCCTCCTTTAGATCATAAATTACCTATGATTTTTTTTTATACTGGGATGCCCTTTGTTACATAGAGTTAGCAATCCTTGCCTCTAGATTTCTGTCAATTACCACCTTGTTTGGCCTTACTCAATGGACTAACTCTTCTACACACATAGCCGGTAACAACTTTGCTAGTCTTTTCCAATCATTGTTCTGTCTCTAACTTTTCTAACACTCCTTTTCTGCTCTCTGAACCTTCTTATAATTTGTGTTGTCAATGTGTCCCTGACTAGACATCTTAAAGTTAGTTCAATTTGGGCCATCAACACTCGATTTATGTCACTTCTCGATTTTGTGTCACTCATATTGTGTCAATTACTTGTTGCACAATATTCCCATTCTGTAATTGTAGAATATCTGTAAATATCAGGGATACCTCACTGATGATGCCTAACAAGGCTGAAACGATCGTCTGGGGTTGCTGTATCTCTTGTGCAGAGAGATCCGACCTGCATTTCAGTTCTGGACTGCTCTTTTGGGTGGGATCAGCCTGATATGCAAGTGTTCCTTGTTCTTTTTGTAATTGCACAAGATGAGCTAAAACCAGTTTGAGATCTGTGTGGGGACTCACCGAAGGGTACTATTTGAGCTGTTGTCCATTCTCCGTACTCTCTTGCGTTCTGTTTTTTTTTTTTACTACTACTACTTATGATTAATTATATAATGTCAGCTAACTTTGGCATAAATTTTTTTTTAAATAACAGCAGTATAGCCACTTGAATTCAATCACATATCCAGGGTGGAGAATTCTTCCCAGAAGAAGAGGCACAGATGCGTAAAAGAAGTAAGTAGTGGTACTGACTTAGATGACAATATTGTCTGTTAATACTGTATTGGTGCCATGCATATCATGGTATGTAAGAAAAAAATAAATGTATTCAAGCTTCGCATGGCTTCATACTAAATAAAATTGTGTGGCTTATTTGAAAATACCTATGTATTAGCTTAACACAAAGAATACCTTGCATACATTTTTATTCAGAGCCAAAGTCTGTGGTTTAATGTTGTAAATATGCATATACATGAAATCCATTTTATATGTGTAATATAAGAGCATCATTGAATGCCATGGTTGAGCTTGGCTGCACACTGAAGAGGTTAATGAATGCCTGAAGGCCAGAAGGATGACTTTCCGTTTGTCAACGCACCCTTGTGATAAGATCCCATATAATTCTGTTATCCTGGTTTGCTCTGCTCTGTAATTAATGCCAGCAGCCAGGAGACTTGGCAGAAAATAGCGATGCAGAGAAGTTGTTTCCTCTACTCTTTGCAGCTTGGAGAGGAGTGATTTAATCTGTCCCAAGGTTAAGAAAAACACAAAGATACTTCTGCTGACTCCAGAATATGAGCGTCAATTTCCACAAAGAACAACCAGGAGATTTCTGTCTGTGTCACACCGAGCTGGGGGAGAAATAAGGATTTACATTTATTATGTCTCTCTCTCTCTCTCTCTCTCTCTCTCTCTCTCTCTCTCTCTATATATATATATATATATTTATTAACTATGTATCACATTGAAATGCAAGAAATGACCACAAGTTTGTTTTATGTGTATGTATAATCACAATATCTTGCTATAAGAAAAGAATGAAGCCTGCTGCCATGGAGGTTGCATAATTAACGCCTAAATTTAGACAAATAGTATTAAGAAAAATATTATAACCATAATATGTTTACAAAGAACAAGAAATGAAGATAAACAATATGATAGGAAACTTCAAAGAGACAAGCATTAAATATTTATGAACCAGAGCAGTGAGGACTTCAGGTTGGCTAAGGTAGAAGCCATATGTTATGTGTATATTGTACAAATGTACAGGATATAGGGGGGTTTTAGCCATTCATGTGCATTTTTATAGCTTTTAACTTTTGTTTCTTTCATGGAGCTGTTTCTGCAAACATAGGTAAAGGATACAAGCAACACAATGATGACATTACCTCTCACAACTCCAAATGCAAATCTGTGTGCAAGGAATTGTGTAATGTACGGCCTGCAGATGATTAATTTATTACAAAATGCCACGTTGCATGAGAAAAAAATATATATCTTATGAGTCCATTTATCTCTTAAATAATCACAAGCACAAAATATATAATATATATACCTAAAACAGAACTTATCATCCACACATAAATGATAAGTTTTATGTAACAAGCGGTATGCTAAAAATTTTTACAGCTGTAAAGAACACAAAAATATATGTACTTCAAAAATCAGTCTGGTAGCACCCGCTGGGAAAAGAATGCACATTAAAAAAAATCTAACAAGATTCCTAATTGTAATGGTATAACAAATATGCTCATGACAGCAATAAGAGAGGGACTGACAACGGAAGAAGCTCTTAACAGACAATTAACATACTAAGGCTAAGCACATCAACTGCAAAAAACCTAGATATCAAGGAGCAGTAGACAATCTAATAAAAGTCATGGACCAGATGTTTGAAGGTCTTATATATATAAAATATTAATTGATTTATGAAGTTCACATTTGTTGACCTTTAATAAAGTTGTAGACAGGAAATTGGTGAGAAAGCATGAATTACTATTTTCAGGAACTCATCTAGCCTTGTGTAGGTCTTAAACTAATATTAGCTAATTAATTACTTCACATGGACCGCACAAAGTTAGATTAAATAGAAGATTAAGAAGCTGTCTAGCTGCTAATTCAAAGACTAACCATCTTATTCCCCATAAAGGTAGAATTTGTAAAAAAAAATTGTGCATGTAGATAAATATATAGGGGGAACAAAAGCCCACTTCTCAAACCAAATAATAATTAAAGGTGCACTATAGGGTCAGGAACACAAACACGTATTCCCGACCCTATATGACCAGCCCACCTAGTCCCCTCATGTCTCCCTAAAAATGGAAAAATCTTACTTGTATTACATTTTGCAGCTGCTCACATGTCCCTGTTTCCTTTAGACCTGCCCACTGCCTGCCGACATCAGTAGATGTGGTAGACTGATCCAATCACAATGCTTCCCCATAGGATTGGCTGAGACTGACAAAGAGGCAGATATGGGGCAGAGCCAGCACAATTCAAACACAGCCCTGGCCTATCAGCATCTCCTCATAGAGATGAACTGAATCAATGAATCTCTATGAGGAAAATTCAGTGTCTGCATGCAGAGGGTGGAGACACTGAATGTTTGGATGCATTTTAGGCAGCCATGACACAGGCAGGATCTCTAACAGCCATCTGAGGAGTGGCCAGTGAAGTTATGACTAGGCTGTAATGTAAACACTGCATTTTCTCTGAAACAAGCAGTGCTTACAGCAAAAAGCCTGAAGGTAATGATTCAGGGGTGGGGGTTAGGGAGGAGGACAATAGGTGCCCCCCCTTATTTTACATTAGGGCCCCACTCACCACTCAGGAGTGGGGACCCGAGGGTAGGACAATAAGTCCCCCATCTACTCTTCTTTAGGGCTCCCACCCGCCGCTCAGGGTTGGGGGCCGGCGTTGAGGACAATAGGTCCTCCTCCATGGAATATTTTATGGCCACCACCCACCACTCAGGGTGGGGGCTGGGGGGAGGACAATAGGTCCCCCCCTTATTCATCTTTAGGGCCCCCACCCGCCGCTCAAGGGCTTGTTTTTTTTTTTTTTTAACAGTGAGCAGCCCCAGTCTGCTCACTGTTTGTTAGACATGCCCCTACTCGTGGTATAGCGAGTAGGGGCAAAATGTGCTAATACTAAGTCATTTTTACTTACCAATTTAGGTCTTTCAGCCTTTTGGTAGATAGCTCCCTAATACCGTGGCAATCAGGGAGTTATCTGCTAAGCGACTGCAAGAGAAAATCAGAAGTCCCGAAACTCCGAAGTCCCGAAGTTGCCGAAGTTCTGAAGTGTCGAAGTGTTGAAGTGCTGAAGTGCCGAAGTTACGAAGTTACGAATTTCGGAATGTCGAACCTAACCAAATTTGTTTTCTTATTGTATACCATTATTGGTAAGTTTGTATTGTCTCTTTATTAAGCAACCTATATTTTTTTCCCTTTATAAACAGAAACTGTGCAATCATACAGGGCTCAACTATTGAGTCTGATTAACTTAAACTATTGATTTTTCAATTAGCCTTGCCTCTGCAACATAGCAGCTGACTGCGCCCCCTTTTTGCCTGTACCTCTTTTAAGTCATCTATCTTGTTCCTTTAACTTTGTCTCTCGTACCCGGTATTATCCTTTACTCTCCCATCTCGCTTATCCACCACCTCGGACTGATACTGATAATACTGATAACCTACCTGAAATTGACTCAGATGAGAGCTGGACTCCTCTTCTTTATCATTCTGCATAGATCACCTGGTAAAGGCAAATCAGACTTATTAATACAACTTTTCCTATTGTTTCTTCTTATATTTTTTACTATGTTTTATGTTGTTGGTTATAAATGACAAAAAAGTTAGTGTCATATTTTAAGTATTCTATTTAACTCTTTTTGGATAGTTTTTTTATTGAAAAAAAATGTTCACTATGAATTTTGTGACATGCCTACTTAATATAAACATTAACTCTCCACGCTGCCGGATTTCCGAAGTGCCGATTTGCTGAATTTTGGAAGTGCCGAATTTCAGAAGTGCTGAACCAAAGCAAATTGCCGAAGTGCCAAAGTGCCGAATTTCTGAAGTGCCTTGGACTTCTAAGAAGTGGCAAAATGGGTAGGGGTAGGATTGGGGAAGGGTTAGGGATAGGGGTTGGGGTAGGGTTAGTGGTAGGAGTAGTGTTAGGTTTAGGATTAGGGTAGGGATAGGGGTAGGGTTAGGGTACATCTACCACTAACCTACCCCTAACCCTACTCCTAAACCTAACCCTAACAATAACCGTAACCCTACTCCTACCCCTAACCCTACCTCTACCCTACCCTAACCCTACTCCTAATCCTAACCCTACTCCTAACTCTATCCTAACCTTAATCCTAACCCAACCCTAACCCTACTCTTAACCCTAATCCTAACCCAACCCTAACCCTACTCCTAACCCTAACTCTACTCTTAACTCTAGCCCTAACCCTACTCCTAACCCTACTCCTAACCCAACTCCTAACCCTAATCCTAACCCAACCCTAACCCTAAGCCTAACCCAACCTTAATCCTACTCCTAACCCAACCCTAACCCTACTTTTAACTCAACCCTAACCCTACTCCTAACCCTATGAGAGAAAAACCGCGCCAATGAGAGACCGATTAGATTCCTCTTCGGAGTTGTATTGGTTGCAGGGTATTAGGGCATAACCCAGAGATTGAAGTATCTTAAAATGAGACCGGAGATGGGTTAACCAACTTCAGACTCGATACCCCCCAAAAAATTGCTCTATCTATGTATAGCAAAAGAGTGCCATTCCTAGAGCATAAATGAACTGGAAAAGTAGTGTGAAAATAATAAATGTCTTTACTAATCCCTTTTAGGGAAAATCAAGCAAAAATAATAATAATGAAGCAAGTGAAAAAGAGTGAAAAACTAAATATGTACAATAATAAAAAACAGCAGCCAACCTATTTACAAAGCGTTTTGCCCTCACAAGCTGTGCATAGCTCGTGGCTATTGCTAAGAAGTATCTAACTGATACAATGTTGCAAACAGTTTAGAAATAACGACTCGTTCTGTAGCTAGCTATCTGCACTGAGACGTAAGGGTTAGAAAGAATAACCATGTATCCCCTGGTGTACTTGATAGCAGAAGTCCTTAAATAGAGTTAAGTGCCTATAATCACACATACAATGGATGCTTTTACATGCTATCATTCCAAGGGTGGAAAAACACTAGGTTATAGGGCTAGCGGTTTTTTTTTTCAATTAGAGGTCTAATACTGGGTGTTAGAGGGGTACTGGGGGAGGAGTGAGGTAGTATAGACCCAATTCGAAAGGAGGTTGAAGAAACTAGCCTTACAATGAATCCTAGACCCTCAATTAAGTACTTCCTCTAGTCCCAGATGATGGCTAGGGTGATGCTACATATAGTATGGGTAAACGGGTGAACAGAAAGTCCGGCCGGACAAAGAGCAGCAGGGAGAATGTCCTCTGAAGTGCTTCCCAATTATCTCCAGGATAGAAGACTCTGTGGAACTGGTTTTGGGCAGAAAAGCTATGCTTCATTTAGTCACAAAGGACTTCGATCTATCTTTTGAACCAATGGACCAATTTGGATGATTTTGACATATGTTTGTATATGGAGTATGCTGATTCTGAAAATGTTATGTGAATGTGATGTATAATTTTCAAAGTTATGAATAATGTGGAAAAACTGTATTTCTCTGTCTGTGATAATTACATTACCCATTGTGTAAGGTAACTGTTTCACAGGCAGAGGGGAGGATTTTGTGTGGGAGTGTCTGAGTGTATTGTACGTATTTATTGGTTGTTTTCCAAAACCCTGTGGGTGGTACTAATGTGTAAGAATTTGTATATAAGAACAATAAACCCTCAGCTCTGTCTGTTCACTGCTTGACCCTCAACACAGAGCTTTGTCTTGTTCTTGGGGGGGATTTATTGTATGCTGTTCCAGTTCGACTGCTAGGAGTGTAAACCTTTTGTATGGTTTTTCCTATTCGGCTGTTTACAGCATTCGTATGGTTCCGGTTCGGCTGTTTACAGCATTCATTTGCTTCTCCGGTTCGGTGGATTGGTGTCTACAGTAGCTGTGACTGTGTCTCTGGAAGGGGAAGATCTACTAAATGGTGGTTTAAGCCTTTTATGCTTGGGCGTGCCGTTACAATTGGTGGCAAGCGGCGGGATCATTCCTACAGCCAGAAGGACAGCTACAGGAGACACCATTCCATGGATTTTACAATTTGAGGGCAACGCATGTCTGAGTAAAGCGACCCTGACAGCACCAGGATGGAACCAGCAGTGGAGTACAGCTACTCAAGGAGAGAGTTTGACAATATAATGCAATTGCGGCTGAAGTTCTTCGGACCCAATCCATCTGAGAAATACGTGAAGTTCGTGAGGAACCTAGTGTGCAAGAATCTGCAATAACGGGCAGAAAGAGAAGGTCAGCTAGCACATTGGGAGGAACTCTAGTGGCAGGTACTGCAGGGAATTGGGAGCCCAGTCTCCATTCCCCAGCGGCAGTGTGATTGGCAGGGAATTGGGAACCCAGTCTCCATTCCCCAGTGGCAGTATGATTTATTGGGAATTGGGAGCCCAGTCTCCATTCCCCAGCGGCAGGCTGAGTTACAGGGGGCAGAGATAGTTGCTCCTGTCCCCCAGCAGCAGAGTGAATTGCAGGGAATTGGGAGCACAGTCTCCATTCCCCAGCGGCAGAGTGTCCTACAGGGAATAGAGAGCCCAGTCTCCTCTTCCCAGCAGCAGGACTCTGTATTGGGAGCGTAGACAGTCGGTCTCCCTCCCCTGCGGCTGGAAGTATGTATGGGAGAGGAGCTTGTTACCCCCTCTCCCCAGCAGAAGCTTAACGTACCAGGGGGAGACAGTAAGCCCCACAACCGTGCAGATGGAACCGTGGTCTCTGCACTTACAGCACAGGGGGTAGGGACGGTCGGTCCTGCCCCCCCCAGCGACAGGGCTGTTTAGCCAAAGGGGAGACAGTCGGTCTCCCCCTCCGGCAGCGGAGCTGTGTATCTAAAGGGGAGACAGGTGGTCTCCCCCTCCAGCAACCAGGCTCCAACCAGACTACTTCCGTGGTAGTGCTGGCACCAGGGAAGAGTACCGCTGGTCTCTGCCCACGCAGCAACCCAAGAAAACCTACCAGTCCCCCACACAGCCGTGGTGAGGCACCTGAACATGGACAAGTTTCTCCCTTACTCAGGTGTAGTAACCATTTATTGTGGGTGGGCTCTACTGCTGTTTCTGTTTTGTGGGTGGGCTGCTGTACTAACCAGGGCACTGACCGGCAGGAGGTCAGATACCCTGTTAGTCTGTTTGGAAAAGGGGAGAGATGTGACAAAACCAATCTCGCCACTGTGCATTGGAGGAGCCTGGTTGCCTGCCTGCTGCCTTTTGACTATGGACTGGCATTTAAATACTTTATTTTCCTATGCAGAAAGGTCTATTCATGTTTTCTGCCCTGGCATTCTGTAGATTCTCAGATTTACTGAATGAACTCATATAACCCAGATAGCTATGCCATGGAGCCTATTCGTGTAATAAAAGACTTTGGCTCCATGGCAATTGAACTGTATGTGTGTGTGGTCTGAGTGCCATTCAGTATTAATGTGCGCTCAGACCTAAGCTATCTGGGCATATGTTGTATGTCTGTATTTTATATCATAAATGTAACCTTGTGTATTTTCTTGTATTTTACTGTCTTTTTACTGCCATGTGCTTAATGTAGTTTTGCCTCTGTCCTTGGAGATAATTGGATTACGTCCCAATTATCTCCAGGATAGAAGACTCTGTGGAACTGGTTTTGGGCAGAAAAGCCATGCTTCATTTGGTCACAATGAACTATGATCTATCTTTTGAACCACTGGACCAATTTGTATGATTTTGACGTATGTTTGTATTTGGAGTATGCTGATTCTGAAAATTTATGTGAATGTGATGCATTCTTTTAAAGTTATGAATAATGTGAAAAAAAGTGTATTTCTCTGTTTGTGATAATTACATTACCCATTGTGTAAGGTAATTGTATCACAGACAGAGGGGAGGATTTTGTGTGGGTCTGAGTGTGAGTCTGAGTGTATTGTACATGTTTATTGGTTGTTTTCTAAAACCCTGTGGGTGGTTCTAATGTGTAAGAATGTGTATACAAGAACAATAAACCCACAGCTCTGTCTGTTCCTGCCTGACCCTCAAAATGGAGACTTGTCTTGTTCTTGGGGGGATTTATTGTATGCTGTTCCAGTTTGACTTCTAGGAGTGTAAACCTATTCATATGGTTTTTCCTATTCGGCTGCTTACAGCATTCGTATGTTTGAGAGCATTCATATTTTTCTCCGGTTCGGTGGATTGGTGTCTACAGTAGCTGCCTGTGTCTCTGGAAGGGGAAGATCTTCTAAATGGTGGTTTAACCCTTTTATACCTGGGGGTGCCGTTACATCATTAATTAAATAAATAGGGGTTACCTTATGTGTGTATAAAGAGCTGTAGATATAATGAAGGGTGGGCTTGCAGAGTTGGATACAAAGAGCTCTGTATTCATCTTCAGAGGCTTGCATTGTCACGCATCCTGTGCCGCTGCATTGTGAGCTCTCTGACTGTAGTTATGGAATAATTTACAATAAACAAATGTAATTTGCAATTATGCAAATCGTTTATTCACGAATGTGGAGTATGGTTGTATAGACTGGCAGTCATGTATACAAAAGTACCAGTGTTGAATGGGTTATTTGACACAAAAATGGATATTTTAGTTGGGCATATAAAAAAATAATTCATGAAATAATAAAAAGTTACAGATAAGAAAACAGTGATAGACATTTTCTCAACATAAAAACCAAACGAAAAAAAGTTACCTGTGCTCTTCCTAAATCTCTATGCATATTGAAAGAAATAGAAGTTATTTAGTTGCTCCAATGGCCATGAGAGTTTAGCCCATGTGCCTCGTCCAGGCAAACCTCTCAGGTGGGTCCTAAACTAACCAAGCTTGTAACTTTACCTTTGCATTGCCCATACCATACCACTCTCACATTACAGACATAAACACACACTAATACATGCACGCATATACACACTAATAAACATACATAAACACAATGATACATGTACATGCATACACACAAACACAGAGACACAAATATTTACTAATACAGACATGCAGTCACAATGTGTATTTATCTGGTTGTGTATTTATGAGTGTGTCTGGCATTGCTTACCTGTGTATGTGTCTGACAGAGAGTATCCTTGTATGGGAATGCATGTTTATGTGAGCATGTGTATGTTTGTGCCTGGAATCATATGTGTGTGGGGTAGCTGCTTGCAGTGTTTTGTGTATATGGGGGCTCCCTGTGGCCTTTGTGCAATTTGTTCATGGCACAGCTATGTTTTATGACTTTGTGTGTATGATAATTGTCTTCATGGGTGACTGTAACACAGTGAGTAAAGGGGTAACTGTGTAAGGGTGAGTGTGACAGAGTGAGGGGGTGAGTGAGAAAGTTTTGGTGGGTGAGTGTGACAGAATGAGGGAGTGTAAGTATTATATAGTTGGAGGAGGGAGTATTACAGGTTGAAGGGAGGTAAGTGTGACAGAGATAAATTGTTAATGTGACAGGGTGAATGCATACATCCCAAGTCTCCTGGTACACTCCCGTATTTGTAGTGTGTCTCCCTGACACTCTCATGTCTCATACTATATATATCAGATTGTGTGTGGTTTTCAGGCTATTATATATGCTAAATGCCCTCAATAAATTAAGGACATTTAGCATTTGTGGTCAGGGCAATGTGGCCGTAATGGTTAGATAACATATAATTAGTAATAAACATCATAGTTAATAACACCAGTTGGTTGTGGTGTGCCAGAACTGACAAGGCAGTAGGCCTGTAATAAAGAGGGCCCACCTTAGAGGGTGATGTGAATAAAAGGAGTGGTGGGAGGGGTAACTCGCACAGACCAACCACTGTAAAGGGGGAGAGGATTGGATGCCCTTATAAAGGGGACCCACGCCCCTTCCACAACTACAGACCCAGTCTTAAAGGGACACTCGAGGCACCCAGACCACTTCTGCCCATTGGAGTGGTCTGGGTGCCAACTCCCATCACCCTTAAAGTAAAATAGAAATGTCTAAGAAGCACAAAAAATACAATCTAGTCTCATATAGGTAATAAACATATTAAACATTTATTAAATCTTATTGAAATCTAAAAATATATAAAATCACAATGGCAAAAAAAACACTATTGGATAATACTGGTGCTATATTGAGTGTGCACACTACTAAATGATATAGCAAAAGGAAATAAATATATATATATATATATATATATATATATTTGTGTTAAGGGCTCATGATAGTACAGAAGATACAAACACTGATAAGTGTGGGATAGTGTGAAAGAGCAAGTCGGTTGTGGTGTGCCGGAACCGACGATGAGGTAGGCCTGCAAATAAAGAGGGCCCACCAATAAGAAATGTATGAGAAAAGGAGTTAATAAAAGAGGAGTGGGTGGGAGGGTGATGCAGCGCTGACCTCGAACGGTATGGAGCCAGGTAAGGGGTGTCCCTTAAGTAGGGAGAAGGTGAGTCATACGCCCCTCCCACAATTACAGGCCAAAAGGCCTTAATACTTGTGTTAAGGGCTCATGATAGTACAGAAGATACAAACACTGATAAGTGTGGGATAGTGTGAAAGAGCAAGTCGGTTGTGGTGTGCCGGAACCGACGATGAGGTAGGCCTGCAAATAAAGAGGGCAAAAAGTAGAAAATATACTTTATTACGAAACGAGCAATATACATACTTCAACCAGACATATCTTGAAAGGCATTTCTAACTTCTTGTACCGGGTTAGGTATGTATCTAGAGTATGCAGAAGACTTCCAGCGCCCTAGTGACTTGATAACATGTACTGGAATGTTTGCACTGGACGCTGTGGAGGCCGCCCCTATGCGGAAGGAGTGGCCCGAATAGTTAGCTGATTTTAGGCCTAGTTGTGTAAGTAGGGACCTGACGTGGGTCATGAAGGTGGTGGTAGTGAGTACCGAACCTTGTAGACAGAAAAGTGGTTGAGATGGTGATGCTTTGAAATGCTGAGTATAGGTGTCCAGTAATGTGACGGGGCACCACACGCTGTGGGTAGGATAGTATCTAACCTCTACCGGGGGTGCGTGTTGATTGGTTTTGGAGTGATGCAGAGCTAAAATATAGTAATCCATGTGTTTCGTTAAGTGTGAATGAAGCAGAATGTGAGTGGACTGGGATGTGTTGATGGCGGTAAATTCTCTTGGTCTCAAGAAACCATAAAAAGCTACGTATATGGCGGTTTTTATAACAAGGTTTGTGTTGTTCGCAAAGGGTTTTGAATCTAGTAGGCTGGATAAATCCTTGAAGATATTGAAGTCTATAGGTAGCCTTTGCGCGGTACGTGGGGGTTCGGATCTCTGGATACCTCTAAGGATGTTTTTTATCTGGTAGGAGGACATGAAACTTGTGTTGTTTGGTTGTAATGTTAGCATGTGATGTTGTATGCCTGTCAGATATAGCTTGATTGTGTTGTAAGATAATTTAAGTTTGAGGTGGCAAAAAGAAGCAAAACCTAACAAAGATGTCATGATGAAAGGTTGTGTGATGTTGTGCAGTGACAGGAATCTTTTAAATAGAAGGAAAGCCCTGTCATATGTTCTCCGGGTATTGGTGGACAGTGCTAATTGTGCCAATGTCCTGCTATGTTGCATAATAGCTTCTAGTCCATGACTAGCTGGTGGAAAGGTGGAGTGGTCGTGGCTGTACGTGCGGCTGACGGAAGTATTTGCCGAAAAGCCTGAAAATTGAAACGAGACAAATTGTCAGCAGCCGTGTTACAAACACCTGGGACATGGACACAAAACAAGAAGAAATTATGGCATGCAGCCAGCCAGGTGAGTTTCCTCAAGAACCTCATAATGGTCAGTGACTTGGATCGGCCTTTGTTTATGATGTGGCAGGTAGCTTGGTTGTCTGAGTGGCAACGTACTGACGAACCTGCCCATAGATGCCCCCATGTCACGGCAGCTGCCACAATGGGATACATCTCAAATAGAGCTGAGGTAGTGGAAAAACCTTCCAGGTCCTGTACCTCTGGAGGCCAGCTACCCCAAAGCCATTCATTCCCGTAAATTGCTGCAAAACCTGTGGTAGACGCCGCGTCTGACCAGATGGTAGGTGAGGAGTCAGACAATTTAGGGAGAAACATGCTTTTCCCATTCCAGGTGGTCAAAAAGTTTCTCCACATAAGTAGGTCTGCCGTGGCTTGGGTATCCAGTGGTAACCTGTGTGCATCATGTCTAAACAGTGGGAACATGGTTAGGAGCCGTGAGATGAAAGCCCGGCCTTGAGGTATAATGCGCATGGCAAAGTTCAGTGACCCAAGTAGAGACTGCAATTCTTTGCGATTGCAAGTACCGAGGTGTATGTAGAGGTTAATGTTGGTGAGAATGTTCTCTATCTTGGTGCGTGGCAGGCTGGCTTGCATGGTGGCTGAGTCTAGCATGATTCCCAGAAAGGTGATGACTGTATCTGGTCCTTCAGTTTTGGTGGGGAGACTGGAACACCCACCTGTTTAAAAAGACTGATGGTTTCTATGAGGCTACTGGGAGGGGAAGTGTTCTCTTCGATCAGTAAGAAATCATCCAGGTAGTGTATAACTGTAGGGCATCTGGCTACATTTAATAATAACCAGCATAATGTTTCAGCGAATACGTCGAAAATGGCCGGACTACTTTTTGAACCAAATGTTAGGCGTGAGAAAAAGTAGTAGTGCCCGGCCCACTTAATGCCATGCAGGTGCCATAGTGTAGGGTGGATAGGCAATAATTTGAAGGCATTTGTAATGTCAGTCTTGCTGAGCCATGCTCCGACCCCTGCCTGCATGATAGCTGAAATGGCGTGATCTATGGTGGAGTAGTGAAGTGAAAATTCCTCAGAGGGGATAAGGGAGTTCAGACTAGGTGAGGCAGAGGTGTGAGGTGCAGACAGATCGATGATAAGTCTTTGTTTGTGGGAAGATTTCCCTGTGACAATACCGATGGGGTTTGTCCGCCATGTGGAAAAAGGAGGGGACTGAAAGGGTCCCAATAGGAAGCCCTCTGCCACTTCTTTGGCTATGAGTGTGCTAACCGCTGTAGGGTTTTGTTGTGCAGATTGTAAATTAGGACATTCAAGGATTCCTGAAGGCATGTGTATGAGACCAGTATGGAATCCTTGTGATAGACCAGTGATGATGAAGTCTACCAAATGTCTAGATGGATGTTGTGACAGTAATGCCGTGAGTACAGAAATATTTATCTCAGTTAAGTATTGCTTAGGGTACATTTTATTTGTACACATGGTTTTCGCATGTGCCCTAAAACATTTTGAACATATATGCAATAACCGACAACCGCTGTAATTACATGCACCGACATTGAAATTATTACATATTTGGGACTTCCCCAAACTTGATAGGTCGACCCAGTTTGTCTTTGGGTGTTCTCTCTGCCGAAACAGCGGAGCTAGTGCCCTGCGATGTGGTAGGTTCGTTCGCAGTGGTCGGACAAAAATTGGCAGTATGAGCCATGGAGGAGCAGTGTGCACAGGCCGGTGCTCTTAGACCTGCAAAGTGCCTGCAAAAAATGATCGTATCAATCTTACTCCAGTTGGACCTTGTCCCGTACTGTGAGAAGGCGCCAGACACTTTGGCAGAAAAGGATCTATGGTAGTCATAGAAAGCTGACCCACCATATTTGTTGCCCAGATCAACCAGCCTGTGCATATATAAGTCAAACTCCTCACGTCTGTGGGGATATACCGTACAGATCACATCCCGATAAATGCCAAAAGCTAATACAAATTCTGGAATGGTTAGCTTCCTATTTAATCGTGCATCCCTAGATTTGACCACCACAGAAATATCGTCATAAGCGTAGGTCTTATGTTCCACTATATCCTGGGAGGCAATTAGTAGTGAGGCCAGATTGACATCTTTACCTTCCAGGATATCTCTCCTGAGGTGCTCAGGAATCATGTGGGCAGGGTAAACCTCTTGGTCATCCGAGGTGATAGCTGGAGAAACTGATTGCGACTCCACCACTGATGGGGGAATTGCCGTGGCCGGTCCAGCCATAGTGAGGGCTGTAGTGACCGATTCAAGTTTCTCCAGCCTAGAATTGACCTTGCTCATGGATGCCATGAGGGACGTGAGCATGTCATGTATGTTTCCTGGGTTGGACTGGCTCGACCCTTCCCCAGCGTCCATGTTATCGGTTGAGGTGTGTAGTAATTTGTAAAGTTCCGCTTTCCTTGCTGTTGCTGGAAAAGGGATTTGTCGTCTCCTGAGTTCGCTAGTGATGCGAGGGATAGTCCATGATCTGAAAGATGCTGGACTAGCCGTATCTTCCTCCTGTGATGGGGTGTTTGTTCTAGCCGGAGTCCTTGGGATGGAGAAATCCTCTACCCCTTCTTGAGACATACTAGATTACAAAGTATATGGTTAGCGTAAAAACCCCCAGGGGATGTACTGGCAGGCTAATTATGCCGGATGAGGCGAAAAAATTAATCTTGTTCTTTGGTGACAGGTGAGGCCCTGCTAGTTGCCAAGTGGCTATGAGAGGCTCTATCTATGCGTTGGCGCGAGGGGTTATTTGAGGCCACCCGACGTAGTGGCAGGAATTCGTAGGCCTCTCGGTGACAATACAAGAAAACAGGGGAAGGGAGTGACAGGTGGCACCCTCTCTATAATTGCGAGGCGGCTAACTCACGTGTGGCCCGGGGGGCATTACCTCCGAAACGTTGAGGCGGGGTGTTGGCCTCGCGGACCACTAAACGATAGGCAGAATGCCCGGAGGGGGGATACCTATTTGGGCCTATAACCCCTAAAATTTGCCAGTACTCTATGTCCTAAGTAGAGGAGGAACCATATGTGATGTATGGCGAGAGCAGGCTTAACGTACCTGGTAGTATGTATGAGTTTGATAAGTGATAGGTAAAGAAAACTGGAAAAACCTAAAGGGATAGAAAACCAGATATGATATATGTGAGAATTGGATCCTATGATACCAATTTAGACTAGTTAGCTGTGATGAGTGCTAGCAGTACATATGGAAGGGGAATATATGAATGGTATTGGCCCGACTGGCCCTGTTATGTGGTATGGTAACCATGCTTAGGGTGTGTATGATATGTCTCTATGGTGACAAGATTAATGCGTATGATTTAGTAATGCTAGTGTTTGTAGTATAATAAGGTGCAGGATTTAAAACAATACTGTATATTTTAGGCCGTAAACGTAAGCCATGAAAAGAGGTAAGTACGAGGTACAGAAATATTTGAGAAATTATCCCAAATTAGGAAACAACGTGACGTATGAGTGGTTGAATCAAGACGTGTGATTCAACCCGAAAGTTTGTGAGATTTTTTGAGACCGTGTTCTTGTGTACTTGGTATGTCGTTTGAGTACACAAAGAAAAAGTCAGAATATATAAGTGCCATGTAAGAAACGTGAGTACATGGTATGATAGAAACGTAATTTCTAAACATAATTTATAACCTAAATCCTACATGAAATATCTGTAAAAATGTAAAAGCTTGTTTAAGCATAACTCCATAAATATATGTATATAACATGAAGAATTTCAATAAAACTTAATAATGCCATATCTGCTATTAGATTGAACCATAACCTAATAAATACTTATTTATAAGTAATTAACAGGGGTATTGCCCCAGTCATATGCAAGGATTTCGTAATTTGCATAAATAAATAACAGTAATACCATGAAACCAACTATAGCTACTGATATTGCAGAACAAGTTTGCTTAGTACAAGAAAAACCGAAACCGACATGCATGCCGGCAGCAAAGGGGTTAATATGCCTGTGACTTGGCCGTAAAGCGTGTGGCCGTAAAGTAAGGCCGTTTTAAAATCGTGACGCCGTGGGAAATGATCCGGGCGACGGACTTACGATTTTGCAGTCCTGTGGACTTAATCTGCGACGAAACACCGGGAATGTGCGTGGCTGAAACGGGCGGAAAACCTGTAAGGATTCCTGGACACAGCTACACCAAACGAAACCGCGGATTTTTTGAAAAGCAAGATGGCGCCGTACGTGAACCGGAAGTGGATTCTCGTGCAGCGCTGACCTCGAACGGTATGGAGCCAGGTAAGGGGTGTCCCTTAAGTAGGGAGAAGGTGAGTCATACGCCCCTCCCACAATTACAGGCCAAAAGGCCTTAATACATATGAAAAATGTAAAAATCTAAAAATATATAGTGAGTAAAAATGTAGCCTACAAAATTGTGTTAAAAAGTATCAAAAATAAAAATGCAAAAAGAACCAGACTGATGCAAAAAAGGAGTCCAACCTTATATAGTAGCTGACAGCTCACTGTTGATTTGTTGTAGCTGACATCTTCCTGTGGCTGTATGTGAAGAGAGCTAGATAAAAAGGTCTGCTGGAACACTGTATTTTGGAGCCGTTACGGCTCCTAGCTATCTACATATAAGTGCTGCTGACTTGCTGCCAAAGGGTCCCGTCATGGAGCTGAACTGGGGAGTATAAATATTGTCCTTCTCCTCCTCCAGCTATCTGTGCTGCATGTGGGGTCTCCCATTTAAAAAGCTAATGATTGCATAAGATGTCTTTACTTAGTATAAAGCAGAACTTTTTATACTATATCATTTCTTATACAGTGGGATTTGCACAAGGAATTATTGTTATTAAATTGAATCGTTGTGAGGAAAGCAAGTTATAGTCTGTGATTTTTGCTTTTAAATATTGTACCTTTAATTGCTTATAAAGTGCTTTCATTAAAGAATGTATCTACATTTAATTATCATATTAAAAATATAAAAAAATTAAATATATGCTAATGTCAATATATATATGCTAGTGTATATAAAGAAAATATAAGAGATATACATGTGGTGTAGTAAACTACGGAGAATCTAAAAAGCAAACAAGAAAGAATATGTATTTTATAGCTGTGTTGGTATATAGGCAGAATTTGATTACAATGCATCTCATTTTATTGGAAAGCTGCTAGATCCAAATTTTTATTGAGTCCCCCATTATAGAGTGTGCCTAATTTAAAGATCCAATAGGATTTTCTTTGTCTGAGGATTTTAAGTCTGTCTCCACCTCTTTTAGTTGGTATGATGGTTTCTATTCCCTTCACCGATAGGCCTTTGGGGTCCCCATTGTGTGCTTCCAGAAAATGGAGAGGGACTCCATGGTTGGTGCATTTTTGTTTAATTGCCCTAATATGTTCACATATTCTTGTCTTCATTTTCCAACATGTTCTGCCTACGTACTGTCTGCCACATGGGCACTCCATGAGATAGACTAAATGTGATGTGTTGCAATTAATAAATCCTTCAATTTCATATTGTTTATTTTCATTATTATGGTTTGAAGAGAAGTATTTATTTCTTGGTTTTATAAATGAACAGGTAGCACAATTTTTTCTTCCACACTTAAATGTTCCTTTCCACGGTAGATTTCTAAAAATTTCATTTGGGCTTTTACTCCCATGTCGCATACTTGGTGCCACCATATGATGGTTCAATGTTTTCTGAATACTTTTCATGGTTTATTATTGTTGCTACACATGGCCTTGTCCTGATTAATAATAGGCCAGTGTTTCCATATAATTCTCTTGATGTCGGTTGCCGCAGAGTTGTATGTGGTCACAAAAATGGGTAGTGTTCTATTTTCCTTGTTATCCTGAAATGCTTGATTCCTTTCTATTTTGGATTTTTTATTTTGTAAAAGCGTTACCCTATCTATAGTTCGGACTACATATTTGCTGTAAGTGATTGTAGTTGTAATGTTTTTGGACAAATTTTGTGGTGAGGTTTTTTAATTCATCCTCTAATTCTTGGGGTCTAATACAATTTCTTTTTTTAAAAGATTCTTTATTTTCATTTTTCGTATTTCATATAGACAGTTTCACAGAAAAAAGAAGTTAGTTACATGGGTAAGAACAATAGGGTATGACATTGGGTTATTTGCAGATAAGTCTGGCACTTTAATCATAGGTGTCTTTTTTCTATACCTTCTGTCGTGGACCGCTATTTGTTGGGGGTTATAGGGTCGGCATAGTTGTTTGTGTTGTCTGCTTTCGTTTCTTTTAACGAAGGGGTTTTGGTTGGAATACTATGCCCTAGGTTGGGTAGCTGTCCGGTTTGCTGGCTTCTTTGGCTGAGAGTGGGGGTCTGCTGTGCCAGGGGTATTGGTAGGAGTCGTTTGGTTGGGGGTTGGCTGGTGTGGAGGTTGCTGCCTTAGGTGGGTTTGTTGGGTAGGGCTGGGTCAGCAGAGCCTGGCATGTGGATTTGTTTCAATGGTTGGGGGGAAGGGAGGGTGGGTGAGGTGGGTTTGTGGGGAGCATGGGGGGGGTATCGTGGGAAGGGAGGGTGGTGCTGCCCTCTTGGTTACCCCCCGGAGCCCCTTGTAGAGTGAATTGGGCTGGGGGATTAGGTGGGTGAGCTTCACGGTTGTAGTTTGTTTTGGGTTGGTGATGGTGGTGTGGGTTTATGGGGTTGTTGTGGGTCACCAAGGGAGGGCAATGTTTCCTTCTAGCCATTGGTCTCATACTTTATGGAATGAATTTGGGGTGTCATGTATTTGCGCTGTTAGCTTGTGGACCAAGCTTCTGCTATTGCTCTGCATGTGGCTAAGGCTATTCTTGCAATGAGTTTGTTTTCGTTGTGGGTGAAAGTGTCGATGGGTTTAGAGAGTAGGAGGGCCCAAGGGTCTAAAGGGACTGGTTTGTTAAGTATTCTGGTTAGGAGTGTTGTTATTGCTTTCCACAGGGGAGTGAGTTTGGGGCAGGTCCACCAGCAGTGGAGGAATGTGCCGTTTTCGCCACACAGTTTCCAGCAGAGGTTAGTGGGGATTCGTTTCATTGCCTTTAGGCGGAGGGGGGTGATAGCCCATCTATAGAGCATTCTACCATCTAAAGAGCATGTATGGTAGGGCTACCTGAGTGTGATGTTTGGTTAGTGTTGTATATAGGTTTGATATTTGGCTCTTTCTGGATGGTGAGTGAAGGGTGCCCCTCTTGAGCCCAGTCAGGGTCGAGGTGGCTGCCATGCATACCGTGTCCATTGCTGCGAAGCTTTGGAGTTGGAGGTATCGAAAATAGTTGGAAGTGGTTAAGGAGTCGAAGTTGGGGATATCTGTGTATTGTAGGAGCTTGCTGTTGGGGTAGAGATGTCCTAGTTTAACTATGTCTCTGTCTTCAAAGTGGGCATAGTGTTGTGGTGTGAGGCCCGGTGGGAACATTTTGTTGAGGAGAATTGGGGTTAGGGGCGATAGGCCAGTGGATAGGTCGAATTTGTCACTAAGGTGATCCCAGAGGTCCAGGGAGTGGGTGATTGTTGGGGAAGTGGGAGGCGGTAATAGTCTGTGCTGTTTTGTGAGCCACATGTATTAAGAGGGGTGGTCCCGGCCAAAGATGAGGTGTTCTAAGTCTACCCACCGTTTGTGGGGGGGAGATGCAATTAACACAATTGGTTTTGTGTTAGGTGGGCTGCATATAGATAGTGTGTGAGGTTGGGGAGGCCTCCGCAGGGCTTGGGTACATATAGGGTGGATCTGCCGACTCTGGGTTTCCTTCCATTTCAGATGAATCGGTCTATTGTTGTTTACAAGAGTTTGAGATTGGATTTTTTTGCAGGGGATGAGTAATGCTTGGAAGGCATAGAGGAATTTGGGTAGGAGATTCATTTTGACCGAGGCTATTCTTCCGAGCCAGGAGATGGTCATGGGTTTCCAGCGTTCGAGGTCTAGGAATGCTTTATGTAAGAGAGGGGGGTAGTTGGCAGTGTAAAGGGTGGTGGTATCGTTGGTAATTTGGATGCCTAGGTATGTGATTGTCGTTGGGCAGATACGGAAGGGGAATAGACGTTTCAGGGCGTTAATGGTGGGTTCATTGAGATTGAGTGGCATTAGGTCTGATTTTGTGGCATTTAGTTGGTATCCCGAGATCATTGAGTAGTCTTGTAGGGTGGACAGGAGGGCAGTTAAGGATGGGATAGGGTTGGTTAGGGTTAGTAAGATGTCGTCTGCATATGCAGCGACGGAGAATGTTCCATCTCTGACGTGGAGTCCTTCGATTTGTGGGTTTTGTATGGTCTCCAGAAGGGGTTCGAGGGAAATGGCAAATAAGAGGGGGGAGAGGAGGCATCCTTGACGGGTGCCGTTTAGTATAGGGAAGGAGGGGGGGTAATGTTGGGGATTAGTAGTTGTGCGGTTGGTATGTGGTACATTGCTTGTAGAAATTGAATAAGTTCAGGTGGGAATTCAAATTTGCGGAGCACTGCGAAGAGGAAGGGCCTTAGGAGGCGGTCAAGTATTGAGAGTATTGTTGTTGGGAGGCGTTTATGGTTGGCGTACCATATTAAGTCTATGGTTCTGCGTGTGTTGTCTTGTGCTTGTCTTTGTGGGATAAAGCCTACCTGGTCTGGGTTGATGAGTTTCGTTAGGAGGGGGTTTAGTCTAGTTGTCATTACTTTGGTCAGAATTTTTAAGTCAATGTTCAGGAGGGAGATGGGGCAGTAGTGACCTGGTTTGTCGTGGGATTTTCCTGGTTTTGGCAGGAGGGTGATGTTAGCTTGAGTCATATCGGGGAGTAGTGGGTCGCCTTTGAGCATTGTGGTGAAGACTTTGCATAGTCTGGGGGTGAGTAGGTCTCCAAAGGATTTGTAGTAGATGGCCGTTAGGCCATCAGGGCCAGGGCTTTTATTGGGTTTCAAGGTCTTTATTGCTGCCAGTAGTTCCTCTGGGGAAATATCAGCTGAAATTAGTGCTCTGGCTTCGTTAGTGAGGAAGAGTTTCCGGAGGAAATTTTCGGTTTGGGTTCGGATTAAGTCTATGTGGGGGGTCTGGAGTGTGGTTGTCTAGGGATGTGAAGTATTGCTGGAAAGTTTCTCCGATCGTGTGTGGGATGTCGCTCATTGTCCCATCTGAGGTGCGAATTTTGGAGATTCGTTTTGTTTCAGTCAGGTTTTTGAGACGTTTTGCTAAAATGTAGTCTGCCTTGTTACCTTTCTCGTACTATTTTTGTTTGGTCCATGTGAGTGCTTTGGCCGTGGCTGATAGAGAAAGGCTCTTGAGTAGTGACCTGGCTGTACTACAATTTCTTTTAATGCGCATGTATTGGCTTTTGGGTATATTCTTAATCCAACCTTGGTGATGTGCACTTGTAGCATCCAAAAAACCATTACAATCAACCGTTTTCCGATGATTACCAGTTTGGAGGGTTTGATTGTCATCCACAAAGATATTGAGCTCTAGAAACGCGATATTGGTGGTGCTTACTTCATGAGTACATTTCAAATTCATGAAGTTGGAGTTGGTGTACTGTACAAATCTGGGTAGATCTTCTTCATTACCTCGCCATATTATTATAATGTCGTCAATGAAGCGTTTGTAGAATATTAATTGGTCTTCAAATGGATTATTATTCCAGATGTACTGGTGTTCCCACCATCCCATGGTAAGGTTCGCATATGATGGTGCTAATTTCGTCCCCATCGCTGTTCCGGTAGTTTGTAGGTAATACTGATTACCGAAAAGAAAGTAATTGTGCTCTAGAACAAAGCTGATGCTCCTGATAAGAAATTTTTGTTGATCCGTGTTAACTTCATTGAATAATTCTAAAAAGTATTGAACTGCTCTTTTACCCACATAATGGGGGATGTTTGTATATAAGGCAGTGACATCAAGGCAGTCGCATGTCCAAATTATGTTGTAAGAGGTGGGTCGTGTCTCTGAGATATGAATCTAAGTGGGTTACCATATGTTGGAGGTAAAAGTCGACATATGCTGACAGATTGCTTGTTAATGAATCTATTCCAGAAATAATAGGTCTGCCCGGTCGTGGTTTCTTATGGATTTTTGGAAGATGGTAAAAAATTGCTGATACCGGGTTTTCCTGATACAGGAAGCTGAACTCCTCCTGAGTGATAATTTCTTTATCTCTTTCTCCTAAGTGTAGTGTAAGGAGTTTCTTCTTAAATTCTGAAGTCGGATCTTTATTAAGTTTCTGGTAGATGGTAGAGTCATCAAGCAGTCTAAATGCCTCTTTCTTATAGTCTTCTATATTTTGTATGACGATGCCTCCTCCTTTATCCGCCTCCCTTATTTGTATGGTATCATTCTTCTGTAAATTCGTTAGTGCTTCTGTTTGATTATTTGTCTATCTACTCCTTTCTGTTTGATTATTTGTCTATCTACTCCTGTTTGATTATATGTCTATCTACTCCTTTCCAAATTGCTTAATTAATTTAGTGCACGCTTCTTTAGAGTAATTCACACCGGACACAAGTTGCTGGTCAATAAAAGACTATATGCACACAGTGAGGGGGAAGGGAAGCTTTACTCTAGCAGCCAGACACACAGATAAAATAGACATTTTATATATTCAAGTATTTTGTCCATAACACTTCTTTCTCTTTTCTTGTCAAATTAGACTTGCAGTATTTTCTTTTGGCACATAAAGCCTTGATATCCTTTAGTACCAAATCTGTGTATACACTAATAAATTCATCTTGTTTATTGCTGGGATAAAATGCAGATATTGGTCTAAATTGGGAGTGGATGACTTTGTGGGGTGCTCCCGATGTTTCTTCCTTCGACTGTAGGGACTCTAATAAGC
>OW240912.1:208010480-208106461 GCA_933207985.1 Pelobates cultripes | reverse complement strand
AAGGCCAGTATGTTTTTCCAAGAAAGGTGGCAACCCTAACTACTTTTCACATACTCTGATTTAAGTATGGAAACTTAAGAGGGATGGATAGGAACAAAACTTGTGTGGACTGGCTGACAATGAATATAGTTAAAGGGACACTAGAGTCACCAGAACAACTACAGCTTATTGAATTTGTTCTGGTGAGTAGAATCATTACCGTCAGGCTTTTTGCTGTAAACACTGTCTTTTCAGGGAAAATGCAGTCTTTACATTACATCCTAGTGATAACTTCACTGGCCACTCCTTAGATGACTGTTAGAGATCCTTCCTGGGTCATGGCTGCCTAAAATGCATCTAAACATTCAGTGTCTCCTCCCTCTGCATGCAGACACTGAACTTTCCTCATAGAGATTCATTGATTCAATTCATCTCTATGAGGAGATGCTGATTGGCTAGGGCTGTGTTTGAATCATGCTGGCTCTGCCCCGATCTACCTCCTTGTCAGTCTAAGCCAATCCTATGGGGAAGCACTGTGATTGGATTAGGCCACCACTTCTAATGATGTCAGCAGACTGCTTGTTTTCCTGAGTATAACAGCATGCAGAGTTACAGCTCCAGGCTTGAATACAGTAAGATTTTGCTATATTTATGGAGGTATGAGGGGCCCAGGGGGGCTAGATGGTGGTGTTAACACTATAGGTTAATGAATTCATGTTTGTGTTCCAGACCCTATAGTGATCCTTTAAGGTAATGTTGACTTTGGTCTCTCTAACACTGTGGCATGTTCCTTTTCTTCTACACTCACTACATACGGCTTTTCTCTTTCCCAAACTATATACCAGGAGCTTCTGCCTGCTAGTAAGACGGTAAGGAGACAAGTGGACCAGCAAGTGCTAGGGGACAGTCCTTAGAAAGCGTTGAGCGAGCGCATCATTAGATGCATTTATGCCAAGCTCAGGGTGCTGTCTGCATAGTATGCCCTTAGTTGGCCAGCTGCATGATTGGCAGGCAGTCTGGCATGCATTCATACCAGGCTGGCCTTCTAATTCTTTGGGCAGACATATCCTCTTTTTGGGCATGTTCGCCCCTTTTGGCAGGTTACGTGATTTGTGTCAGTGGCACACCCTTTTACCGTGCCCATTGACTTCCTGCTTGATTGGACACTGCTGTTAGGGGTTATGGATTTACTTGAAAGATGAAAACATAAATTAGAGAGAGATTAGCCTAGGGTATGTGTTTTCTTATAGCTGCTGTTTTCTTTCTCTCCAGCACCATCTCCATCAGATACATGACGCTTGGGAGTGTTTTACTGTTTTTGGTCGATATGATTCTGTAATTAGGCCCGTCATAATTGTCAGCACCAGGCCCACTGGGCTCTTAGTCTGGCCCTTCACATGGGCACTCCATGAGATAGACTAAATGTGATGTGTTGCAATTAATAAATCCTTCAATTTCATATTGTTTATTTTCATTATTATGGTTTGAAGAGAAGTATTTATTTCTTGGTTTTATAAATGAACAGGTAGCACAATTTTTTCTTCCACACTTAAATGTTCCTTTCCACGGTAGATTTCTAAAAATTTCATTTGGGCTTTTACTTGCATGTCGCATACTTGGTGCCACCATATGATGGTTCAATGTTTTCTGAATACTTTTCATGGTTTATTATTGTTGCTACACATGGCCTTGTCCTGATTAATAATAGGCCAGTGTTTCCATATAATTCTCTTGATGTCGGTTGCCGTAGAGTTGTATGTGGTCACAAAAATGGGTAGTGTTCTATTTTCCTTGTTATCCTGAAATGCTTGATTCCTTTCTATTTTGGATTTTTTATTTTGTAAAAGCGTTACCCTATCTATAGTTCGGACTACATATTTGCTGTAAGTGATTGTAGTTGTAATGTTTTTGGACAAATGTTGTGGTGAGGTTTTTTAATTCATCCTCTAAATCTTGGGGTCTCATACAATTTCTTTTTTTAAAAGATTCTTTATTTTCATTTTTCGTATTTCATATAGACAGTTTTACAGAAAAAAGAAGTTAGTTACATGGGTAACAACAATAGGGTATGACATTGGGTTATTTGCAGATAAGTCTGGCACTTTAATCATAGGTGTCTTTTTTCTATACCTTCTGTCGTGGACCGCTATTTGTTGGGGGTTATAGGGTCGGCATAGTTGTTTGTGTTGTCTGCTTTCGTTTCTTTTAACGAAGGGGTTTTGGTTGGAATACTATGCCCTAGGTTGGGTAGCGGTCCGGTTTGCTGGCTTCTTTGGCTGAGAGTGGGGGTCTGCTGTGCCAGGGGTATTGGTAGGAGTCATTTGGTTGGGGGTTGGCTTGTGTGGAGGTTGCTGCCTTAGGTGGGTTTGTTGGGTAGAGCTGGGTCAGCAGAGCCTGGCATGTGGATTTGTTTCAATGGTTGGGGGGAAGGGAGGGTGGGTGAGGTGGGTTTGTGGGGAGCATGGGGGGGGTATCGTGGGAAGGGAGGGCGGTGCTGCCCTCTTGGTTACCCCCCGGAGCCCCTTGTAGAGTGAATTGGGCTGGGGGATTAGGTGGGTGAGCTTCACGGTTGTAGTTTGTTTTGGGTTGGTGATGGTGGTGTGGGTTTATGGGGTTGTTGTGGGTCACCAAGGGAGGGCAATGTTTCCTTCTAGCCATTGGTCTCATACTTTATGGAATGAATTTGGGGTGTCATGTATTTGCGCTGTTAGCTTGTGGACCAAGCTTCTGCTATTGCTCTGCGTGTGGCTAAGGCTATTCTAGCAATGAGTTTGTTTTCGTTGTGGGTGAAAGTGTCGATGGGTTTAGAGAGTAGGAGGGCCCAAGGGTCTAAAGGGACTGGTTTGTTAAGTATTCTGGTTAGGAGTGTTGTTATTGTTTTCCACAGGGGAGTGAGTTTGGGGCAGGTCCACCAGCAGTGGAGGAATGTGCCGTTTTCGCCACACAGTTTCCAGCAGAGGTTAGTGGGGATTCGTTTCATTGCCTTTAGGCGGAGGGGGGTGATAGCCCATCTATAGAGCATTCTACCATCTAAAGAGCATGTATGGTAGGGCTACCTGAGTGTGATATTTGGTTAGTGTTGTATATAGGTTTGATATTTGGCTCTTTCTGGATGGTGAGTGAAGGGTGCCCCTCTTGAACCCAGTCAGGGTCGAGGTGGCTGCCATGCATACCGTGTCCGTTGCTGCGAAGCTTTGGAGTTGGAGGTATCGAAAATAGTCGTAGGTGGTTAAGGAGTCGAAGTTGGGGATATCTGTGTATTGTAGGAGCTTGCTGTTGGGGTAGAGATGTCCTAGTCTAACTATGTCTCTGTCTTCAAAGTGGGCATAGTGTTGTGGTGTGAGGCCCGGTGGGAACATTTTGTTGAGGAGAATTGGGGTTAGGGGCGATAGGCCAGTGGATAGGTCGAATTTGTCACTAAGGCGATCCCAGAGGTCCAGGGAGTGGGTGATTGTTGGGGAAGTGGGAGGCGGTAATAGTCTGTGCTGTTTTGTGAGCCACATGTATTAAGAGGGGTGGTCCCGGCCAAAGATGAGGTGTTCTAAGTATACCCACCGTTTGTGGGGGGGAGATGCAATTAACACAATTGGTTTTGTGTTAGGTGGGCTGCATATAGATAGTGTGTGAGGTTGGGGAGGCCTCCGCAGGGCTTTTGTACGTATAGGGTGGATCTGCCGACTCTGGGTTTCCTTCCATTTCAGATGAATCGGTCTATTGTTGTTTGCAAGAGTTTGAGGTTGGATTTTTTGCAGGGGATGAGTAATGCTTGGAAGGCATAGAGGAATTTGGGTAGGAGATTCATTTTGACCGAGGCTATTCTTCCGAGCCAGGAGATGGTCATGGGTTTCCAGCGTTCGAGGTCTAGGAATGCTTTATGTAAGAGAGGGGGGTAGTTGGCAGTGTAAAGGGTGGTGGTATCGTTGGTAATTTGGATGCCTAGGTATGTGATTGTCATTGGGCAGATACGGAAGGGGAATAGACGTTTCAGGGCGTTAATGGTGGGTTCATTGAGATTGAGTGGCATTAGGTCTGATTTTGTGGCATTTAGTTGGTATCCCGAGATCATTGAGTAGTCTTGTAGGGTGGACAGGAGGGAAGTTAAGGATGGGATAGGGTTGGTTAGGGTTAGTAAGATGTCGTCTGCATATGCAGCGACGGAGAATGTTCCATCTCTGACGTGGAGTCCTTCGATTTGTGGGTTTTGTATGGTCTCCAGAAGGGGTTCGAGGGAAATGGCAAATAAGAGGGGGGAGAGGAGGCATCCTTGACAGGTGCCGTTTAGTATAGGGAAGGAGGGGGGATAATGTTGGGGATTAGTAGTTGTGCGGTTGGCATGTGGTACATTGCTTGTAGAAATTGAATAAGTTCAGGTGGGAATTCAAATTTGCGGAGCACTGCGAAGAGGAAGGGCCATAGGAGGCGGTCAAGTATTGAGAGTATTGTTGTTGGGAGGCGTTTATGGTTGGCGTACCATATTAAGTCTATGGTTCTGCGTGTGTTGTCTTGTGCTTGTCTTTGTGGGATAAAGCCTACCTGGTCTGGGTTGATGAGTTTCGTTAGGAGGGGGTTTAGTCTAGTTGTCATTACTTTGGTCAGAATTTTTAAGTCAATGTTCAGGAGGGAGATGGGGCAGTAGTGACCTGGTTCGTCGTGGAATTTTCCTGGTTTTGGCAGGAGGGTGATGTTAGCTTGAGTCATATCGGGGAGTAGTGGGTCGCCTTTGAGCATTGTGTTGAAGACTTTGCATAGTCTGGGGGTGAGTAGGTCTCCAAAGGATTTGTAGTAGATGGCCGTTAGGCCATCAGGGCCAGGGCTTTTATTGGGTTTCAAGGTCTTTATTGCTGCCAGTAGTTCCTCTGGGGAAATATCAGCTGAAATTAGTGCTCTGGCTTCGTTAGTGAGGGAGAGTTTCCGGAGGAAGTTTTCGGTTTGGGTTCGGATTAAGTCTATGTGGGGGGTCTGGAGTGTGGTTGTATAGGGATGTGAAGTATTGTTGGAAAGTTTCTCCGATCGTGTGTGGGATGTCGCTCATTGTCCCATCTGAGGTGCGAATTTTGGAGATTTGTTTTGTTTCAGTCAGGTTTTTGAGACGTTTTGCTAAAATGTAGTCTGCCTTGTTACCTTTCTCGTACTATTTTTGTTTGGTCCATGTGAGTGCTTTGGCCGTGGCTGATAGAGAAAGGCTCTTGAGTAGTGACCTGGCTGTACTACAATTTCTTTTAATGCGCATGTATTGGCTTTTGGGTATATTCTTAATCCAACCTTGGTGATGTGCACTTGTAGCATCCAAAAAACCATTACAATCAACCGTTTTCCAATGATTACCAGTTTGGAGGGTTTGATTGTCATCCACAAAGATATTGAGCTCTAGAAACGCGATATTGGTGGTGCTTACTTCATGAGTACATTTCAAATTCATGAAGTTGGAGTTGGTGTACTGTACAAATCTGGGTAGATCTTCTTCATTACCTCGCCATATTATTATAATGTCGTCAATGAAGCGTTTGTAGAATATTAATTGGTCTTCAAATGGATTATTATTCCAGATGTACTGGTGTTCCCACCATCCCATGGTAAGGTTCGCATATGATGGTGCTAATTTCGTCCCCATCGCTGTTCCGGTAGTTTGTAGGTAATACTGATTACCGAAAAGAAAGTAATTGTGCTCTAGAACAAAGCTGATGCTCCTGATAAGAAATTTTTGTTGATCCGTGTTAACTTCATTGAATAATTCTAAAAAGTATTGAACTGCTCTTTTACCCACATAATGGGGGATGTTTGTATATAAGGCAGTGACATCAAGGCAGTCGCATGTCCAAATTATGTTGTAAGAGGTGGGTCGTGTCTCTGAGATATGAATCTAAATGGGTTACCATATGTTGGAGGTAAAAGTCGACATATGCTGACAGATTGCTTGTTAATGAATCTATTCCAGAAATAATAGGTCTGCCCGGTCGTGGTTTCTTATGGATTTTTGGAAGATGGTAAAAAATTGCTGATACCGGGTTTTCCTGATACAGGAAGCTGAACTCCTCCTGAGTGATAATTTCTTTATCTCTTTCTCCTAAGTGTAGTGTAAGGAGTTTCTTCTTAAATTCTGAAGTCGGATCTTTATTAAGTTTCTGGTAGATGGTAGAGTCATCAAGCAGTCTAAATGCCTCCTTCTTATAGTCTTCTATATTTTGTATGACGATGCCTCCTCCTTTATCCGCCTCCCTTATTTGTATGGTATCATTCTTCTGTAAATTCGTTAGTGCTTCTGTTTGATTATTTGTCTATCTACTCCTTTCTGTTTGATTATTTGTCTATCTACTCCTTTCTGTTTGATTATTTGTCTATCTACTCCTGTTTGATTATATGTCTATCTACTCCTTTCCAAATTGCTTAATTAATTTAGTGCACGCTTCTTTAGAGTAATTCACACCGGACACAAGTTGCTGGTCAATAAAAGACTATAGGAATGCTTTATTCCAAGGGATGGGACCCCCTTTTAAAGCATAAATACGTCATGTACAGAATCACAGTTAACATAAAGTATACATTCAACAATTGGTTAACAGTCTAAGGGGTCTTGTCTAAACCCACCCTACTGGTGACCCCAGCATCATCACATGACATTTCTTTGTATCCCAGCCCCATTCCAGCTCCATTTCACTACACGTGGCATGTTTCTAGAGAGAGACGTTACTTGAACAAAGGAAGCGGGGGAGGGGTTAGTAGGGGAGCAGCTTCTCCATTTTGTTACACGAGGCTTTGCTTAATAGGAAGGGGGGGGGGAGTGAGAGCGGTTTACAGAGGAAATGGTTATTGTGCACACAGTGAGGGGGAAGGGAAGCTTTACTCTAGCAGCCAGACACACAGATAAAATAGACATTTTATATATTCAAGTATTTTGTCCATAACACTTCTTTCTCTTTTCTTGTCAAATTAGACTTGCAGTATTTTCTTTTGGCACATAAAGCCTTGATATCCTTTAGTACCAAATCTGTGTATACACTAATAAATTCATCTTGTTTATTGCTGGGATAAAATGCAGATATTGGTCTAAATTGGGAGTGGATGACTTTGTGCGGTGCTCCCGATGTTTCTTCCTTCGACTGTAGGGACTCTAATAAGCGTATACCTTGTATGTCTCTAGTGGATAAGTCACTGGAGTATCCTCACGGTGTATTCCTCTCTGGTGGCTTGGTACATAGATATTTGGGTTTGTTAAATAACCTATGGAGTGTAAGCTGGTGGACGAATTTCTGTACATCAGTAAAAATCGAAAAATGGTTGGGTGGTTGTGTAGGTGCAAATTTTTGTCGAGACTTGCATTTTTCCTGCTGGACTCTGTTTCCTGCTCTGTTTCCTCACTTGGTAGGTTTCTTTTTATAGTTGATCTTTGGTAATTGAATTGTCACGGTTCCATATTGTCTCCATGGTCCTTTGGATCCCCTGTTCTGGATCCAGTCCATAGTGACTTTTTGGGCGCCTCCCTAAAAAGGTGATGTATTCTGGTTTAGAGATTCAGAATTATTATACTGTATCTCCTTTTCTTTCTCCTTCTTTGTCTTTGGGGATAGCCCCTTCTTGTGAGAAATTCCATGTAATGTATTTCTCCTTTTCTTTCATCGTGTG
The DNA here is from genome assembly GCA_933207985.1 of Pelobates cultripes. Taxonomy (NCBI): domain Eukaryota; kingdom Metazoa; phylum Chordata; class Amphibia; order Anura; family Pelobatidae; genus Pelobates; species Pelobates cultripes. Next base: position 208,098,862 of record OW240912.1, on the reverse strand, counting down.
GTGGTTGTAGTTTCTGATCCCTTTCCTGGGGGTTCTTTGGAATCTTTGGGTAGTCTGATCTCTATCATATTGTTTGTTAGAATACATCCTTTGGTGCTTCCGTAGATCCTTCTGTTTCCGTTGTTGTAGATCCTTCTCTAGTTTCTCCATCCTGACCATCACTTTATTCTTAATTTCAATACTCCAAGTGTCATCTTTATATTGTTCCAGTATTTCCTGTAACTCTTCAATTTTTTTCTGTTAGAGTGTGATCTTATTCTCTCTATATTTAATCAAAATCTTTACAAATGTTTTCGAACACAATTCAAGGGCTTCCTCTCATTCCGTCTGGTATCCCACTTTATCAAGCATAAAGATAGAGTTTCTTTGGAGTCTGAGAGACCCCTAGGTACCATATTGTTCTTCTCATATTTTTCTAATTAAATTAAATCATACCAATTTTTTTGTTTCTTTTATGTAGTTCTTTTCTAGTTCCTTAAATAAAAAAATCTGGTGTCCATATTTGTGAGTTGTGGTTTTTCATTTGATCATTGTTGAATAGATCTCTTGATCTATTGTTTCTGCCTGCATATTCTGCAAATGTATTTGCCATAATGAGAGTAGACTCATCGCTGCTGTTTTAGAGGGGATCCAAATGGGGAAAAAGTGTAGTAAATACCAAGAGAGTAGGAGCTTCTCTGGTAAACGTATAAACTGCACAAACAAATATACTCCCAGTAATGGAATGAATGATAATACAGAATAATATGATTCAGTAGAGAATATATTTCACTTAATACAGGGTGTGTCTATAAGGTGCTTTAGATGGTCCTCCTTTAAGAGAAAGTATCCCTACACTTTCTTTAAAAGGCAAAAAGTATAATAGAAATGTCTAAGAAGCGCAAAAAATACAATCTAGTCTCTTATAAGTAATAAACATATTAAACATTTATTAAATCTTATTGAAATCTAAAAATATAAAATCACAATGGCAAAAAAACACTATTGGATAGTACTGGTGCTATATTGAGTGTGCACACTACTAAATAATATATATAAAAAAAAATAAAAATATATACATATATTAAAAATGTAAAAATATATAGTGAGTAAAAATGTAGCATACAAAATTTTGTTAAAAAGTATAAAAAATAAAAATGCAAAAAGAACCAGAGTGATGCAAAAAGGAGTCCAACCTTATATAGTAGCTGACAGCATTAGGTCTTCCCTGCCGGCTGATGGGACATCGGCGTTGGATTCAGGTAAGTTACTGGATGGGGGTGGGAGGGATTCTGCAGTGCCAGGAAAATGAATTTGCTTTCATGGCACTGGAGAGTCCCTTTAAATGTTGTGGTCGGGGCAATATTGCCGTAATGGTTAGATAACATATAATTAGTAATAATTATCATAGTTAATAACACCAGTCGGTTGTGGTGTGCCTGAACCGACAAGGCAGTAGGCCTGTAATAAAGAAGGCAAAAAGAAGTGTACCATACAAAATATATTCGTTCTACCATACCTCAAAATTACTTGGATAAGTCTATGCGTTGGGCCGATGACGTCGTCCTCCGAGTATGAGAGTACCTCCGGACCACTAGACTATGACATAGAGGACAAAAATCTACCATAGTGGGCACCTAGATCCCTAACAACCAGTACTATCTGCTACTAGGATCCAGATTATGGACCCAGCCAGATCAATGTTACATGAAAGGTGTGACGAAATGCCTTTTGTCACTGGAGTTTTAGGTGACAAGCTGCCCTTTGCCCCTGGCTGTTGGAGGAGCCTGATTGCCAGCCTCCTTCCTCATGACTATGGCCCCGGGGAGATTTTGCCCTTTAAAACATTATTTGGCCATATCGGATTTTATTTTACTACTTCTGGCCCTTTAAGAACTGTAGGGAAGGATTGGTACCATTTTAATTTAGTCGAACGCGGTCAGCGGTGTGTGCCCCTGAATCCATGGAACTAAAATCGTCTACACATTTGCACGCACACCGCTGACCCTGACCTCCTCCTCCACTTCGATGCTTCAGCTAAAGTTGAAGTGCGTTCGACAATTCGAACGCCATGTTACACTGTGCTATTTGCACGAACAGGGCCCGGGGATAGGGGATAGGTGATATGTGAGGGTTCTGTATAATATAATAACAATTATGTATTTTTATGTACTTTTACGTATTTTTGCTGTTAGTGTAAAATGTAGATATTTTCTGTACCTGGAGGTAATTGAGTTTACTACAGTGCCTTAAGCCAATTATCTCCAGGATGGAGAGGAGGGATTTCATTTTGTATGTGGGAGTGTTATTATGTTAGTGTTCCCATTGGTTTGTGTCCCTTTTGTCACAGTTTACCACCAGGTCCAGGGGGTGTGCCTCTGGCCTGAAAACTTGTATATAAAAGGAGTAATAAACGCTCATTGGAGTCAGATCATCTTGTACCTTCATGAAGTTACGGCTCATGTTTGGGGGATTGGAGAACTACACTCTGGGGATTGCTATAATCCCTATACTCCCCAGGGCATAATCACTAAGCTCTGCTAAGAGCTTGTTCCTGTTCCTGATCTCTGGAATTCGAATAGGTTGACCTACTGGAAGTTGAACCCTCGTCTTGGGTCCAGAGTGGGTGGAGACAGCGTAACCCTTAACCAAGCTGCAGCGGTTCGTGGGAGTCTACAGTGGTTATGGTGTCTGGCGGAGTGCATGGAGTCCTCGGGAAGCAGCCATTGATGCAGAGGTATTCTTTGCAGCATGATATGGTGCATTGTCATGCATGAAGATGATTTTATTACTGAAAGCATAGTTCTTCCTTCTGTACCAGGGAAGAAAGTGGTCAGTCAGAAACTCCACATACTTTGCAGAGGTCATCTTTACACCTTCGGGGACTCTAAAGGGGCCAACCAGCTCTCTTCCCATGATTCCGGCCCAAAACATGACTCCACCACCACCTTGCTGACATCGCAGCCTTGTTGGAACAGGATGGCCATCCACCAACCATCCACTACTCCATCCATCTGGAACATCCAGGGTTGCACGGCACTCATTAGTGAACAGGACTGTTTAAAAATTAGTCTTCATGTATTTTTCTGCGCAATGCAGCCGTTTCTGCTTGAGAGCATTGGTTAGTGGTGGCTGAAGGTTTATGCACAGTTGCAAGACTCTGGAGAACTCTACACCTTGATGTCCGTGGGACTCCAGAGGCACCAGCAGCTTCAAATATCTGTTTGCTTCCATGTAATGGTATTTTAGAAGTTGCTCTCTTGATCCGATGCATGGATCTGGCAGAAATCTTCCTCAATGTGCCTATTATCTACACGAACCCGTCTGTGCTCTGAATCAGTCATAAATCTCTTAATATTGCGATGATCACGCTTAAGTTTTCGTGAAATATGTTCATACCTCGTCCAAGGCATTCAACTATTTCACTCTTTTTGGCAGCAGAGAGATCCTTTTTCTTCCCCATTTGCATGAAAATGGTGCTCTGCTTAATAATGTGCAACATCCTCCTTTAGTAGTTTTTCCTTAAATTGGGCTCACCTGGCAATCTAATTATCACAGGTGTCCAAGATTGTTTTCAATGATCAAAAGAGCCCTGAGACACAATGCCATCCATGAGTTAAACTGAAAAAACAAAATATTTAACTTTTGTGACACTTAAATAGAATTTGCATAATAATTTGGAACACATATATATATACACACACACACCTCATGTATCAAAATAGAAAACAAACAATGGAGGGGTTAACAATTACACACAATTTGGGAATATTTCACACACAGAACTAAAAGTTCTGACTTTTTAAACGCACTAGAGGTTTGACCAATAAACAGACTGGTGATGGCAAACCTACCAGCTGGCTGAGAACCGAGAGTGCTTGATCCCATACCAGCCGAGCTCCATGCAAGTGGCAGACCCCATACCAGTCGGCTGAGCAACATGTGAGCGGCAGACACCAAGCCAGCTGACTGAGCACCATGAGAGCGGCAGACCACATACCAGCTAGTAGAGCATCATGTGAGTGGTAGACATCCAGGCAGGGGTTCCAGAGGTCAGCCATGGTAGGTAGTGGACCCAGGGAGCTGTAGGCGACAGCAGCCTACGTGTCAGCAGTGTGCTATGCATGGCCCCGGCTCGGTGGGTACTTACTGCCGGTGTGTGGGGAGTCTCAGCAGCTGGCAACAGGTGCAGCTGGGGTGCTGGGGGAAACCCGAGCCCCTGGTCCAGATGGTGAGCAGAGAAGCACCCATCAGGCAAATTCACTGTGTAGCGATCAGACCTCGTGGAAAAGACAGGCACCCGGCAGCAGCAGGACCTCCGTGAAGCGATGGTAAAGGTAAACCACTTGGGAGGTGAAGTTCAGTGGTCGGCAAACGTGAAGCAAAATAGACAGCAAGCCAGGAGACCGGACCACGATGATACAGGTAAGTTCAACCACGGTAAAGTGGGAGAGGATTGGATGCCCTTATAAAGGGGACCCAAGCCCCTCCCACAACTACAGGCCCAGCCTTAGATATAATAAAATTACCCACCCAATGAATGTTACCTCTGAACAGGGGCCCGCTCGACAGGGTGTGTATCAATTCCCTTCAGCAGGCAGATTACTAAGAACACAGCCGCACAGGAGGGAGGAGGAGGCTGGAGCACACAGGCAGCAGGGAGGCAAGGAGAGGCTGGAGTGTGCAGCTACAGGTTTACTCCCAACAGCCTCAGCCAGGACACAAAGTAAGCTAAGGGTGGCTGATGGTCAAATCATTATGCCTTGTGTGTATATGTGCTAGTGTGTGTATAAATGAGCAAGTGTGTGTTTGTGTGTCAGTGAGTGTATCTAAGTGTGTGCATATACCAGTCTGTATATCTGTGTGTATTTGAGGGTGTGTGTATCTGTATGGCAGTGTGTATCTGTGTGTGTGTGTGTGTATGTGCCAGTGTGTGTATCTGTGTATATGTGCAAGTGTTTGTCTGTGACACTGCATGTATGTGACAGTGTCCGTATCTGTGTGTCAGTTTCCATATCTGTGTGTCAAGGTGTGTGCATGAGTCCGTGTGTTAATTGTGTGTGTAAATAGTTGTAATATGTAATTAAGTGTGTTCTGTCATTATAAAATATAGCTTGCAAGCTTGACAAAGGCCCTGTTGTGGGCTGGAACGTTGTTTCTATTTTGCTGGAATAAATTTGCCTGGACCATCAGCGCTTTTTTGCAAATCACATTGTGAGGATTGGCCAACCTCAGGCCCGGTCGCACCCTGGGATCCATATTGGTAATAATAACAAAATATCATGTCATTGATTATACAGGTTTGGTGGCGGTGTGCGTTTTGGGGTGAGGGTGTGGGTGTGTGTGCGCGCGTGCATGTACGTGTGTGGGGGTGCATTTACAGGATGTGCAGTTGCTGGTGAAGCCACCTCCCTTAAACTAGCTTTTGCATGTTTGGAAGTCTGTCAATGGTTCATGGTTGGGGTAAATGTAGCATTGTTGGAGGAGCAAATGTGACAGGATTAAGGGGGTTTATTGACAGGGTGAGTGTAGCAGAGTGAGGGGTGTGAGAGTGACAGGATTAGAGGTGCAAATGTGACAGAGTTAGTGTGGCAGGGTTAAAGGTGAGAGCGGCATGGTTGGGGCGGGAGTGTAACAGGAAGAGGCGAGGTGAGTGTGATAGGGTGAGAGTGGCAGATCAAGGGAAGGTGAGTGTAGCTTGGTTGGAGGAGGTGAGTGTGGCTTGGTTGGAGGGAGTGAGTAGGACAGGATCAGGTGGGGTTAATGTGAGTGGCAGGGATAAGGGGGTGACAGTGTGTGTGGGGGTGATGACTGTGTGTGTGGAGGGGTGACACTGTGTGTGGAAGTGGGTGACAGGTGGCAGAAAGACTGAGGGAGGGAAGGGGTGACAGGAGGCAGAGTGAGGGGGGGTGACAGGTGGCAGAGTGTGGGAGGGGATGACAGGTGGCAGAGTCACTGAAGGAGGGGGTGACAGTAACTGAGGAAGGTGGCAGAGTGGGGAGGTGGTGACAGGTGGCAAAGTGAGGGAGGGGGTGTTAAGTGGCAGAGTGACTGAGGGAGGGAGAGGGGGACAGGTGGCTGAGTGACTGAGGGAGGGGGTGACACAGTGAGGTGGGGTGACAGTGAGGGAGGGGGTTGTTCTAATAAAATACCTTCTTTTTTCCCCCTGGTGGTCCAGTGCCCTTGATCCCTGGTGGTCCAGTAAGCTGTCTCTCCAATCTGCCCTGAGAGGCAGAGAGTCAGCACAGTCTGCAGCTCCGCTGGGTGTGAGCTACAGACTGTGCAGTATCGTGCAATTTCCAGAAGTCAGAGCATTGCTGTGGCAACCCACGGCAATGCTCTGATTGGCCAGAGATCGCGAGACACTGCACAGTCTGCAACTCACACCCGGCAGAGCTGCAGACTGTGCTGGCTCTCTGCCTCTAAGGGCAAACTGGAGGGGCCTCGCACCATGACATCAGGAGGGGGGGACTGGCGGCTTGTCTGGTATGCTGCCGGTCCCCCTTCCTGGTGTCATGTTCTCGGTGAGGGACGAAGACCAGACACACAGTCTACCCTATAGTAATTTAGGCAGCCGCCTAAAACTCCTAACTAGAAAGCTGCCACTGGGCAGAGATACTCTATAGCAGTGGTTCCCAAACGTTTTAGGTTCAAGGAGCCCTTAATATTGCAATATTTTTCCAAAGGCACCCCAAGTCAAAAAATATTCTAGGTTGTATGCATGTACTGCGTTGCGGCATTTGCTGTGTAAATTTACTGTGCCTCTGTAACAATCCAGGCACAATAACCACTACAGCATGTGATGGTGCTAAGAGTGCCCTCCCAGGGTAAGTAGAAAAATTTTTAAGAACAGATTGACAACTTACCTGTGGTCTGGCAGTATAGGGACTTTAGTAGGGGATAGGAGCAGTGTGTGTGAGGGGTACAGTGTGTGTGTGTATGTGGATCTGTTAGAGGGTAGATTAATATATTTATTATATATTATTTTAAAAAAAATGGTAATTTTGATATCCCCCCTCCCTGCTTACCTTTGCCTGGGAGGGGAGACAGTGCAAGGCAATCCCTGGTGGTCTGGTGGGGAAGCCCTGATGGTCCAGGTGGTGAGAGGAGCTGCTAGAGTTTACTCTCGCGAGATTCTGATTGTTGCCATTGTAACCGCAGCAACACTCCAAACTTGGAAGAGGAGAACCGGGCGAAACTGCAAGCTAGAACTCCAACTGGTCCTCTCTCCCTCCCCTGCTGGCTGCAATATTACACTGCTAGTGGGCCGGAGAGGGAGATCGGGAGCCGGCCGGGGGAGGGAGGCACAGTTCCTGGTGCTATCATCATAGCACTGGGAAAATATATTGCGGCACCCCTGTGTGTCCACACAGTTTGGGAACTGCTGCTCTGTAGTGTTAGGTATACAGCTTTGTATTCAATCTCTCTCACAGCCCAACATCCTCATATCATCATGTGGCAGTGAGGCATATTCCCATGTCTGCTGTGCCCTCTACATCACCCTCTTTCTCTGTCCCAGTCTGCATGTCATGAGCTTGTGTCTGCTTGTAAGAAGGGAAAGAGGATTGGACAATTAGACCAATCATAATCATCAGCACCAGGCCTAAATTGCTAGCACTGCATCCAAGCATAGATAAGAATTCTTTAGAGCTTGCCAAACCATAACAAATGTGTTTCATTGTATTTACCAAAGTTATCATGATGCATAAAATGAACTATTTCTTGTCTTTAAAAATGAAAGGGAAATTGAAGGTGCCGTAACCTTTTGAAGTGGTGATAAAGCCTGGAGCCCATGCGTGCCCGCGTTTTACAATACTACTAAATGGTTTATTCCCCATTTAACAGAGATGCTCGGCTCTTGGCAAGCTGCAGCCTGGTCTCTAATGACAATATGACAGAGGTGGAGATATGCTTCAGTCTTCTACCATTCCAAGGACTGTGGCAGTAATAGGACTTTTGCAGCCAGTCACTGAGTGCTTCCCCTTGGTATGCAGTAGCGAATCTCTGCTCTACATAGGTGAGTAAACCATTTAGTAGTCATGAGAGAGTTGGCACCTGCGGACTTCTTTCACCAAACCACTTTAATTTGGTGAAGTGGTTATGGTGCATACAATGTTGCTCTATGTTGAGTAGATAGGATGATGGCCAGTAAAAATATGCTAAATAGCTAATTTATGAATCTATGTGTTGGTAGTTAAACATAGCAGTAGTTAGCATTCCATTACATGGTAAGTGGGATACAGAGTGCAGAGCAGTAGTTACCATTGCATTATATGGTAAGTGGGGTACAGATTGCAGGGTTCAGGATCATTTGTCAAATGTGAGGTGTAACGGATCACCTGGCACCCCGACTGGGTACCTCCGTTAAAGGATGCTCCTAGCGCTTCCTGAGGACTCCAAGCACTGCAGCAGACACCACAACCACCGAACCGGAGAAGCATGTGAATCCTCTCAATCATATGAATGCTGTAGACAGTTGAATAGGAACCATACGAATAGGTTTACTCTCCTAGCAGTCAAACTGGAACAGCATACAATAAATCCTTCCCCCAATAATGAGACGACACTTCACTTTGAGGGTTAAGCAGGAACTGCCTGGACTGGCACATACAGCCTCTTTTATTCCCAATCCACAAACTTAGTACTGCCCACAGGGTTTTACAGAACAACCAATAACACACGTACATTACAGAAAACACTCCCAGCAATTATACACAAAATCTTCCCCTCTGCTTGTGATCTAATTATGTCACACAATGGGTTAACATAATTATCACCAGCAGGAAAAATACAGTATCATAAAACACATCACAGGGACCCCAAAACATGCCATAACCCCATAAAAAATATATAATTGGAGCCGGGGGATCTGGGTGAACCACATATCCAAAATTCACCCAGATCCGTTCAGTAGTTTGGAAGATACAGTTTAATGCAGATTCTGCAGAACATATACAGGCTATATGAAAAATAATAACTGTATAATGTGTCCCCTGTTGTATAGTTTAAAACTACTGAACGATGTCTTCGTGCACCAAATACCGGCGAGATGGCACCATGTAGAAAAGTCAAAACAGTGTCTGTGAGTTAAAATGGCCGCCATCCATTGTTCTCACCATGTGCTCCATCCATTGTTCTCACCATGTGCCTCTGATACATGAAATGGTGTCTTTAAAGGGTAATACATCCCAGGGGTCATAGTCACATGGCAGGAGGCTGGCAATCAGTCTTCTCCAATGCCCAGTGGCGAGGTCGGTTTCGCCACATGAGGAGTGTAAAAAGAGTGTCCATTTCTGCATTTAATGCTAGCATAAATAAAACAATGAAGCTCTTTAAGGGACTGAAAATCCTAACATGCAATGATGTTGCTAAATCAGCATTGTGTAAAAAGGCTTAGAGAGGTATTTGCTCACATAATTGCAGAAGCAAATAACAAGTTAAATGTTAATAGAGGAAATGTATACATATATTATTAAAGCATGCAGATCAAGTCTGAAAGAGCAAGAGAGTGAGATGACTGTTTCATTATGTGAGTAATATTTGTGATAGATCCTTATGTCTGCAGAAACGGTTGACTTTATATTTTTATATTAGACCCTAATGAAGAGTGGCCAGTACTCTGAGTGTGTGAGTGTATGTGTGTGTGTGGGGGAGGGAGAGGGGGATATTGCGTCATGGAAAATGACTCAAACTAAGTAACTGACAGATTTTTGTGGCTCTAGATATTGTCTTTATGGATTTGGGGCTCTGGGAATGCTTTATAGTGATTTACAGCGTAACACCACTAGGTGAATGCATAGGTGATGTGCAGCACTGATGTAAGCCATTGGGTGATCTGCATGCTTTAATAATATTATGGTAATAGCAAAATGTCAATGTATTCCACGGTGTACTATAATTGTTAAATTAAACATTCAATCATATGATTATAAATGTAGGCACTAAGCAAAAATAGTTGATGTAGAAACAACAACCTTATAGTTTTAGAACCTGAAAACCCATTCTTTGCAAGGCAGGTATTGCTCCAAAACGTTTCCACAAACCAACAAAAAATGGTTTCATATACCTTATGACGAAGAGGAAAATGGTCTGTCATAAGTTATAGTGATAGTCATCAACATACACTAGAGGGAAGCAACTTTTTTTCTATGGTAACTGACATTATGTTTATGAGTTTGTCAGGAAAGAGGGTTATTTATGCTTTCACAGATTTCCAGTATTGGACTAATGTGATGCCCACATTTTCTTCAAGACACTAGATAAAATCATTGCCATTTGGTTTAAAAAAAAAAAAAAAAGAATAAAAATAAAAACATACACAAATGCTTTGCATACATACTAGCTTCTAGATTGCTCAGTTCAGGCAGTTGTCCGTCATAATAGACATCAACATCAGTAATCACTTGTTGTGGGCTGACAAACACACAATTGTTCTGCCCTCAATGCCACCTATATTGGCATTTTAAAGCAGGCTCCTTAAATTCTCTTTAATGTAGCTTCTCAACTGAATATGAGAGAGAAACGACATAATATGTTGTACAAGTTTGAGTTGCATGTCCAGTTTTACTTCTAAAGCTATTATTTCAATAGATTATTAGAGGGTATCTAAGCTTTCAATCACATATTCATAGGTTCAATGAGCAATATAGCACATATATAAATGTTTCAACAAAGTTGTCTTTACAAGGATGGCTACAACTACCCCTAAAATAAACCAGTCTCCTTGGCTCATCAGAACCGCTGCCTATTCGAATCAGCTAGAACAAAATCCAATAATTCTTGACACATAAAATGGTCAATAATCCTATGTGTTTTTACCTTATTGGGATAGATTAAACAAGAGGTGTCAAAGAGACAAGCAGAATGTAACACAAGCAGTATCTGGAAGAACTAATTAAATGTGTCATTTCAATAAAGCAGGGACAATCTAATACAACAGGAAACTCTCTCCTGTCCATCAATGTGTTTTACAGTATAAACGGACAGGTGCCAGTCATAATGATTTATTTTATGGTCTGTGGACCATTGCCTTGACCCTCCACTGGATTAAAAGTACCTTTGCTGCCTAGAGATTATAAGCAATAAACTAGGTGAGAGGTGGTCACGGTCAGGACCCCCATTTCTCAGCTTGTCTAGCCTTTATACAATGATGAGGACCACAGGACCATTTCTTTTCCCATTGCATGGTCCCTTAAGTACTGCTCTAAATGTCATTACCTAACTGCAAGAAATTGATTTGCAGCTTGTTGTGCTTAGAAAGACATGGAGTACACTGATAATTACACAGGCAAAACCGACACGAGAGAGCACTGTGTATGCTTTCACTTTGCCGCAAAAAGCAATGGAGCATAGCATTTAAAGATGTAATAGTATTCAGCATAGGTTAGTCATTAACGGTACAAAAGAGAAGAAAATATAACGTAACCTTATTAAGCTTCAAAAATAATATATCATTGCATTTAAAAGAAATATATGAAATAGTTTTCATAACATACCTAGTGATCTGCGGAAATGATACATAATGCTTAGTCAGTGTGTTTGCATTGTATAAGTAATTGTATCAAATGTGACAGATTGCTGCTTATTCAGTAAATAAAAATGAGACAACCTGGATAGGTCTGAAAGTAATGAAGTGAAAAGAATATTAAAGGTTATTTGTCCTCACAGGTAGTCAACTTTTTTTTACCCTGAAGATGTTAGATATATAGTCTGTTTATAATGATGAAACTAGTAGAATTATATGTGCTGAAAATAACACAATAGTGAAAGGACAAGAGTTTTAAAGCTCTGAGGGGGTTGGGGGCCTTATAAAATCTTTCTGATGGCCAGTGAATAATGAACAAGACAAGATAATCATAGTGAACATGGGAACCCTAAATAATTCCATTAGGATACAACCTAAATATAACAAGAAATATATATTAAATATCATTCATTAAAAATAGTAAGCATACCATTAGACTATTTAAAGGGTTGGTCAGTGAAGTTAGAATTCAAATTTATTGCAAAGTGAATTTAAATTTAAGGTCAAAATAGTCAAACTGGAAAAAATCTCTAGTTCAGCTGGGCTTCTTTATAAGGTTTTAAATTTGGAATTCACTTTAAAATTCTGAAAATTCTCACATTGATGATAACTCTGTCTTGTATTGAGTTTTATATAGAAGTTTGGGGCAACCCACATGTGCAGGCCCAAATGTCATTTTATTTCGTTTCTTGATTCAGAGTGCCATTGCTGACACCAGAAAAAAAAAAAGTAAGAATGCAGAAGTGTTTTTTTTCACACATCATCTATGACAGCAAATGGTGGAACTCCACTTTAGACATGCTTTGAGTTGATAATAAATAATTTTAGAACAGCACAGGGCAATACATAATCTATCTTCCCACCACTCCAATGACTCCCCACTGTGGTGTGAGAATTGGAAATAATAGGGCAACTATTGCCAGTTCATGAGACATAATCTAAAACTTGAGCAACAGTTTTGGACAATGCAAATTTTGGACAGGTCATCCCCTTTTACACCCACTTCATAAACATAATGGGAGACTTCCTGGAAAATAATGAAATAGTCAGTGGTGGCACTCGCCACACTGATGTAGCAGCAGTGGTCAGGAAGATAACATATCAACTTAATGCTTGTGTGAGCAAACAGGTTGCTAATTGCCCCCAAAGTGATGCTAGCTTAGCCATGTGATCTTAGGATTTGGTGGAAATTGGCACTCCGTTCCAAGAGCCTGATATACTGAAAGGAGATACTTGCTAACACGGTCTGAGATTTGCAGGCATAGAGGCATGCTGGTTGAGGAATATGTGCACATTTGACCTACGATGTTGCCATTGTCTACTACTTCCATCTGCAGGAACGGCACTATAACCTTAAGAAAGAACACTGGAGCACCAATGTTTTAGGTTAATGTTGGTGGTGATTTTGGGGGAGAAAGTCAATCAGTAAGCAGCCAAAGGGAGAGTAGTTACTCTAAAATTGTCATTTCTTTTTTAAGTGACTTTCATTGTTGTGGTTTTGATCTTGAGTCTTGCAGTGTGACTATGCCTGTTATCTCTGCAAAGGCAGTTGAGAGAATCTGATATGGCACTATTTTTTCCCACAGTGAAGGACAGTAATTGACGCCACAGACTTGAAGCTTTGTTCTTGTCAGGGTGGGAAAGGGTGAGTGGATGGTCAATTGCCTACTGATATTTCCTACCATATTTGGATAAATCACATATTTTGAATTTGGAACGATTCCTGTTCCCCAGTTTTCATTAATACGAGATAGCAAAAGAAAAAAAGAATGCAATCAATCTTTATAAAACTAAGTTTTCTCGCTTTTTTTTATCTAGACATAAATAAACTATAGGAACTAAATTCTGCTAACACCAATTTTTTTAGCCTAAATTATATAATTTGTCCAATACTAATAATTAGACTTGTGCATTTGGTTTCAGCCAAATTGAAACGCATCTGAATTTAGGATGATAGTTCAGCCGAATTCCATAATTCTGAAGCATGGCACAGACGTATAACGGAGCAAATTACTAGCGAGATGGACAAGCTTGTTCATTTGCTTCAGGAATGAGAGTTCCCCTGAGCAGCCCCCAAAAATTAATGATTAATGAAAAAAAAAAAATTGATGGCAAGGTGATTGGAACTACATTTTGATTTGACTAACAGATCAAATGCAAAGTGAGCAATAAAAGGAAAAATGAAGAGTAATAAAACATGTCTATATTAATATAATATATATAATATATAAATACAGCATTTTTTATTGCTCCTACTCTTTTTGTCTATAGATAACTTTTTCTCACTTAATAAACCAAATGGCAGGAAAATGCACCTATCAGTGTACTACAAAAATATCCATAGTATTTATGTTATGTATATATTTTGCAGCACAGTGATTGACCCATTTTCCCTCTTGCTTTGTTTGAATCATTTCCACAAATATTTCCACGGTTGATGTGGGTCATGCAACAGGACAATGATCTAAAGCATACCAGCAAATCTACAACAGAATGGCTAAAAAATAAAAATATTCAAGGTGTAGCAATGGCCAAGTCAAAGTCCAGATCTCAACCCAATTGAAATGCTGTGGCGGGACCTTAAGAGAGTTATGCATAAATACATGCCAACAAACCTCAATGAACTGAAGCAACATTGTAAAGAAGAGTTGGCCAAAATTCCTCCACAACAATGTGAGAGACTGATAAAGTCATACAAAAAACAATTAATATAAGTTATTGCTGCCAAAGGTATATCTACAAACTATTGAATCATAAGGTGTACTTAGTTTTTCACACATGGCTTCTCCGTTGTGGCTTTATTTTGTTAAATAAATCATGACAGTGTAATTAGTGATTTGTTGCTGTTCATCTGAGTTTGTATTTATCTAATTTAAAACCTGCTAAGGAACAGATTATTGGTATTCTATCCTGATAAGTAAAACCATCAAATTCAAAGTGGCTGTACTTTTTGACTCATGACTGTATATTTTTAGCAAATTAACTGTGCTAATGTTTATTTTGAAATATCATTATATATTAGAGCACATGTCTAATGTGGAGGATTATTTAGATAACTATAAGGGGAGATTTATTAATGTAGTGTTTTTGGCCAAATAGATGCCATTATGGAAATAGAAATTTTTTTTTTTACAAAATATAGTGAGTAAACAGCATTAGCTCTTTTCATATTTATTTTCATCACTGTGTGTCCGTAATAAATGGTGACAAATTGCTCCTTAATAGCAGTGATTAAGTTAGGCTGGCAGAACTTTCAGCTGAAAAAGTAGAGAGGGGAAAAGATGCATTTAGCAGTTTGCATTCTAATTTACAAACTAGGGTAATACTATTGTATCTTCTCACAAATCAAGTAAAAAGCTTGTTCAAGCCATTTACTGCAAGAGGATAAGGATGTCACAAATACAGAAATTAAACTGCTGTTTTCTTCTTTCCTATACCTTGGCATCAAAATATCTAGTTCTATCAGTGTCTATAGATAGTTATGTATATTAAATGGAAAACATTTTTGGAAGCCACAGATTCTTGTTCGCTAAGCCCAGTAAACACTAATGTTTATACCTTGGCTGAAGAATGAAGCTGAGGTAGGTAAAAAATGCACTTACCTCCATTAGAGTTCTTTTTCTAAATGGAAAGAAAAGCAGTAGAAATAGGTGAAAAATACTATAGGCCCTACGTGCAAGTACATAGATAAAAACACAATATGCACACGATCTCTGCCCTCCTTACCATTTCCGCCAACCTCTCCAATATAGCAAAGAGACACGAACAACAGACCCGAGGGAATACCATCACTGGTTTCTTTAATAAACAATAACTAAAAAGGCATCCAACGGTTAATCGACAAATAAATATTAATATAGAATAGCGGTTGACTAGGGTGGCGGCACTGAGGACCTAAATATGCGCCTCAGATCACAAGAGGTTTTGACTCCTACCTAGTCCTGCAGCGGAGCCCCCATTGCTTCTGCACAGGCAGAGGCATAACGGACCACAGTGGAGGTCTTCGGCCCAGACTCTCACATAGATACTCTGGAAGGGCCCCCCAGACCTCCCAATAACATGAGAGCCCATCCGAAACTTGCCGACCCTTGCGTCCTCCATCTCTGCATCACCCTGGGGCCTCAAGAGTAGCGAGCTTGACTAAGCAGACCTCTCTTTTAATTAAAAGTGCTGCTTTTTAATAGAAATTGGCACTTTTAAAAACTGTCATTACTATGAGATACTCCTCAAGTAAGCAAGCTGAAGTGCTTTATGGGTGGGAGTGGTCCTTTAAATTGTGAAGAGTTTCTTTTTTTCATCTTCTGGGCCAACAAATATGGGTATTTGAAAGGATGAGCTTGGACCTTTCCAAATGTACACCAAATCATCTATCTTAAACATGTAACTAGGCAATATTGCAAATATTAAATTACTGACTGTGGAAAAATAAGACACAACCATTTATCATTTTGCTATACCCCCTGCCTCAAGTGGATGAAAATATATATTACAATTTTTTTAAGATAGTAAGGAATTTCAACTTTACCACCCGTAGTGCTTACACAGGGTATTACAATATGTAATAACAGACACTATATTTCTAAAAAATAGAGTTATTGCCCCTAGTGGTTAAAATGTATTTTACACCTCTAGTTGTAAAATGACACTTTACTTTGCTAGAAAGCATTAATTTATTTTTGTGCACATCAAACATTGTTTAATTTTGCATAGACTTTGCAAAAGTAATATGATAATATGTGATGCTTTCAAGGCAATGTTAGAAAAATAAATTATTAATCATATTATGACACGAAAACACTTTGTGGCTTACTTAATTACAGCTGCATATTAATATATAATAATACATAAATTAATAAAGCGACTCTCATATAATAGAACAGTATATAAAATACAAACAATACAGTGTGATATAGTTGATATGAGTTACCATCCATGTGTTGATATAAATATGACTGAAAGAAACCAATGTACATAGATAAAACATGATCATGTGAATTTTAAAATGCTATCAGACAATGAGAACACAATAAGAGCCAGGTATGCATGTTACATTTTAGACTGCCTGCATATTATAGACCTGTGAGCTTAACTTATGTGGCTGGTAAAATATTTGAAAGGTTATTAAGGGATAATATTCAAGAATTCCTTGAGAAGAACATGGTTATCAGCAATAATCAGCACGGTTTTATAAAGCACAGGTCATGTCAAACTAACTTGATTGCGTTCTACGAAGTAGTAAGTAGAAGTATAGATCAGGGTGTTGCAGTGGATGTGATCTATTTGGATTTTGCCAAGGCATTTGATACAGTTCCACACAATAGATTGGTGTTCAAACTCAAGGAAATTGGTCTAGATGAAAATGCTTGTTCTTGGGTAGAACATTGGCTTAAAAACAGAGTCCAAAGAGTTGTTATTAATGGTAAATTTTCAAGCTGGACAGAGGTGGCAAGCGGTGTCCCTCAGGGGTCTAGTCTGGGACCCCTTCTATTTATCATGTTTATAAATGATCTTGAAAATAGCATTGAAAGTCATGTTTCAGTGTTTGCAGATGACACCAAACTCTGTAAAAAAAAAAAAAAAATACAATGTGAGCAAGATATTACTTTGCCGCAGAGGGATTTAGATAGATTGGGGGACTGGGCACTGAAATGGCAGATGAAATGTAATATTGAAAAATGCAAAGTTATGCATGTGACAAGACCAATCTCGCCACATTGCATTGGAGAAGCCTGGTTGCTCGCCTGCTGCCTCTGGACTATGGCCCCCTTTTAAAAGACTTTATTTCACCTGCAGAAAAGCTGTATTCGTGCTTTTCTGCCGGTTGTTCGGTAGATTCAATCTACCGAACAACCGCACGAATGAATAGACCACTGCTTGACCCACAACACGGAGCCTTATCTCGTCTTTGGGGGGGATTTACTGTATGCTGTTAGAGACTGATTGCTAGGAGTGTAAGCCGCTTGGGTGCTTTTCCTGTTCGTCTGCTAGCAGCTATTCGTGAGGTTCCAGTTCGAGTGTTTGGAGCATTCCCTTGTATGCAGTTCGAGTGTTTGGAGCATTCCCTTGTATGCAGTTCGGGTGTTTGGAGCATTCACTTGTATTCAATTTGTGAGTTTTGGTGATTCTACAGTAGCTGTGCCTGTCTCTGAAAGGGGATTATCGTCTAAGCGGTTTTTACCCCTTTTGTGCAAAACGGTCCGTTACAATTGGTGGCAGCGGTGGGATCGTTCCTACAGCCAGAAGGACAGCTACAGGAGACACCATTTCTTTGGATTTACAAGTTAAGGGCAACGCATGTCCCAGTACAGCGACCCTAAAAGCAACAGAATGGAACCAGCAGTGGAGTACAGATACTCTTTAGAGGAATTTGACCGTATGATGTGGTTGCGGCTGAACTTCTTCGGACCCAATCCAGCTGAGAAATATGTGCAGTCCATGAGGAACCTAGTGTTCATGAATCTGCAACACCGGGCAGAAAGGGAAGGTCAGCTGGCACGTTGGGAGGAACTCCAGCGGCAGGTACTGCAGGGAATTGGGAGCCCAGTCTCCATTCCCCAGCGGCAGTGTGATATGCAGGGAATTGGGAGCCCAGTCTCCATTCCCCAGTGGGAGATATTGCAGGGAATTGGGAGCCCAAGCTCCATTCCCCAGCGGGAGATATTGCAGGGAATTGGGAGCCCAGTCTCCATTCCCCAGCGGGAGATATTGCAGGGAATTGGGAGCCTGAGCTCCATTCCCCAGCGGCAGGCTGAGTTACAGGGGGCAGAGGTAGTTGTTCCTGCCCTCCAGCAGCAGAGTGATATGCCGGGAAGGCAGTGTAACATGCAGGGAGAGGAGAGCAGCGTCCTCCCTCCCCAGCGGCAGGCTGAGTTACAGGGGGCAGAGGTAGTTGTTCCTGCCCCCCAGCAGCAGCGTGATTTTTTGGGAATTGGGAGCCCAGTCTCCATCCCCCAGCAGCCAAGTGATATGCTGGGAAGGCAGTGTGAAGTCCAGGGAGAGGAGAGCAGTGTCCTCCCTCCCCAGCGGCAGCGTGATTTTCTGGGAATTGGGAGCCCAGTCTCCATTCCCCAGCGGCGGATCATTAATGGGCAGGGAATAGAGAGCTCAGTGTCTTTTCCCCAGCGACAGAGTGTTCTATCGGGAGAGGAGCATGTTACCCCCTCTCCCCAGCGACAACTTAGAGTATCCAAAAGGGAGACAGTCGGTCTCCCCCTCCAGCAGCAGAGCTGTGTAACCAAAGGGGAGACAGTCGGTCCCCAGCAGCAGAGCTGTGTAACCAAAGGGGAGACAGTTGGTCTCCAGCAGCAGGACTGTGTATCTAAAGGGGAGACAGTCGGTCTCCCCCTCCAACAACCAGGCTTCAACCAGGCTACCCTCCCAGTAGTGCTGGCAACAGGGCAGAGTGACGCTGGTCTCTGCCCACGCAGCACCCCACCAAGTCAGCATACCCGTACCCAGCACAGCCGTGGTGAGGCACCTGGGCATTGGCAAGCTTCTCCTCTACACAGGTGTAGTAACTATTTATTGTGGGTGGGCTGTGCTGTTGATTGTGTTTTGTGGGTGGGCTGCTGGACTAACAAGGGCACTGACCGGCAGGAGGTCAGATACCCTGTTAGTCTGTTTGGAAAAGGGGAGAGATGTGACGAGACCAATCTCTCCACATTGCATTGGAGAAGCCTGGTTGCTCGCCTGCTGCCTCTGGACTATGGCCCCCTTTTAAAAGACTTTATTTCGCCTGCAGAAAAGCTGTATTCGTGTTTTTCTGCCGGTTGTTTGGTAGATTCAATCTACCGAACAACCGCACAAATGAACAGACCACTGCTTGACCCTTAACATGGAGTCTTGTCTCGTCTTTGGGGGGATTTACTGTATGATGTTAGAGACTGATTGCTAGGAGTGTAAGCCGATTGGGTGCTTTTCCTGTTCGTCTGCTAGCAGCTATTCGTGAGGTTCCAGTTCGAGTGTTTGGAGCATTCCCTTGTATGCAGTTCGAGTGTTTGGAGCATTCCCTTGTATGCAGTTTGGGTGTTTGGAGCATTCACTTGTATGCAGTTCGGGTGTTTGGAGCATTCACTTGTATTCAATTTGTGAGTTTTGGTGATTCTACAGTAGCTGTGCCTGTCTCTGAAAGGGGATTATCGTCTAAGCGGTTTTTACCCCTTTTGTGCAAAACGGTTCGTTACAATGCACTTCGGCGTAAAGAATACACAAGCAACGTATACCCTTAATGGAAACGAATTAGGGATAACAACACACGAAAAGGATTTGGGAATTGTTATAGACAACAAACTATGCAACAATGTGCAATGTCAATCTGCAGTGGCCAAGACCAGTAAGGTATTGTCATGCATGAAAAAGGGCATTCATGCTCGGGACGAGAATATCATTTTGCCTCTTTATAAATCACTGGAAAGACCACATATTGAATATGCTGTGCAATTTTAGGAACCTGTTCTAAAGAAGGATGTTATGGCACTAGAAAAAGTGCAGAGGCTGGCTACAAAATTAATAAAAGGAATGGCACATATCAGCTATGAGGAAAGGTTAACAAATTTAAACCTATTTAGTTTAGAAAAACGTCACTTGAGAGGGGATATGATAACATTATACAAATATATTTGTGGCCAATACAAACCATTGTGTGGAAATCTATTCACAAACCGGACTTTACATGTGTTTAGACTGGAAGATAGAAGATTTAGTCTAAGGCAAAGGAAAGGTTTTTTTACTGTAAGAACAATAAGGATGTGGAATTCTCTGCCTGAAGAAGTGGTTTTATCAGAGTCCATATAGATGTTCAAACAGCAACTAGATGCATTCTTGCAAAAAACAGAATATTCAAGGATATAATCTTTCAATGTAGGGTAATAACTGCTTGATCCAAGGATAAATCTGACTGTCATTCTGGGGTCAAGAAGGATTTTTTTTTCTAGCTTGTTGCAAAATTGGAAGTGCTTCAAACTGGGTTTTTTGCCTTCTTTTGGATCAACAACAAAAAAGAAATGTGAGGAAGGCTGAACTTGATGGACGCAAGTCTCTTCAGCTATGTAACTGTACAGATGTCAAGATAACAGCATAATTAAAAATTCTAAAAGTTGTAAAATTGCATAGTTTGGTTAAAAAAAAAAACTCAAATAAATCAAGTTCAACTTGTCCCACATTGTTTTTTCATTTGATACAAACCAAGGAGATTGGATATACAATTCTTTAAAGGGACACTCCAGGCACCCAGACCAGTTCTGCCCATTGGAGTAGTCTGGTGCCAACTCCCATCACCCTTAACCCTGCAAGTGTAATTATTTCAGTTTGTATAAAGACTATCAGACAACCACTAGAGGGACTTCTGTGTTCTTAAATGACTTTTTGGTTGCTTAAACGATGCTGGACGTCCTCAGGCTATGCACGAGGACCTCCTGCGTCGCCAGCATTCCCGTAGGAAAGCATTGAATAATGCTTTCCTATGGGGAGGTCTAATGCGCGCGCAGCCATTGCCGCGCATGTGCAGTAGATCTCCCCTGCTGGCGGACATCCCCCGCTGGAGGAGTTTGGGCGGAACCTGACCCAGCGTTGTGGGACATCACTGTTTCTAACCTTTCTCCTATTTCCTTAAATCTACCTTTTATTGTCAACCTTCAACCTGACTTTCCTATCCCTTCCTTTATGTCTGATATATTAATTCCAGTCTCTTCTTTTCTTTTGCATGTGTTCCTATCATTTAAGATGGGAATCCTACCTATGAAGTGCAACCAAAATATCTAGCTGTAGATACATATTAGTAAAACTAATAAGTTGATCAAGTCTAGGACAACATAAAGTTAGACACATTAGCAAGGTAGAAGCAAGAATCCCAAGAAATTAACTGCATAAGAAAGGTAGTACCATGCCAGGGCACTGTGGTCTAAATGGATTGTATTATTCTGTGACTGGCTGGAATATAGAATACGCTGATAGAGGGGTATTTGTCATCATTCATCATTTCAGGATTGAAAAATTGATGCAGATCATTAAAGAGAATAAATGCATTGTCAAAGTGATTCAGCAATGTGGGAATATAATGCTTGAGTCTCGATATCATTACAGCTTCACAGTGGCGTTATAGCTTACACTTGGCCAGTTTGATTACAGAGATCAATTGGCCATCATAAATTACGCTACTGTGAAATGGAGTGCTGGCAAATAATCCACAATCAAACTGACCACCACCAGGCTTGACTATATGTCCCTGTCTAGGTGCATACATGAAAACCGTTGTGATGAGAGAAAGCAACTACTTTTTTATTATACACAACTGCCTCTGCGCCTTTTAGAACTTGCTTGGCAAGTTATCTTAAGTAGACTAGTAAAACTGATCAGCAAATTAATGTATAACATTGAACAACCTTGCTTTTTTTGGAATTTGGAGTTTTCTTATAATGAAATGGGTGAATTTAAAGGGTTTATTTATGAGAGTGAGATTCACAGTGAATTCAAAATAAATTTCAAATGTACAAGATTATTCACTAAAGTAAAAATTCAAAGTGAATTTTAAATGTAAGGTCAAAATAGCCAAAAGTTAGCTCTGTTTTCAGTTTGGCTACTCATACCTTAAATCTAGTTTGAAATCCCACCTCAGTAAATATCCCTAACTTCAGTTAAAATAACCAAATTGGAAAACATTATCTAAGCCAGCTGTGCTTTCAGTTCAGCAACTATAGGTTTACATTTGAAACTCCCATTGAGTTCATTTTGAATCCTCATTTTATAGATTTTACTTAAAATTGCCTATCTTAGCATACATATGTCCATATGGTGGAACTGAATCCCTGTATTTGTTTGCTGAGGTAGGTGATTTTAAGTAGCCTTATAAAATATATATATATAAAAAAAAAATTACATATATTTTTATGTGTGCGCTGTTCCTTAATTTGTATTATGTATATATTTCGTGACTACATCAGCACCATTCCTGCAAATGCATGTTCCAGGTGTGCCCCCAGTTGTTTTTTGTCTTTACTATGTAAGTTTGGAATCCAGATCAGATTCCTGTTGAATTGAGCACCCAGCCCCCCAGCTTCAGAGGCCCATTTGGATGTGACCACAGGATAGTAATGTCACTTTTATTATAATTTTCATAGAGTAGATATATGATATGCATTGTGAGTATATACATCAAAGCACTATCACTTTAATTGTTTAGTTTTGAGACAGCATTTTTTTGAATAGCATTGATCACATTAAAAGGGACACTATAGTCATCAAAACAATTACAGCTTAATGCAGTTGTTCTGGTGAGTATAATCATTCCCTTATATTTATGCAAACACTGCCTTTTCAGAGAACATCAAACATCAGAGAAAAGGCAGTGTTTGCATTGCCCCTTATGGACACCTTCAAGTGGCCACTCCTCAGATGGCCACTGGAGGTGCTTTCTGGGGCAGTGCTGCATAGTAGGCAGACCTGCTGTTCAGCGTCTCCACGCTCTGCATGGGGACGCTGAATTTTCCTCATGGAGATGCATTGATTTATGAGGAGATGCTGATTGGCCAAAACAGCACTTGGCCAAGCCCCATACTGCCTCCTTGCTGATTGTAGCCTATCTAATGCTTTATCGGCAATTCTAATTATGTCACAGCGGTGCTGGAAATAAGGTGAGTTCCTGACCCTATCGTGTTCCTTTAATTTTGCATTATATATATTCTCAATGCTCTTACAACAGAGTATTCAAATGCACTTATTTGCTTATTTAGCACTATTTAATTTGTCACTCACGTTGGAATTAGAGTAGGGCCAACCAATATTAGGGTACTGTGAAGTAGTAGTGGGCTTAGAACAATATGGCCATATGGTGGAGCTGAATCCTCATATTTGTTTGCTGAGATAGGTGATTTTAATTAGCCTTATAAAATGTAAAAAAATATTTTATGTGTGTGATGTTCCTTGTTACGAATGCTGGTATGTTAAGTACCCTGTTCACCTATTCCTTCTGAACTGCTAAGCCTGAGTGATTATAGCTGCAGTTCGGGTGTATATACAAATAGATCCAGACGAATGCAGCATCCAAGTAGTTTTTCCCCAGCAAGTAGACAGTTACCTAAACATGAGCCTAGACTTCATGAAGGGTACAACAGGAAAGAATCTGAATTGATGCCAAACTGGCTTTTATGCAAGTCTCCATGCAAGGGGACCTCCCACATGGACCTTGTAGGGGACAGGGACACAAAGGTTACAACCAATAATATTTCAGTGACAAAGATGAACACTCCCACTGCAAACAGACAATCCCCTCCCCTGATAACTCAATCGTCTCCAGGCAGTAAAAACATATTTTCCCCGAAAACTTAGAAAGTACCCTAAAGCACATAGTATCCTCCTAACAGACATATCCCCTGATAGCCCTGATCTGGGTGACCAACATATCAGTTCAGGGGTTTTCGAATTCTATGGAAGTCCTATTTGACCGACGGCACACGAGGCTCCTGCCCAAAACAGTTCCATGAGTTCAGGCAGTGCGGTCGGTCTATTTTGAAAATGTCAAAAAATGAATAAATGCACAAACGGAGCCCCCTGGCTCATAGGAGCGATTGTTCCTCTGGTTCGTGGGAACAAAACTACTGAACGGCACTCTCCTGGCTGTTCTAGAAAAGGAAGCAGGCGTTCATATGTTTTGACTGGTGTTCTGGAAGTCGAGTGTCTGATTTTAGTTCCAGACACTTGATGACCAAGTCCCGCTGCCTCCTTTTGTGCAAACAAGATGGCCGCCGTTTTCTCTCGCAACTGTTGTTCGGCTATATGAACAGCGTCCACAGAGAGCGCGCTCAATCGACAGTTCCCTTTGTAGATATTGAGCCCAGGAGTGGTTGGTGTTTGGTAGTTTCAGCTACCGAACCACTAAAACATAAATAGTCACGAATGGCCATAAAAGTCTCGAATAAAAGGCTCTTTTCACATTCCTTAATCTGTATTATATTCTGCATCCTGAGAAACGATGAAATCCTATTTAGAATTTGTATGTTCAAAAAAAGGGCTTTGTTTGAATAAAGTCTGTAAAGCACCTTTGGAATATGTATTTGCTTTATAAAACTAAAGGAATGCCTACCCCCTTAAATAGCTATTAGAAGATAATAAAACTATGTATTACTGCAGAACAGCAATGTCATCTTCAATATATTTTGTTCATTTGATTGGAGTATAATTAACATGCTGTTTCAGTAAGGCAGAAAGCTTTGTGAAATGCAAACAATGAGTTCAGTTTTAGTAAAATAAAAAGCCCATATACAGTGTAAGATCATGACTGTAATATAGATCTCCATTTTATGACATCTTAAAACTAATCTAAAAATTCCTGCTCCTCCACCAAATGAAAGATCAGTGATATAAAAAATAATAAATATGAAAGTAAAATAAAAAAAATCAATGTATATATTCAACTAGTATTTAGTCTACCTCTAATCTAGGTACATGTTTGTTGATGTTACAAGGTTATCTCTCGATCCCAGGACACACATTATGAATATGTATTTTTCCCCATTCGTTAAGTTGGTCAAATAACAGTAATACACAGATTAGCACCTGTGGGTTTTACTGTATAAACAGGTCTATCTAGGCGAGATGTTACACCGGAACCACGTCTGGAGTTTGGTACTACTATTACTCAAATGAATTATAGTATGGAAAACATCAGGTTTACCCAAACTATAGCTTCTGGGAAATGCCATTTTAGGACTGCCTCATTTACAAAGTTAAAGGCAAGTGGCCCTTGTCACGCCAAGGGTACATAATTCATTGTTGCAAAATAGAATGTTGTCATTAAATGTAATTTGTGTAGTGCATATATGAATTGGCCACTTGGTTGCAAGGTCAGATGACAGATGGGGGAATGTAAACCATCTTCCCCCCTTTCACATTCCTATATCATTTACAACGTGGATTGAACCTTTGATTAATCAAAGAATCTGTAAGGTGTGAGAAGTCACACATAAGTGGCCTGGAAGTCTAGTTCCAATGTAAACTAGCTGACGTCAGCTATATGGCCTCTACTTCTTAATTGATGAGTTTTCTTTGATATGTTAATTAATGATTGTGTTCAAGTATCATATCCAAAAGAAACATGAATACATACCCACAGAATAATAATTAAGCCTATTTTTTTTTTTTTATATTTACAATGGGACAAGCACAATCTTCTAATCAAGCCCAAAAATGATTTTTGTAACTCAACCATACGGGAAGGGATTGTGATGTCCCCTACATTGGGTCAAAAGTAAAATAAAGTGTGACATATCTATGGAATGGAAAAATGGCAACAAATTCATAGATGCCATTATTATTTCTCTGTTAAGTACACAAGAGGAGATAGAACCAAATGTTCCATTTGGATTGATGTTGGTCTGGAACACAAGGGGGTGATCACTTATAGTTACTCTGGGCGAGGCTTGGTAATCCACAGGGTATATATCCAATGATACCAAAGTGTGTATTGTACTTGCTTGGGGGCCAGAATCTAATTTTGAGTGAGTCATCATATCCCTTACCAGATAAGGGTTACTTTGAAAACCTGTGTAAGTGATTATGACTTCTGTTATTTTATCCCTTTTGTTTTTATCTGTTGTTGGTGTAACTAATTTTAAGGTCATCTATATTTTTGTATGCACTGTGACTATTTTTTGCTCATAATAAATATCCCTTTATTAAGTTCTACCTCAGTCTGGTAAAGAATCACGTTACCTGAAGAGACTAATTAGTGTTTGGCAATTACATAGATATTCTGCTAGGTTGTATTTAGTGGGTTTTTATTATTATAGAATAAGCGAAACAGTGGAATCCGGACAAGCCGAATCCCACAGTTTAGAACAGGACAGAATGGGTATAGATGGGCATGTACCCGGATAATTATAAAAGAGGAAAGATGCCTCAGGGTGATTGAGAGGGAAAAAGGCATAAAGCCCTTTCTCTCAAAAAAACTCCAGAGGTATACCCACGGAGAATAATGTTAACTCATAAAATCTGAGGTAAGTAGTGGAAATATAGGTAAATATGAAATAGAGAAGTGAATAAAAGAATGATCTTTATTAACGTGTGTCTGTTCGAGTCATATAGACTCCTTAGCACCGATATCAAAAACTTCTATGAATGAAACCAAAAAGTGTAGGTGATTTAAAAGGAGGGGGGGGGGAGAGGGAGTGGGGAGGGGCTAGCTCCTATGGTATATCAACTAAGTAGTGTCGTTAATACACTGGTCGTAGTATCTTGTATACGGATAGGTATCAGATGGTCAAAATTATTGCTAGAGATTATCAGTTATAGACTCAGGATCAACTATCCGAAGTGAAATACTGCTTGTTCAATAGAGCGAAAATAGTATCATTCCCTAGCTGCCCCAAAGTTAAAAAGAAAGCGTCAGGACGTGCGTGCTTTCCTACGGGAATGCCGGCGACGCAGGAGGTCCTCGTGCATAGCGTGAGGACGTCCAGCGTCGTTTAAGCAACCAAAAAGTCATTTAAGAACACAGAAGTCCCTCTAGTGGTTGTCTGATAGTCTTTATAAAAACTGCAATAATTACACTTGCAGGGTTAAGGGTGATGGGAGTTGGCACCCAGACTACTCCAATGGGCAGAACTGGTCTGGGTGCCTGGAGTGTCCCTTTAAAGAATTGTATATCCAATCTCCTTGGTTTGTATCAAATGAAAAAACAATGTGGGACAAGTTGAACTTGATTTATTTGAGTTTTTTTTTTTTTTAACCAAACTATGCAATTTTATAACTTTAAGAATTTTGAATTATGCTGTTATCTTGACATCTGTACAGTTACATAGCTGAAAAGAGACTTGCGTCCATCAAGTTCAGCCTCCTCACATCTCTTTTTTGTTGTTGATCCAAAAGAAGGCAAAAAACCCTGTTTAAATGGGTGATCCTGCTTGTTGAAGAATAATTTTTTGAGGCATAATTTTCCAATAAAACGGTTAATATCTACAAAAAAATCAAATGTGTTAAAATCTGTTGGTGCAAATTTGAGGCCTTTTCTAAAAAGGTCTTACTGTTCTGTTGTCAGGAATTGGTAAGTCAAATGAAAAATTCCATCTATATTTATTTCTTCCCAGTCTTTTCTCTGTTGTATCGTCCTTCTTCTTCTCCATCTTCCTCTTCTATTGACCTCTGGCATTTCCCTGGCGATTCCCAAGATTGCGTGTCTTGTATCCACCGCATTCTTTTTTTAATTTGGTCCTTCCAAAAAAAAAGAGGATGATGGGGTAACGGGGGATTGAGCTATATGGTTCCTGATGGCTAGTCGAAGCCTTTGGTGACTCTGATCTTCTTACTATCTTTTTCTTTACTGCTGTCACTTTTACCTCTTCCTGATGTTTATAATTTGTTTATGATTAAGCCATATTTTTTATTAAATGAATCTTCCAATTTTAAGCAAATTATACACTACCCCTGTTTTTACTATTTAGTATTTTAACTTATATTTTCCCCCTTTCCCTCTTCACCCAGGGCCAGATTAAGAGCCCAATGGGCCTGGTGCTGATAATTATGACTGGCCTAATTACAGAATCATATCAACCAAAAACAATAAAACACTCCCAAGCGTCATGTATCTGATGGAGATGGTGCTGGAGAGAAAGAAAACAGCAGCTATAAGAAAACACATACCCTAGGCTAATCTCTCACTAATTTATGTTTTCATCTTTCAAGTAAATCCATAACCCCTAACAGCAGTGTCCAGTCAAGCAAGAAGTCAATGGGCAGGGTAAAAGGGTGTGCCACTGACACAAATCACGTAACCTGCCAAAAGGGACGAACATGCCCAAAAAGAGGATATGTCTGCCCAAAGAATTAGAAGGCCAGCCTAGTATGAATGCATGTCAGGCTGCCTGCCAATCATGCAGTTGGCCAACTAAGGGCATACTATGCAGAGAGCACCCTGAGCTTGGCATAAATGCATCTAATGATGCGCTCGCTCAACGCTTTCTAAGGACTGTCCCCTAGCACTCGCTGGTCCATTTGTCTCCTTACCTTCTTACTAGCAGGCAGAAGCTCCTGGTATATAGTCTAAAGCTGTATGTAGTGAGTGTAGGAAAGTGGACATGCCACAGTGTTAGAGAGACCAAAGTCAGCATTACCTTAAAGGATCACTATAGGGTCAGGAACACAAACATGAATTCATGACCCTATAGTGTTAACTCCACCACCTAGCCCCCCTGGGTCCCTCATGCCTCCATAAATATAGCAAAATCTTACTGCATTCAAGCCTGAAGCTGTAACTCTGCTTGCTGTTAGACTCAGAAAAACAAGCAGTCTGTTGACATCATTAGAAGTGGTGGCCTAATCCAATCACAGTGCTTCCCCATAGGATTGTCTGAGACTGACAAATAGGCAGATCAGGGGCAGAGCCAGCATGATTCAAACACAGCCCTGGCCAATCAGCATCTCCTCATAGAGATGAATTGAATCAATGAATCTCTATGAGGAAAGTTCAGTGTCTGCATGCAGAGGGAGGAGACACTGAATGTTTGGATGCATTTTAGGCAGCCATGACCCCCAGGAAGGATCTCTAACAGCCATCTAAGGAGTGGCCAGTGAAATTATCACTAGGCTGTAATGTAAAGACTGCATTTTCTCTGAAAAGACAGTGTTTACAGCAAAAAGCCTGAAGGTAATGATTCTACTCACCAGAACAAATTCAATAAGCTGTAGTTGTTCTAGTGACTCTAGTGTCCCTTTAACTATATTCATTGGCAGCCAGTCCACACAAGTTTTGTTCCCATACATCCCTCTTAAGTTTCCATTCTTAAGTAAGAGTATGTGAAAAGTAGTTAGGGTTTCCACCTTTCTTGGAAAAACATACCGGCCTTACTAATTTGCATAATTAAATATGTATGGGTGACATCGCATGAGTGACATAAGAGAAAATGCTGTAAAATCACCAAAAAACTACTTAGTTTGATTCTGCTGTATAGATGGATTCCTCCCAGTGGCCCCATGTCTCCCAGTGCCCCCATGTGTCGATTACTCCAGGTCTCAGTGTTCCTATGTATCAGTGTCTCAGTGCCCCATGACTCCCAGTGTCCCCTTGTGTCGTGTCCCCAGGTCTCCCAGTGATCCTATGTATCACAGTGTCTCAATGCCCATGTCTCCCTGTGTACCCATGTATCCCAGGGCCCCCATGTCACTAGGAAGACGGGAAGACCTGGGGACACGGGGAGACCCAGGGACACGGAGACACCAGTGACATTGGGAGACTAGGGGACTCTAGCTGGGACGCATGGGGACACTGGGAAAATAGGGGACACTTGAAGACATGGGGACACAGACACCATGGACACAGACACTAAAGACACTTACTGGGGGACATGGGGACATTGAGACATGGGGGCACTGGGAGACATGGGGACAAGGAGACACCAGGGCCACAGACACTAGGGACACTAGCTTGGAGACATGGGGACATTGAGATACGTGAGGCACTGGGAGACATGGAGGCACTAGGAGACATGGGGACGGTGAGACACTGGCAGACTGGAGACTAGGACTAGGCACTGGGAGACTAGGGGGCACTGAGACACCAGGGACACTGGCTGGGAGACATGGGGACACTGGGAGACATGGGGACACTGTGTCCTCATGTGTCTGTGTCATAATGTCTCCCAATGTCCCTTAGTGTCTCAGTGTCCCCATGTCTCCTTGCAGCCTTTCCCCTCATCCCTTACTTCCCTGAGCTGTAGGCTGTCTCTGCAGGGTGGGAGTTGCTGTCTGGACTCTCTGTAACTGCACCCCTGCAGATCAGTGAGTATAGATAGGCAGGGAGGGATATGCTGGAACTTCCTATCCCTGCCTGTCTCCACATACAGCGACCCCTACTGGCCAGTGCTGGTATTGCATAGTAATCTCTTGTTTATACTGAGAAAAATACCAGCATTTGTATTGCCAGTATCACTGTAATATTGGCACTAGCCAGGCAGCCTCAAATACTGGTTGTGCCAATAAAATAAAAGCCAGGTGGAATCCCTAAGAGTAATGTGTGAGAAAAAAAAATGTAAAAAATAAAAAAATAAAAAAATTTTCTTCTTTTTTTTTTAGAAATCAATGGGCCTATTCCATGGGCCTGGGCCTGGAGCTGCAGCTCCATCAGCCCCTATGTTAATCCGGCCCTGTCTTCACCCATATGAAATTGATGGGAACTTTCAAAGTGAATATTATGAATGAAGTTGCACTTGGGAATATTATGGGACATGGCTATGGAGGAGTGCCGTGTGTCGAAGTGGTGGAGCGCAGGGTTGCGTTCCAAAAAGAACAACAGATACAGACCACTCATACTAACTGTGGAGGAAGGTCGGTCACAACGGAGCGCGGCATTGCATTCCAACACGGACGCATGGTGCTGGAAAGACGTCACATGCATATGCGCCTCATTGCCGGACAACGCAGGCGGAACAGGGAACACCTGATGGTGGCAATTTAGGAGCATTTAAAAAGAGGAATGAACCACAGCCCTTTATACAGCAACTGAAGAAGCCTTCAGGAGAGGCGAAACATGTTTTGCTACATTGCTGCAACAGAGACTGTAAGGACTCTTTATCCTATTTATAGAATTTGTTCTTTATTTTACTATATGTAATAATAAAGCATCGTATTCACTATGAACCAATATTGGTGGATTTGTAACTACTACCAAACAGATATAGAAGAGGGAAAAGGACCCCCAAAATGCTATCAAGCTTACAAATTGAGCCTAGCAATCATTGGCTCCTTCCTTGTGAGTGCACTACCTATGCATTAATAGATTTTAATATCATTTGCATATTCTATTGCACTAGTATTTTGTCTTTCTTTTTCTGTCCCCATTTATAGAAATTTATACCCTATGTACCCACTGCATATATTGCCTAACAACTCGATGTGAGATGCTCCACCTAGTGTAAGTTTAAATTAATAAAAGGTATACAGTGCAATAATATGGATTTTTTTATATCAATCAAAATGTAATTTTTTTTATAATTTTTAAAATATTATTTTTAATATTTTATTACCCCAAATATATTCTCACAGGTTAAGAAGGGATTCTGACACTGGTAGCATTGATCATTATGTAGGAACTCTAGTGTAAAATAAACACAATACAATTGCGTTAACTGCAAGAGCCTACATTATAAGAAACATGAATGCAAAACAAATAAAACATGAAACATCAGAATAAAAGGTAGCAAGATTGCCTCTTAGACTCAAGCCTTAAGAAGACATGGCATGCCTCTTGGACTCAGGCCTTCAGGAAACAGGTCAGGTCTCTTGTATTCAGATCTTCAGGAGACAGAAGAAGGTGCCTTCAGGGACAGGATTCTTGGACTCAGGCCTTCAGGAAACAAGGGTAGTCCACTTCAATTCAGAACTTCAGGAGTCAGTGGCAGGTCTCTTGGGACAGTGAGTAGGATCTCTCAGAAATTGCAAGGAGAATACAGGGAACAAGTTCTCCTGGAGACAGTGAGCAGGATACAGGAAGCAAGGTCTCTGACCTTCAGGATATATATGAGGGAAACAGACAACAAACTTAAACTAAAAACAACTTACTGGCCCCCAACAAGGGGCACAACTAGGCTAAGTTTACAGATAATAATTGGCAGACTAAAGCAAACTTGGGACAGAGTCAGATCTCTTCAGTCTGCAACAGCACCACAGCTAGTAGGTGGCACTGTGAGGTAATGCACCAGACACATGCACTTATTGACCAACACACATACTCACTAATTTCCCTGGTAGAGCTGGAGTGGATTCCTTACCTGGGGACCAGTGGGACAGCTGGGCTGGCTCTTGGGACTGCTAGTGCTACTGGGCAGGTGTGCATGCAGGCAAGGGGTGTATAGGCAGAGTAGGCGTCCCTGCATCACTAAGCGGAGCTGAGCAGTACGTTGGCAATGCAAGCTGCCGCCTACCTCGGGAGGGGGAGCAAAGGTGGCCAGCTCTTGGGCCCCCCAGTGCACGAGGCTAACAAGGCATCTGCCTGGGCGTTTGCCGTCCCCTTCAAAGTGCCGCCCAAGGCAAATGCCTTGCTAGCCTCGCGGTAAATCACTGCATATAGTGTGTATAACTGTAGTTAGCATAGTCCTTTAGCTAGAGTGATTAGATTGGAAGGCCCAACCAATTACATAGACATGACTGGTATAATTTTGAGTCAAGTGTTTATTATGGGAAAATCACACAATTGTTATGTGAGTGATGCTTACATTTTTCATTCACACAGATTACACACATGACTACATTTAGGCTATAAAAGTGAGGAAAGGCAAAAAGAGCTTGCTCAATTGCAGGTCAAAACATTGCTCTGCCACTTTGATCCAATAATTCTGCATGTTGCTTGGACACTTTGAGTGCCTGGGGATTGTCCTTTCTTTTCTACAGTTACATACACAGTTACAGGCAGAGACACACACACGTAAAGGTAAAGAGTAGCACACACAATCACTTTTAGTCACACAAACAGTTAGAGGCAGACACACACATAGTTACAAGCAGACATTCACACACACAGTTACAGGCAGACAGTCGTCGTCCCCACACACACACAAGCACATGCACACACA
This sequence comes from Pelobates cultripes, assembly GCA_933207985.1. NCBI lineage: Eukaryota > Metazoa > Chordata > Amphibia > Anura > Pelobatidae > Pelobates > Pelobates cultripes. The sequence goes on along the minus strand of OW240912.1, from coordinate 208,065,808 downwards.
CAGTTACATGCAGACAGAGAGTCACACACACAGTTACAGACAGACAGACACACACACACACAGTTACAGGCAGACACACAGTTACAGACAGTCTCTCTCACATAAACACACACACTGTCATATAATTACTGTGACACCACTTCCTCGAAGTTACTTCCGCGTTCGGAAGTAAGCTCCTTCCATTCTGATGACACTCCACTCACCTGCTTCATAGGGAAGCCGGGCCAAACTTACATTGCTGAGTTATTTTGAACCAAACCCTGTCTCCACACTGAGCCTTCTTGTATCGCTGTTGGAACCACGTACATCTTGTTCACTATAGTAGCTGTAATCTACACGGATTCCTGTATCTACTGACAAACCATTTCAATCACTTGCGGATCGTACCATCTTTGCAACAAATACAGGATGCTCTGGAGAAACCTTAAGTATCAAATCTACTTACTTTAAACATTACTATTATCTGCAAATAAGGATGTTTTACTAAATAAGTATACTTAATTCTACAACCTGCAAATATGGATGTTTCACTAAACAAGTATAATTATTATAACAACCTGCTATTAAAGGGACACTCCAGGCACCCAGACCACTTCTGCCCATTGGAGTGGGCTGGGTGCCAACTCCCGCTACCCTTAACCCTGCAACTGTAATTATTGCAGTTTTCATAAACTGCAATAATTACCTTGCAGGGTTAAGTCCTCCCCTAGTGGCTGTCTACTAGACAGCCACTAGAAGGCACTTCCGGGATCATAGCACAGATTATCTGTGCTATAGCGTCGCTGGACGTCCTCACGCTGTGTGAGGACCTCCAGAGTCGCTAAAATCCCCATAGGAAAGCATTGAAAAGCATTTTCAATGCTTTCCTATGGAGAGGTCTAATGTGCATACGCGGCATTGCGGCGCATGTGCATTAGGTCTCCCCAACCGGCGGGATCAGTCTCCCCCTGCCGGCTGATGTAATAAAGGGGAGGAGTGGCTGCGGAGGAAGAAGCAGCGACATGAGACATGTCGCTACCTCTGGTACGTGACTGAAGGGGTTTTCACCCCTTCAGCAACCAGGGATGGGAGGTGGGATGGAGAGGGGACCTGCAGTGCCAGGAAAACGGATTGTTTCCTGGCAAGGGAGAGTCCCTATAAGGATGTTACACATTACAAGCATATATATTGTTGCAACCAGCATATACGTTTAAATATTGCATCAATCAACATATAAATTTAATCATTACTACAACCTGCAAATAATGGAAATCAATTCCCAAGTGCCATTCATTCACTCTGATTATTAATTGATACTAGGAACCGATTAATATAAAAGAGGACTTTATTATAGAAAATTCCTTTACATGCAAACAAGTTAATTGCATTAAGCTTTCTTTTTTCCTTAATAGCAATCTGGAAGAAAGAGACAATTTGTTTTCAACTGATTCAATAAGAGATAATAAAACCTATTTAGAAATTATCTTGGAAGTTCTCCTTGTTTTTATTAAAGGTATAGTACCAACAATTAATTCTGCAGTTGTGTTCCACAATTCTCTGTCGAAAGATTATTGAATCATAACACACACACACACACACACACACACTCACAGACAGGCAGTCACATACACACACTTACAGGCAGTTACCTCTATCCATTATGGGCTGGAGGGGGAAGCAGGGGATGTATAGTCTCTGGAGACTCGTAGCTGGGGAAGCAGAGACTCCTTCCTGCTTCCTCTTTAATGTGCAGAAGTTACCAGGCAGCAGGTACTGCAAGCTTTTAGCTCCACCCCATCTGACCTTTTAGCTCTACCTCTGCTACTTGTTAAACTCCACCTCTGCTGCTCGTTAAGCTCACCCCACCAGCTGTCTTATGTTCCTTGATAGTCCTGGGTGGAGAATACTGAAATCCTGTGATTTGTGTGGGAATGTGTGAGCTATATTTTTTAGCTACAGGGCACCCCCAGCTGCCATTGTGCCCTGTGCAGCTGCACAATTTGCACACACTTAAGGCTGCCCCTGTATATATACATTATAAAATACATGCAAATGCTATCACATGCACACATTATGCTTAGAGTCACAGCTCTGACTGTGGGTTACACAAAATATCATCCACATACACTTGCAGTGGCAAAGTTACGAAATACTTGGACTTCTCAGCCCAATTATTTTAGTTTGAAAATTAACCTATTGTGTGGGCCTGTATCAAATGCCTTGGAAACCTCCAAGTAGATCATATCCACTGCAACACCCTGATCTGTAATTTTTGACATTACCTATGTTTCTTAAAACCATGCTGATTTTTGCTAATAACAGTGATCTTCCTAATGAATACTTGCAAATTATCCCTTAATAGCCCTTCAAAAACTTTCCCAGCCACAAAAGTTAAGTGCACAGATCTAAAATTTCCAGGCAATGTTTTTGAACACTTTTTTTTATATATATGTTTTAAGGCCATTTGGCCTGTATTTGTGGGAGGGGCTTAAATTAATTCACTCCCCTATATAAGGGACACCCCTTACCTGACTCATATCGCTTGAGGTCAGCATCAGAATGATTTCCACTTCCGGGTCATCCAGACGCCATTTTACCTGATTACTCCATGAGGTTTTCTAAGCAGAGCTGTGTCAGGAATCCAGCCACAGGCTTTTCCGGCCTACCACCTTCTTTCTTCAATCTATCGCTGTGGATGGTGTCCAAGTGACTCACAAACCGTAAGTCGACCTACCCGTTACGCCAGGCATCAGTCCCACGGCACCATGCACGGGTCAGGTCCTCACTTTACTGCTGCATTTTGTCTAAATCTGTCCTAAAACCATTGGATGTTCATGCATATCATTCGTTTAAACTCACTTGTTTATATCTGTCACTGGCTCATTTCGAGCATTAGCATACTCCCAAATGGGAACACATTCTGTTTCAATTGCCTAAACATACTAGGCAATTCTGTGCGTGCATTTCGAATCTCACTGCTCGTTTCGTTTTGTTTCCCTGACATACCAGGCTCACGGTTCGTGCAATTTTCTACCAAACGGGAACTAGTTCATGCATTTACTATTGTACTACACAAACGCTTCGTGCGTTTACAACCCACGAACAGAACTTTGGTTTGTTACAATGACTGTTATTAAGCTATTATGTTCACTTATTGTATATTGTCAAACGGGCACTGTTTGTTTCCCTGTCACACAACTATAATGCTGGGGCATAGCTCACAAACAATGTTTCACATAAACCACACTGACCCCTACAGGTCACTCTCAAAATCTCACGTTAACCTTGCATTTGGATTAACCCCTTAAGGACCAAACTCTGGAATAAAGGGAATCATGATATGTCACACATGTCATGTATCCTTCAAGGGTTAAAGGGTATTTTAACATACAATCAGCATTTCTGACCCCTACTGGTCAACAGCAAAACTGTCTTCACATGTCATATACAATTACCAGCCAATATAAATTACACATAAGATTGTTTTAAACATAACCATAAACCATGAATTAAACTCCAACACAGGCTCAACTTCAGGTTTAATTCACAATAATTTACATTTCACATCAGGACCAACAGTGGTTCTATCAACACTGCCACCTACAGGTCTGTCAAGTACATTGACAATTTTCATGGGGTTTTACAAACACCAAAACACTGACCCTATAGGTCAACAGACAAACAACATTTCACATACCAATCAGTATCAACTACACTGCCACCTATAGGGCACTCGGCAGATCTCCAGTGCACTTGCATTTTGCAACTCCATGTTCACTTGCCATTCAATAAGGCATACAACAATTCACATAGCAAGCAGTATATCAATATCTGTTATAAATACACATATTATTACACAGTAGCACACGCATCTGTATATACGTAACTGGTAATATGGTTCACATACATACGGCACTTAATGGGTTAAGATTGATACATATTTAACCAGTATGGATATGATGTTTAATATTTACATATCACGGCACTTTACTTTCACATATACTGTATGTTTTAAGATAAGCTTGGTCTATGCCATATTTCCTTATGCCATACGATTTTATCCATTCAGGTTACAGTTACTGCTAAAAAACCTATACGGATTGTCAGGTTCAATACCAACTACCAGGTACGTACACCTGCTCACGTAGTTATCCATCTCTTACCTTCCCTGGAATAGTAATAGTGTACCGGCAATTAGGGTTCTAGGGCCCAATAGGTATTACCCCCTTTTTTCTCTGCGTTATGCTTCGGTTAGTGGTCCCGCGAGGCCAACACCCTGCCTCACACTAGGAGGCATACACCCCTCGGGCCACTCGTGAGCTAGGTGCCTCGCATTGTATCATAGAGAGGGCCTCACCTGTCACTCCCCTTCCTATTTTTCTGGTTACTGTCACCGAGAGGCCAACATCCTGCCACAACGTTCGGTGGCCACACAAAATCCCCTCGCGCCAAGCATAGATAGAGCCTCTCAAGCCACTTGGCAACTAGCAGGGCCTCACCAGTCACCAAAAAACACCAAGCCTAATCGTTTCGCCTTACGGCTTAGCTAGCATGCCGGTACAAGACCCCTGGGTACAAATATATAATTGCAATCTTTATTGTTATTTAAGTATTTCTCAAAAAGATGGTAAAGAATCACCTCTTCCTAGCACCACGGCTAGAAGTGATACACCTTCATCTCTTACCTTCCCTGGAATAGTAGTAATGTACTGGCAATTAGGGTTCTATGGCACAATAGGTATTACTCCTGTTTTCTCTGCTTTACGTTTTGGTTAGTGGTCCCGCGAGGCCAACACCCCGCCTCACACTCGGAGGCATACACCCCTCGGGCCACTCGTGAGCTAGCCGCCTCGCATTGTATCATAGAGGGCCTCACCTGTCACTCCCCTTCCTATTTTTTCTGGTTACTGTCACCGAGAGGCCAACATCCTGCCACAACGTTCGGTGGCCACACAAAATCCCCTTGCGCCAAGCATAGATAGAGCCTCTCAAGCCACTTGGCAACTAGCAGGGCCTCACCAGTCACCAAAAAAAACACCAAGCCTAATCGTTTCGCCTTACGGCTTAGCTAGCAAGCCAGTACAAGACTCCTGGGTACAAATAATAATTGCAATCTTTATTGTTATTTAAGTATTTCTCAAAAAGATGGTGAAGAATCACCTCTTCCTGGCACCCCGGCTAGAAGTGATACACCTTCAAGCAGAGGAGATGTGGCTCCGACCTAAGGAGGCGACAAATCCCCTACCCTGCCACAGCAAGGAAAGCAGAGTTATTCAAACTCCTCCATACAGCAACGGACAACACGGAGGGGGAAGGCCCAGCAACACCAACTCAGGTGACACCCAGGCCATGCTAGCCTTACTCATAAACTCATGAGCCAAAAAATTTACGACAGACTGGCAATCTCGAGTCAGTCACAGCCCTCACAAGGCTGGGCCTCACGCTACTGTACAACCAGCACCAACCGAAACTCGGTTACTTGGTTCAAGACGTTAACCTGCACATATGATCCCGGCACATTGGGGAAACAAGGCATATATATGTATGATGATGTATCTATGATGGTCAGACCCAGGGATTCTAGGTAAATCGGGAACTGACCATCCCTTGGTTGTGCTGGCATTTGGAATATGTAGAGATGCTTATTTGTACAGGTACCCATCCAGAAGGGATTTTCTCCCAAACAAACGGGCGAGCACTCTCAGGCTCCAGGTACCAGCACCTCTGAACTACCAGAGACAATTGGTATTAGTAGTTGCATTGCATATAGACTGTTGCATATATGTTCAAATCATTCAGGGCACATGACAAACCATGTGTCCCAATACAACTTACAAATAACGTACTCATCATCTGTACACACCAATGCATTTTCAACACTACTGACTCATCACCCTTCCAGACTTGTAGTAGATTTACTAAGGCTCTGGAGCTTCAAAGGGCTCCCATACAGGTATCATAAACACACCTTCAAGGAATATAGTATGCCCTCACTTAGTCAGCACAACAGAACCGTCGGCTGTAAACACACTCATAGCCAAGATTTGCAGAGGGGTTTTTACTTGGGTTTTCCAATCTCCACCATTTACAATGGCACCAAACACAAACACATTGGTATTGTCACAAGGGAATCTTCCCTTAAACAAAGACTAACCATAGACTTATTGGCACCACACACCTTCGCTACCCCAAGTCTCAACTCCCTCATACCCTCCGAGGAGTTTCCTTACTATACACACCATTGATCTACCTTTACAGCTATCACTCAAGCATGGGTTGAAGCTTCGTTAAGTAAGACCAATATCATCAACACAGTAAACTGCTACCATCTACCCTACAAACTGGCACTTACATGGCATAAAATGGGCAATCCTATCCCCGCTAAAAGCAGCTGCTGTGGCATGGGGTAAATCATGGTCAGGGTCATCAATCCGTTGTTACTCAGACAACTAAGCACATGTCATATCATCAACAAATGCCACTCATCATCCATACGATCATGGTATTGCTGGGGAACTCACTTGGTTGGCCACTTACCACATTTCTTTTACTTTCATGTACCAGGCGGGGGTATACATCCTTGCCGACAATTGTCTCATTTATATTCCAGGCACGTTCATCATACGCTTCCTACAGCCGCCCATACAGTCACGGCCACTCTTTCGTTCCAGAGACAAAATCATGGATTAGACATACTCATACAGCATTGCATGCACTATCCCACCTAGCACTTTCATCCCATACTTGTAGAACGCATAACACCTATTCACCTGGCTTTAAAGAATCTCATTGGAATACGACACAGCTCAACCTGTGTCATAACATTTCTCCTAGGTTTTTCTTCATTTTTTGCCACCTTAAACTAAAACCATCTCACACACCATTAATTATATATTTTACAGGCATTCAACAACACATGATAACCTATGGCCAAAACTACCATAAACTTCATGCTATCATACCAGACAAGAATATACTCAGAGGTTTTCAGGAATCCATCCCCCCACGTTCCTCTCAGATATTACCAATAGCCATCCAACTTTTCCATCCTTATCGGACCTATTAGAGCTACAACCATTCAATTATACTACCAAGTTGGCCATTACCACCATGCACACTGCCTTTTATGCCTTTCTCAGGCCAGAGAATCCACTACCATAACCACCACTCAGACAGATCATTGTCTTCAACGATCCCACGTATGTAAACACATATATCATTACCTATTGGCACTACCACATTCCGAAACGAGTCAACACGCACCAACAGTAGAGATAACATACTATCCTACCCACAACAAATGGTGTCCAGTTGCGGTCCTAGATTCCTACCTTCAAAAATCCTTCAAGGAATTAAATACCGTAATGCATTTAAGGAAATGTCTGGTTAATTTGTATATATTGTTGACTGTATTAAATCTTTGATTATTCTTTTTGCCCTCTTTATTTACAGGCCTACCGTATCGTCGGTCTCGGCACACCACAACCGACTTGCTCCCTTTATACTATCCTACGCTTATGCTGGAACCTTACTCCATATACGGCTATTTGCCCCGAACACAAGTTTTAAGGCCATTTGGCCTGTATTTGTGGGAGGGGCTTAAATTAATTCACTCCCCTATATAAGGGACACCCCTTACCTGACTCATATCGCTTGAGGTCAGCATCAGAATGACCCTCCCACCCACTCCTCATTTCAACACTTTCTCTTTTCTTTCCATTTACTTTACTTTCTTACTCCTTGGTGGGCCCTCTTTATTTACAGGCCTACCGTATCGTCGGTCTCGGCACACCACAACCGACTTGCTCCCTTTATACTATCCTACGCTTGTGCTGGAACCTTACTCCATATACGGCTATTTGCCCCGAACACAAATATATATTGGAACCACATCTGCCTTTCTCCAATCCTCTGGTAGAATTCATGAAAGAAAAGAATTCTAAAATATTAGAAACAGAGATTAGCTAATTTTCACATTTAGCTCCTTAAGTACCTGTGGGTTAATACCATCAGGCCCTGTGGCTTTGTTTACATTAACTTTCTTTAATTTCTGTATCACCTTGAGTCATCCAATGTGTTTCACTTCCCAATAATTCATGCTCCTAGCCTCTAACTATAGATGATAGATTTTACATTCTCTACTTGAGTGAAATCAGTTAACAAGAATAGAATGTGTATGCAATATATATATCTGCTACCTTGTTATATGAAAAAAATATGTTTATGTATACTATGTTCACATTATTTGCACTGTCCTTTTTCAGATATACTACTTTTTTTCTAAATAATTCACTCCACAGGCAGAATAGCCTGTGTCACCCCCTAATTTACTCCCTTTCTATAAAGTTCTGTCTACATTGTTAAATTCACACTTGTTTATAACTGACAGTATAGTAATTTTTTATTTTTTTTTATTAGTGCTCATCGGTAATTAGTCAAACATACCCTGCAGAAAACCCTGTCTGACTTTGACTATTTTAGTTTCAAAACGTATTTGATTTTTTTGGTTCTGTGCTGAAAATGTTGACTGCTATATTATTCTTTTGTGGTATCACTGTTCAAACCTTCAATATATTTAAATTAGTCTTGTTCCCTCTAAATCATCTTTCTGTTAGAGAAATGTAATTGTACTAGTTATGCTATTTACAAAGAGATGGATTAGACAGGTAGCCATTAAACTGCTAGCTGTACAGATAGCATTCATTAGATTTTTCTGGCAGTCAAAAGGTTAAATGGGGATTTTAATCACTCCTAACTAGAGATGTTGCGAACTGCTCGCCGAACTGTTCGCGAACTGTCCACCGGCGAACAATAGCGTGTTCGCGTTGGGCGAACATATACGATTTCCAGTCCGCCCCCTATTCGTCATCATTGAGTAAACTTTGACCCGGAACCTCACAGTCAGCAGACACTTCCTGGCAGGGAGGGTCTGCTGCTGATTGGCTGGAATGTGTCTGCTGACTGTGAGGTTCCGGGTCAAAGTTTACTCAGTGATGACGAATAGGGGGCGGACCGGAAATCGTATATGTTCGCCCAATGCGAACACGCTATTGTTCGCCGGCGGACAGTTCGCGAACAGTTCGGCGAGCAGTTCGCGACCTCTCTACTCCTAACTAGTGATGTCCCGAACGGTTCGCCAAACGGTTCGCCACGGACGGCGAACATATGCGCTGTTCGGTCTGCCCCCTATTCGTCATAATTGAGTAAACTTTGACCCTGTACCTTACAGCCAGCAGACACATTCCAGCCAATCAGCAGCAGACCCTCCCTCCCAGACCCTCCCACCTCTTGGACAGCTCACTAAGAATGCAGCTTGACAATGAATGTAAAATGGATGCTGTCCAGGAGGTGGGAGGGTCTGGGAGGGATTGTCTGCTGCTGATTGGCTGGAATGTGTCTGCTGACTGTGAGGTACAGGGTCAAAGTTTACTCAATGATGACATAGGGGGCAGACCGAACAACTCATATGTTCGCCATCTGTTGCGAACCGTTCTGGACATCACTACTCCTAACGTAAAAACTCAATTTATAGTCCTGTTTCTGTTTAATTTGGAGTGTTATTACAACACATTAAATAATGTACAGCTGCAAAATGCGTGCTGCACACTGGTATGCACTTCTGATTTGCTTCCAAATATATATGAAACCAAGAACGCACCTAAACATGCATACATTATAGAAGTGGTGTGCTAAGGAGGGTGGGGGAGTTTGCCTGTGTGTGTGAATGTCTATCAGTGACTGCGTCTGTGACTGTCTGCTTGTGACTGTCTGCCTGTGACTGTCTGTAACCGTATGTGTGTGTGTCTGTGGCTGTCTACCTGGGACTGTGTGTGACTGTCTGCCTGTAACTGTGTGTATGTGTGACTGTTTACATGTGACTGTGTATGACTGTCTGCCTGTGTGTGTGACTGCGTGTCACTGTCTGCTTATGACTGTTGTGACTGTCTGCATGTCACTCGGTGTGTGTGATGGTGCCTGTAATTGTGCATGTGACTGCCTGTAACTGTGTGTATCTGTGTGTGACTGTCTGCCTGTAGCTGTGTGTGTGTGTGTGTGTGTGACTGTCTGTCTGTGACTCTGTGTGTGACTGTCTGCCTGCAACTATTTGTGTGTGACTGTCTGCCTGTAACTGTGTGATTGACTGTGTGCCTGAGACTATGGGGGCAATATATACAACATACAAAATACACAATCCGGCGCACTCACTTATTCACCAAACAATGATTTCAAATCTTACAGATTATAATAGTTTTATTATTATTTGTCACAGGTGCCTCATTCAAGGACCCTATTTATCCTTTACTTGCAGAGAGTCCCAGGAGGAAGTATTTCCCAAGTAAGTGGATTAATTAATTAATTAATTTTGCCTAGGTGAGGAGTTTTTAAATAAAACTATTACAATCTCTAAGATTTGAAATCATTGTTTAGTTAATCATTGTTTATGAATTGTTTATTTTGTCTGATATATATATAAAAAAAAAATATATATATATATATATATATATATATATATATATATATATATATATATATATATATATATATATATATATATATATATATATATATATATTCAAAAGAGAGTAGGTGCACTTGCAGGTTTATCAAGCTACTTTAAAGGGGTGAGTGCCAAGGTTACACATTTAAAAAAATAAATCTTTATTTATACATTTATATGTTATATATTTTTAAATATAATTATAATATTTTTATTTATAATATAGATTTAATATAGATTTTTTTTTAAAACTGCTCCTTCTCTTTTTCCTTCTTTTGCTTACTTCTCACTTGATCTGAAAATAAAATAAAATTAATATAATTTAGTGACTGTACCCTAGCTGTTAATATTTTCTTTGTCATTTAGAAGCATGGTTTAGTTAGTCTGTAATTTGGATTTATTTCAGCTTCCAAACCAGTTGAATATCTAACGGACCAAGTTTTCCTGAATTGCAATTTGTTCTGAAACGAATCTCCAAGTCTAGCAAATATTTTGTGAGATACATGTTCAACCTATCTCTAATCTATACTTTCCTCTTTCACTATTTCTTACTTTCATTCATCCTTTTTGTAATAGTAAGTATACTTTATTCATATAGCGTCAATAAGTGCATGTTGAACAAAAAGGTGTCAGTATATTTATATCGGCAGACATTTTGTGTTAAGATAGAAATTAAAAGTGTATACTGCCAATCACCCTAACAACAGAGGTGACTCCATTTTGTATTACAAGGCTAAGACAGACACAAGATTTCTCTCTCTCCATCACTCTATTCTTTCAAGTCTAAACTAAGGAATGCGACTTATGTAAACAAGACAAGAAAACCAGACAGAACCAAATGACAGATAACACTAAGTAATTAATTTTACTTTCTAAAAAAAAATGAATGGAACATTACTAGTTCCTTTGTAAGAGAAAGGGTGAAATTAAGGTTAGGAGGTGTCAAATCTAATTTTACGACCGAAATTGCATAAGAGATAACAAAAATTATGTGAAACGTATCACCAAATTCACTTAACCCATTATACAAAAAGGTAAATGGACCACCTGACAAGAATTTTCTTTGATGTAATTGCGCCACCAACTGACCAAAAACTAGATGATAGTCTGTAGGGAAGACACACCTACAGTTCCCTACTGGTCCTATCAACTAGTGACGTGCAGAGAGTTTTCCCCTTTGAAAGTAAGGACAAAGGGAAGAGAGAGACATTCTGACTCTAAACACTCTCTTGGACTCACATCTAACAGCTAAGATCTGACATCTGAATCAAAAGATCTACACACTTAATGGTTATATTTTCCAACTAACACAACTTCAGAACTTCAGAATTTTTCTATTTTCCACAGTTCTCATCATACTTGCATTCGACATTCCTGGGACATATCCACACATATGATATCAAATCTACAACATAACTGGTAATTATGCTGGTTTTATTTAATTAAATTTTATTAATATTTACTAATAGCAGGAATATATATCTGGATTAATATTGGTCAGATTTCAATTTTACCACATGACAGCAGGCTTTGTATTTGCATAATCTTTCTTTACTTAACAACTCCAGCAGCACAGATCAATCAAAAATTTTAACCAATCAGAATCAAGAAATGTTCTACATATGTCTTTGTGGTGCCTGCCTCTTCCTCTTTCTTTGCTGCTCCAGCTAGAGTACAGGTCAGAGTATTGATTCTCTTACATTCTACCTTATGATTTTTATTTTTTATTTTTTTTCAGTTTGTCTTTATTTTCTTAAGGACAAGGTTTTGGGATACAGAAGAAAAGAGGAAACATTCAATTGTTACATATAAGGGTTACATAACATTATGTGCATACGCACATACCTTTATCGATATTTTAGTACTATTATAGTTGCATGTTGGAGTTTAACATTGGTTCCACTAGATGTTACTGGTTTGGTGCCAGTAAAATGGTGTTGTTGTCTCTATCTAGAACCATATAAGGGGTTGGGGATCAACTAAGGGTTGGCAACTTGTCGGGGGTAAGGGGAGTTGTAAGGGGGGAAGGGAGGTGGTGGAGGTCTAACGGGGTCCTGCCTGGTACGGTGGTTATTCCTTGGTTCCTTGTGCTCTATCTTTGTATAAGGGGGTTCTGCGTCCTGCCTTATTGTCTAGACCTCTGGATTTCTAACCTAGGAGTGCTTAGGTGACCTTTTGCCCTGGGGGTCGTTTTCAGAACTCTGTCCAGGGCTCCCATCTTTGGAGATATTTATACCGTTTCCCCAATGATGTCCAGTGGATTTCCTTTAATTCTCTAGTTCGTTCTACCCTTTGTACCCACTGCTCTTTGGATGGTGTGCTGGAGTTCCGCAAGTGTAGCGGGTAAGAGCATTTGCTTCCCCCAGAAGTGGTGTAGCAGCTGTTGCTTATGAGTTTCCGCAAATGTACGAGGCCAGCCTAGCAGAACCTGGGATGGGGTTAGGCGAGTCGGTGGTTCCAGTATTTTAGTTATTTCAGAAAGTATGAGGAGCCAAAAACCTTGTATGTCTCGACAACTCCACCAAATATGTTCTATATCACCTGGACTATTTGAACATCTCCAGCATATGTTACTAATAGAAGGCCAAATTGAGTGTAGCAGGACTGGAGTCCTGTACCACCAGGTGGATCTTTTATAGAAGGTCTCCCTGTGTGCCACACTGATCGTGGTTTTGATACCCGTTTCCATGATACTTGACCAGTCTTTTTCAGAAATATGTATACGGAGGTCTTTCATCCATTTCTATTGGAATAACAGTGGTTTGTGCTCACCATCGGCTCCCTGAAGGAAGAGGTATATTTTAGATAAGGGGCATTTAGGGTCGCTCTCTGGGCCACAAGGATGCTCAAAGGGTGTGTCTGCTCTCTGTTTCCAGAGAGGAATAACGGTTCTTTTTAAGAAGGTCTCTATCACAAAAATGAGCATGTCTGTATGGTCAATACATGGCCCTGACAGTAGGTGGTTCTCCCAAGATCATTTCGGTTATGTCTGGGGTGGATGACCCCGTGAGGCGGGTAAGGAGTGGTCCCCCGCATCCTGCCTGAAAGTCAGGATTGTCTGCTATAGGGAAGAATCTCGACAGTCCCGGTGACAATCCCATAGGTCTTTGTACCTTCTCCATATTGTGAGGACGTTGTGTGTGAGTGGGTGCCGTGTAGGAGTGAGCTCTGTAAGTTGGCATGTCTGCCGTGGCAGAGTGTGTAGGGGGACTGATGTAAAGCTCTGTTCTAGTGCGTACCATAATTTTTTCCTGTTGGTATCTGTCCATTCGTTTAATCAAGTGAGCAATACTGCCACATAGTATTTGTATAGATGGGGAAGCCCTAGTCCGCCCCTGCCTGTGGTGGAGGTCAGTGTGGTGAGGGCTATCCTTGCTGGTTTGTTGCCCCAGATGTAGTTGGTGAAAGTTGTCTGCATCTGTTTGAAGAATGCCCCTGGGAGAGGAATAGGTAGGGCCTGGAAGAGGTATAGTATTTTCGGAAGAATCATCATCATTTTTAGAATGCTGATCCATCCCATTAGGGAGAAATAAGGTAGATCCCACTTTTGTGGGTCTCGTTTAATATTGTCTATGAGGGGGGGTAATTTAGTTTGGATAGGCTTTTGGGTGACGTGATGAGTCCTATCCCCAGATATGTCAGTCCTGTTTGAGTCCAAGGGAAAGTATGCCTTTGTTGAATTCGTGTTTGCAGGGTCGGAGGTACCGAAATCCCTAATATTTTGCATTTGTCTGCATTAATCTTAAAGTTCGAGAGGGATCCGAAGGTGTGAATCTCGGTGATTATGTGTGGTAGTGTTTTAGTTGGGTCTGTGAGCGTGAATAGGACATTGTCCGCAAATGTGGATACCTTCACCTCTCCTCCATGATGTCAATATCCCTGTATTTTAGTGTGGGACCTGATTGCTGTCAGGAAAGGCTCCATGGCCAAGACAAATAAAAGGGGAGAGAGGGGGCAGCCTTGGCGTGTGCCGTTGCTTATTTGAAATGGTGCAGATAAGTGGCCGTTTACTCTGACATTGGCTGAGGGTCCCCTCAATCTTGGGCACATCCCCAAGACCTCTAGGACCATAAATAAGTATGACCAGTCAACCTTGTCGAAGGCTTTTTCAGCATCAATAGCCATCAGTAGAGTTGGTGTTTTAGTCACCGTTGATCCATGAATGACGTTTAGAATTTTTGTGGTATTATCTCTAGCCTCGCGTCCAGGCACGAAGCCCGTCTGATCAGGGTGTACTAGGTTTGGTATAAGAGGCTTGAGCCTATTGGCTATCATTTTCACCATTAATTTTAGGTTTAGATTTATTATATGGGCCTATAGCTACCACATTTTGTGGGGTCCTTGCCTGGCTAGGGATGATAGTGATAGATGCCCGTAGCATTGGAGGTGGTAGAGGAGTTTCATGGGTTAGGCCATTTAATGTTTTCAGAAAGTGAGGGGACAGTTCTTGTGTGATTGTTTGGTAGTATCTTGCTGTCAGTCCGTATGGGCCGGGCGTTTTACCTTTCGGCAGTGCCTTAATTGTGGAGAGCAGTTCTATATGTGTAAACGGTTCGTCCAGTGCATGTGATTGATCGTCTGGGATCTTGCGTGGGAGGTTTGTAGAAATATATTCCCTCAGGTTGTGGGTTTGTTCATTTGGGGGGGTTAGGTTATATAGGTTTGTGTAGAAAGCGTTGAACGCCTTGGCTATATCATCCATAGTGTTATGTTGTCTACCTGTATCATCTGCTATTTTATCTATGAATGATCTCTGCTGTTTGTCTTTCAAGGCTCTGGCCAATAGTTTCCCACTTTTGTTGCCATGAAAAGAAAGTGCCTCTTGTCAGTTGAACTGATCTATATGCCCTTGCGGTTAGTAATGATCTTAATTCTATTCGTAGGGCTGTTAATTTCTGAAAGTTTTCATTTGTGGGATCTTGTTTGTGTGTGGCCTCGGCTGAGTGTATGTCTGCTGTGAGAGAATCCATTTTGTGAGTTTGTTCTTTTTTGATTCTAGAACCTCATTTAATAAGGGTACCTCTGATAACTCCTTTGTGGGCTTCCCAAACCCAAGGGTCTGATATCTCAGTGTTCCCATTGTCTATAAAATAGTTGTCTACAGTCTGTCGCAGGTCGTCTAATACTCTGGGGTCATCCAGGAGGGTTTTGTTTAGTTGCCAGTGTGTGGTGTGCTTGGGCTCTTTCTGGAGGGTGACCGTCAGGGATATTGGGGCGTGGTCCGACCACGTGACGTTACCTTTGGATGCTGTAACAGGTCACCTGGCACCCCGACTGGGTACCTCCGTTGAAGGATGCTCCTAGCGCTTCCTGAGGACTCCAAGCACTGCAGCAGACACCACAACCACCGAACCGAAGAAGCATATGAATGCTCTCAAGCATTTGAATGCTGTAAGCAGCTGAACAGGAAAAGCATACAATCAGCTTACACTCCTGGCAATCAGCATACAAACCAATTCCCCCAATAACGAGACGACACTTCGTTTTGAGGTCAAGCAGAACTGCCTGTACTGGCACATACAGCCTCTTTTATTCACAATATGTGAATGTAATGCATGCTTTTCAAGTTATGAATAATGTGGCAAAATTGTATTTCTCTGCTTGTTCTAAATTACATTACCCATTGTGTAATGTAATTGAATCACATGCAGAGGGGAGGAATTTGTGTGGGAGTGTCTGAGTGTATTGTATGTGTTTATTGGTTGTGTTCCAAAACCCTGTGGGTGGTACTAATGTGTAAGAATGTGTACATAAGCACAATAAACCCACAGCTCTGTCTGTTCACTGCTTGACCCTCAACACGGAGCTTTGTCTCGTTCTTGGGGGGATTTACTGTATGCTGTTCCAGTTTGACTGCTAGGAGTGTAAACCTATTCGTATGGTTTTTCCTATTCGGCTGTTTACAGCATTCGTATGGTTTCCTGTTCGGCGGATTGGTGTTCTGCAGTAGCTGTGCCTGCATCTCTGGAAGGGGACGATCGCCTAAACAGTTTTTAACCTCTGGTGAGCAAAACGGTCCGTTACAAGAGGTAATAGTGTGGGTCTTGTTTTGGAGGTTGCCTGTCAAATAATGACTGTATCATTGGGTCTGGCTAGGATGTGGTTAAAAAGGGTGGTTAGGACCTGTATGAGGTTTTCTGTGACACCCTCCTCACTCTCCGGTTGGCCCATCTCCCCTCAAGTTATTTCGCGCCCTTGGTTATCTACATCCTCCAGTCTCCTTTGTAGGTACCTTATTGCTTCTGCGTTTGTCTCCTGAGTGGTGTATGATTCAGCCAATTGTTTGTCAGTGTTCTCTGCTTTTTCCTCTGGGGCCTGCACTCTGGCTCCGAGCTGCTGCACGTCTGCATTCACTGCCTGGAGTTTCTCACCAAAGCTGTTCTCCAGTTTCTGAAACATTGCTGCCAGGTCAGTTTTTGAGGGTAATTGGGTCAGCAAAGCCCGGATATCATGTTCATCTGTGGAGCCTTCTGATGCCGTCGGGCTTGATGGCTGGCTGCCTCGTGTTTGTGTTGCGGGTGCCATTTTGTCCCGTTTTTGTGGGTCCATTTTTTCGCCGAAATATCGACTCAGGGAGATTTTAGCTTACGGTGTGTCTGCTGTGGGGGCATTCCCCATTGCATTGCGATGCTTTTTAGTTGCCATTGGGGGTTTGTTGTGCAGTTTTCCCCCTATATCTTCCGGTCAGGGCTGGAGCTCAGCGCTCATGCATAAAATTATAAAATGCCAGGAAAAGTACTAAAAAAAGTGTATATAAGTACAATAAAATAAGTAAAAGATTGGTCCTATAAAAGAGGTAACCAAAAATTACTTTTATTGTTTAAAATACACTATTTAAAACCATTAATGCGTTTCACCTATGAGGTTTTTTCAAAATGGTAATAGAACAATATACCTGGCTTGAAACAGTATTTATAAGGAAACTGAAGCGTACAACCAAAATTGTATATTAATCCAAAGCAAAACTGAAAAGTTAGAGACAGACACTAAACATATCAAAATAAAAAAATACATTAGAGATAAAACAGATTACTCAAGTAAACAAGTACGCACTTATCACCTAAATAGAAGATATACTACACAAAATCACCAAGATCTTTCTCAAACCAATAGACACTATACAAGAACAGACACATTTCCCCAAACAAGAAAAACTACCACCAGCACTCACCAACTAGACTATCACCAACATCAATATCACAACTATGCTAAAAAGAAACCTTTACAGTCACCTTATAAACAACAGCGACCACATAAATCACATACTGAATCTTACTCTGGTGCTTTGGCCAAATCCCAATACCAATCTTTTCAAACACTGCCACATTACAAACAGAGACATATACATTCTCCACAAGCCAAAAAATATCCTTAAAACACACACTCCTATAAGAGATTTTTCACCCAAACCACAAAGATCAAGATACATCAACGATCGTATTGAACATCCCAAATCACCCATTATCCCCCACCATTCCAACAGATACCAATTGCTGTCAATAGACTCTGAATTCGAAAATGAGGATCATTTTTTAGAGATCCGCACTCACCCAAGCACACTAAACCAAACACCTCACCCGTCACAATCACAAAAACGTGTTCTAAGCTTAGAGGAAGAAGTGGTAGACGGGAACAAGAGAGAAAGATTAGAAAGACAGTAAGCCCCCAAAAGGATTTAAATAGTGGGATCTTTAACCTTTCTCAAAAAACCTTGTCCATTGCTCAGCTGCCGGTTTTAAACAAAGGTCTTAAGTTTGCTCCAACTAACGCTTTCAAACCGTTTGAAGCTTTTATTGACATTAATAAATTTGTCCGCAAAGCCTCTTTAAAACGATACTTTATTGAAAAAAACGAAGAAAGTTCAATTCTCAGTGCCAACAACCCTATTCCACTTCCTTCCCCAACTCAAAATAATCACATTATAAACACATATTTTAAAGAAAAGTCAAAATTTTACCCAGCCTTTATGAAGACTGCTCCACTATCAGTATTCGAAAAACTGGCTACTAAATATTTAGAAAAATTACAGACCAATAAATATGATAAACACAATTTAACAAACAAAGAAAGGAAAGCACTCAAAGAGTTACAAGATGATAATGATATTGTTATAAAACCAGCTGACAAAGGAGGAGGTGTAGTCATCATATCTAGCGCCATGTATATAGAAGAAGCACACAGACAGCTAAATGACACCGATGTCTATGACAAACTCCTATCAGATCCAACTAATACCATTCAAAATATTTTATCTGTCTTTTTAAACAAAGGTGTATCTCAAGGTATTTTAACAAAACAGGAGTTCAATTTTTTAGATAAAAATTTCCCAAAATCCCGGTGGTTTACTTCTTACCTAAAATACATAAAAATGTAACAAATCCCCCCAGCAGACCAATAGTGTCAGGTATAGGCTCGCTTCTTTGCAACCTCTCACAATACATTGACACTCTTCTCCAACCTGCCGTTAAGAAAATGAAGTCATACCTCCAGGACTCTATGTCTCTTATAAACTTTTTAAATAATTTAAAATGGAATCCCAATTTTATTTTAGTTACTTGTGATGTCCAATCCCTTTATACTATTATACCCCACAATATTGGATGTGAAGCTATTAAAAATATTTTAACTAAAGAAAACAGAATTTCCGAAAAACAAATTGATTTTATCTTAGAGGGTATTAACATCATTTTAAAAAACAATTATTTTTGGTTTTTAAATTCTTTTTATCTCCAGAAAAGAGGAACTGCCATGGGTACTAGGTTTGCCCCAAATTATGCCAATTTACTCATGGCAGATTGGGAATCTACAGCCATCTACGACGGAGAAAAGTTAGGGGCAAACCTGGTCTCATATTTTAGGTATATAGACGACCTCTTTTTTATATGGGATGGACCCGAAGACAGCCTTATTTCTTCTATTAATGTTCTTAATACTAATAACAGAGGCATAATTTTAACTCATGAATTTAGTAGAGAACAAATCAACTTTTTAGATCTTAATATATTTATTAAAAATGGACAAATCCACACTAAAATTTTTTTCAAAAAAGTTTGTGTTAACACAGTAATTGACAAAAACAGTTGTCACTACAAACCTTGGCTCGACAGTGCCCCAAAAAGCCAATTTTTAAGACTACGGAGAAACTGTACAGAATTAGAAAGTTTTAATGAACAAGCTGATGTCCTAAAAAATTAATTTATGGAAAAAAATTATTCAGAATCAGATCTATTAGAAAATATCAATGAGATAAAAAAAAAAAATAGGGACGAACTGTTAATATATAAACCTAAAATAAAAAATGATTCTATCTCTCTCCCCATCACTTTTAACTATAACAACAAAAGCAGGGAAATAAAAAAGATTATTAAAAAACATTGGCATATTTTAGAACATGATGAGAAACTGTGTAAAATGATCCCAGAAAAGCCAAGTATAATCTTCAGGGGAGCCTCTAATTTTAAATCGATTTTAACTACCAACTTCACTAAAACAATCCCACCAAAAAATTCATTATCCTTTTTTCCTCAATCCATAGGTTTTTACAAATGTAAAAATTGCATTGTATGTAAAACTGCTGATTCGACAATGCCATCAAAAATGACAGAATTCACCTCAAGTAGAATAAAAACTACTTTTAAAATAAAAGAATTTATAAACTGCAATACTAAAAATATGATTTATCTATTGGAATGCCCCTGCGGCTTCCAATATGTGGGGATGACCACTAGATGTCTAAAGACCAGAATCAGTGAACATTGTAGGAATATAAAAAACGGATACTTAAATCACTCTGTATCAATACATTTCTTAATCCATAATAAAGATCTGAAAATGTTAAAATTTATTGGTATAAAAAAATGTTCAATACCTTGGAGAGGAGGTGACATAAAAAACATTTTAGGAAAAACAGAAATGGAATGGGTCTATAGATTACAGACCCTTATACCTCAAGGTCTCAATGCAGACTTTGATTTGCAAATTTTTTTATAAAAGAACATTTTCCAATATAATATATTGCCTGTTCTCATCTGCCATATGTTTTTTAAGTTTTTAACAAAAAACAACTCTTTTTAATATTTATATTTATTTTTATTTCTTATAACCATGTTCTAAAAATGGATCCTATTTGTTTTTTAAATCATGCTCAAGTATGTCTTATTTCTGATACTTATCTCTGTTTTTAATGACATGCTGTAAAATGTGATTTTTATTTATATATATTTTACTAAAAATGAGAGCAGCTGATAACAGGATTTTCATTGTCCAGCTTGCTCCCATTTTTTCCTTAGCACATAGTGACCGGCATAACTACATTACCCAGGGAGCACTGCTCTCTTATGCCGGTCACATAGTACCCATTACAGCAGATCGATCCGCCTAACTACATTCCCCAGGGAGCACTGCTCCCTTATGCCAGTCCCACAGTCCTTAATTGCGGCTTAGTGATCTGCCCATGTCCTGCGCATGCGCACTGCAACTTCTGATTGCGCATGCGCACACAACCTCCGATTGCGCATGCGCACGGCAACCTCCGATCGCGCATGTGCACAGCAATCCCCTAAGTCCCGATCATGTGACCATTAAAGTTAAAACATAATAAAGCTAACAGTGCTTCGTTTCACAAAAACAACTACATTTTATGATTTATGAAAGTTAATTTTATGCAACAAAATAGTTTATCTGTTTTGAACTTGTAAAATATGATTGTTTTAATACTTGTTTTTAATTGGTGCAAAAAAATTTGGCGCCAAATTCAACCACTGTGTGGTTGATCTAAAAAGTTGATTTGTTCTCTACTAAATTCATGAGTTAAAATTATGCCTCTGTGATTAGTATTAAGAACATTGATAAAAGAAATAAGGCTGTCTTCGGGTCCATCCCATATAAAAAAGAGGTCGTCTATATACCTAAAATATGAGACCAGGTTTGCCCCTAAATTTTCTCCGTCGTAGATGGCTGTAGATTCCCAATCTGCCATGAATAAATTGGCATAACTTGGGGCAAACATAGTACCCATGGCAGTTCCTCTTTTCTGGAGATAAAAAGAATTTAAAAACCAAAAATAATTGTTTTTTAAAATGATGTTAATACCCTCTAAGATAAAATCAATTTGTTTTTCGGAAATTCTGTTTTCTTTAGTTAAAATATTTTTAATAGCTTCACATCCAATATTGTGGGGTATATAATATAAAGGGATTGGACATCACAAGTAACTAAAATAAAATTGAGATTCCATTTTAAATTATTTAAAAAGTTTAAAAGAGACATAGAGTCCTGGAGGTATGACTACATTTTCTTAACGGCAGGTTGGAGAAGAGTGTCAAGTGTGTATCCTTATAAATACTGTTTCATGCCAGGTATATTGTTCTATTACCATTTTGAAAAAACCTCATAGGTGAAACGCGTTAATGGTTTTAAATAGTGTATTTTTAACAATAAAAGTTATTTTTGGTTACCTCTTTTATAGGACCAATCTTTTGCTTATTTTATTGTACTTACATACACTTTTTTAGTACTTTTCCTGGCATTTTATAATTGTATTTTTTCTTTTAAGCTTTTTAAATATTTTTCATAATTTGTTTTTACGATATCCTGTCTCAAAGAAATCCTTAGGTGGGGATAATTCCACCAACACTGTGGTAATAGAGCAGTATCAATCTGCTCTATCTTTGTAAGTATATCTTATTTTATTTATCTCATTTTTGTTCATACTGAGAGCACTATTACTGTTTTATACATTCTGTGGAACCGGACGGAACGCAGCCGAATAGACGGACCTACCTCTCCAGCATACCCATCAGTGGGGAACATACCATCAAGCGTCTCTCACACAAGAGCCGGTCTAAACTACAGCCAAGCAATCCATAGGTGTGGATAATTCCACCAGCGCTGTGATAATAGAGCAGTATTTCCTGCTCTATTTTTGTGAGTATTATTTCATTTATTTTATTTTATTTTTAATTGTTCCTAATGAGAGCACTATTTGCTGTTTCATATATCCCGTGGGATTCGACGGAACCCAAGTCGGACGGACGGACCTACCATCCAAGTATATCCTGAAGTGGGGATTATACCACTAAGTGCCCTTCATCCCAGAGCTGGCCGTAGCTCTGTCAAATGTGAGTTCCAAATCCTGATTCTGATTTAATTTTTTATCCTTGGATTTACAATACTTCACTATCGGCAGTTCTCTTTGTGTTTCTTATTTACACATAAATGGATGATTTCTAGCCCGGACGGAACCAACTCCGAGGACTGTAATCATATCTGATATCAGTGAGACTGTTTTTTACTTCATTTTATTCCATTTGGAATTTCTCTACTTTTTCTCTATTTTTTGAAAAATTTGTACGGACATTAATTTTATATGTATTTTAACTTGAACCTATCTATTAGTTTTTAGTACTTGTATATACATGTTTTATACTTATTAATTTCCCGTGTACTATCTAACAGTGCAGCCCTAAACTCCTTTTATTTATTTGTCTATTTTAAAGGGTTTCTGAGGGATTCCCTTTGAGGGTTGCAGCTTTTCCGTTATTAAGCGCAGACTCTTCCCCCTCTACTTTTTATATACCCTACAGTACTGGAAGCTTTCAGCGCTTCCCACCAACTCAGGTTGTGGCTCCTCCATATGCAAGCCTGGAATGGGAAAACTTCTGGTTTCTCACCAGACTTCGTGGTAGAATCAGATGCCAGCCTTTGGGGGTGGGGGGCGCACTGTGCAAATTTCTCCACAGGGGGCTCATGACTTCACAAGGAGTCCGAGACACACATCAACTGCTTGGAACTGATAGCGGGCTCCTTTGCCATCAAGAGCTTGGCCAATACATGTCTAATTGTTGTATTCTACTGCGCATGGACAATGTGTCAGCGGTACATTACATCAATTGCCTTGGAGGAGCCCGATCCTGAGCACTGTCGGAGGCGACCAAAGAAATCTACACCTTTTGCCTGGCCAGGAACATCACGCTCAAGTCGGAATATGTACCGGGGACATCGAACCTCACGGTGTACTGGTACTCCCGCCACTGGAGGGACAACAGCGTCTGGCAACTGAATGTGGAAGTCTTCGAGTCTCTGATGCTACACAGGAGTCCACTAGTGATAGATCTCTTCGCGTCCAGAACGAATCACCAACTGCCCAGGTTTTACAGTTGGCTCCCGGATCCCGAATGCGAAGCCGTGGACGCTTTCCTTCAGGAATGGCCACCCCAAGGGGCCTATGCATTTCCCCCATTCTCCTTGATAGCGAGGGTACTCCACAAGCTACTGACTCAGAGGACGACTATCCTGTTGATAACCCCACTATGGCCGAGCCAGGCATGGTTCCCGGACCTATTGGAACTGTTGTGCTATCACCTAATGTTGCTTCCACTTTTCCCATCTCTACTAACCAACCCTCAAGGGGAGCTACATCCGCTCATCATTTAAGACCGGCTCCATTTGGTGGCCTGGACGGTTTCAAGGGATATTGGGACGTCGGCGGATTATCACAGATGACAAAGGAACTCCTGTGGGATTCATGGGCCCCAGGCACTCGACGAGAGGTCATTTTGTTACCTTTCACATGTTTCTGTTCCTTTCAGTATGAAAATTGGCTACTTAAGCTAAACTACAATGGATTACTGGCCATTTCCATCTGTTGTTGAAGAAGTTTCACGGATCCACTACGTTATGGACTTTGTTCTTGTTTGTTGTTCTACTAGTTTCGCTTCAAAGAAAGAGGAAGAGGCAGGCACCACAGAGACATATGTAAAACATTTCTTGATTCTGATTGGTTAAAACTTTTGATCTATCTGTGCTGCTGGAGTTGTTAAGTAAAGAAAGAATATGCAAATACTCGCTTCCTGTCATTACTAAAATTAAGATTATAGGTACACTCCATTAGCATAATCTACAATTATTAGAAATCATAATTAGCTAAGGAATATATAGTTATAAAAATTCCATTCCTGCAGGTGGAATAAAGATAATGATATATTAACGGTAAATTTGCCAAATGTTAGCATACCAAATATTTTATCCAGAGGTATTGACTTGTTCTGATATCAGATAGTGAATCTTATTTAGAAATGTTAAAATTTGGCATACATAAAATCTGGTAGAATTATTCTTATTGGATGATCCTAGGAATGGTGAATGATCTGGTATGAGGATTACTTTAATTGTAAAACTGTTAAATAATAGGATATCTTGCCTATGAGGATTGTAGCCAGCAGTGTAAGAGTTAATTCAGTGTGATTTGACTGTCAGCCAAAGTTTTTATTGCTTTACGCTGGGCTGCTGTTAAGTTCTGTCTTCTCTGTGAACTTTTCTAAACAGTGTCCTGTCGTAAATCTTATTAAATTGCATACAACTGTTTCTTTTAGCTGTCTATATTGTGTTAAAACTGCTGCCATATTGTATACTTATGTTATACCTAAATATTCACTGATTATTGTCAAGCATGTTACATATATTATTTTTATTATTATTGTCACAATAAATTATATTTTTATAAATAATTTGTGATTACTGTGTGAAGTAAAAATCTTCTGGTGAAACTCCCTCTAGAATCTAAGAGAATTAAAATTTTGGGTAATTCTCAGCTTTAAATCATTAATCGGGGAACAGTGCCAAGATATACATTTTTGATATAATAAAAATTATTAAATTAATTTTTGATAATTTTTATGAAAATATTATTTTTAATATTTATCACCCCATAAATATCCTCACAAAAGCCACCACTCTTTACTACTATTTTGAGCTATATAAAGCTTTGAATATTGTGGATCACTAGCTTCTAGACTTGGAGATATGTTTCAGGCCGAACTGCAATTTAGCCATATTTGATTCAATTAGATGATTGGCTGAAATTCTTGGGGAGAAACTGACTCATGGAAGCCCTCACAGGCTGGGTTTGGTTTATAAAGGATACTATAGGGTCAGAAACACAAACATGTATTCCTGACCCTATAGTGCTAAACCCACCATTTAAGTGGCTTGCCACCCCTCAGCCCCCCTATAAAAGTTTAAAACTCACCTTATTTCCAGCACCGCGCAGGTCCGCCAACACTGGCTCCACCCCCTATGTGACATCATCAAAATGGATGATTTTTAGCTAATCCAATGCTTTCCCCATTGACTAAAATCGGCACAGGGGCGTGGTCAAATGCCATCTTGGCCAATCAGGACCTCTTCATATAGATGCTTTAAATCAAGGCATCTCTATGAGGAAAATTCAGCGTCTCCATGCAGAGCGTGGGGACGCTGAATGGCAGGGCTGCTTACTGTGCAGCCCTGAGACAGGAAGCCCTTCCAGTGGCCATCTAAGGAGTGGCTACTTGGAGGTGTCCTTAGTGGCAATGTAAACACTGCCTTTTCTCTGAAAAGGCAGTGTTTACATGAAAATGCCTGAAGTTGACTATAGTATCCCTTTAATTTGCAGTGGGTGGGATGGAATGCAGAAGAGGCTAAATGATTGCTAAGTAGTAAACATAGTGCTATATGCGGTGTTAATGTTGTTTTTGTTTGAAGCTTTGAAAAATACTAGGTAGACAGGTCACTTTAAAAAGCTTTAAAAAGAAAAAAGATTAATTTTCACTAGCTTTGTTAACAAAGTTGTTGTTAAAATAAATAATACTATAATTATGTAGTATTTAAAAGGAAGCACCTGGTGCATCCACTGTAGGTTTAGAGGGGCTCGGGGCTGGAGGGCTTCTGGCATTAAAGTGTACTTAGGGTTAGAAATGGCTTAGGGTTAAATGTGCTGAGAATCAGTGGAACTATACTCCTGCATAGGGAGACATGATACTAGTTTTAAAATGTTGGGACAAATGATGTACGGGTAAGGACTAATGTTCAAAAGGGAGCTTTTCTGAATGGATGTCCATTAACATCTATGAGAATTGTTGTGCTTTAAATCATTAGGAACATTTTTCTTACAGTACTGAATCACTTGGAAGCTTCTTAAATCAAGATCTTATGGAATTATCCCATTTTGTGTCTCTCCTGCTAATCCGTTTGCACAATTACATTTATTTTTATATATTGTATGCTCAGCTTCTCTTGCTCTCCCTTGTCAATATTCAGTCACTTTTTTCAATTTTTCAAGATTCCTTGAACTGCTTTTACCCTTTGCAAAATTACTACATTATTAATATTATTATTAATATTATTTAGAAAACCATACACATGTTGCTTTACAGGTTTACCATAAACATTTTGAAAGTGACTGTCTCTCAAACATTTTAATAATAATGAAGACTCAGCAACAGTTTCTTCATCCAACAGTTTTAATTCCAACTTCCAACAGAGTGGACCTGGCGACATCTCAACATGCAGAGTGAGTGACAAAGTACACTACATTTGTCGAAACATTGTCAGGTTCACTCTGTTGGAAGTTGGATTAAAAACCATTCATTGAAGTAGTGTTGCTACATCTTGATTATTACTTTGTCGCTAATAATTTTGGGGCAGGAGCTTTTTTCCTGCACCTGCAGTAAATTATGTGTGTGTCTTTATTCATAATACTACCTACACTTAAACATTGATATCACCTTTACACCCGTAAACCTGTCTAAAGTAATTTCTACAATAATCAGAAATCATGATTTGCAGTATGTAATCAGCAGGTATGTTGGATTTCAGTCACTCTATCAGACATTTCTACCAAGTAGTTTGAGAAGAAACAATATTTTGGGTGTCCTGGAAAATGAATGGGTGTCCTGAAAAGTAAAGTAAATGTTAAATATATATATGTACCCCTCACAATTTTGTAAATATTTTATTATATCTTTTCCTGTGACAACACTGAAGAAATGACACTCTGCTACAATGTAACGTAGCAAATGTACAGCCTGTATAACAGTGTAAATGTGTTGTCCCCTCAAAATAACTCAATACACAGCCAATCATATCTAAACCGTTGGTAACAAAAGTGACTACATCCCTAAGTGGAAATGTCCAAATTGAACCCAATTAACCATTTTCCCTCCCTGGTGTCATGTGACTCATTAGTTACAAGGTTTCGGGTGTGAATTGGGAGTAGGTGTGTTAAATTGGATATTATCACTCTCATACTCTCTCATACTGGTAACTGGAAGTTCAACATGGCACCTTATGGCAAAGACTCACTGAGGATCTGAAAAAAAGAATTGTTGCTTTACATAAAGAGGGCCTAGGCTATAAGAAGTTTGCCAAGACCCTGAAACTGAGCTGTAGCATGGTGGGCAAGACCATACAGTGGTTTCACAGGATGGTTTTCCACTCAGAGCAGGCCTTGCCATGGTCGACCAAAGAAGTTGAATGCACATGCTCAGCATCATATCCTGAGGTTGACTTTGGGGTCAGCCTGTCAGTGCTCAGACCATGTCCCGCACACTGTTTCAAATTGGTCTGCATGGCTGTCGTCCAAGAAGGAAGCCTCTTCTAAAGATGATGCACAACAAAGCCCGCAAACAGTTTGATGAAGACAAGTAGACTGAGGACATGGATTACTGAAACCATGTCCTGTGGTCCGATGAGACTAAGATAAACTTATTTGGTTCAGATGATGTCAAGCGTGTGTGGCGGCAACCAGGTGAGGAGTACAAAGACAAGTGTCTCTCCTACAGTCAAGTGGTGGGAGTGTCCTAGTCTGGGCCTGCATGAGTGCTGTCAGCACTAGGGAGCTGCAGTTCATTGAGGGAACCATGAATGCCAACATGTACTGTGACTTACTGAATCAGAGCATGATCCCCTCCCTTCGGAGTCTGGGCCACATAGCAGTATTCCAACATGATAATGACCCCAAACACACCTCCAAGACGACCACTGCCTTGCTAAAGAAGCTGGAGGTAAAGGTGGTTAGAATGGCCAAGCATGTCTCCAGACCTAAACCCTATTGAGCATTTGTGGGGCATCCTCAAACAGAAGGTGGGGGAGTGCAGGGTCTCTAACATCCACCAGCTCCCTGATGTTACATATATATATATATATATATATATATATATATATATATTACCATATTACCATGACATTGCCCATACCATATCAACACAAATTCATGCATATTGTAACAAACCACCTATTTTACAGGTAGGATTTTGTCACAGATCTTACACCACAGCCTTCTAGGGTAATCAAAGTCCAGGACACATTCAGTTCGGTTTTCCTTTTTTATTTGATAGGAAAAACAGGTGCTTTAAATAATAATAAACAAAACAAAATTCCTTGCTCTTACTTGAGCTCTTACTAGACAGAAATCACTATCTGTAATTGGGTGGCTTTCCCACTTACCAATTTTCCAAAAACACAAAACAGAATTTGCAATAAACACAATTGTTGTTGTTCTCTCTCCTTCTGCTCTCCCAGATGGCTTTTTCTCCCTCACTCTGCAGCAGGCTGATCTCTTCTTTTAAAGGCCAGTCTGCTAATGGACCAGCTACAGGTAAGTGCCAATTAGTTAACTCAAGTTAAATCCAATTCTGGTCAGTTACACAGCAACTAGTGCTGTTGGAGCATTGGCCCACCCTGCTCTCTAAATGCTCCGCCCCAGGGACCCATACCGTGTTTTGCAGAGCATCAGCAATGTATAGTGCAAACTTAACATCTCTCCCTGGGGCATTTAACTGAAAATTCTCTGGCTGCTGTTTAGCAAATCAGGCCTGATATATCTTCCATCAACCACTATTCCACTTTTTCATTCACAATATACATACACACACTCATCAACACACACATATACACACTGTGATACACGCAAATATACACACTCTGATGCACACACATACACAATTACACTAATATACGTTTATATCACTATGTGTGTGTGTGTAGCATTGTGTATCTGTGAATGCGCCTGAGAATATGTCCTGGATGTGAATATTGTTTGTATGTTTGTGCCTGTGAGTGTGTATCTTTGTGAATGTGTATCTCTGACTTTCTCTGTGACGCATATCTATGTCTGTGTACTCTATTTGTAAGAATGTGTATCTCTATGTCTTGCAGTATGTGTCTGTGGGGGAGCTGCTTGCTGGCTATTTGCCAAATAAAACAATCTGGCCTCTTTCATTTTGAGTCTTTTTGCATGATTGTTTATAAGTTTAGCAATGATAACTTTTCCAATATGTTTCATACACGTATTGCATTTCTGTAATGAGTTTGTCCGAGTTCCATAAAGATTTTTATTCTTCTGCATAACCTGAGTATTTCAATATCCCTATATATTCCTTAGTCACATTTTGAGGCAGTTGCAATGTAAAAAGTATACATGCACATAATCTTGATGAACTGATTTGTGGTTCACATATCTTCCTTTGCGTAGACTAGAAAGCCCTGAACTCAAATAATCCCAATATAGTATACTACACTTGAAGATTATTTTTGTTACAAATTGCAATTTTTTTGCATTTGGACTGGGTACTTGATATGATTTTTCCATTATTAATTTCTTTGGTGCCAATAGAATGGAATTCAGAATTACAAATCAAAACAAATATGTTTGTCCATTGCACATTTTATTTTGTTCATGATTCAGCTGCATTTCGAGTCAAACTTTGACTCGAAATGTAGCTGAATCATGAACCAAATAAAATATGCAATGGACAAACATATTTGTTTTGATTTGTAATTCTGAATTCCATTCTATTGGCACCAAAGAAATTAATGATGGAAAAATCATATCAAGTAAGAATGGAGCAATGAAGGAAAAAAAAAGAGGAGCAGTAAAAAATATATTTATATATTATATATTTAACCCTACCAGGTACATCCGCCAAAAAACGGTCGGTAAGCGCCGGTGATCACGATCCTGGGGTCTACCTGGGAGCTCAGGCAGAGCCCCACTGCTTGATCCAGCGCTCCCAGGCCATGTGATCGTGGGGTCCTCACGATCACATGGCCGGAATAGCCGGCTTGTGCAGTGCTTGTAGGGGGCCTGCCTGAGCTCTCTCCCCTAGTTTCTGAAACAAAGTTTTACAAGGTTAAAAAAAGTTAAATAAATGTTTATAAAGTACATAAAAAATACTTAGGTCATATATATATTGTGGCAAACCTAGCCACTTGGACATTATTTAATACATCTGTACTGTCCCTTTAAGGGTTGCCGGTATGGGGTTCCTATTGTGTGTTCCAGCATGTAATGTAATGTAATGTTAATGATGTGTTACCTGCCTGGGCTATCTGCCGAACGCAGATAGCTGATTCCCCTTCGTTTCACGAATGGCACCTTTGCGGGCCGTTCGGGAACCGAACGAGATATCCTTTAATAGCCCACACACTTAGAGGCGTGTGGCGCCTATTAACCGATTGCAACAATGTTGAACTCGGTAATTAGAGGCTCTCCTGGGTGGCCGCCGTTCGACTACCGACCATGCGGCGGTCGGCCATCTTGGATCCTTTGTTCCCTCAGCGGTGTTTGGTCGTCGAGCGCGTGGTACTAAAAACGGCTACTCGACGGCGCGAACACCGCTGAACCTTCAGACTGTACGGGAGGTCCGGGACATTCGGTATTTTAGTCCCTTATCTGTAATCGGTGTTTTCAGGCTATGGGTTAGTGAATGTGTTTTTCGTGCGGCGTTCGGTTGTTTTAGCTGGGATCTGAGCAGTAATCTCACGAATGATGCGCTCAGACCCCAGCTATCTACCGAACGTCCATTCGTTTAAATTACCCAGATATTCGTGAAGTTATTGAATTTAATATGAATTGTGAGTTCTGCTGCACGGAGGGATAATTCACTTAACGGTATATTCCAGTGGGATGATCCCTCTCGTGCAGCAGTGCCTGATGGGAGAAATGTCCTGTATTGTAAGTCCCCCATGTAGTCCCCTCTGGGAATGCCCCTGGGAGGGGACT
Organism: Pelobates cultripes; assembly: GCA_933207985.1. NCBI lineage: Eukaryota > Metazoa > Chordata > Amphibia > Anura > Pelobatidae > Pelobates > Pelobates cultripes. Next base: position 208,034,510 of record OW240912.1, on the reverse strand, counting down.
CAGGAAACCCCTTGCATGGGGACTTGTTTAAATTGTGGAGCTGAATTAAAAGACCTCAGTTGACTCCCAGCCTAAGTGTCGTCTAGTTCTTGGGAAGGAAGGGTTACTGCAGTGCTGTTTGGATTATTGTATGCTGATTCCCTGGATTATCCTTTGTTGTTCCTGTTACCCAGCGGAGATATCGTGGATTATACTGCCTCTCCGCTACATATATGCACATAAACACACACACAAAAAAAAAAGTGCAGAGGCAGGTGTGGCGAAACCGACCTCGCCACTGGGCATTGGAGAAGACTGATTGCCAGCCTCCTGCCATGTGACTATGGCCCCTGGGATGTATTGCCCTTTAAAGACATGATTTGGGCATAAGGGATTTGTGTTGTGCTGCTGCTGTCCCTTTAAGAACCATCTGGGGACATACTGTGGAGTTACTGGGTGGCCACCATTTCCTGTATCAGAGGCACATGGTGAGAACAATGGATGGCACATGGTGAGAACAATGGATGGCATTTTAACTCACAGACACTGTTTGGACTTTTCAACACGGTGCCATCTTGCCAGTGTTTGGTGCACAGAGACATCGTGCAGTGGTTTTGGACTATACAGCAGGGGACACATTATACAGTGATTGTTTTTAATTTAGCCTGTATATGTTCTGCAGAATCTGCATTAAACTGTATCTTCCAAAGTACTGAATGGATCTGGGTGAATTTCGGATATGTGGTTCACCCAGATCCCCCGGTTCCAAGGATATACTTTTTATGGGGTTATTGCATGTTTTGGGGTCCCTGTGATGTGTTTTATGAAACTGTATTTCTCTGTCTGTGATAATTAGATTACACATTGTGTAAGGTAATTGTATTACAGGCAGAGGGGAGGATTTTGTGTGGGAGTGTCTGTGTGTATTGTACAGATTGATTGGGTGTTCTGTAAAACCCTGTGGGCAGTACTAAGTTTGTGGATTGGGAATAAAAGAGGCTGTATGTGCCAGTCCAGTCAGTTCCTGTTTAACCCTCAAAGTGAAGTGTCGTCTCATTGTTGGGGGAAGGATTTATTGTATGCTGTTCCAGTTTGACTGCTAGGAGAGTAAACCTATTTGTATGGTTTCCTATTCAACTGTCTACAGCATTCATATGCTTGGGAGAATTTATTTGTTTCTCCGGTTCGGTGATTGTGGTGTCTGCCAGAGTGCTTGGAGTCCTCAGGAAGCGCTAGGAGCGTCCTTCAACGGAGGTACCCAGTCGGGGTACCAGGCGATCCTTTACAGCGGGCTACAAAATTAATAAAAGGAATGAAACATATCAGCTATGAAGAAAGGTTAACAAATTTAAACCTATTTAGTTTAGAAAAACGTCGCCTGAGAGGGGATATGATAACATTATACAAATATATTCGGGGCCAATACAAACCATTGTGTGGAAATCTATTCACAAACCGGACTTTAGATAGGACACGAGGCCATGCGTTTAGACTGGAAGAAAGAAGATTTTGTCTAAGGCAAAGGAAAGTTTTTTTTTACTGTAAGAACAATCAGATGTATACTTGCAAAAACAGAATATTCAAGGATATAATCTTTCAATGTAGGGTAATAACTGCTTGATCCAAGGATAAATCTGACTGCCATTCTGGGGTCAAGAAGGAATTTTGTTTCCTAGCTTGTTGCAAAATTGTGCTTCAAACTGGGTTTTTTGCCTTCTTTTGGATCAACAGCAAAAAACAAATGTGAGGAAGGCTGAACTTGATGGACGCAAGTCTCTTTTCAGCTACGTAACTATGTAACATACACCATTATTAAAAGTTTATTTTAATATTAATTTTATATATATATATATATATATATATATATATTAATATTAATATTAAAGTACATTAAAAATGATGCTAATTTTATATATATACATATATACATATGTCCTGACGAAAGTCCCGACATGGGACTGAAACATTGATCACTTTTGGCAGTTGCTGAATAAAGCTAAGTTTATTTTTTCACCTTATATGAAGTCCCTGGAGTGCTTTTCATATTTTCTTATCTATATATATATGTATATATATATATATATATATATATATATATATATATATATATATATATATATATATATATATATTTAATAAAAATAAATAAATAAATGGAAAAAAAATAAAAAAAATATAAAATTAAATTTAAAAAAATTATAAAGTGGTTTAAATTTGTTCTAACTGTATTTTGATATTAATATACATATATATTTAAATCAAAATACATTTAGAATTATGTTTTAAATACATATATCCACTGTGGACTTACTAGGTACGTACGACAAAAAATGGTCTTAAGGACTGCAGACGTACTTGGTAGGAGCCCTGGACTTACCTGGACCGCTGATCCATGACAGCCATAGTTGGGAGGGACTGCCAGAGACCCCAGCAGTCCCCCTGCAGCAGCTCCGGCCACCCTGGCCCTCCAGGGCCATGTGATCACCATGATCACATGGCCACAATAGGAGTCTATGGAGCTGCCAGCAGGGAGACTGTCTATAGTGAAACATATATTAACAAATATTTTAACACAGTGGCATACAGAACAAATTTTAATTAACGTCCTTGCCATACGAACAGACCTGACACCTATGAGAAAAACCCTAAGGGGTTTATCCAGCTTAATTCCCCTTTACTTTGAACATGCCAAATACTAGCCTGATTTTAGTTCAGTGGGCATGTCAAATTTGGTAATGCCTCTGTTTACTACATAAGATTCAGCTGAGACCTAAACCTTGTCCACAACATCTCTCTCACTGTGAAACAACTCCCAACCTATTTGGCAAGGACAAGCCCCCCACCTGCCATGACAAAGATACCATTACAACCAAGGATGAAGAAGGGAGGGTGTCAAGACCACACTTACCTGGGGGTCCCCTGCTGCATCTCCGTCAACTTATTCTCACTGCACTCCGAAGACCCCGATGTGTCTGACTCTCTGTGACTCGTGGGCACGGTGCCGCGTCTCCCCACACCACACCGCGACCTGCAGGAAGCTCCAGGCAAATCCCACGTGTATACCCAACATACTCTAGGTGCGTGCGAGCCCAATAGCTGGCCTCTTAAAGGAACAGAACACCTGAAACAGCTTAAAGGGCTAATCACTGTTTAACCAATGATATGTGTTAGAAGTGGATACCTCTCCCCTATATAAACCCAAATTAACCTTTACCTTAGTGCTCAGTTATAGTGTGCTCTTCGGTATACACTTCTGTGAATCCTGTCTTCATCCAGACCTTGACCTATCTGCCTGTTATACCGTTCCTGAACCTGCGCTGCCTCTCTTCCCGACCTTGGCTTACTCTGACTATGAGATTGTCTTAACCCTATTTGGTACCTCACTTTTGACTCACTACTGCCTCCTGGGCCCCACCTGTTAAAGACCCAACCTAGGGAGGGAGAGGAGGAGGGAAGATGATGCTGGCTCATTTAACTAAGTGGCACTAAGGTAGGATATCTTATTACACACACCCATATTCTAGACACAAACCACACCAACCAATCACAAGCATCCATACCCACATTAATACATGTGCCCTTGTCCACTTAGCTGTACTCTTTCACCTGGGCCTAATCCTACCTATAATTTCAAATTTTACTAATGGGGAGGGCCTGCCATGCCAAGGCAACACCCAACTTTGCGTCACAACGACCTTTGTTTTTGGATACGTAATTATCAAGTACCTTGTGCAGTTACTCTTGGGTCAGTATAAGGCACATATATGTGGGACATACATACATGTGCTGTATGAATTCTGTCACTGCTTTCACGTTATTGCCATTATAAAAAGTGAGTTCACATAAATGTGTCTATATATGATCCCTTCAATGGAAGAGAAACAGCACTAAAGTAAATGTCTTACTGCACAGAATTTCTCTCTGTGCTGTACCTGCCTTGGCATTTAAGGAATTCTGTCTTTTTCCATCAACTGCATGTGGGGAGATAGAACGTAAGAGATGGGAGTAGAGCATACAAGCCCCTGTGGTCAGAATCAATAAATGTCGCTATCTCTCTAATTAGTGACCAGATGAGGCTGTCATTGATTCTGTTAATTGTACATTTGCTCAGTTCTTCTAGTAGACTCAGTGATGATTCCCTGGCATAAGATGTACATACCTACAGTATCTCTTTCTAGAATTGTATAGCTAATTCTAATTCTCTCCTTAGATGTCAGTGCTGCAGTTACCTTGTTAATTCATCAACAGGATATAACAATGTTGTTTATTATGTTAAAAGGAGAAAATACTAAATGTATTAATACATGTACAGAGGTTTGTAAAAATGTTGCTTTTTTATGTTTTTTCTTGTTTATCAAAACCTTAAAAACATATTGCGAGTTTTTTTTAACATAAGTCATCCTAAGGGCAGGTCAGTCGGTTAATAGTATAATTGCACCTAGAATAGGAAAGTTCTATATTTGTTAAATATATCGACACCAGGCACAATAAAATTTTATAGAGGGATCTATTTATTAAATGCTGAGTTACATTGTACACAGCACAAGAACTATATAATATCAATAATCGGTAGAATATTAGTTTACTGAATTAATCATAAGCAATATATTTTATTGTGAAACGAATGCAGGAGGAGGTAGGGGGCTATTCCTTAATAGGGATGTGCATGGGCAAAAAATTTGGTTCGGCACTTCCAAACTTCGGAACTTCGATAAATCGGGACTTTGGCAATTCGGCAATTTGGCAATTCGGTTTGGTTCGGCAATCCGGGAATTCGGGAATCAGGCACTTCGGCACTTCCAAAATTCGGGACTTCGGGAATTCGGCACTTCGGGACATCGGCACTTTGGGACTTCGGCAATTCCTTAGGCCTAACCCTAACTCTAGCCCTAACACTACCCCTACCCCTACCCCTACCCCACCCCTAACCTAACCCCACCCCTAACACTACCCCTACCTTTACCTCTACCCCTAACCCTTCCCCTAACCCTAACCCTACCCCTAACCCTACCATATCCCTACCCGTAACCCTACCCATAACCCTAAACCTACCCCTAACCCTAACCTAACCCATAACCCCATAACCCTACCCATAACCCTAAACCTACCCCTAACCCTAACCTAACCCCACCCCTACCAATAACCCTACCCATAACCCTAAACCTTCCCCTAACCCTAGGTAAAAAACGGAAAGAACAAAGGAAATAGGGCGCGCCTTTAATAAAAATACATAGGTATATGACTAAAAGAATATATACTAAAATGAAATATAATAAAAATTGAGATAAAAAAGTCCAAGTTGATAGTCCACAAATAAATGAAGAGTGTTCTTTGTAGCGTAATGTTGTCTTTTCCCAGATGATGACTTGTATTTTCAATGAGCCATATGTGGAGAAAAGTAAAAGGACAACCAATGGTACAGTATGTAGATATATTTGAATATATGTGCAATAAATTAGAATTACTCACAATTTCCAGAGCTAATATCCAGCTCTGGTATGAAGTGCGTGAAGTGGAATGATCCCCACTCAAGGATATATGGAGCAGTGACTTGCGGAATAAGTGATCCCTCACGATCACTGGAGGGCTCCTCCTCTCTGGTGACGTGGGGCCTCTTTGATCCCGGCCGGCATTCTGCCTCCGTACGCATGAGATCCATTACTATGGAACGCATTTGTTTCACTCTACCCACGTGACGCGGAAGCAATTTTGTGCTGCGCGTCACGTGACTTTCGTCTGGAAGGAACTTTTACATTTCGTTTTCCAAATATTACGTATGCAATTAATTTATATATGTATATACAAGTTCTTTATGTTATTGTTTTTCTATTTTGATATGTATTTTAAAATGAAGTTTGTGATGACGTCATTTTGGCGGGAATATTCAAATTCCAGTATACTTAGTATACCCTATATAAAGCATTGTTAGTCAGGTTACTGTTTTTACTATTATTCTGCTTGAAGAAGCCTGTTGTGGGCCTGTTGTGGGCGAAACGCGTTTAGAATCTGTTTTAATAGTTTTTATATTGTCATAATAAAGGAATTTTGGCCGCAAATACTTTATTGCCACATTCCTATTTTTATTTAAATTTTATTTTATTTTTTATACCTGACTAACCTGAACCAACATGGACTCATGAAAAATCCTTAGGTGGGGATTATACCACACATACGCTAAAAATTGAGCAGAGAAGAATGCTCAATATATTCTGAGTACATTTCATACTTCTTTTTTATACTTATATCACACAGTGAACACTATATATTTTTATTTGTTTTAATTCTCGGTCGGAATCCTCGGTGGACCACTTATTCCGCAAGTCACTGCTCCATATATCCTTGAGTGGGGATCATTCCACTTCACGCACTTCATACCAGAGCTGGATTTTAGCTCTGGAAATTGTGAGTAATTCTAATTTATTGCACATATATTCAACTATATCTACATACTGTACCATTGGTTGTCCTTTTACTTTTCTCCACATATGGCTCATTGAAAATACAAGTCATCATCTGGGAAAAGACAACATTACGCTACAAAGAACACTCTTCATTTATTTGTGTACTATCAACTTGGACTTTTTTATCTCAATTTTTATTTTATTTCATTTTAGTATATATTCTTTTAGTAATATACCTATGTATTTTTATTAAAGGCGCGCCCTATTTCCTTTGTTCTTTCTGTTTTTTTACCTAGTTATAGGGGAGAGGAGGGTACCCCCTTTATAGGTGTGCTGCCTTTCAATTATTTTACTAAACATTTTCTGTGGCATTGTTAGCGCTGATCCTATTTTGATTACTTCCCCTAACCCTAACCTAACCCATAACCCTACCTCTAACCGTACCCTTAACCCAACCCTACCCCTAACCCTACCCATTACCCTAGCCCTACCACTAATCCTACCCCTAACTCTAACCCTACCCTTAACCCTTATGGGTAGGGTTGGGTTAGTGGTAGGGCTAAGGGTAGGGTTAGGAAAGGGGTAGGGTTAGATTCCTGTAATCATTCCCTTAATTTTCCCTTCCTCTCCTGTTTTGCCACTTTTCACATATCCGAAGCACTTCGGCACTTCCGAAATTCGGCACTTTGGCAATTCGGTTCTGTTTGGCACTTCGGCACTTCGGCAATTCGGACATTCAGAAGCATTTGAATGTCTGAATTGCCGAAATCCGTCTGAATTTAAATTCGGACCGAAACAAATTGCACATATCTATTCCTTAATTTGTATTTTCCTTACTTTGCAAGACATGCCTGAGCAGCTTACTTCAGCCAGTGTGACTATAGAGATATCAGATAAGAAATATGTGTGACTAATCACAATTTAAACATAACAGTGGCTTTAACTAGTAGTATGCTTATCTTTAAAATGAGATAAACAAATGAGATAGACATACATATAACCAGTCCATAGAATGTGAAAATCACTAAAGCTGAAAAATAACAGATATTAGGATACAAGTAAACTAGTCACAGACACTGTAGGAACAACAACAAGCCAGGCTTAGGATATCCAATGTTCAGATACCAGTCACAAAAGAGAAATATGAATTTAGTACAGACAGAAAGCAATAATGCAACAGGAAAGACAAAGTTATGGGAAACTGACAATAATACACCCAAAAAGGCAAGCCAGATCTCAGGATGAACAAATAAAGAAACATAGACAGACTCCGTGGCCTGCCATGCAAAGTAGCAACATTGAAACACCTCATCCAGCTTTTCCGAATCTGAAAAACTGGTAAACGATAACCAATGCACATACATTATGCTTCAGTATTCAATATTGCCAAATTGTTCAAATGATACATAAACCTGTATAGTGTCAGTGGTTTGTGTTTGAGGAAAGTATCCATTAGAAGAAGTTGAAGGAAAAATCTGTGTCACAAAGGCTCTCACATGGAGATCAATTATATTACAACCAAACAGCAAATTTGGTTATTTGATAATCAATTGTCAGTAACAAAAGCAAAACTTGCATGTTACCTTCTGAAATTGAATGCACAGTAAATATATCACAGAAATCATTGGATCATACATATAGATAAACAGAAAAGAGCATCCAGCCACCACCTCAATTAATAATCTCAAAGAATTTTATTTAATAATGATGCACAGCTTGAGTCAAAACATTGCCTTTCTGTAAGGTTGCAATAAACAGATGACTACTTCACAGATAATTACGCTTCAAACCAGCAAGCAAACATTTTTAAACAAATACACAAACCAAAATAAAACAAGAAAAACTTTATAAAGTATATAACATTTTATAAACTTACTATAAACTTGGTCAGATTTTTCAAACCATAAAACTCTCCAACTGCTATCAACTACCCACGCTACCTTTCAAATTTCTTAGCCTTGTGTTATAGTGCTTACAGAGGAAACATAGGCTACTAATGGTGCAGAATTGATGGTTTAAATAATGACTTTGGTGACTGAACTTTATTTCGTTGGATTTTCAACTCGCAAATGTTATTGTTTCTAATAGAATTAACCGAATTGTGAGAAGGTGCTTCCTCTTGCATGTGGTTTATAATGCCAATGAGTTTGTGACATTACACATTTCAAACAGTCAAACCTACTAAATGCTTACATGAATTTTTTTGCAAAAATATACTGTTGCAAAACAGAAAAAAAAAAAATTCTCTCCCCCTTCCTATCCGTGTTCATGTGCGCCTGCTCTAGAAGTTTTTAGCATTGTCTCTCTGTTAAACAACGCATTGTTAAACAACTCCCCTTTCTAGCTTTGTCTCTGATCTCTATCAAGATTCCCACGAGATCACAGTACTCTGACTCTTTTTTTTTTTTTTTTGCATTGTCGAGGTCTGTCAAGCGCACAGAGATGTTAATCATACATAAGAGTTTCCCCCTTGGGGGTCTTCAAGACTTTCAGAGCTCTGGGGCTGTTTGCCTTATGTCCTTTCGGATGTTTCCACTAAATTTCATTGGAAGTGATCTGGAAATGCCAGTGTTGTTAACCCTCTAATGCTCTTTTACAATTTTTAAGGTTAATCTAAAAAAGTCAATAACACAATATCACAGTGGATGGACTGAACCATATTATGATTATTATTTTAGCTAAGGATCAGATAAACATAGAACATACTTTCAATTAATGCATTAATGTGATAGAAGTGCTTTGTTTTTCATAACTAGAGACGCAAACACCAATATGGCACTGTGCACTGACAGAATATTCCTAAAAAAAATTAAACAAGGCTTTTAAAAAAACACCTATCTCATATGCAAAACTGGGGATTTGAACACATCATATGGCCATATTGTGTATTTTTTATTTTATTTATTTATTTAAAAAACATTTTACCAGGATGGATACATTGAGATTAGTATGTCCTGGGTCCACAAAACATTGCATTGTTACAATAGGATACAATATTACAAAAAAATACAATATACAAACAATATATATAAACACATATATAAATTTAATACATAACAGGTAATAAATAAATTCAACGATGACAGGTGCATTCTGTGCTGAGGTATATTGCCATAGACCTCTTAAAAGATTTTAGATTGAATGAAGATTTGACTGTGTCTCTGAGGTTATTCCATAAGTGCGGAGCTCTGTAGGAAAATGAGGATTGAGCCATTTTATTTTTGTATTGTGGTATGCTAAATATTGTGCTAGTACTGGATCAGAGGTTATAGGAGGTGGGAACAGCTGGGGAGAGCATTCTACTCAGGTAGGGTGGGAGCTTCCCAGAAATGCTCTTATGCACAAGGCTGGAAAGATGAAGAGTGCATCGGGATTCCAGCGACAGCCAATTTAGCTCTTTTAACATGTCACAGTGGTGGGTAAAGTACAATTGTACATTCTAATACAAAGGGGCAGAACAAATTATATAACGTATTAAGTGTATCACGTCTTTGTATCACACATATCTGCTCCAGCCAACTATTCTACAATTTAAGCATTTTTCATGACACATATTAAGGAGTCACTGTGTGTGAAGGGGAGAGGTGTTCCCCAAAGTCTGGCCTTGGCTAATAGATTAAAAAAACAAAACAACATTTGAAATGTAAGGCTTTCTATATGTGTGCTCTGTTATGTGTTCCCCTTGTGTTTCTCAAGTGGCCAGATTCTACTTCATAATATACAAAGTGTATTGACATAACAAAGGGACTCATAGTGTCAAGATTACCTTGGCTCCCTTGCTGCTCTGGCAGAACCTCCAAGCCGATCAGCATCATGTCTCTCAGACATCAGTGAGGCATTGTTAGGGACCAGGAACCAAACAGAGATAGAACGTAGATGCAAAACAACTTTATTTAAAAATAGCAAATACGGGGGGGCATGACCTGACCAGGGAGCAAATTGGACGTGTCCCAGTAGAACTACTCTGAAACCTCATTGCCAAACTGCTAACAATAGCACATTTTTATCATGAAATCCTCGGGTCTTACCTATACCATCCCGGCTAAATGGATTAGAGAGCAGCCCGAAAGCCCTCCAAGAAGAACCCGGACCTCGACAGCCACGGTCCTGGACATGTTTGCGGTCGGTCACCACGAGCTGCAAGATGGCGGCGGATCAAGCTTGCGGGCTCTGCCATTGCCTGCTGGATCAGAGATACCACTGCTGCAGAGCTCACATGTGCCTGACACCCTCCAAATCATAACAAAACTAGCGGAGGTGAAAACATACTTGGCTGGTGAGATTGAGCGCAGCTCCCGTGAGAGGAAGGCGGAGATCCACGCGCTGGTAGCGTGGACGGCAGTCCTTGAACAATGGGTGGAAACCACAGTCATGGCCCACAATGCGGTGGCAGCTGACTTTAACATCACGGCTAGAAACAGCAGAGGAGGCCCTGGAGGATCTAGCTAACTGATCCCACAGGAGCAACATTTGCATCCGCGGCCTGCCAGAGAGGTCTGTAGAGGGCCCGCCTTACTCAAACCTTTGCAGTCTGACATACCAGAGGATCTCTGGCACATTGACAGGTTTCATAGGGCCCTAAGGACATGAAGACGGAAGCAGTGGGACCAAAGGACATTATAGTCAGTTCAGTGGCATACTAAGAGGGGGCGGGGGGGGCGGTCCACCCCGGGTGCCACCAGGGTGGGGGATGCCTTGGGAGGGGGCGCCACCAGGAGCGCCGGCCCTCATCATGCTGCAGCCGCCCGAGCGCTCTGTAGAGATCCTCAAGCGGCTGCAGCTTTGCCCACCCGGGCGCAGCCTGAGGAGAGGGGCTGACAGGAGGGAAGTGCTCCCTCCTGTCACACCCTCACTGTAGCGTGGCCGAGCCCTGTATCATGGTTCGCGGGTACAGGGAGCATCTGTCTCCTGTACACGACCGGACTAACAGGAAGTACACACTGAGTGTTCACTTTCTTTTAGTCCGGCCGGGTACAGGAAACAAAAGCTCCCTGTACCCGCGGACCATACAGAGCTCGGCCACGCTACAAAAGAGGTAGGGGGGGAGAATTGGGAAGAGGGGGAATAAATAAAGATTGGGAGGGGGGATAAGGAAAGATTGGGAGGGGGATAAGGAAATTGAGGGGGATAAATAAAGATGAGGGAAAGATTGGGAGGGGGATAAAGAAAGATTGGGAGAGGGGAAAGGAAATTGAGGGGGATAAAGAAAGAAATTGGGAGGGGGAGATAAAGAAAGAAATTGGGTTGGGAGGGGGATAAAGAAAGATTGGGAGGGGGATAAAGAAAAATTGGGAGGGGGATAAAATTGGGAGGGGGGATTGGAGAGGGGGGAGAAAGAAATTGGGAGGGGGAGAAGGAAATTGGAGAGGGGGATAAAGAAAGAAATTGGGAGGAGGGATAAAGAAAGAAATTGGGAGGGGGGAAGGAAATTGGAGGGGGGGAGAAAAGGAAATTGAATGGGGGGGAGAGATTGACATTCATCACACACAATGCACCCCTTGCACACAGAAAAGCACGCAATGCATTATACACACTGCATTACACACACAGACACACATACACAAGCAATGCAACCGTTTCAAACAATGCATCCCTTACACACACAGAAACACACAAGGCATTCATTACACACACTCAATGCACCCCTTACACACACTCAATGCATCCCGTACATACACAGAAACACACCTTGCAGCCCTTACACATACAAACACAGATTCACACAATGCATTCCTTACACACATATCCCCTACACACTCCACCCCTGTGAACAAACTCTTGGTGGAACATGAAGGTGGACCCTGGGACCTCACATTAAAAGAAACACTATAGTCCCCAGAACCACTGCAGCTTAATGTAGTGGTTCTGGTGTCTATAGTCTGTCCCTGCAGGCCTTTTAATGTAAACACGGCGGCACTGCAGCACTGACGTTAGATAACATGGCAAATCATATGGGTGGGACATTGTGATGTCACATGGGGGGGCGTCAAACTTTACTTTTGCCTAGGGCGGCAAAAATCCTTGCACCAGCCCTGGCTGGAGGGGGCTGTGTGAGCTGTGGCCGCACAGTGCCCTATGGTAGTTAGGGTACCGTGCGGCCAGTACAGCTTACACAAGCAAACAGCTGAAAACGCTCCCAGAAAACGCTACCTTCTACTGAAGGAACTGAAGCGACTAAATACAGATAAAGCATTCATCCAAGAAGCCCGCCTACCCCAGATGACACGTTTCCATAAAAGATCACATATACACGAATACACTAGAAGCTAGGGCACTTCGGAAGCACAATGGCTATTATCATCCACAAGAGATTCCCACTTCAGGTAACTGGGGTGGTCCCAGACCCGGATGACAGATACCTGTTGGTGACTGGTCATATCCATTCCCAAACACTGCACCTTCTCACTGTATACGCCTAAGACACTCCGAATGCTGGATGCTGGCACAAATTAGCTACACTTCTCGAATCTCTACCGTGTGGAATAATAATACTGGGAGGTGACTTACGCAGTGTCATATCGTGCTGCCAACAGGAGCACACGCCCGGGGGTACAGCGCTCATAGGGCTTGGGTGGCCAAGATTAACTTCTCCACCATTTCATACGGCACACTGGACCTATTGATGCATGGAGAGTGCAAAATCCTAATGCACGAGACTTCACTTTCTATTCTGCACCCCATAACACAAATTGATAACTTCATAGTCTATGACTTAGGAATGACCAAAGTCAACAAGGCAGAGATAGGCTCGATCACGTGGTCAACCATGCTGACGTGACCATCCACTTGGATAAACTCAGCTTTTTGACGCCATGGACATGGTGTTTAAATAACTCCTTGCTCAAGGATAAGGATACGATAGCTGCTATTCACACCAAACTGAAAGACTATTTTCAGACGAATCTAACTCCGAACATTTCCACCGCAACGGTATTGGCAGCATACACCCCTGACGACATTCACAGAATACTTCAAAGCCTTATGCAATCACTCCACTGACCACAATCCAACGTTGGACACCGAGACTGACCAAACGAAGATTCACTGATTTCTCACTAATCTCAACCTACCGTAATTGCCCTGAGAAGCCAGCGCTACGTTACAGGCTCCCTGTACAGCAGATGAGGGGGATGCGGAAAGATCTCTGTTTAAAGGTGGCAAAGCCATAAGCCTGGACGCTTTGACGGGGGATACTATAAAGTGTTTCGCGAAGAGCTAATCCCACACCTCACAACCTTATTTAATGACCTCATGACAGGGGGCGCCCCTGACAGGGATATGTTTCTTGCCAACATTATCCTCTTACCCAAACCAGGGAAAGACATTCTAACACTCGAGGCATGTAGACCTATATCCCTAATTAACCACAACACAAAGCTTTTAGCAAAAATTCTGTCAGAAAGACTTAATCCGTATCTGTTTCGCTTGATCAATGCAGACCAAGTGAGCTTTATTCCGGGGCTACAGTTATTTGAAAACACATGACGTAACATTGACTTACTTTGGAAACTGACACAGAATAAGACCCCATCTCTGATTTTATCTCTAGATGCTAAAAAAAAGCATTTGATTCCCTGAGATGACTCTATATGTTTGAAGTTCTACGACACCTTAACTTTCCGGACGCTTTTCTCAATACAGTGCAAGTAATGTATACCAATGTCACAGCACAAATAAAACTCGCGCGGCACTAGTTGCAACTCCTTCTCCTTGAGCAACAGCACACGGCAGGGCTGCCCCCTCTTCTCCTTACTTTTTGTCCTGACACTAGAACCGTTACTACAGGCAATATGAGATCATCCCTTGATCAATGGAGTACAAATAGGCAACCAACACTTTGTAGTCTCGGGCTACGCAGACGATGTCCTGCTGACACAAACCAATATCCACAGAGTTCATGCAGGCCCTGGTTCCACTACTGGTGGAGTATGGCTCCCTATCAGGGTAACAAGGTCAACATGAGCAAATCTAGTGCTCTTCCAGTGGGCCTGTTGATGGCGGACACAACAAGCATATCCAAATTGCACACAAACACATCTAATATTTGGGGATTAGCATCCCCGTGGACCCAGCCCACCTATATCAAATTAACTATACAGTAGTGGTGAAAACGCTTATGGCAGACATGGAAAAGTGGATCAACAAACCCATTTCATGAATCGGCCAAATCCACTCGTTTAAAATAAATATCCTTCTCCGTATTTTATTTTTGTTCCAAGCAGTGCCCATTTCTATATTGAAAGAAGACCTATCCCAATTGCAGACAGCAATTGACAAGTTTGTCTGGCAAAATAAAAGACACAGGGTAGTTTGCAATTTCTTGTACAGACCCAAGACAGCAGGAGGCCTAGGGCTACCTCACCTCCACATTTATTATTTAGCGATGCAACTAACACAAATAACTTTATAGCAACCCCCCCCAAGAAAAGGCGACCTAGAGTCCCTGATGATTGGCATTGACTTACCCCAATTTTACATCTGGACCCCCAGGGAATACAGGGAGCTAATAGGCACGAATTTCTGACCATAACAAATGCCATCCGGGTCTCGGAAATATGGACTCATGTCTACTCCATCCCCTATGATGCCCATACTTCGAAATCAGGCTTTTCTACCTGGCATGTGAACCAGGGAGTTTAAGGGACTCGAATATGCAGGGATCCAACGTATTCATCAGCTATACACTGGGGGTTCGGTTATTCACTTTAATGTCCTTCAATCTAGAATCACTTTAACACCGGCTGACTTTTTCAGATATGTATTAAGAAGTTCCCTGTTGAAAAACAGTTCTCAGATCAAGTACAGCTGAACCAGTGCCTTTTTGAGGACACTCCTCCCCTTACCACCCCACCCCAAGCTCTTTATTCCATTTATAGACAGAATCTCACATACAATTTTAGATAATTAGAAATGACAGCTGAAAACACTACCTGCAATCAGAACTCTCCTACACTCCCTTAACCCCTTACACTCAGTCCTCATTCTCCTTACTTCTGCTCATTCTACTTTTCTCAAAGTACTTACTCATCTGAGCAATGCTCTATCTTCTCCTCTTCTCCTTTTCTCTCCTCTCCCTCAGCATTAAAATATCTCCTTACACCCACTTCCCTCAACAACTCAATCACATCCAAATTAATCCATCTCTGCTACACTCCCTCCTTCTCTCATCTCATGCCCTGCACTCATTTCTCTATTCTTTCTCTCCTGCTTCCACCCAATCTCATCCTAGACCCCGCTCATATAAAACCCAGTTACACCTCCTGTCACTATCTCTTCTCCTACTTCTAGCAGCTGGTGATGTCTCTCCCAACCCAGGGCCCCTCATCTGCTCACACTAAAACAGCTAGAAACATTGCAAACCTAATCCAAATACCCTGCAGTTTATCCTCCTCTACCAACCTTCAATGTGCACTCTGGAACACTTGTTCCAGCAATATTACATCAACAGCCATACACGACCTCTCCATCTCTTATTCCCTCACACTTCTTGCTGTCCCCCTCTAATACCACTACTCCAGCTTCTTTATGTTTCGGTGGACTACAATTCTCCTACACTCCCAGACTCAACTGTAAAGCGGTGGTGTAGGCATCCTTCTCTCCCCTCAATGTACTTTTCAACCTATCCTCCCTGCTGTTGTTAATTTTTGTTTATTTAATACATTGTTTAGTTTGGTATACGAACTCACCGAACAGCTGAGATCTATCTAATTTGTATACTGAACCATCTACCAAACAGTCATGCCACCCAAGGCAAGTGTGTACTGCTCATTGACCCTTTTCACCTTTGTTCACACCTCAATAACCACAATTATACCAACATTCTGAGCAGTCGGCTGGGTGGTCATCGTTTGTATGGCCGAACACATGCCAGCAGCCATCTTTAGTCATGAACACATACAGCGGTGTTTGGTTGTTGAGTGCATGGAATTCAAGTCGGGCACTCGACGGAGTGAACACGGCTAGAACTTCCACCTCTATGTAAGTTCGGTAAAATATGAAAGTACTGAATGGTGTTCGGTGGGAGCAATCTCCCGAACAAGGAATAAAGACTGATTATACTCACAAACTGTTACATTCGGTACATTTAATATATTTATCTCTCCTGAAAGAGACCGACTGCACAGCCTGTTTTAATGGAATTTTTGGGGAGCAGGAGCCTTGTGTGTGGTCGGTCAAACTGGAATCCTGAACCCCTGAACCGATCTGGGTGATCAGTGGATATGACTATATTGGGGTTTCCATGTCTTTTGGAGGTATTTTTAATAAGTGGTTAATAAAATGATGTTTTCTGTGTCTGGAGAGAATTGAGTTTAGTACAGTGCTTGACTCAATTATCTCCCAGGTACAAAAAAGGGATTGACCTACTTTGTATGGGAGTGTCCTGGACCTGAGAGCCAATGTTATTGTGTATTTGTTTTTACTATAGTCTACTCTCAGGTCCAGAGGGGAGTGCCCCTTGCATTGGGATTGTCATAAAAGACCAGTGTGGCTACCAATAAATCAGTTCCTGCTTAACCTCAACAGAGTCTCATCACATATTTGTAGGGAACCACTATACCTGCCATAATTACCAGCTCTTGTAAAAGCTACACATACCGACCTTGGGATTTGGAAATTATCACTCTGAATAGGGGGAAAGAACATCTCTGGCAACGAAACCCCTCATCCTCTCGGGTTGGCCGCCACAGTAGGTGGCAGCGGTGGGATGGTTCTTGTCCCCCAGAGAAGATGCTAATCTTGGATTCAGTAACCGTCTAGCAGATGGAGAGTCGGTATGAGTACCTGAAGCGATCCACCTTAAAGGATATCTTGGAGAAATGTGGGCGAACGGTAATAACCGCCCTAAAAGGGAATTGATCCATGAATTGCTAGAGATGGATCGTGCCAACACCTTATCTGTGCCAATGCTACCAAATGCAGAGGAAGACGAATAGAAGTGGACCATTCGGTTGCGCTTAACCCTGTTCGGTCCAAACCCTCTCTCTCACATCGTGATGTAGGTGATGGCAGCTGTGGACGCAGAGGAACAAGCTAAACAGGAGTGCCAAGTGAGAGTATCTGCAATACAGCGCTCCAAGAGTCTAGCAACAGAGACTACAGCGACACCTTGGGAACGTAAGAAGATGATATTTGCCGTATTTAAAAACTTTGTGGAAGCAGAAGTTGAAATAGATGGGTACCTTGCGGATTTTGAGAGGCAGTGCCATTAAACAATTAATCTTCACCCTCAACACAGAGCCTCATCTCGTGATTGTAGGGAACAGTTATACCAGCTATACCAGCTATAATCACCAGCTCTTGTAAGAGCTACTGCTGTACCTGCTATTCTCTCTTGGAGAAGAGGTCTTCTCACTGGGAGCTGGATCCAGGAGTTTGGAACAGGGTGAGAAGGGACAGTGAGACACCAGCCAAGCTGCGGTGGCTAAGGGGCCACGTTGCTTATGGTGTCCGGTGTGGTGTTTATGGTACTCGGCGACAGCTAGGAAGCAGGGATTGGCGAAGGCACTCAGTCGGGGTGCCAATCGGTCCGTCACACTCTCCACTGTTCCATTTTGTTTATCTGACCACCATCTGCTAACCTCTGACCTCAGCATACCCAATACCAAATGTCACCACCCTCAACTCTCCATTCTCACAGAAACCTCCACTGCCTTCATCTCCAGCATTTCTCCACCAAACTCCAAACTCTCCTTTTACCCATCTCAAATCTCACTTGCCCTAACTCTGCAACCTCACTCTACAACTCCACTCTGTCCTCTCAACTAGACATCATGGAACCTCCTACATTAAGCGTTCCTAATTACAACCCTGGCACACCAAGCTGACCCGATATCTCCAAAAATGTTCAAGAACTGCTGTACGCTGTTGGAGAAAGTCTCACTCTGCACCTGACGTCTTCCACTATAATGTATGCTGCGCTCCTACACTCTGGCTCTTTCCTCTGCAAAAGTAAATTACTTTAATACCCTCATAACGACACTCTCCCGCAAACCCAAACGACTATATTACACTTTTAATGCTCTCCTTCGCTCTGTTGCTCCCCCTCCTCCTACCACCCTGTACGCCTCAAACTTTGCAACTCACTTCACTGAGGAGATTTCTACAATCAGGGAAGAGATATCTAACCTATTTCCCTCCCCTTCCAATACATCACCCAACCACACTCACTCCGCTGTTCTATGCTCATTCGCACCTACTACAATGGAAGAGGTTTCTGCTCTGCTCCGGTCCTCCCACCCCACCACCTGTTCCCTCGTTCCTATTCCCTCATATCTCATCTGCACTCTGTCTCCCTCTCTTGCTTTTCCTCTCACTAAAACCTCCAATCTCTCCCTTTCCTCCGGCACATTTCATTCACCCTTCAAGCATGCAGCCATAACACTGATTCTGAAAAAGCCCAACCTGTTCCCCAACTCCCCATCCAACTACCACCCTATATTGCTACTGCCATTTGCCTCCAATATCTTTGAGATGGTTGTGTATGTGAGATTGACAGACATCCTCGAATCCAACTCTCTGCTTTACCCACTTCAGTCTGGATTCCGTGTTGAAACAGCTGTGATCAAAGTATCCAACGATTTAATTGCTGCTGAATCTCGTGGGCATTATTCTATCCTAATTTTCCTTGATCTTTCTGCTGCCTTTGACACTGTTGATCATTCCCTATTATCTCCATCTATGGGATACTGCTCTCTCCTGGTGGTCCTCCGACCTCTCCCAGCGCTTTTTCAGTGTTTCTTTCTCTGGCTCTGCCTCTTCTCCCCAACCCCTCTCTGTTGGCGTTACCCAAGGTTCTGTCCTTGGTCTCATACTGTTCTCTATCTATACTGCCTCCCTTGGTAAACTCATCAGCTACTTTGGCTTCCATTATCATTTATATGCACATGACACACAAATCTTCCTGTCCTCTCCTGATCTCTCTCCACCCATCTTGACTCGTGTCTCTGATTGCCTCTCTGTGATTTCCAACTGGGTGGCTGATCATTTCCTTAAACTCAACCTGTCCAAAACAGAACTTCTGGTCTTCCCTCTCTCAAGTGTTGCTACTCCCGTGTCTGTCTCCCTCCAATGTCTCCCTCCCTCCAATGCTGCCTAGGTGTTCTCTTTGACTGCGACCTCTCCTTCACCCCTCAAGTCCAGTCGCTTGCCAAATCCTGCTGCTCCCATCTCAAAAACATAGCTTGCATCCTCCCTTATCAAACACCAGATGCTGCTAAGGTGCTGGTCCATGTCGTTGTTCTTTCTCACCTTAACTACTGCAATTCCCTTCTCAGTGTCTCAGATTGTACGGCTGCAATCTATAATGAATGCGGCAGCGAGGCTCATTGTCCTGTCCGCCCCCAGCTCTGATGCCTCCCCACTCTGTCAGTCCCTCCATGGGCTTCCAGTTAGATTCTGGTGCTTGCTTACAAGTCCCTACATAATTCTGCTCCAACCTACCTATCCTTCCTAATACATACATATGTTCCGTTGAGGCCTCTACACTCTGCCAAAGACCTACGCCTTTCCTCTATCCGTACTCGCACATCTGAAGCTCACCTCTAAGACTTCTCCAGGGCTGCACCTTTTCTGTAGAACTCCCTTTCCTTCCCCATTAGACTTTCCCGTAGTCTGCACTCCTTCAAAAAATTGTTGAAAACACACTTCTTCAGGAAAGCATATCATTTAAACTGTTAGCAGGTTTTCATCCCCCCCGTCCCATGACTCCGGTCCTGCAACTGTCAAAAATAACCTACTAAGCTCTCAGTGATTACTTTTTTAGCAACCTTTTTCATTACTCCTACTTTTACCCTTTGTGTCACTATACCCCACTCCCTCTTGCATGTAAGCTCATTGAGCAGGGCCCTCAATCCCTCTGTTCCTGTGCGTCCATTTGTCTGGTTACAATTACGTGTCTGTTAGTCCACCCATTGTACAGCACTATGGAATTTGCTGGTGCTATTTAAATAATTAAATAATAATAATAATGTTATCAGGGATTTTGCCACCCAACCACAGCTCGCACTCCACTGACTTTTTACAAATGCCTTTGCAACGCTGAAACCTCACAGAAAGGTCTTATCACCACATTATATGCACACCTAGGCTCTAACACCACAGACTGGGGCAGACTAGACTACACAGAGAAGTGGGAGGCAGAATTAGGGGAAGTCCTCGAAGGAGTAGACTGACAGGACATATGGGAGAAATACATTTATCTGCGTGACCCTCCAAGAACAGTCTTACAATTGTCTTACCATTGGTATACCACTCCTATTAAATTATACAACATGAACAAGACCCCAACAAATCTCTGTTGGAGATTGTGTGGGACCAGAGGCACATACCACCAAATGTGGTGGAGCTGCCCACAGGTGCAATAATTCTGGAAAAACGCAGGCACATTGGTCTCCCAAATCCTACATAAACATCTAGACCCGGATCACTGGGTGTTCTTACTCTCTAGACCAATAGATGGCTAGACTAAAGAAGAACAGGTACTCCTTCACAAAATTACACTGGCAGGCAGATGAGCATTGGCCCAAAACATGGCTCTGACATGGCTCTTACCCCCCATATACACGGTACTTCTCAAACTGAAGGACAATTATCTCATGGATAAATTGACAGCACAAGTAAGGGGAACCACAAAGTCCTTCAGAAAGATATGGGAACCATGGGAGGAATACACTGAGCAAAGTTAACAAAATGGGCACACGTAGGAGGTTGCCAGGATTCTGGGGAGCTCTCAAGAGCACTCTGCTGATGATGTCTCGCCATCTGCTTGTTGTTTCGCACCTCCCCCCTCACGTCATCTACAGTTTATACTACTCTCCTGCCATAATACTTTCTTTTCTCTCTTCTCTTGTATCCTACCTCAATTTATACCCCCTTTACGGGAAACTTTTTATGCATGTCTAAGAGATACCTAACCTTATGCTCTGAAATTTGTGTCATAATGTAGTGTATGCGAGCACAGGCACCTCACACTAAGATTTCATCATCAGTCATCATCTATTGCTAATGGCAGTGTCTTACTGAGGGCACATACTAGATTCAAAGACCAATAGATCAGTAGCAGATCAGTGTATCGTCATGTAAAAGTGATGTGGAGACCACACCAAGCTTTTCTATAGACCACCCACTACCTGAGGCGTAACTAAAAAATAATAATGGTACTTAAAAATTGGAAAAAAAGAGAATGTGAACTAGGGATTGGGGGGAAGGATGATAGCAAAACATGGTGATACAAGGTGCATGCTGCCTGTGTGCAACACAGGTAAAACTTTTCAACATAGCTTATTATATTGCTTCAAGTTGTATTTCGTAAACACCCATTGTACAAACTGGCATGTATGATATCTGTCTCTCCACCTGATTGCTCATTCATAAATAAAGAATACATTTTTTTTTTTAAATAGCAAAAAAGGAAAGTCCAGGAGGTAAGCAGAAGTCAGGCACCAAAGCGGGTAGTCAGACGAGTCGTAATCAGGAGAATGGAGAGCAGCTGAGTCAGGAACAAGGCCAGAAGTCAGGAACCATGAATACAGAGGAAATAGGAAGTCTTCTGGGAAGCAGGAAACCACGCAAGACCAAGGAGGTACTGGGACATGCTGCTTAAATAGGATGCACTGATTAGCAACAGGGCTGATACTAACAACTAGGTAAGTAACCGTGGAAACAGTAATGAAGGAGCTGATTGTTAAAAGCAGCTAAATAGCTCAAACACAGATAAAGGGAAGGTTGATGTTTAAAACAGCAGAGAAACCCTGACAGTACCTCCCAGGCTTCATGGGAAAGCGGACATGAAAAGAACGAAGGAGGGATAGGGCATGGACAATAGAGGCTGGAACCCAAGAGCATTCCTCTGGACTGTACCCTCTCCAGTGCACCAAGTATTGGATCTGTCCTCTAAACTCTCATGAATCAATGATGCTGCATATTTCATATTCCTCATGATTATCCACCAGAACAGGACATGGACGTGGCACCGAGATGGTGTAGTGATTACACACCAAAGGTTTCAATAGGGAAACATGAAATACGTTACAGATGCACATGCTAGGAGGAAGGTCAAGTGCATAGGCTACAGGGTTAACCCTCCAAAGTATACAAAATGGCCCAATGTAGCGGGGTGCCAGTTTTTGTGAGGGAACATGGAGCTGTAGGAAGACAGCCAGACCCTCACTCTGACCTGATAGGTAAGTGCAGATTGGCGTATGCGGTCCACCTGGAGTTTGTAGTTCTGCATTGAGCATCGTGAGAAGTCTGACCCTGCACCCAAGTGGAACAGAGTTCCTGGAGATGTTCCTCCAATGCCAGTATTCCCTTTGGCATGAACGTATCAGGCAACATGGATAGTTGAAACCCAAAGTTCATCAAGAAAGGGGATAGCCTGGAAGATGCATTAATAGCACTATTGTGGGCGAACTCCACTCAGGGTAGCATTTCAGACCAGTTGTTCTGGTAGGCTGAACTATAGCAACTAAGAAACTACAATCGGTGCTAGAACAGGAAGTGAGACAGAGGCGGCTTCAATAGCAGGCTGACCGGGTGTTGGATCTAGATGTGCAGTACAAATCAGGAGGGTCTGTAGTGCATGTGCACACTAGTCCAAACGGTGGTCATGTTTTTTTCTTTATAGTTGCACTCACAGGGCTGTCACGAATGTATGAGTACATTGTAATTTCTGGGATATTCTATATGACTTGCAGGTGTCAGGGAGCCTCAGTAAAAAAATGCATGTGTCTCCTGGAACTACCAGGAGACTTGAGATGTCTGATAATGCTTCTTCATTTATTCTTGACACATCTTATCTCTTCTCCTTTGTGTGGCTGATATTCTTTTCCTGCTTCTAACGTGTATAATCAGAAGTAGCATGTTACATGTTACTCGAATACACAAAGAATTTCTGTATACATGTTGGTATTTTATTTTATAATTCTTTATTGATAGGCAATCAAGCTTGTAATAACATATCAACCATAGTCAATGCAGCAAATACATTTGCGAATATGTAGCAAGACATGTCAAGAGTAGTGATGTACCCAACGGTTCGCTGGCGAACGGTTCCTGGCGAACATAGCATGTTCGCGTTCGCCATGGCGGGCGAACATATGCGCGGTTCGACACGCCCCCTATTCGTCATCATTGAGTAAACTTTGACCCTGTACCTCACAGTCAGCAGACACATTCCAGCCAATTAGCAGCACACCCTCCCTAGCAGACCCTCCCACCTCCTGGAAGGCATCCATTTTAGATTCATTCTCAAGCTGCATGCTTAGTAAGAGGAGGGAAAGTGTAGCTGCTGTTCATAAAATAGGGAAAAGCATAGCTAGGTTAGGGATAAGGGTATGCTTTTTTTTAATTTTTTTTTTTCTATGTAATGTAATTGCACTTAGTTGTCTGCCACTGCTGCCAGCTTCTGTGTCAGGCTCACAGTGCATACTGTGCCATTTCCCCAGTCAGTGCCACCACTTACATCTGGTGTCACAATAGCTTGGATTTAAAAACAAAAAACTTTTTTCACTGTTATAGATTGAATAGCAGTCAGTTGTCTGCCACTGCTGCCCGCTTCTGTGTCAGGCTCACAGTGCATACTGTGCCCATTTCCCCAGTCAGTGCCACCAATTACATCTGGTGTCACAATAGCTTGGATTTAAAAACAAAA
>OW240912.1:207967833-208010380 GCA_933207985.1 Pelobates cultripes | reverse complement strand
CTTGTCTTCCCGTTTTTGCTGTTCTCCCCTACATTTGATCTTGGCTTTCTCTTTGATTTACGTTAAATCCGGCCATTCTAAGGCCTGGTAATACGTTATTCCAGTCCTTTTGCAGATTAGGGTCTGTGTGTGTTGGGTTCTTGAATCTAGCCATGACACCAGTAACAATCTCACAAGGTGAGAGAGATGCATATACACATTTTAAACCAAGTTTTCACCTTACCATCTATATGTTTCAGTAGAGATTTGGATTGAAATTTAAATTTGCTATGCGTTTTTTTCCACTACACACTTTTTTATCTTTGACAACCACTTATTCATTGTAACTCCATCTTTTCACTCTTTTCTAACATTGAAAAAGCATTGAAAAAATGGTTATTTGAGTATTTTTGGCCTCTTAGTTTGACCTTGGCTGACCACACTGACATATCTTTTTAAAAAGTTGTTTTTGCTGGATATTTATTTTATCTCATCAACCCTTGTTTCTGTGTAAACCCTTGAGAATGTAATAGTACTAGTGAAAATCGCAGAAGATCAACTGTTTCTGACATGCCAGGAGCACCATGTTGTTCAGATATTTAAAAATCTTCTCCATTCTACTATTTGGTCGATGTACAGATGAATATGCTATATTTTGACAAAGCTTTTGAACACAGGACAGAAATGCAGAATTTTATATACACGTATAAAAATGCCAAACAAGGTATTTCTCATATTTAAATTACTGCACTCATACAATGAATGAAAAGCTCTGCATAAATCCAATTGTCCCCATGAGTACAATAATTTAAATGTGTGCAATATTTTACTTTATTTTATTTTTATGAGTGTAGCGTTGTAAACATACATATACTTATGACAACTCTCAATGCTGTAGGGGTAGGATGGCATGATACTGTTCAAGAGTGCATCATTGGGTAGACTAAATATAAACAATATGTCACCATTTAAAAATGTAAAGATATACATTTGTAATAAACTTTACATTTGTACTTTAAAGTGTGAATTTTTGATTGCTTCGATTTCACTGTCAAAAGATTCCACAGATTTATAACGAAGGTAGGTAGTGGGACCTCTAACTGGTGGCTCTAAAGAAAAAAATAGCTTTTCTTGTAATATAGTTAAAAATATAATTTCATCAGCAAATGGGGACCTGAAGCATGGGGAAGTCTAAAGCATGTTGTTAGCTAACAATTCTTGAAGGCGAGATTGTATTTAATGGTTCACTATCTACTTTCATTGTTACTAATAAAGAAGAAAACTTGGTACTGAGCCCCTTTTGAACATTGGGCAACTATATAAAGCAGGTATGATATATGTATATCCCTGATGAAGTAGCAACATACATACTAAGCAAGTCTGAACGATCACTGAAGTAGAACTGTTTGACACATGCCCACCATACAATTTGCATGGAGCACATTTTTGATGATGGGAGTGGTGCATGGGGAGAACATTGCCGATCCAGAGAGAGATATTAATGTGTTATGTAAGGAGTGCCTGTCTTTAGGCACTGATCTGACCTTTGACTCAGAGACTCTTTTATATATTTCACAGTACTCAAATTTACTGCGCTATGGAAGTTCCTTTGTTGCACTTTTGTTCCACATTTACTGTTATTACTAATTTGAAGTGTGGAAGAAAACCATACATAAGGTTGCACATGTTTTTAGTAATGAACTATATGGACACATAAACAATTTAAACTATCTTCAATATATATGGTATTATTATTATTATTATTATTATTATTATTATTATTATTATTAGTAGTAGTAGTAGTAGTAGTAGTAGTAGTAGCAGTATTTAACCCCTTAAGGACTGAGCCAAATGTACACATTGTGATGAAAACAAAACGTAAACAAAACTTGGAATTTGACTATATGTTTGTTCAACCGTAATTCACCTCTTTCATGTTAAGTGCACCCACACTTATTATATATAATTTTATTCAGGGGAAACAGGGTGTTCATTTAACAATAAAATATTTAGCTATGAAACATAAATTTTTTTTTTTAATTCTTTATTTTTATTTCATTTGTGCATCAAATAACAAGAATCATGCAGAGCCACAACAGCGACTGCAGGCATTTTCATAGTATTCCAATACGTGACAGCTTAAACGGCACATTTTTTTTGAAAGTGACATGAAAAAGACACGTGAAGTTATAGTGAACACGCATGGTAAGACATTATAATAACACAGTTAGGTACACATAGGCTTATAGTAATGTACGTGGGTTACATGTTGAGGAACAGCAGAGTAATTGAGCTTTTAGTGCTTGATAGAGACATAAGCTTAAAACAGAAAAGCAGTGTCAACAGTAAAGATTGTGCTTCAATGCTTGAGATGCTTAAAAATGATTAAATCAAAATGAAATGACCACCCCATGTTAACCCCGTGTCAGCCTTCATGATGACCCCTTAGTGTGCAGTGCAATGTGATGTAGCGTGGTAAAATGCTTAACGGCTGCCTTTACGCTTAAAGACCCGTTGGCTTTGTAAAGGGGTTGAAGCTTTATTCCTGGGTCACTTGTGTTCCAGCCGAGCACCTTTCTTGGGCATGTGGTGAGTCCCGGTTTAGTGGCTGTGGATGGGCAGATCTGCCGAATCGGGCCCTCAACAGGGGATTGGGCATGTGCCAGGTTGGTCCAAGGCCTTGCAACGTGTTCTCCCTTCGGGTCTACCATCCGCCGGTGTGTCGGGCCGTTATGCTGCTCCTCCTCAGTTTGTGTGAGGTAAGCATTTGCTCGCCGGTGCCGTCTTTGGTGCGGTCAGCAATCCGCCTGTATGGGAGCAGGAGAGGAGGGTGCAACCGGCTGCTCTGCCATGCGGTCTCCGCCATCTTAGGAGCAGACTCTCGCTGGTGTTGCGGCATTACGCTGGGTCACAGGGTGGGGACCGGGATCACCCCCGCCGGTCCATAGGGGGGGAACAGGGCCAGGTCCGCCTAGCCGTGCGTTTCAGCCTTACCGCTGGCAGGATAGCTGGGCAGCGGCCGTCCACCCCACTCACCGCCTGGGCGGTCTCCATAGCGTTCAGCTGGGAGCGCCCCACCGAGGGACTAGAACCTCGCGGCAAGCCTCTCCTCGGGACCAGGGTTGCTTCTTTCGCTGGGGTGTAGGTATCAGGCTTTTAATAAGAGTTTTGCTAGGTTTTAGAGCCAAAAACTTGGGATGTTTTCAGGAGCTATTCCTCTGTGCTTCCTCTCAGCATGGCAGCCAGGGCCCGCCCCATGAAACATAATTTAATATGAATAAAATATAAAAAAATGGGAGAAAATAAGACATTTTGTATTTTTTTTTTTTTAGTTCAACATGACATTTTAACTGTGAATGTCATAATACTATTTGCTTTTACTGCAATAAAATACACATATTTGATTTCAGCGATGTCTCACATGTATAACAGTACCCCCTATGTACAGGTTTTATGGGTTTTTGGGAATTTACAAGATCAAATATAGCATGTTAAATTTTTCATTTTTTTCACATTGAAATTTGCCAGATTGGTTACGTTGCCTTTGAGACCGTATGGTAGCCCAGGAATGAGAATTACCCCGCTCAGTGGCCTACATACCGTGGTCGCAGGGGTCGCTAACTCCAGGGGTCCCAGCCACCCTGCGGACCCCTGCGCCCAGTTGCCCGCCACCATGTGTTGCGGCCCATGCAGTATAATTTCCGGGGCCACACATGAAGGGTCCCATCGGTTGGCCCATGCTGTTAGGGCCACCCGATGGAAATGAATATCATCATCAGAGTGGGCCCGGTAACATCGTGACCAGGCCCACTCTGATGATGTCAGATGCTGGGCGGAAGTGACTGCCCTGGTCACTCCTCTCAGCAACCACCGGGAGCCACGTGGGAGGAAGGAACCTGAGCCTTTGGACCCAGGGAAGTCACCCTCCTGCATCTAAAAGGTAGGTAATAAAATATTTTGCATGTGTGTGTTAGTGTATGTGTGTGTGTGTGTGTCTGTATGTATGTGTGTCTGTATGTTTGTGTGTCTGTCTGTCTTTGTGTGTGTCTACAGTCTATGTATATGTTTGTGTGTGTGTGTGTGTGTGTGTGTATGTGTGTCTGTATGTATGTGTCTGTGTTTGTGTGTGTGTGTGAGTGTGTATATGTGTCTGTATGTATATATGTGTGTGTGTGTGTATGTATGTTTGTCTGTGTATCTCTGTGTGTGTCTGTATGGGGAGGTGGGGTGGGGGGCTGGGTGGGAGTGAAGGGGGGGGCATGGATCAGTTTTGCACCGGGACCCAATGGTTTGTGTGTATGCCACTGACCCCCATGAAGGCATACCATTTGAAATAGTAGACAACCCAAGGTATGGCAAATGGGGTATGTCCAGTCTTTTTTAGTAGCTACTTGGTCACAAACACTGGCCAAAGTTAGTGTTAATATTTGTTTGTGTGTGTGAAAAATGCAAAAAAAACTAATTTGAATGCCATTTTCAATCACAATTTTTCCCCACCATAAACTAGTTGGATTTTGCTTCCTAAGCACTACCAAGCCTCAAGAGAGCAAACCAGTAACCAATCTCATGCTGATGAGTTGCAGTTGTATACTGCAAACACAGATTAAAAGGAATCCATGTTTAAAATGGAATGAGGCAAAAATTTTGATTCTTTGTTAAACTAATTTGCCCACTCAGAATCCTTTGCGGTTGTAACATCACTGCAGATTTGGGATTTCTGTGGGAAAAGCAAGTCTTATGGCTTGGCTGGTGTGCAGATTTTTGTTTAACATTGTATTAACTATCCACAGACTTCAGGTGGAAGGGGTTTTCAATCACAATTTTTCCCCACCATAACCTATTTGGATTTTGCTTCCCAAGCACTACCAAGCCTCAATAAGCAAACCAGTAGCCAACCTCATGCTGATGAGTTGCATTAACAACGAAACAGGTGTCCATGAGTGGTTCACTGGTTTTGCATCTTTTCCTAAATTGGGTTCCAAGCAGTTGTATATTGCAAACACAGATTAAAAGGAATCCATGTTTAAAATGGAATGAGCAAAAATGTGATTCTTTGTTAAACTAATTTGCATATGCCCACCCAGAATCCTTTGCAGTTGTAACATCACTGCAGATTTGGGATTTCTGTGGGAAAAGCAAGTCTTATGGATTGACTGGTGTGCAGATTTTTTTTAACATTGTATTATTATTATTATTATGATGATATTTATAGAGCGCCGTCAAATTCTGCAGCGCTTTACAATGGGTGGACGAACAGACATGCAGTTGTAACCAGACAAGTTGGACACACAGGAACAGAGGGGTTGAGGGCCCTGCTCAATGAGCTTACATGCTAGAGGGAGTGGGGTAAAATGACACAAAAAGGTAAGGATAGTATTAGACTAGTGACAGTTGCAGAAGAGGAATCAGTCAGGAGCTATTAACAGTTTAATTGATACGCTTTTATGAAGAAGTGGGTTTTTAACGATTTTTTGAAGGAGTGGAGACTGGGTGAGCATCTAACGGAGGAGGGAAGCGAGTTCCACAGGAACGGTGCAGCCCTCGAGAAATCTTGAAGGCGAGCATCAGAGGTGGGAGTACGGACAGACGATAGACGTAAGTCTTCAGCAGATCGTAAGGGCTTAGACGGGAAATACTTGTGTATAAGGGAGGATAGATAGGTGGGAGCAGCATTATGTAGAGATTTGAAAGCAAGAACCTGAATTTTAAATTGAGCTCTATATTTTATAGGAAGCCAATGTAGGGACTGACAGAAGGGTGAGGCATGGGAGGTGCGGGTGGACAGGAAGATGAGCCTCGCCGCCGCATTCATTATGGACTGTAACGGTGCTAGTTGGGAGCACGTAAGACCACTGAGAAGCGGATGTCCGGGGGGAGGACAGTAGGTCCCCCCTCAATCCTATTTAGGGCCCCCACCCACCGTGCAGGGGTGGGGGCTGGGGGGAGGACAGTAGGTCCCCCCCCTCATTGTTATGTAGGGCCCCAACCCGCCGCACAGGGGTGGGGGCCGGGGGAGGACAGTAGGTGTCCCCCCCTCATTGTTATGTAGGGCCCCCACTCGCCGTGCAGGGGTGGGGGCCGGAGGGGAGGACAGTAGGTCCCCCCTCAATCTTATTTAGGACCCCCACCCACTGCTCAGGGGTGGGGGCTGGGGGGAGGACAATAGGTCCCCCCCTTATTCTAAATTTATGATCTAAGTATATATAATTTTATTTAAAACTGCTTTTAACTTTATTTTTTTTTTTTACAGGCAGCAGGGGGAGTACCTGTCATTCCAGGCACTCCCCTTGCTGGCAATGCTGTGGACGGCCCGCTTGCTTTTAGAGCCGGGTCCCCATGGACACCCGCCTTCCGTAAGGGGTTAAAAAGTGCCAGCATATTCCGTAGCACTTTACAATATTATCAGAGGGAGAGATTTAACAATAAATAAGAAAATTACAAAAACTTACAGCAACAATAGGTTGAAGAGGAGGAGGTGCTGTATAAAACACAATCGGACAGGAGATAGCAGTCAAATAAAGGTGGGAATGAAGCATAGCTGGTGGAGAAAGAGGAGTTCTGCACTTTAAGAAAGAGCAAAGGACAGGTATGTAAGGTAGAGGTTAATCTATGTGTCCATAAACTTCCCTGAAGAGAAGGATTTTGAAGCACTTCTTAAATGATTGAAGACTAGGGTCGAGTCTGATGGTGGTTGGCAGGCTATTCCAAAGGAAAGGAGCTGCCCATGAGAAGTCATGTAAGTGTGAATTGCCCATACAGGTGCGAGCAGCAGACAGGAGAAGGTCATGGGAAGACCGGAGAGACCGAGAAGGGACATATCTACGGTTCAGTGAAGAGATATAGGAGGGGCTAGAATTCTTTAAAGGACCACTATAGGCACCCAGACCACTTCAGACCACTTCAGCTCAATTAAGTGGTCTGGGTGCCAGGTTCTAGTTTTAGCCCTGCAGCTGAAAACATAGCAGTTTTAGAGAAACTGCTATGTTTACACTGAAGAGTTAATCTAGCCTCTAGTGGCTGTCTCACTGACAGCCACTAGAGCCTGCTTCTGCGATTCTCACAGTGAGAAGCCGCTGTGGTCCATAGGAAAGTATTGAGTATGGGCATTTAATGCGCGCATTCATTTTCAATGAATTATGGAGATGATAATATGTGGTTAAATATTTTAACGGTCTCTATTTGAATGTCTTTATACACATAGAGTGAGAGCAGTGACAACAAATATATAGTGTTTTTTAACCGGATAGAAAAAAATGATGTAAGTTTACTCAAGTATTCTGCTTGGGCTTTGATATCCCAGCATTACTCAGAGATCATTTGAAAATGAACCTGATTTTTTTTTAAAGTCAAACCCCTTCTTCCTTAGTGCAACATTCTGTTGGGTCTCTTAATACTAATACTAATGTAACTAACCTGAGTGTCAGCAAGTCCTGTTGTTAATAAATAAATAAAAAGTTTATTCTTTAAATTTATATTATAGAAACGTAAAATAAATAGCTGTACCATATATCATAAATCCAATTTCACAAACCAAAGCTAGTGTTGTTAAACTCATTTATATAAAACTGCATTTTTTCTAAGATGTAAGAAAGATAAATCTTTAGAGAAAATCATTCATAATGTTTTCTTTGGCTAGTAAACTGCATTTTAGACTTTAATGTGACAGCATCATAATGTTGGTGCACATGCGCAGGCTCAGCAATGCTAGAGTGATTTTATCTTTTCTCTGTCCTGTGTAGAACCTCCCCACTGCTGGGTTATAAAGAACCTTTTAGTACGCTAAACCTCCAAGTACATGAATCCCGGTGGCAGGTCTGATGGTGCGAGCTATACAGCAATTTAAATAACATTTATCTTTGTGACTCGTGCTGGTTGCAGATGCTGTGCGATTCTGTCCTGCCTCGTGCTGAGAACAAGCACCTGAAACACCTAGTAATCTATTCATTTCATGCTTGATTAGCCTCACTGAGGATGCTTTCATCCCACCGAGATGCGAGAAGATGAAACCTCTGCCATTCTGGCTCTGGGTGGATCAGGGGAAGAAGAAAGCAGACAAGAAGGCTGGCAAAGATGTCCAAAATCTACGTAACATCACTTCTGAAGAAGCATTCATTGTAAACACATGATGTGTATTGTATCTACTGAAACAAAAAGTATCTTTATACTGCTTGAAGATATGCTTAGTAATATGACTTAGCCAGAAAATGTAAATAAAATTAAGAGAAGTGGAAAAAAGTGTGATGATGTAAATATTAGCAAATTAGTGTTGTTTAAGAGACAGCATCACAGTGTTATGTTGTAACATGTAATGTTTTTCTTGCATTAGTTGTTTAGTATTGTAAATCATGATCACTTTTGATATCAAACTTTTGTTTCTGTAATAAAAATGTCATATTTCCCATTAGGTAGAGTAAGCACTAACCTACAGGTGCATGTCCTCTACGGCAGGTGTTCCCAATTCATTTTTCCTGTGGTGCTCAGGGCTCTACAATTTGTGGTATTTTTCCTCCATGCAGGGCAAAACAGGGATTTAGTATTAGGGTCTCTTGAACAATTACATGAAAAAGACCAACATAACTATGGGTTAGGAACATGGTTGACTTAGCTAATTAAGAAAATGTACTTTTTGCTATTAGCTGTATTTGTTATTATAGCCTTTTTATAACCTTCAAGTTCTTCTCATGTCTACTAACCTCTCTATATAAAAACAAACCTACTGTTAGTCGTACCTTAACTTACCTTCCAGCTCCGACTTTGGAAAAGGTTTTTGCGATGTTACCTCGTTTAACAGCAGCTATCACATTATTTGTCTTCAGGGCTAGGGGGGGCTTGCCTACCAGTGGGTTGAAAGCATAAGAATGTAGTTGTAGAGTTTTATGGGGTCTATGGCTATGTAGGTACTTCTCCAAGAGTGAGATGGGGGTAGCGACAGCTATAAGACAAGATTCTATGGCGTTTTCAGTACTGAGGAGAGGGTTTAAGCAAAAGGAGGTTAAATTAAAAGCCTTTTCTATCTGCATCCATATATTTCCATGCCATGCATTATTATCTTCTGGTCTCAAGTCAGAGTAGCATATCTGAACAGAGCATACAATGGTAAAGCATAAGAACAGCTTCATGTCAGTGGATCAGTCGGAGTGACTTGTTTACAGTGACTAGCGTGTATCAACGTGACTTTTCCTTCTAGTTTCACTGAGGTAGCCATAGTCAGGAGCACTTGGAATGGACCATCAAAGCGTGGTTCAATTCCTTTCCTTACATGCCTCTTTATCACCACCCAATCCCCAGGATGCAGCTTGTGAGTTGCAGAATCAGAGTCGGGATCTGGAATGAAATAAAAGACTTGTTTATGCACCCTGCCTAATCTTGGTGGTGTAGGGCCTGTTTATAGGCAATCATACCACCATGCTGCATCTGGATGGTCTGGGGAAGGTTGAGGCCTGTCTTTGGGGCACATCCAAACAGGATCTCAAAAGGGGATAGGCCTTGTCTAGAATTGGGGGTGAATCTCATAGAAAAGAGTGCTGGGGAAAGGCATTCAGTCCAGGGCTTCCCTGTGTCTTGCATGACTTTTGCAATCTTATTCTTTAAGGTGGCATTTGCCCTTTCTACTTTTCCACTACTTTGGCGGTGATAAGGGGTGTGGAAGGCCTGGCTGATCCCTAAAGCTATCATAAATTCTTGCATTATTCCCCCAGTGAAATGGGTACCTCTGTCACTTTCAACCACTTCAGGTACCCCGTATCTACATACCTGACCACGGCACTATGATCCATAAACATATAAAAGATTAACATAACTTAGTGCAGGATATCAAACAGGATACTGGCTTCTCTGGGGATTGGGATTGGACATTTGGGCTAGGAACATGGTTGACTTTGCTAATGTTGTACTTTTTGCTGTTAGCTGTATTTGTTATTATAGCCATTTTTCTAACCTTCAAGTTCTTCTCATGTCTACTAACCTCTTTATGTAAAAACAAATCTACTCTTGGTCGTGCCTTAACTTACCTTCCAGCTCTGACTTCGGAAAAGGTTTTTATGACGTTACCTCACTTAACAAATGAAGAAACTCTCCTGTGCTGATTTTGGTAGTCTCTCAGTCCAAGGGAACTGTGGTAAAGAAATAATGAAAGTCCCACAGGCTTTGGCTAGCAGGCCTGGAAATACCTTGGACATTTGGGTGACCTTTGGAATCAAAATAGGGGATTGTGAAAGAATTGACCTTGATTCCAAGGTTCAAGCTTATAGGTGTCATATTAGATAGCCTACTTACAGTAGAAGTGCCACTGTCTGGAGTGTCTGCTCCACTCACTCAGTTCTTCTGCAAATTGCACTCTCAGGTAGGTAAGGTTTCACACCTTATGTGGGGCCGCACTGCAAACTGTCTGCAATCTCTGGTAAGTAAAATGACACTGTCACAACACTGTCTGCAATCTCTGGTAAGTAAAATGACACTGTCACACCACTGTCTGCAATCTCAAGAGTAAGTGCCACTGTCATACGACTCACTGTCTGCAATCAGGAGTAAGTAACCTTTGTCACACTGACACCATTCGCTGTAATCAGTGCAATTAATTCACTTTTCTCAGAACCTAGATGTGGCACAGGCCGCTGGCCACAATACCTGCTCCTCTCTGCCTGCTTGTTCTGCTCCTCTCTGCATGCTCTGCTCTGCCTCCTTTGCTCTTGCTCCTCACTGCTTGCTCTGCTCCTCTCTGCTCTGCCTCCTCTCTGCATGCTGTGCTTCTATTTGCTGCTTTTGCTCCACTCTGCGTGTTCTGCTCCCCTTTACTTGCTCTGCTCTGCTCCTCTCTGCTTGCTCTGCTCCGCTACTCTCAACTTACTCTGCTTTTCTCTACTTGCTCTGCTTCTCTCTTCTCCTCTCTGCTTGCTCTGCTTTGCCTCCTTTGCTCTTGCTCCTCACTGCTTGCTCTGCTTTTCTCCTCTCTGCTCTGCCTCCTCTCTGCATGCTGTGCTTCTGTTTACTTGCTCTGCTTTTGTTCCTCTCTGCATGCTCTGCTCCCCTTTACATGCTCTGCTCCTCTCTGCTTGCTCTGCTCCGCTACTCTCAACTTACTCTGCTTTTCTCTACTTGCTCTGCTTCTCTCTGCTCTCCTCTACTTGCTCTGCTCTGCTCCTCTCTGCTTGCTCTGCTCTTGCTCCTCTCTGCTTGCTCTGCTCCTCTCTACTTGCTCTGCACTGCCTCCTCTCTGTTTGTTCTGCTCCTCTCTGTTTGCTCTGCTCCTGCACAAATATTGCCTAATACATACACACCCATACACGCACACTGCCTAATACATACATCAACACACACATACATCTATACACACATATTGCCCAATACATACACACATATTGCCTATTGCCTAATACATAGACCATACATGCACACTGATTAATACTTACATCTATACACACATACTGCCCAATACATACAGTACATCTATACACACATACTGCCTAATACATACATCCATACACATATACTGCCTAATACATCCATCTGTACACACATATTGCACAATACATACATCTATACACATATATTGCCTAATACATACACCAATACACGCACACTGCCTAATACATACATGCATACTGTGACGAGACCAATCTCGCCACTGTGCATTGGAAGAGCCTGGATGCCCTTCTGCCTTTAGACTATGGCCCCATGTTGAAACACTTGATTTTCCCCTGCAAAGACACGAAAGCCGGGTCATTCGGTGCTTGCCCTGTTTGAGCGGTGATACCCCAGATAGCTATGCCATGGAGTCCATTCGTATAATGAAAGACTATGGGAAAGACTTTGGCTCCATGGCAATTGAACTGTATGTGTGATCTGGGTGCCATTCAGTAATAATGTGCGCTCAGATCTTAGCTATCTGGGGATATGTTGAATGTACCTGTTTTATGCAATGGCTGCACAGTTATATATTTTTATGTATTTTATTGTCTTTTGCTGCCATGTGTTTAATGGAGTTTTGCCTCTGTCCTTGGAGATAATTGGATTACTTCCCAATTATCTACAGGATAGAAGACTCTGTGGAACTGGTTTTGGGCAGAAAAGCCATGCTTCATTTGGTCACAAAGGACTACGATCTATCTTTTGAACCACTGGACCAATGCTGATTCTGAAAATCTAAGTTTGACTGCTAGGAGTGTAAACCTATTTGTATGGTTTTTCCTATTCGGCTGCTTACAGCATTCGTGTGGTTCCGGTTCAGCTGTTTACACATTCATATGCTTCTCCGGGTCGGTGGATTGGTGTCTTTGGTAGCTGCCTGTGTATCTGGAAGGGGAATATCCTCTAAACGGCGGTTTAATCCCTTTTATGCCTGGGCGTCCCATTAGACATACACACACATATACTGCCTAATACCAAACATCCCAAGTCTTCCAGTAGTCCCGGGAGACTCCCGCATGTTAAATGCGGCTCCCTGAAATCCGCAGATCATACACAATATCCCGGAAATGACACACACAATCTAATGTGTGTGTGATTTCCATTATATTGTGTATGACTTGTGCCCCCTAACACCACCATACAACTCATTAAACAAGGGCCCTGTGGTTTGCTGGCCCATTAAGAGCCGGGCCCTTGTGATATCAGCTGGCAGGGAGGAAGTGATGACAGCCTATCACTTCCTCCCTGCTTCACAGAGAGCTGCCGCCCGGGAAGAGGAAGCAGCATGGAGACAGAGGAAAGGGCTGGAGTGAGCTGCTGCTGCATGCTCACTCCCATCAGCCTCAGCCAGCAACAGAACTCTCAGCAAACCACCCTCCTGAACACAAAGGTAAGCTAACAGGAAGGTGGTTACAAATCTATAAAGCATGACTTGTGTGCATGTCAATACGTGTGTGTATCTGCGTGAATGTGCCAGTATGTGTATCTGTGTGTGTGTTTCAGTGTGTGTATCTAAGTGTATGTGTCAGTGTGTGTGTGTGTATCTGAGTGTATGTGCCAGTGTGCGTTTCAATGTGTGTATCTGTGTGTCAGTGTGTATGTGCCAGAGTGTGTGGATGTGCCAGTAATCTGTGTGTCTGTGTGTGTTGGTGGAGGGGGGGGGAGTGAGCGCAAATGTGCACGGGGGTGGCGCAGTAGCTTGTGAAGCCACCTCCCTGAAATGCATTTTTTGCATGTTTGGATGTCTGTAATACATACATTTTACTTTGAATATATTATTTATAGCTGTGATAATGTTTTCATTCATTTGGTGGGATTTTATTTGTAATATTGTGGGATTTAATTTATAGTAATGGGTTTAATTTAATTAATGTCTGACAAGTTCACTGTAAGTAAAACTTTTTTTCATTATAATCTATAAAATGTATTATGAATATAATTGGTCGCATGGTCTCTCACATACTCTTCAGTATACACACAGTGTCACTGACACACTGTTACTAACACACACTATTATTAAGTATGCACACAATGCCACTCACTAACACACACTATCATTATACACGCAATGTCACTGATACACATTAGTACGTAAACACACAATGTCACAAACTCTCACTAACACACACTATTATTAAATATACACACAATGTGACACACTCTCTCTAACACACACAGTTAAGTATACACACAATGTGACACACTGTTAAGTATACACACAATGTCACTGAAACACACTATTAATTATAGACACAATGTCAAACACACTCTATTATTAAGTATACACAGCGTCAATGACACACACTATTAAGTATACACACAATGTCACACACACGTTATTATTAAGTAGACACACAGTGTCACACACTCTCACTAACACACACTGTAATTAAGTATACACACAATGTCACTGACATACTCAATAGCACACACTCTTACTAAAGTATACACACACAATGTCACTCACACTCTCACTAACACATATTCTTACTAAAGTATACACACATGTGAAAAATTTAACTTCACTACTGGCTTTTGGAGAGGCCTGCTTGCCAGCCTCTTGCCCTGTGACTATTGCCCCTGGGGTGTATTGCCCTTTAAAAACTCTCTTTGTGCCTATTGTATTTTGGAGCACTGTTTCTGCCCCTTTAAATTGTACTGGTGCAGTTTCACTTTTGAAGTGGCACTTCGGATACAGCCCAAGTGTCGAAGGAGTCAAAGTGGCCACCATTCGACATACGAACACGTGGCGGCGGCCATTTTAATTCAGTCGAACGCGTTCAGCGGTGTTTGGTCGTCGAGTTCATGGAACTCAAATCGGATGCGCGACGGCATGAACACTTCGATGCTTCGACTGGAGTCGAACATTGTTCGACAATTCGAACGTCATTTTAACATTGATGGTTTGCATGAACGGTTGCCATTCGTCTATTTGAACTGAATTTAATATTGGAAATAGACCGGCCACACAGCCTAGCCTTATATGGAACTGTTTTGGGCATAAAAATGTGCGTGCGTGTGGTCGGTCAAATGTGACTTCCATAGAACTTTTGAACTCCTGCTCTGATCTGGGTGATTTTTGGATATGTTGTTCACCCAGATCAGGGTTATCCAGGGTTATATAGAGTATATTTGTATGGATATGTTGTGTTTTGGGGTACTTTTTGGGGTTTGTAAAAATGTATGTTTTTTCTGACTGTGGATAATTAAGTTATTCCATTAGCTAGCTTAACTATATCACAGGCAGAGGGAAGGGCTTGCTGACTGTATGTGGGAGTGTTACTATGTTAATTATTGTTTCTATCAGTTTGGTAACTTTGTGTCCTGTGAACCACAAGGTCCACGTGGGTGGTAACCTTATGGGTTAAAATGTGTATAAAAGAAATGCCTTTGTGCTCATTAAACCAGAGTTCTTCTTAACCCTCAATACGTAGCCTTGTCTCGTTATTGTAGGGAACTGCTATAATCACACTGGGGATTGCTATACTTTGTATACTCCCCTCTAATCACTTAGCTCTTTAAGAGCTGTTCCTATTATGCTGTCCTGGAGGAGATATCTCCCCCACATGGTCCTGCATGTCAGAGGTTGATCCAGGGTGGAAGGAAGACGGCGAGACACCACTTAAGCTACGGCGGTTGTGGATTGTGCGGTGGTTGTGGTTTCCGGCGCGGTGCTTATGGTGTTGTGGGCAAATGCAAATATTACACGTTTTAGAATGAAATGTTGTATTTCTTAAACTGTGTACTTTGTCTTTAAGAGATATTGCAAACTGACAAGGTGTTAGAAATGGAACATATTGTTTTTCATAGATGTTTCTTTAAGCAATAAGCATATTATATTTACGCCATTTTGTCCCAGACGAATTACAATAACAATAATGCAAAAACAAGCTTCAAGGCCATGCTACGACTCTTTCAGTACGTAATATACTGTGGTAACCTTAGTAGATAAGGATGTTCAGACTTTAAGATGCCATCTTGAACTAAGTCAGGAAAATTTCCATGACGTATGCACCCTTTAGTTATGGCCTTGTATGTTTGCCAAATTAAGGGAGGTCCTAAAATGAATAAAGTAAAAGAAGTGTTACTTTTTCATATATGAACTACGGTGACCCTAAAATGAAGAAACCTAAGGTATAAATAGGTGTACTTTTAAAATGTTAAGAAACAGAGGAGAGACTTGGAGACAGACGCTGCTCCATCTTAAAATGACAGAAAGGCTGACATGATGTCATGTTCAGAAGGGTATGTTAACCTATTAATGATATTTGCAAACATTTAGTTTAATCTTATAAACTCTGCTATAAATTATTGCAATGGATTTTATATGTCTATATTTATAGTTTTATATAATAAATATCAAAAAGACAAAACTTTATTGAGTCCAAGACTTATTTTATATTGTATTCTCAATTATTTATATATGTTAAATAGAGGATCTCTTACACTAACTATATAAAATTATGGCTAAGATATCTGTATGGTTAGCCCTACTAAGTTCTATGGTCCCCTTTGCCCCCCCCCCCCCACCCCTCTAGTGATACCACTGTCCAGCATCACTGCGGTTCACGCAAGGGAGCTGAGCAGGGGACAGTGTTCCCTCACCGCTCATCTCAATTATCAGCGCTGGCCATTTTGTTTCCCAAAATTGCAGTGGAAACCCATTTGTGTTCTCGCGGAACCCCTGAGTTCCGCAGAACACCAATTGGGAAACGCTGCTCTAGGGGGAGCTCTTTTATATAATATGCTTTTTAAAGCATTAGTAAGTTTGTAGTTTGTAAGTACCAGGAAACTTGGTCACTGTCCTCTGTAGTGCAGACAGATTTCCATGTATGATAGCAGAACTGCAGAACAGTTACAGTGCATGTAAAACTCAGTGTTGTCCCAGCTCCTACAGTGTCTGTGTGTGAGCCTGGACAGGAAGAGGAAGGGATCACGTCTCATCTGTCCACTAACAGCCTCTGAACCCCCTTTACCCTAACCACATGTCACATTCTCTATAATCTTGCATGCATGCACAGCTGTATACACTAACTAAACTCTCAATCCTGCACTCCATATAGTACAATAATACTTACCCGGTGCTTGTCAAGGCAAAATACAAAATTTTGCATGAAGATAAAACTTAGCTTTTAATGAGCTTTAAAAAAATCATTCAACGTTTCAGTCTGTTATTCACAGACTTTCATCAGTACCTTCCTGATGAAAGTCTGTGAATAACAGACTGAAACGTTGATTGATTTTTTTTTTTTAAAGCGCATTAAAAGCTAAGTTTTATCTTCATGCAAAGTCCTGAGAGTGCTATCTGGATTACCTATTTTATATAGATAGATAGATCGGTATATATATTAGTATGAAAAAGTCAGTTGAAGTGTGCAGGAAACAACTAGAGGTTAGGGCTGAGATAAAAGAGGGCCCACCTATATTGTAGTTATTTTTATAAAGAAGAACGGTGGGAGGGTCACTTCATGCTGATGCTACAGGTAAGGGAAGGGTTTATCTGGGTTTTTATAGGGACTAAGTCATTCCCACAATTTCAGGTTTTTTATTTGTGGTCAGGACAAACCAGCCGATAGAGTATAAATATGCATTTATGCTACAATTTTAATATAAAAAAGTCGGTTGAAGTGTGTCAGAACCAACAAGAGTTGGGCAAAAAGATAATATCAAAATTAAACCTTTATTTAACATTTCTTAATATTACACTGCAATATTACAGAAGACCAACCTAACTTCTTTCTCTGGTTGTGGCATGTACTTGCAAATTACTGAAGATTTCCACCGGCCTATGTTTTTTATGATGTGTGCGATGTGTGAGTATTGTGGCTGTAAGCTGCTGTAGTGCCTCCTATACGAAATGAGTAGCCCATAAATGAGATAGGGTTGAGATCAAGTTTAACCAATAATTTTCTTGTGTATAACATGAATTTTTGAGTTGTAAGAGGATTGCTGCGTATTGCGAGTAAAGGGGAATTTGATTTAAAATTATGTAGAGAATGTTTTACTAAGTCAAATACTATAACGGGGCACCATTTATTACCTGTAGGATAGTAAGGTATCTGTACTGAGTGTCCTACTTGACTAGTTTTTGTATGTTATAAGGATAAGATATAATGATTGTGATTCTTAATTAAGTCTGAAAATGTAAGGCTTAATTCAAGGTTAGAAATTTTGTTTACCGTAAACTCTTTAGGTCTTAGGAAACCATAAAAAGCGAGATTCGTAGCGGCTTTGAGAATTAAGTTGGTATTTGGTTTGAAAGGAGCTGTATCTAACAAGTCCGAAAGGCCCCAAAACATACTGTTGTCAATAGGCAGTCTTTTTGGAGGCATTTTTATTTTTAACTTTAGTATGCCTTTCAAGACACTTTTTATTGGGTATGAGGCTAGAAAAGGTTTTTTGTTAGGAAAGGTGATTAACATGTGGTGTTGAATCCTGGTCAAATACAATTTAATTGTATTGTATGTTAAGTTTAAGGAAAAGTGACAAAATGGCAAAAATTTTATTATATGAGAATCACACAGAGATTTCTGAAACATTTTATATGCTCTAGCATAGATAGTCCTTGTGTTAGAGGACAGACCCACTTGGGCCAGAATTTTACTCTGGGACAACAGTAAATCTAGTCCATTAACACGTCTTGTAATTCCGAGATTTAGAGCGTGATAGCGTGTCAGCTGCCTTATTGCAGATACCAGGTATGTGAATACATTCAAGGTAAAACTGACCAGATGCTACTGGCCAAGTTAGTTTCCTGACAAGTTTCATGATTGTGAGAGACTGAGACCTGCCTTGTTTATTATATGAGCTGCAGACTGGATGTCAGTGAGGCATCTAACCGCTTGTCCCTTCCATTTATAACCTCAGAGAAGGGCCACCACCACAAGAGGGAATATTTCGAACAGAGTGGAGGAATTCAGAAAATTAGCCAATTGAGACACCTCGGCAGGCCAGCACAACTGAACCCATTCATTGCCAAATATTGCCGCGTAACCCACTAAGCAGCTGAATCAGTCCAAATCACTGGTAAACTGTTCAAAAATGGTGGAATTAATAACTGTGGTGAAAATGACCTCACCACTGGTTTTTGGAGGGGCCTGTTTGCCAGCCTCCTGCCCATAGACTATGGGCCCTGCAAAAAGACATGTTAAAAAAAGACTTCCATGGGAAAATGTGCCTCTTCCCCTCCTCCTTTTTCCTGTCCTATTGTTTACCCAGCAGGGTGTTGTCCCAGGGACACTGTCAGACCAGTTTAAACTGGCTGCTTTGTCCCTCATCAATCTCCCATCAGCCCTTGCTATTGTCTGACCCCACCCTTCCTTTTAATATAGTGCTCTATGTAACCTATTGTATGTAAATGAGGCTGTTGGGGGTTTAAATGTGTGTATAAATTGTAAGTGCTTGCTTTGCATTAAAAGAGTTCCTGTTTTACCCTCAACATGTGTGGGGGAAAAGGCTGCATCTACACTGGGGGATTGCTATACTCTGTATACTCCCCTGGGCTATACTTACTAAGCTCTTTTAAGAGCTTGCTCTTGTTACTCTCTCTTGGAGGAGAGGTTCACCCACTGGAGCCTTGTAATAGGTCCTGGGTGGGTAGAGGACGACGAGTTCCCAGCCAAGCTGCGGTGGTTCGTGGGATCTGCAGTGCTTATGATGTCTGGTGCGGTGCTGATGGTCCTTGGTAAGAACTAGGAGCATCAATTGACGGAGGGTCCGTCGCAATAACAATTTTACGCTCCAAGATGACAAAAACATTTCCCACATATCTAAGTCTGCCCAGGAGTGTGAGTCAAGGAAGATTCTAGAACTATCGTCAGGGAGACCATGCAAAAGATAGAGTAGTTGAAATATAAATTACATCTGCAGGAATTAAGCCAGCACAAAGTTTACGCGAAAATGTCTTGGAACCAGTGGTAAGCTTTGTAGCGAAATAGTACCTATTGTTCCACTTAACTCCATGCAGATGCCAAAGTGACTTGTGTATAGGAAGAAGTTTAAATGCATTAGAGATATCAGTTTTACTCATCCAAACGTTGTGACCTAGATAGAGTATGGCTTTTTTATGGCATTGTCTACACCTTGCATATTGTAGTGAAAAATCAGTAGATGGGATCAAGGAATTGAGGTTAGGTGTTGTAGAGGAATGAGGAGCCAAGAAATCTATAATCAGTCATTTTATATTGTTAAATTTGCCAGATGCAATACCCAGCAGACTGGTTCTCCAGCTGGAAAACAGGGGGGACAAAAAGGGGCCAATCACAAACCCATTTCTATCTCTTTGTTCAACACCAAAGACACAGTAGGGGAATCTTGCAAGGTAGACTGTAAATTGTGACACTCCAATATACCAGGGGAGAAAGAGACTAAACCAATGTGAAACCCTACCGAAAACCCAGTGCTCAAAAACTCAACTAAATGTCTGGATGGGTGAGAAGACAGAAGATGTATTAGTACGTCAACCTTTACCGGGGATAGTCATTATCTGGGAGAGAGCAAGTTTGGGCACAT
Source organism: Pelobates cultripes (assembly GCA_933207985.1). Lineage (NCBI taxonomy): Eukaryota > Metazoa > Chordata > Amphibia > Anura > Pelobatidae > Pelobates > Pelobates cultripes. Next base: position 207,990,484 of record OW240912.1, on the reverse strand, counting down.
GGTTTTTGCATGTGCTCTAAAACATCTTGAGCATATGTGTAACAACCTACAAGCACTATAACCGCTTCCCCCGGCATTAAAATTGTTACAAACTTGCGATTTGCCAAGAAAAACAATGGGCCAACCCAGCTTGTCTTTTAAGTCCTTTTGTAGTGAATTGTAGTTGTATGGTGCCGCTGTCTGGCTAGTTGATGGCAAGCTCACATCCATAGGGCATAGATTGGTGGCATGCGAAGCCAAAGTGCAATTTGCACAACCTGGGAGCTTGAGGCCTGCGAAGTGCCTACAAAATAATTTGGTATCTAACTGGCTCCAATCCATATGCACATTAAATTGTGCCAGGGCAGCCGCGGCCTTAGTGGAAAATGACTTATGATAGTCGAAGTATGCGAACTTCGCCGTCCTTATGCCCAAGGTCCACCAGTTTTAAATATAAATCTAGCTCTTGCCTATGATTTGGGTGAACAGTGCAAATTACTTTCTGGTTCAGCCTAGGATCTCTAGCTTTCATTACTACTGAAAGATATCCAAACAAATAAGACTTATTGTTGATAATGTCTTGGGAGGCTATAAGCAGGGAGATCAAATTAACGTCTTACCTTCTGAAATATCTTTCCTTAAGTTAGGAGGAACAAGGTGGGCTGGAGTAACAATGTGGAAAGGAGGATTATAAACAGTAATGGTAGTAGGCTGGCTCTGGTCAGTAGGGGTGCTAGGAATACTGGCGGTAATGCCGGGACCACTGGTCAGGTTGTAATTCTCCAGAGATTCTAAACGGTTAATAATTGTATTAGTGGAGAAGACATCACACTATGGAGTTCAGACGGGCTAGCCTGAATAGTGAACTCCCACTAGAACCAGGTCTGTTACTGACGTTTTGGGCTTTTATTAAATGGAATAACTTGGCTTTCCTAGCAGTGGAAGGGAAAAGCACATTGTTTAGTTTAAATTCAGACGTGATTTTTGGAATGTCTAAGACTTGTAACTTGAAGCTGGACTTGGAGGATCGTTAAGTCTGCTGGGGGAAATTGGTCCTGGCAGGAGTGCTTGTAAGGGATAACTTGTAACCCTGGATCGAAATATTAAACATGCTATGAGGAAAGGAAATGGAAATGAGTAACTAACAACCAATGACTAGGAACTGGCAGCCTAGTAAGAATGCCAAGTGGCGAAATGATATAATACTAAATGGGGCGAATGAGGCCCTGCTAGTTTGCCTAGTGGCTTGAGAGGCTCTACCTATGATTTGGCCCGAATGGGGGGGAAAAGGGGGTGGGGCATAAATGTATATGGCGGGGTGTTGGCCTCTCGATGGCATCTATAACATGCAAGATAGAATGCGAAGGCCTAATGGGACCACTAAGAAATAATAAGGGAGAAACTGAAAATACTATTGAACCAGTAATTAACAGGAGAGTTCCTTCTAAATGTACATAACCAATGGGGAAGCAGGGAGAAAAAATAATTAACCAAGAAACCATTGTCTAATACCTGAAGTCCTATATGTACTAAGGAACTCCAACCAAATTTGATCTATGTGGTGCTATTCAACCTATGCAAAAACATCCGTAAGTATGAAATACCCAAGCAAAATTGGAAATAGTTTTGAAATAACAAAATATATATACCTGAAGACCAAGGAATTACTCTACTTCCTAGAGTTCCGGGTATAGCTGTGACTTGTTCCTAAAATAAGTAAAAGTAAAGAACCCCCTCCCCCCCATACCAACCTTAGTGAATGAGGAATATGTCCAAATAACTGGAAAAGAAAGGGCCTAAAGGTAATGACTAGGCCTTTATCTGTGATTCTGTTAAAAACAAAAGCAAACACAATTGTAATGATATACCCCTCAGTAGCATGGACCTAAGGGTAGAGATAAGAAAGTAAAACGAAAAGTACCGGGATATGCTAAAAGAACCAATTGTTAGTTAGCAACGTGGTTTTTAGAAAGAGAAACCCTAGAGGCCTGGAAATAACCTGGGAGAAACAAACGAATGTGTATGAGAATGGATATGAAAAAACCTTAAGTACATATAATTTGCAACAGACCATTTTAAATAATTGACAGTAACTGAAATGGAATTTAGATCAATTAGGGAGACGCAGGACTAATCACACTAATTCCCTTTAGAGCGAAGCTGGAGACCGAGCCCCCCTGTGTCAAAATGGAATGTATGCATAAAGTTTGGTTACATTGTATCAAGCAGCACTGAAACTGAACAAAATTGTGTGCACTACGTAAAGTTACTCACGATTTTTATGATGAACACCAAAACCGATACTTCGCTGGAGGACAGTGTGTTGCAAGATACTGAGGCAAGTGCAGCATAGAAAAGCTGCCTACCGCAGCTGAAACGAGGCGCCAAGAGTGCCAAGGTAACTACCATGTACCGGGTAGGGTAATGCAAAGGCCGTAACGTCGGGCTACCACATGTCTTGAACACCGACCAGCTGTAACCTGTGCTAGGCAGTTCGGGGCAGTGAGGTAGACTGAATCCACGTACCGATTTCAGTATTCAGGTTCAGTATTTTTTTGTTCCTTTATACTTAAACATTGGTTTTGTACTTGGTGTGCTTCACAATAATGGGAGTTACACCAGTGGTCCCAGCATACTCTTTTTGCACTTTGTAGTCTTTCCTTAAGTTTACATGTAGCTACCACCAATAGGAAACGGCAGGGTTTATCTCCCCATGTCATCACTGAAAAATGTATTTACTTCAACCATTTGGGAACTGTAGTAACCTACTCTTTCCATTTATTGCACTATTGGCATCGTTTCTACAGTATTGAGACCATAGGTTTAGGTGTGCCGGGACATTTGTTTACATATCTTAGCTTTGTGTTCTTCATGATTCATTGAGGTCCACATATACAGTGATGGGAAAGATGTTGTTCATTCCATTAGCATTGAGGTGAAAAAAGTTTTGCTAATGTACTCAATGCTATATGAGGGGGTACAGCTCATAGAAGTGTATAAGGGCCTGGGACGCCATCCCATTGGGCATTTTTATGGTGGACATAGGAGCTTGATGATTGTCTATAAATTTTTTAGCAGTCCCTAAGGATTAGGGGATCACCTGAAATTATTGTTAAATGTATCTGTAAAGAAGCTGGTCTTACCTGCTCTCATAGGCCAGCTCCTTCATAGAACAATGTATCTGAAAGCTGGAAGATACTGAGGGAGATTAAACTGGGGGATGGATCCGAGGGAGAGGGGGAGATTAGGCTAGTGGAGAGATGGAGATGAATCTGGAGAGAATAGAGGGATTTGGAGCTGAGGTCAGAGATAGACATGATAGAGATAGACATGTGAGAGAGGAAGATGGATCTGGGGGCGAGAGAGGAACATAAAGCTGGGAAGGAGAGAGGGAGATGCAGCTGGGGATGACAGGAAGCTGGAGCTGGGGATAATAGGATCCCTAATATAAGTTGAGTATAGGTATTTAGCAAAGCTTTAGAAAGACAGATTTAAAACACACCATGCACGGTATGAAACTGTATCACACAAGTATTTGAACTATATATATATATATATATATATATATATATATATATATTTTATCTGCCATACAACTCTTAAAATGTATATCAATGCAATCTGGATACACCCTGTCCTCACAATGCATAGAGCTATTTCCAGGACATATCCATTTTTCATTCCTTGCTGGCAAACACTCTTGTATGAAGGGGAGAGAATGGGACAGGGCATGATATGTGAAGAGGACAGGCTGCAGACCCAATGCCTGCCCAAGAAGGCTGCTAGTAAGGGAAAGATGTAGTAGGACAATGCACTGTGTGTATGAAAATGTGTAGTTTGTGTATCAGTGTAAAGTGTTTGAGTCAATGGGTCAGTGAAAGTGACAATACTTAGTTTAGTGGATTTTTAACAGTATTATGAATATATATGTAAGGATATTAATTAAAGTGTATTATATTAATGTTTACAAACACTTGTATTAGAGGGACACCATAGTCACCAAAACAACTTTGGTTTCATGAAGCAGTTTTGGTGTATAGATTATGCTGTTACGGTCTCACTGCTCATTTCTCTGCCTTTTAGGAGTTAAATCACTTTGTTTATGCAGCCCTAGTCACACCTCCCTGTATATGACTTACACAGCCATTCTAAACACTTTCTGTTAAGAGTCATCTAATGTTTACACTTCCTATTGCAAATTCTGTTTAATTTTGAATATCTTATCGCCTGCATCCCGCAGGAGCTTCCTGTATGTAATTAAAGTTCAGTTTACATAGCAGGAGATAAAAAACATTGAAGTAATTTACATCTGATTGAAAATAAAAAAAAACATTTTGTTTTCATGCAGGCTGTGTCAGTCACAGCAAAGGGGTGTGCTGCTAGGGCTGCATAAACATAAACAAAAGTAATTTAACTCCTAAATGACAGATAATTGAGTAGTGAGACTTCAGGGGAATGATATATACACCAAATTTAGCTGTTTTGGTGACTATAGTGTCCTTTTAATATACTTGTAAACACTACAGCCCCTATGAACACACACTTGCTGCATCCCCTATAACCATACACAATATATTGCAGCAGGCGTGACAGGGGTGGCACTGACCACAAGTGTTTGCAAGATGGTGGTGGAATGGAGGGCAGATGCTGTGGGACTGGGACCCAGGCCTTGAGCTGTGTACGGGGCCCCAAAATGTCTGATGGCAACCCTGCCACTAAAGTTTTAGAATCTGGGATTTTTAGTATTCTGTTTAATATGAGAAGAATGATAAAAATGTATACTTCTAGGAATAGGAAAAAACTATCTTGGGAAATACAAGGAATATATATAAGGATTAAATATATTTAAGGAATATACTGAAATGCACTTTCATCAGATGTATATGGTCAACAGGGTAGCCACCTGCTATTTTTAAACATATCACTGTTATATTACAAAAATGTCTGTATTTCACATTAAATCACTGAATGTCTAAAATGAATCTTACAATCATGACACATCTATTAAAATGCAAGTTAGTGTACATAATATCAATATGAAATCTGTACTGTGTTATTACTAAAGAGCTAAGAATACTATCCTTACCTTTTTGTGTAATTTTACCCCACTCCCTCTAGCATGTAAGCTCATTGAGCAGGGCCCTCAACTCCTCTGTTCCTGTGTGTCCAACTTGTCTGGTTACAACTACATGTCTGTTCATCCACCCATTGTAAAGCACTGCAGAATTTGATGGCGCTATATAAATTTCATAATAATAATAAAATATTGACATATGTAATACATTAAATAAATAAGCAACATGCCGACACACTTGCATATCAACATTTACAATCTATACAATGGAAATATGCCAATATGTAAATAGAAATACAAAAAGAAAAGTCCTGAGCTCACTCCCATCACTCCTAGGCGGCAGCAACGACCACAGTACACATCAGCCCCAATACATATAGTAAAAACCAAAGAAAAAAAGTTACTTGCGCTCTCTCCTTAATCCCTATGTACATTTAAACAAATGGAGGTCATTTAGTTACTCCAATGGCCCCTGGAGGGAAGAGAGGGATTGCTGCCGCCCATCCCATGTGTTCCCTATCAAAGGTTAATAAGTATATTGGGGTGTATATAAAAAATACACCTTTCTGTCTCATTAGAGATATGGGCCAGAAGCTCAAGGAAGCAAGTTGAAGGGTCAGAGTAGGACCCGTCTAGGGGGGTCTGCCTTGAAGTTGGCAGACGGGCATTCCCTCCAGGAGGGGGGCCCCGAGGGAGGGGAGGACCTAATAACCCTATGGTGCTAGGAAAACAAGTTTGTTTTCCTGACACCATAGTGCTCTTTAAAGTTTATCTAACAGTGTTCATTACAGAAATAATATGCTAGACATTTTCAGCAGAAACGAAAATGTAAGTTAAAGAAAAATAAACAGTTCTGTTGTTCTTTGAGTATAGCATTGGGTGGACACATAATTGTTTTTCTTGAGATTACTAGCATTTTCCTCTTGCTGTGAAAATTCAGGTTTATATTTTCAGCACTGGTACATAGACAAGAGATAGATTGTAATTGCAATGTAAGATCTGCTACAAGCTAAATACTTCTTATTTTATATACAGAATGAGATAAATGGCTCTTGACTGCTCTTTGCTGTCGTCTATCAAACGCTTATCAAGGCAGCATCATGTACTCAATCAAGCTTTAAAGAAACAGCACTCAGGATTTACTTCACAGTTGCTGACCCTAATAATACTTTTGCCAGGATGGAATATGTTTGTAGTGTGTTGAATGGAAGGGACATCTTTGAATCTGTAGCTAAAAATTGAATTTATAGAAAGCAAAGTGATAAGTACATTGATATAAAGGGTCACTGTGCTACATTTAAGGCAGAGGTTGCATAGAGCTGAGGAAGATGTTATGGGGTGATGGCATACGGAGAAACAGAATGAGATACAGGACGTGGTTATCGGAGAGGAAGTGCTTATATCTAATAATAGGATAAAAGAGATGAAAGGACAGATAAATTACATGACATAATATGGAGAGTTACAGAGAAATGTTATATAAAGAAACATAAGTTATAGCTCTAGGTTATATCAGCAATATTAGCAGTTACAGGAATAGGTTATACAGAATCATAAGAGGTGTTGCAGGCGGAATGTATATGTAGTAATAGGTGGAGTTCCAGGTATTGGACCTGGGGGTTATTGCAATATAAACTTGGGAGATATGTGAGTACATAGACTTGGAGGGCATGTGGCTATGGCAATGAACTATGGGAACATGATCAGGAAAGTAGTTAGGTGGTATAAACATAAATGGTGTGAATGTGGATATTGAGAGGTGAGTTAAGTGGATGTTGCTGAGGAGGGATTAAAAGAACATATCAGCTTTGAAAATTATACATTTTATAGTGGTTACTGGGGACCCCTTTTCCCACTTTAACTGTAAACAAATAGAGAGTTAATGTAGCTGTATTCAAGTATACCTCCAAGAGATCATTACAAATTGGAAGCATTGGCAGCATAAAGCATGGGTTTGGCATTGTCTTCCTTCTACATTGTGCTATAACATATAGTTAGATTTCACTAGAAATTGACACTTTTATAAATCAACCTTATCAGTCAGACAGTATCAGACAGTCCTGTTACTTCCTGGTTGTTTAACTCACTGGAGGCAGGCAGGCAATTGTCCTGAGCACCTGGCTTGCAAATTCTTCTGTAATGGAGGGAAGAGGGTTGTGTTTATTTCCCGGTTAGAGCAGGGAAAACATTGTTGCTTTAGAACGAGGAAACCCAGGTTTGAATCCCATACCGGCAACCCAAGCTGATATATACCAGCACCACTCTTCTCTGCTGAGAGCTGGATCTCGTCGCACCAATGGAAGGAGCTCAATTTACCTCTTCCAATGCTGAGGCGTCACAGAAGGGGAAGACAATAGCACGACGCTGTGGCCGCGTCTAGTGATTCAGCCCAGCTGAAACTCTTGCACAATGGCCATCCTAAACCTACTCAGACCTGCTATGTGGTGGTAGGGGACTCTATCATTAGGAGAGCAGATAGGGAAATCTGCCACTCTGATCGGCTCAACCGGACAGTTTGCTGTCTCCCGGGTGCTCGGGTCCGGCATGTTGCTGACAGAGTGGATGGATTATTGGGAGGGGCTGGGGATGACCCAGCAGTCATGGTCCATGTTGGTACCAATGACAAAGTAAGAGGAAGATGGAAGGTCCTAAAGAATGATTTCAGAGAATTAGGTAGCAAACTTAAGAAAAGGACCTCCAAGGTGGTATTCTCTGAGATATTACCTGTGCCACGTGCTACAGTGGAAAGGCAGCGGGAGATTAGAGAAGTCAATGCGTGGCTTAAGTCTTGGTGCAGGAAGGAGGGTTTTTGGTTTTTAGAGCACTGGGCCGACTTTGCGATTAGGTACAACCTTTATAGTGGTGATGGATTGCACCTAAACGGGAGAGGGTCTGCAGTGCTGGGGGATAGGATGGCTAGAAGGTTGGAGGAGATTTTAAACTAGTAGTAGAGGGGGAGGGTCATAGCAATCTACAAAATGGAGATAGGACAGAAAGGAGATGGGCTTTAGCACAGTATAAGGGGGGTGGAAACGGGGGGAGGGGCAAGCTCAGAACAGAGAAGCTGTATAATGTTGAAAATTCACAAAATATACAAGTGATGCATAATATTAAATGTATGCTTACTAATGCAAGGAGCCTAAATAACAAAATGGGGGAACTAGAGGCATTAGCATACACTAAACAATATGATATAAAAGGCATAACTGAAACATGGTGGGATGAGACACATGACTGGGCAGCTAACTTAAATGGGTACACGTTATTTATGAAGGATAGGAAAAACAAGAAGGGTGGTGGGGTATGTTTGTATGTCAAACATGATTTAAAGCCAAATGTTAAGCAAATGGAATGCGAGGAGGATAATGTGGAAGCTTTATGGGTAAATATCTGCTTGGGGGAAAAGAAGGGAAACCAACTATTGGTTGGGATATGTTATAAACCACCTAATGTTAATATTGATGAGGAACAACAGCTGTTTGAGCAAATTGAGAAAGCTGCAAATCTGGGTAACACTTTAATTATTGGAGATTTTAATTACCCGGATATAAATTGGGACAGAGGGACTAGTGCCTCAGCAAAGGGAATTAGGTTTTTAAACTTGTTAAATGACACCTTCATGTCACAACTTGTACAAGCACCAACTAGAATGGATGCTTGTCTGGACCTGGTTTTAACAAACAACGTTGATCTTTTGACCAACATTCAAGTAGGTGAGCACTTGGGAAATAGTGATCACAATATAGTGTCCTTTGAAATAAACTCAAAAAAACAAAAGCACATGGGGAATACTAAAACATATAATTTTAAAAAGGCCAATTTCAATAAGTTAAGGGAAGCTTTACAATATATTGACTGGCATAAACTCTTTAGTGAAAAGAACACTGAGGATAAATGGATCATCTTCCAACAAATATTACAAAGGTACATTTCTCAGTATGTACCGTTGGGAAATAAATATAAAATAAACAAATTAAAACCAATGTGGCTTAGTAGAGAAGTAAAACAAGAGATTACAACTAAGAGAAGGGCATTTAAAGCATTTAAATCGGACAAATCAGATGCATCTTATAAAAGATATAAGGATGCAAATAATGCGTGCAAAAAGGCAATTAGACTTGCTAAACTTCAAAATGAAATAATGATAGCTGAAGAGAGCAAAACCAACCCCAAAGCATTTTTTAAGTACATAAATTCTAAAAAAAAACAAAATGAAAGTGTAGGTACACTAAAAACTGAAACGGGGGTGTTAATTAATGAAGACCAGGAAAAGGCAGGAATTTTAAATAACTTTTTCTTCTCCGTATATATTAAGGAAGAACCCATGGCAATAGATGTGCAAATGATTGCTACTAAAAACTTGCAGAATAATTGTAATTGGTTAACTCAAGACAAGGTGCTGCAGCAACTAAAGAAAGTTAATATAAACAAAGCTCCAGGGCCTGACGGTATCCATCCACGTGTACTTAAGGAACTAAGTGCAGAAATAAGTGAACCTCTGTTTTTAATCTTTCAATATTCTTTTCTTTCAGGAAGTGTTCCGGAGGATTGGAGGAAGGCAGATGCGGTTCCTATATTCAAAAAGGGTTCAAAATCCTTGCCTGGAAATTATAGACCTGTGAGCTTAACTTCTGTGGCTGGTAAAATATTTGAAAGGTTATTAAGGGATAATATTCAAGAATTCCTTGAGAAGAACATAGTTATCAGCAAAAATCAGCATGGTTTTATGAAGCACAGGTCATGTCAAACTAACTTGATTGCATTCTACGAAGAAGTAAGTAGAAGTATAGATCAGGGTGTTGCAGTGGATGTGATCTATTTGGATTTTGCCAAGGCATTTGATACAGTTCCACACAATAGATTAGTGTTCAAACTCAAGGAAATCAGTCTAGATGAAAATGCTTGTTCTTGGGTAGAACATTGGCTTAAAACAGAGTACAAAGAGTTGTCATTAATGGTAAATTTTCAAGCTGGACAGAGGTGGCAAGTGGTATCCCTCAGGGGTCTGTTCTGGGACCCCTTCTATTTAACATGTTTATAAATGATCTCGAAGACCGCATTGAAAGTCATGTTTCAGTGTTTGCAGATGACACCAAACTTTGTAAAACAATACAATGTGAGCAAGATATTACTTTGCTGCAGAGGGACTTAGATAGACTGGGGACTGGGCACTCAAATGGCAGATGAAATTTAATGTTGAAAAATGCAAAGTTATGCACTTCGGCGTAAAGAATACACAAGCAACGTATACCCTTAATGGAAGCGAATTAGGGATAACAACACATGAAAAGGACTTGGGAATTGTTATAGACAACAAGCTATGCAACAATGTGCAATGTCAATCAGCAGTGGCCAAGGCCAGTAAGGTATTGTCATGTATGAAAAAGGGCATTCATTCTCGGGACAAGAATATAATTTTGCCTCTTTATAAATCACTGGTAAGACCCCATATTGAATATGCTGTGCAATTTTGGGCACCTGTTCTCAAGAAGGATATTATGGCACTAGAAAAAGTGCAGAGGCGGGCTACAAAATTAATAAAAGGAATGGAACATATCGGCTATGAAGAAAGGTTAACAAATTTAAACCTATTTAGTTTAGAAAAACGTCGCCTGATAGGGGATATGATAACATTATACAAATATATTCGTGGCCAATACAAACCATTGTGTGGAAATCTATTCACAAACCGGACTTTACATAGGACACGAGGCCATGAGTTTAGACTGGAAGAAAGAAGATTTCGTCTAAGGCAAAGGAAAGGTTTTTTTACTGTAAGAACAATCAGGATGTGGAATTCTCTGCCTGAAGAAGTGGTTTTATCAGAATCCATACAGATGTTCAAACGGCTACTAGATGCATACTTGCAAGAACAGAATATTCAAGGATATAATCTTTCAATGTAGGGTAATAACTGCTTGATCAAAGGATAAATCTGACTGCCATTCTGGGGTCAAGAAGGAATTTTTTTCCTAGTTTGTTGCAAAATTGTGCTTCAAACTGGGTTGTTTTTGCCTTCTTTTGGATCAACAGCAAAAAACAAATGTGAGGTAGGCTGAACTTGATGGACGCAAGTCTCTTTTCAGCTATGTAACTATGTAACTATGTAACTATCTGTGCTCAGTATTACATGCTCCTTGCTTGCATCAGTTACTTCCTTGCTCCTATTCTGAATATCCACTACCTGACTTTTGGCTTGACTCACGTTTACGAATCTGTGCTGCCTGACCTGACTATTGACTTTGCTTTTGCCTCATCCTTAACCGTACCTCGCTTCGGACATTCTCAGTTTATTACTGCATCCTGGGCTCTATCTACTAATCCATGACAGAAATACTAAGCCTTATAAAGCTCACAGAGTTGACCGAGATGTTATTGGCCCTGACCAGAGAGGTGTCTCAATCAAACAAGCGATTCAAGAACTATAAGCCAAAGCGGCGCCACACAGAATACTACAAGCTCTGCCGTCAGCTCATCTTGTTCCCATTCTTGAAGATACTGTAGCTGCTCCTGAACACCTTATACTACCTGAAAGGTTTTCTTACTTACTGAGCAAAATACAGAACCTTCATTATGGCCTGCAAACTTATGTTTGATTTAAAGCCTTGTGTGAAGAAAATGGACTTTTAATTGACATTTTCTTCTTTATTCTGTATTTTCCTGTGTTACTACCTATATATTGAATGTATTGGTTCAGTAGTTTGAAACTACCGAACGCCGATCACCCTCCTGGCTCATTAACTACAAAGGAACAAGCTATTAAGTGCTCCCTGGGCGGCCGCTGTTCGTACAGCCGAAAGCCACGTGGAATAGAAAACGGCGGCCATCTTGTTCACTCGAGGGGAGTCAGCGGGACTTGGTCGTTGAGTGTCTGGAACTAAAATCGAACACTCGACCTCGCGAACCACCGCTGAAACTACCGAACGCCGGCTTCTTGTATTTCCCAAACAGCCAGGGAAGCGCCATTCGGTAGTTCTGTGCAAACGGACAAGGGGAGCAATTGCTACTATGAGCCAGGGGGATCCATTCAGGACTTTTGTTCAGTTTTTACAAATTTGTGAATTCACCGACCGCACACGCTGAATTCATGGAACTGTTTTGGGAAGGAGCCGCGTGTGTTGTCGGTAAAAGGGACCCGACACAATTTTTTCAGAACCCCTGAACCGATCTGGGTGAAATTTGGATATGTTTGTCCCCCAGATCAGGGCTATCAGGGAATATGTAATTTGTGGGGATACCTTGTGGGGAAAGCGGTGTTCTAAGTTTTGGGGAAATTGTGTGCTCTCTGCCAGGAGATAATTGGTTTGTTCCTTAACTTATCTCAATATCTCCCAGGCAGAGAGGAGGCGGGTATTACTGTAAATCTGTACGTTGATTGGCTGTTGTCTTTGTTTACTGTGGGAGGTCCTTTTATTTCTCATAAAAGCCCGTGTGTGTCAATAAAATTCATTCCTGTTACACCCTTCATGAAGTCTAGGCTCATGTTTGGGGGATATTCTACTTGCTGGGAAGAATCACCTTGGAACTGCATTTCATCTACCCTATTCCTCTAACCCCTGCTGCAGCTATAATCACTCATGCTCAGCTGTTGGGAAAGGGAACAGAAGACCCCAGCACCATAACCACTGTAGGTCTTAACACCTTGTATATATCATTCTGAATCCATCAGGATCTGCACCATAATATCACTTCTTTCATATCCTTTACAAGAATGGGCCCATAATTTACTAATTATTTAACTAATGATCCAGCTGTACAGTCCTGGGATACACAATACAATGTCCTCTGTGTATGACATTCCCAACAGACACAAAACTGCACAAACCACCGTCAGAGATATAAAACAAGGCAGCAGACCAGTGGAGCAGTACATCATGGATTTCAAACGATATGCTACAAACACCTGCTGGAATGAGATTCTGAGCGGTGGGTGGGTCCCTAAATTAGAATAATGTCCTCCTCCCTGCTCTCCACCCCTGAGCGGTGGGTGGGCACCCTAAATACTAATTAGGGAGGAGGCCTAATGTCCTCCCCCCTGGACCCCACGCCTGAGCTTAAGTGCGTCGGTTATTATGGATTTTGATTTGGCCTTTTTTGGGGCGGAAAAAATATGATTTTAGAAGAAAGAAAACATCAAATGGTAAGTTTTATTTTATCTTTTTACTGGTTCTTAGTTAAATGGTCCCCCCTCATTATTTTTAGGTTGAGGGGGGTAGGTAGGGGTTATTTTTTTGGGGGAAGTGGTGACAAGGGGTTTGGGGACCCCTAGTTACCTGGGGGAGTGGGGGTTCATTTTTTATTTAGGGCCCCCACCCGCCGCTTAGGGATGGGGGCCGGAGGGAGGACATTAGGTCCCCCCCATTATTTTACTGGGGTGGGGTGGGGGCTGGGGTGGCAATAGGCCCTCCCCTTTAGTTTAAAAGCTGAGGGCTCAGGAGGGGGGGACCCTTTTTAAAAAAATAAATAAAAATTAACAGTGAGCAGCCACAGGCTGCTCACTGTTTACTAGACATGCCCCTACTCGCGGTATAGCGAGTAGGGGCATAATTTACTAATACTAAGTAATCTTTACTTAGTATTAGTAAATTTGGCTCAAAGACCAATTTAGGTCTTTCAGCCTTTTGGTAGATAACTCCCTTAATCCCTAATACAAACATCTGCTGTGCTTACTGCTACACCTACTTTATCTGTTTCTCTTCTGTTACAATGGAACAAGATTGCCTATGAATATCAAGGGTTTATCAATTCGGTGTCAGTGGCAGCTTTATGAACTTCAGTGTTGCCCATGCTCCCTCAATACCTATCAGAAATAAAGATAAACCATTAAACTTACAAGTCATTAATGGTTCCTTTTTGAAATCTGGTACTATTTGTCTACAAACACCTCCTGTTCAAGTTACCATAGGTGATCAAAAAGTGAGTGTATCATTTGAGCTAGTACCTTCTCTGTTGTTCCGAGTTATATTAGGTATACCCTGTTTACATATTCATGACCCCTGTATCTTCCGGTTCAAAGGTATTATCACCTTCTCATCCTTCCAATGTACCTCACAATGTTTACAAGGGTCTCCGATTTAAGGAATCGCTTGTTCCATATTGGAGGTGAATATGAAGGAAAACAAAGCAATGATCCTTACTGAAGCCTATATTGACAATGATGCTTTTGATAAAAAAAAAGCGTTTCCCCAGTAGAGGATATGACTGTCCCATAGACCTGTTACCTGGAACCCCTTTTCCCTATGGGAAGATTTATCCTCTGGCAGAAAAGGAGTTTTGCATATTAAAGAAGTATATCCAGGAGAATGTATTCAAAGGTTTAATCTGGCCTTCTACATAAGCTACAGGAGCCAGAATCTTTTTTGTGGGAAAGAAACATGGCAGTTTATGTCCTTGTACTACAGATATTACAATCAAATCACAATCAAAAACAAATATCTACGCCCTCTAATTCCAGAACTCTATGAGAGGCTACAATCTGCTAACATCTATATTAAATTGGATCTTAGAGGTGCCTATAATTTGCTGTGTGTTCCCCAACTGAATGAATGGAAAACTGCATTCTCAATTTGGACATTACAAATATTTATTGCACATTGAGCATTAATATATTTGCACTATATGATAATATTAATAAAGAAGAGCATGGGGAAGGAGGATCCATAACTGAGAATGGATTATGGTGATTGATGGCTGCCTTGGTATGTGAATAGTTAGTGATTCAGTGACATGATGAATTGATGGGACTGTAGTGGCTTGTTTTAGGAAATACTTATTCGTATGAGTGGGGTAACAAATGGGAGTAAGTTGTGGGAAACCAGAGACCGGTGTGTTAAAAGAAGGAGCATTGTTTGGATGCAGTTCAAGCTTTAATAGTGGCATATTTATAAATGGGAAGCATAGCTTAAACAGCTAGAATATTTGCCACTGAAGGAATGAAAAGTCCTGGTATTTCTGCAGATCTAAGTGTGAGAGTAATTTCAGCCTTATGTGACACGATGCAGAACTCCTGACAGATCGGCAGACGGCAGGGAGAATTAATTTAGGCTCTATTTAACGGGGACGAGCAAGCAGATGTTTCTGATGACATAACTATTTGTTTTTCTGGTTGTGACTGCAACATAGAAGCTGTGTTGCTCTCGGATGAATCATGCATTCTTTACCTCTGTTTTAACAAATTCATTCAGCCTTTCAGCACAGTCTTAACATTACATGTTAGGCCTTAGGATCAGTTTAAGCATCAAATAGATGGTCAGTAGAATTGGAAAACAAAGAAACATAATGCAGGCTGTGAAATAATTAGACTCTGAAGCATTCCACCTCCAAATCCAACTGACGTTGTATTTATTGTAAGACAGTACACAATGTATGGTCTTGCTATATATATTAAATTAATGATAACGTCAGGTGGTGCGATATAGTTAGAAATATAAGCATAGAAAGATTTGACAAATGTTTTACTGACAAGGAATAATTGTTTGTAGACATACATTGCAATGCAAAGTATCTTTGATTATTTTATTTAATGTGTAGGAATGCACTAATCTGGGTAAAATAACTTAATAACTTTGAATGTAGCGGCAGGCTATCAAGTACTGGCCAGTCACTGCATGGTTAAAACCTTACGCTGCAGAGGTTTGTTTTTTGTTTAACTGGATGCAAGCGCTTTATGGTAGAGTGATTTCTGTGACTGCCAATCACAGTGATGAACACATGCCTTTGATGTCCATCAGATCACAGTGCTTAGGACCTGGTGAAAGATTATCAGACTACTTCACTTCTGATATTCTGATACATGCAGAGATAACCAAATACCGGGAGTCTGGCAGATTTCATACACTGTTTTATGAAAACCTGCTTCTGACAACCTTGGCATGGCCCCACCAGGACGTGTGTTTGAAAGAAAATTTAGTGGTACAAAAATACACTGTACTGTATGTTGGCCATCACTAATAGGTTACATAGTTATATAGCTGAAAAGAGACTTGCGTCCATTAAGTTCAGCCTTTCTCACATAAAAAACTAGTCTGAAGCGCTACCAATTTTGCAACAAACTAGGAAACTCCTTATTGCTCTTACTGTAAAAAAAACCCATTTTCTTTGCCTTAGATGAAATCTCCTTTCTTCCAGCCTAAATGTGTCATCTCGTGTCCTATGTATAGCCCTGTTTATGAAAAGATTTCCAGATAATGGTTTGTACTGGCCCCAAATATATATTATCATATACCCTCTGAGGCGCTGTTTTTCCAAACTAAAGAGATTTACATTTTTTTTTACCTTTCTTCCAAACTAAAATGTTCCATTCCTTTTATCAATTTTGTAGCTCGTCTCTACACTTTTTCTAGTGCCATGATATCCCTCTTTAGAACAGGTGCCCAAAATTGCACAGCATATTCAAGGTGTGGTCTTACCATCGATTTATAAAGAGGCAAAATTATATTTTCATCCCGAGAATTTATGCCCCTATTTATACATGACAAAACTTTACTGGCCTTAGCAACTGCAGATTGACATTGCATATTGCTGCCTAATTTGCTGTCTATAACAATTCCCAAAACCTTCTCGAGTGTGGTTATCCCTAATTCACTACCATTTAGGATGTCAGTTGCTTGTGCATTCTTGACCCCGAAGTGCATAACTTTGCATTTTTCTACATCAAATTTCATCTGCCATTTTAGTGCCCAATCCCGCAATCTATCCAAATTCCTCTGCAGCAAAGCAATATCCTTCTCACATTTTATTACTTTACAAAGTTTTGTGTCATCTGTAAACACTGATACATGGCTTTCAATGCCTATTTCAAGATCATTTATAAATATGTTAAATAGAAGCGGTCCCAAAACAGAACCCTGAGGGACACCACTTACCAATTTTGTCCAGCCTGAAAATTTACCATTAATGACAACTCATTGTACTCTATCCTTAAGCCAATGTTCTACCCAAGAACAAGAATAACCATTTAGATCAATTTCTTTTAGTTTGAAGATTAACCTATTGTGAGGAACTGTGTCATATGCCTTGACAAAATCTAAGTAGATCACATCCACTGCAACACTCCGATCTATACTACTACTTACTTATTCGTAAAATGAAATTGGTTAGTTTGATATGACCTGTGACTCATAAAATCATGCTGATTATTGCTAATAACAAAGTTCTTCCCAATGAATTCCTGAATATTATCTCTTAATAGCCCTTCAAATATTTTCCCAGTCACAGAGGTTAAGCTCCCAGGTCTATCATTTCCAAGCAAGGATTTTGAACCCTTTTAAAATATAGGAACAACATCTGCCTTCCTCCAATCCTCCGGTACAATACCTGAAACAAAAGAATATTGAAAAATTAGATACAGAGTTTCCCTTATTTCACCACTTAGCTTCTTAAGTACTCGTGGGTGAATATCGTCAAGCCCCAGAGCTTTATTTACATTTTCTTTAACAGCTGTAGCACCTTGTCTCGAGTTATCCAGTCACAAGTAATTTGCAAGTTTTTTACCCCAATCATTTGCATATCTCTTGCCATAGGATCCTCATTAATATGTACTGAAGAAAAATTGTTATTTAAAATGTCTGCATTTTCCTGTTCTCCTTTAGGTAACAGACCCATCTCTGTTTCCAGTGTACCTACACTTTCATTTTTTATTTTTTTTTAGAATTGATGTACTTGGAAAAAAAAAATCAGGGGTTGGTTTTGCATTCTTTGGCTATCAGTTTCTCATGTTCTAGTTTAGCCACTCTAATTGCCTTTTTGCAAGCATTTTTGGCTTCCTTATATCTTATATAGGATGCCTCTAATTTGTCCAATTTAAATGCTTTAAATGCCCTTTTCTTATTTTTAATCTCTTGTTTTACTTCTCTGCTAAGCCACAATGGTTTTCATTTGTTTCTTTTATATATATTACCCAATTGTACATACTGAGAAATGTACCTTTCTAATATTTGTTTGAATAGTTTCCATTTATCCTCAGTGTTTTTTTGTTTTTTTTACTAAGGAGTTTATGCCACTCGATATGTTGTAGAGCTGCCCTAATCTTATTGAAATTAGCTTTTTTTAAATTATACGTTTTAGTATACCCCATGTGCTTTTGCTTTTTTGAGTTTATTTTAAAAATTACCATATGGTAAAACTATTTCCCAAAAGCTCCCCTACTTGAATGTTGGTCAAAAGATCAACATTGTTTGTTATGATGAGATCCAGACAAGCATCCTTTCTAGTTGGTGCTTGTACCAGTTGTGACATAAAGGTGTCATTTAACACATTCAAAAACCTGATTCCCCTTGCTAAAGTACTAGTCACCTTATTCCAATTTATGCCCGGGTAATTAAAATCTCCAATAATTAACGTGTTACCCCAATGTGCAGCTTTCCCAATTTGCTCTAACAGCTGTCTTCCTCATTAATATTTACATTAGGTGGTTTATAACAGATCCCAACCAATAATTGATTTCCCTTTGTTTGCCCCAAGCAGATATCTACCCATAAAACTTCCACATTTTCCTCTTCACACTCCACATGCCTAAGATTTGAATTTAACTCATGATTGACATACAAACATACCCCACCACCCTTCTTGTTTTTCCTATCCTTCCTAAATAACGTGTACCCATTTAAGTTAACTGCCCAGTCATGTGTCTCATTACCACCATGTTTCTGTTCTGCCTATTATATCATATTGTTTAGTGTATGCTATTGGCTCTAGTTCCTCCATTTTGTTATATAGGCTTCTTGCATTAGTAAGCATACATTTAATATTACCATGAGTCATTTGTACTTTTTGTGAATTTTCATCAATATTACATACCTCCTCTGTTCTGAGCTTTCCCCTCCCCCTATCTCCACCACCCTTATACTGAGCTAAAGCCCATCTCCTTTATATCCTATCTCGATTTTCTAGATTGCTTTGACCCTTCCCCCCACTACTAGTTTAAAATCTACTCCAACCTTCTAGCCATCCTATCCCCCAGCACAGCAGACCCTCTTCCGTTTAGGTGCAATCCATCAGGACTATACAGGTTGTACCCAAGCGCAAAATTGGCCCAGTGCTCTAAAAAACAAAAACCCTTCAGGTTAACAGGCAAAGGGAAAAAGCTTGGTCAAAATAGCTACATTAAAAAAAATTAAACTGTTATTTTTACAGCTTGGCTATTATGGTCTAAATTTTACAATATTAACACAAACCACATAGTGAATTAATCCCAGAGAGAGAGAGAGAGAGAGTTCTGCTCAACAGAATATAGTGGGACACTTACAGAGTTTAAGTCCTATAAATCGCTCCCGCATGATCAATGATAACTGGAGTGCTGGTATTGAAACCACGGAGCAACGCAGGGAGGAGTAGGCCTTGACAGAGCCAGGAGTAGGCAGGTGAAGTTTAGTTCAGGGGGCTGACCTATGGTAATGGAGGGGGAGGGGGATAAAGGGGAAGTTAAATAGCAGCCATTTTAGGGAATGGCCATTTTAACTTGAGCCTTACTTACCTGTAAATTGTCCCACCCACCAACCCTATGAGTATGAGGTAGTTCCCGTTTGGTCACAGCAGCGGGAAAAGGTCTTGGCTAAACAGGAAGTTTGGTGGATTAGGAAATTGGTAGGCCAAGGCTGGAGTAGGCCAGATTTAAAATGGTGGAGGTAAGTTCAAGCCCATCGGTGGCTACGAACCGAGGGGTGTAGGGGTGTCTGGGTACACCCCTGCAGTTAGACAAATGGAGGTGGGGCCTCTTGGTAGGCCGTGAGTTACATGTTATGTATTATTGGTTATGTTAATGTTTGTTCTTTGGTAGGGTCATTGTCGGGGGTATGGTACAGGAGAGAGTGGAACAAAAGGAGTACTGTTGACAATGACCCTAAATTGTTAATTTATATATTTATATTAATTAATAAAGCTGTGGACTTTATACTCCAACAGAATTTATTGGTGTCTGAGTGTTATTAAAGGTAAAGGTGGGCACATGCCGAATAACGACTGTGCAACAACGTCATAATCGTCTGTTTATTTCTATTGCAATGTGTTTGCACACATACAGTGATAACATTGGGGCACAATGATTTTTATGGAAAGCTTTGCTGTGATTTTTTTTGCAAAAGTCATCAATTTTCAGAAAAAGCTAACTGATTAACTTTTTCAGAACTAATGGAATGCCAGTACTGTCACAATAATACGATTTGACTAATCCCGGTGCTGAAAGGTTAATTTTTTTCCGAGACAGCATTGCTTACATTGTAAAATCTTCTGGAAATAATAATATTGCCATCCACAGGCTGCATACACAGATTCCAATAATACAACATTTAGAAATATAAACATAAAAGTTCACTAATATGCATATAAAAAAATCTATACAAATGTTCAAAAAATGTGCTTATACAAGTAACATTATAAATGATATCTCACTATAATGCACACAAGTCAGTGTACCATACTCCTTAAAATAGCAATATACATTATGGCATTACCAAAGAAAAAGAATAAAAGTGATAAATGGAAGTTAAGAAACAAAAACAGCAAACTGTGCCCAGTATAAGTAATGATATTCAATGGAAATCAAATATGGAAACTTGGTACACTGGGGTACTGTAGCATAATGGTGGACTTAACATGATAAGGCAATATGATGTAACCAAATCCCCATGCTAAACAAGAGTCCCCAGCAGCCCATTTCATTTGTGTTGCTTGTGTTAATGAGGAGAAAACATAATCCTGAGAAGAAATGGGCAGCTGTGATTGTGTGAGAGTTTCAACTGACTGCTTTTAGCCTATCACAGTGCCTATTTTTGGTATTAATTGGTATGGCTAGAAAAAAGTGTGTATTCTCTGCCTTAGCTATACCTCTAGCAGGGCCAGGCAGTGCATGTATAGGGACCCATTTTTATTTTAAAACTGCTTGACAATGGTTTAAGATTGAAAGGAGGGAAAGAGTCAACCTATTACTAATGTCCCTTTATGGGAATCAGTAATGGATAATATCATACTATTGATCATATTACTCCTAAACTCTGGGATACACAGCCATTGGAGAAGTGCCAGATTGTTGAATGTAAACTTTTTGGATTTCCTTGAGAAAACCATAGGGTTTCCAACTGTAGAGCTGTTGTTTAGATACACTATTTGAGTATCCCATATATGCTGTAGCTGCATTTTTTTATTTTCTGTTAAAATCAGATTTTTTTTATGTTTTGCACAAGCTATATTATTTATTTATATTATTATTCAAACTTTCATAGATTAATGGAAATCTCTATCAACTCACAGTTCATATAGAGTAAATAAATTCAGAAATAACCATCTGTCTGGATTAATTATTTCCTTGCTGACATGATCACATGCTCATTTAATCTCCAGAGTGCTAGGAGGTATGCTTTTTTTGGAAAATGACTCTTCCTGCACATTCAGGAAGATTCTAGAGTTTGTATGTTGACTCCAGTGTGTGCAACCTTTACTAGTGCCAATGGCAGAACTACTAGGGTCACAGGGGTTGCAGGAGGTGGCTGGCTGTCCATTTTAGGGCCCTGCGAGGTGGATGAATATCCACTAATGCAGTGATATCACCTGCTTAGTTGCTTACCCTTCCAAAATGTACAGCATCCAGGGGGGAGATAGAGAGGCGGCAAGGGAGCAATGGCACTGCTCCCTCATGTGCTCTGTGCTTAGTGGGGTGATTCCAAGAGCCCGGATATGATGTCACTCTGTCCTCAGCATTACTAAATGGCATGTGAGGAAGCCGTGAGGAAGAGCATGAAGATCAGAGAGGCCGCTTTAGTCCCCAGGGAGAGTAATCACACCAAAGGTAGGGAGGCTGGATGAACCTAATAAAAAACACATTTAAAAAACACACACATACAATTAATCTGTGAGAGAGTGTGCATATATGTGAGTGTATCAGTATCAGTGAGTATGGGTGTGTCAGTGAGAGTGTGTGTCAGTCAGTGAGAGTGTGTATGTCAGTGAGTGTCAGATTAGTTAGTGTGTGTCTGTAAGGGAGTGTCACCTTAGTTAGTGTGTAACTGTCATTGTGTTTGTGTCTGTCAGTGATTCTTGCACCAGAGCCCTGTGATTCCTAGTTATGCTCTTACTAGTGCTTGGAAAATGTTGATTCTTTAAGAAAAGAGTCCCTGCGTTCTGTGTTGATATCTGCTATTCTGCTTCAGTTCAGAGATTGTTGCCTCTCCCTATTTGTTCCAGCTGATACATTCAATATTCCTGTTGCCATTCTTCCTGTTTTTTTTTTGGCTTCTTTCCAGTGTTCCAGTTTAATTGGCCTTACAGTTTGTATAGTGTCAACTTAATTTACAATGTCAAAACTCACACCCTCCAACCATGCTACACTCACCTCCCCTCATTCTGCCACACTCACCCTCTCAAACCATGCTACACTCACCTCCCCTCACTCTGACACACTTACCATATCACATAAACACCCCCTAATCCTTTCAAATTCCCTCCTCCAAGTGTACCACACGCACACCAACCCTGCCACACTCACCCTGTTAAATTAACCCCCTTAATCCTGTCACACTGCCTCCTCCAA
Source organism: Pelobates cultripes (assembly GCA_933207985.1). Classification (NCBI taxonomy): domain Eukaryota; kingdom Metazoa; phylum Chordata; class Amphibia; order Anura; family Pelobatidae; genus Pelobates; species Pelobates cultripes. Next base: position 207,967,910 of record OW240912.1, on the reverse strand, counting down.
CCATGTCACTCTTGACATGTCACACTCACCCTGTCTCAGTGTTTCAAATCATTAAGATTGTGTTTCTGTCATTGAGA
>OW240912.1:207955566-207967733 GCA_933207985.1 Pelobates cultripes | reverse complement strand
GTTTGTCTGTCTGTGAGTGTCTTTGTCAGTGTGTCAGTGTGGATCTGTCAGTGAGTATCTCTTTCAGTGTGTGTCTGTCAGTGAGTGTTTCAAATTGAGAGGGTGTATCAATGTTCCTGTCAGTAAATGTGTCCATCTATGAATATTTCAAATCAGTGTGCATTAATGTATATGCAGTCAATCATGATTATGTTGATTAAAAGGAAGTAAATTAACAGTACAAAGGTACTTTGTGCAAAGTAAAAAGACAATGCAGACGCTAATTGGCACAAGTGACGCTGTCATCTGTATTCCATGGTACAAAACACACATTAATACCTATGTCTTATAATGCATTGCATTGGATCTTGGAGGAACACTTTATTAGATAGGTGCTTTAGCTTCTAGAAAGCACTAATTATCTAGATACTAGTCACTAGAGCTTTCTCAATGTGCACCCTCTGCTCTCTGTAGAGATAAGTAAAGATACAGAAGGTGAGACTTGTTTAAACAATAAAGCGCCAACATTTCCTTGGACAGCCCGCCTGTGCCTTTGTGAAATAAGCAAACTCTGCAGGCTCCCTGATGCTTCTCTGACAGGAAACAAGAATCTCATTGAGAAGTAAAAGAAATGGCCCTAGGCTGGCAACCTTTGAAATATGCAAAAAGAATATAATAAAAACCAAAAGAGGTAAAGAACTGATGTGCAAGCAAAGTCCAAAGGAGGGAATATGTTTCTGCAGTGAAATTTGAAATTAACATAGAACCAGGATGGAGCTGGATGGACAAGGACCTTATTATCGCAGGTTTTACATTATAAAGGGTTACAAGTCTCATAAAAGGGCTGAACTTAGAGTAAAATTGAATTAATTAGATTAGATCCGTCTCACTGGGTGAATCACTCTTGCTGTCTGGATGCATTAAGTAATCTAAGCTTTCTATTCACAGAGGCACACATAGTTAACCCCTATCCAGTTACAGAATTGACTGTGTCTTTTGTGCATATGTTTAAGAGTAGTTTGACTAATTTATTGTCTGAGAACATTAGGGAGAAAACCAATACTTCAGCCAAGAACAGACTGTCCTACATTGGCTTTTTTTCCCCATTAGTTATCAAATGTCACAACCAGCTTTATCATTGAGCTGTTCATGATCAAAATAATCTCTATTTTAGGACCAGACATGGATGAAAAATAGGCCTGGGCATTTTATAGCACAGCAGTCTACTTTCATCCTTTAAGATTTGCAAATGCAGTATTATTTATATTGCACAGAATCAGTGGTAGAACTGATGTAGAGAGGGCCCTGGTGCAAGAAATTGGAAAAATACAGACATTTTTTATTGAAGAAGAAACAAGTTACAAGAAATATTGTACATCGGACAATGACGTCTCAGTCCCCTTCAAATTAGACATATTGGGACCTCACACAGTTCTCCCAGCTTCTATTCCACTGTTGAAAATACTCTGCAAATTCCTTTGGAATCGCCACCAGCTATCTCGTCATATTTATATGAATCTCCTCGTTGGTCTGAAATCTCCTTCCTTTTAATAGTGATTTTAGTTTTAAGAAAAGCCAGAAGTCACAGGATGCAAAATCTTTCAACAGATTCCTGACCATTCCTGACCATCTTTGTTTGTGCTGCACTCATTGAATCATCCACAAAAGCCTTCTGAATCATCCAAATAGTTTCCGTGGAGGAATGTTCAGACTGAATGGAAAATGTGATGCAGATGTGTTGCTCTGCTTGCTCAGTCATTTTGAATGTGATGGCCACATAGTACACATGTTCACTCAACAGTGTCGAGCTCCCCTACTGATTAGTACTGCGAAGTTGTCATTGTTCACTCATGCACATTCTACTTTACTCTCCTTGATTGCCAGGTTACATTGATGTCACATAAACCGTTCTCATTTTATTAACAATGGCTGGACTTTTTCCAGACAGACCTGGTACATACACATTAACACACACAGATGCACACATATAAACACACTTATGACCAGGTCAAACAGAAAAATATAAATAGTTCTCCAAGTCAGCTATGTTATCAGTTTATTTGTTGTGCCCTAATATTTTAAATGTAATGTTGATTTCCCAAAAAAATTACATGCTAACAAATAACAGTGTCTGTGTTTTATTAATAAAACTAGGTATTATAAAAAAATATGGAATTTTCTATCTTTAGACTAAAACAACAACATTCTAAAAAGTCTACAGCTCGACTATTTTGATCTAATACTGTGACTCCCATGTACATTTTAAGTTGCCAGAATATGTCCAGTCAACCAGATGCTCTGCCTATTCACCCAGGTTCTCTGCAAGTCTTTCCAGAGATGAACTGAAAACAATGTAGACTCCATAGTCAAAATAAGATCATGTGACATATTTGAACATAATGGAAGTTATGCAGTTTTAAGCAATATGAGATATGAGTCGGATGGCTTATTGCTCCTTTACTAATGCACAGAGAGCCCTCTAATTTTTAGATTATCTTCCCACCCCAGTGTTGTCAATATGCTGTCAATATCTCATACTCCACACCAGCTGTTAATGGCTATGGGAGCCAGTGTGGTCAGCCAGGAAAAAATTAACAATTACTATGTATATGTTACACCAACCTAATGAAATCCACACTGCCAGAACATATTTACACGATTAAGGTGCCCTACCACTCTTCCTACAACATGGTTGTATTCTGTGAATTCTGGCTTCTTTTCAAGTTTGTCTATATTCAACCTCACTTCTAATATTCCAAACCACCCATAATCCTTCCCATTGATCCTGGCTTGATTACATTGACTTACATTTCTTAGACTGATACAATGGCACGACACTGGCTTGCTATATGGATTAGTTCTGAATTTGCCCTTTAACTTTTATTTATTTATTTATAAAATATTTTACCAGGAAAGATACATTGAGATTTATCTTGTTTTTAAGTATGTCCTTGCAGCTAATTAACTGATAAAGGACTTGGCTATTGGGATATTAGACCATCCTTTTCCTTCTTGTCCTCAACTGTGTCATGTAAATTTACGGGTAAAGGCCTCAGCTTTTGCATATAAGTGTCTCCCAATTCATCCTCTGCTTGTGCTATGCCCTCTGGAATAATGGGTATAGTTTCCCTCGAAGAGATTTTAAGCCTCAACCCTTGAATTCAAATCGAAATGATTTCCTTACAGAATAGTTTTAATATATCTTGTTTGCTCATGTTACTTCTTACTCTAACTTGACTTACTAAAGTATACAGTATAATTACCTTTTTAATACTAAACAGTTGTCTTTCTCAAAGAAGAAGAAGCTACCCCTCTGTCCCACCCCCCAAAACCCAAACACCTTACGAATAAACCCACAAAATGCATTTACTACATTAATTGTGCATAAAAAGCTACCAATTTTCTTTAATTCATATATTTCTTTATACACAGTTATCTCCTTTCTATTGCCTTCCTAATGCATTCACTACTCTCCATACCCCTCCTTCCTTCCTGTGTGTCCCTCTACCAGTATGCCAGACTTGTTTCTCACTACCCAAATTCCCATTCTCCACCTGTGTCCATCTGCCGCATGTTCCCATTCCCCACTTGTGCCCCTCTCTCTACACATCTCATGTGGATATTTCTGCATACCCCCTTGTTTTAGTTTCTCCATATTCCTTTATGTTGTCTGTCAACCCATAGTCCCCTCTTTGTGTCAATCTCCATATATTCCTCTCTATATGTCTATTGCTCTGCATTACCCCTTGTGCCTATGCCCCTTGTTCCCTCCTTGTGCATGTATGAATAGGTAACCCTTTATGTCTATGTTCTTTCCTTGTGCCTATATGTTTATGTCTACGTCATCCCATTTTGCATATGTCAATATGTCCTACCATGTGTGTTTATGTATCCATTTGTGTCTATCTTCCCTTCTCACTAGTACACTATTTGCCTTTTGTAGTTGCATGGAAGGGAGAGTCTTGTGGCTATGCACTGTCAGGACTCTGCAGGTTTGCCTATGGTTCTGTGTGCATGGGGGGTGGACTGGGAGTGAGAGGAGCAAGTGCAAATGAATGGTCATTTTTCTCACACAACATTTGTGTTGATGATCCATATATGGAACAAGTGATATATGGGTTTAACCTTTAACCAGTTGGAGGCTGTTGGAGTTGTGAGGTATGTGATCTTAAATCCAATTAGTATAACTTGTACAGAGATACATTTATTTCCCATAGCTCCATTGATGCTATTGACAACAGAAGTGTGTTATAAATGTCATGAGAACTATCTTATACTGTCTTATATCTCGCTGCGGCTACTTCCAAACTTCTTCAGAGATTTGCATAAGAAATTATAATACATACCCATCCTACTCTGACAGTCTTGCCAACCTAGAAACTTTAGTCCCAGTAGACCAGTCCAACTGAGGAGGCCATTGGGAGCACAGGCCGGCAGCAATGGCATGTTAGCAAAGGCCATGCACCATTCCTGCACAACTGTATTACAACTAACATTCCAATCCACCTTCACTTTTTAAACCTTCATAACAATGGTTTAAAGCTGCAGACTACATTCCCCCATTGCCAACCTTCCCATGTTAGTGCTTCTTTGGCAGGGATATAACATAATGTCATATCCTTGTCTTCTTTCTCTCTATTGGAGCACCCAGCACCAAAGTGAAGTCCTCAAAGAGCATACTCCCTCACAGGACTCTCCCTCCTATGTCTCTCATAAAAGAAAAATTTATTTTTCTCTTGCACCCCGGCATGCCCATTTAGGCCATTGTTCATTAGGGTCTAAGTTCCTTAACAGGCCACTCAAAAACATAGAACCTATAAAGGTTCTTGACTTACTTGACACATATTGTTCAAAGTAGAATCCTTTATTATAATTATTATTGTAGGCAGTTACAGTGAATAATATAGAATTTGCTTTATGTTGGAATAACACTCCCTTTAGAGTGAAGGAAACATTAATCTCACACATACATTATAATAGATAATGTGCACTTCGTGAGCAGAATTTGCAAACGTGTTACAATATGAAAATACACAATAATTCTGATTATTCTGACTAAAGGTAGCAACGTATTTTTTTCTAGTGATGCTTATTTTTCGTAACACGCAGCTTAGCTAATAGATTGCCCAAGGCATCAGTTATGCAAAATATTTCTGGTTCATCTACAAAATAAAGTTTCTGCTTATGTGTATTAACTGTCTGTGCAAGGGTGGCAAGGTTGACTTTACTTAAAATATAAATGTAGATGTATTATTTTGTTTTCTATTTTTTATTTTTTTAGAGTGTTTAGGATGATGAATATTCTCCTAGGAGAGATGACCATGTCTGATAAAGTTTGTAAGAAAGCTAGAAATGCAATGAAAAATAATAGTCCAGACAGGCTTGCAAGGAGACAAAGTTATTCAGGCATAGAATAAACTAAAATATGTTTGACAAACAAAAGGCTGACTTTATTCAATAAATATAGATATCTCAAACTCACAAAATTATTTTAGTCCAGACAGACCTGAAAGAATACAAGCTTGTATAGGAATATGGCAACCTAAAATATTGCCTTTACAAAGGAAGAGGTTCTATTGAGTTTACAGAGGAAGAGGTTCAATTTCAACTGTCAAAGGTAAAGACAAATGAGTCAATGAGACCTGATGGAATACACCCAAAGTTATTGAAAGAGCTTAGTGGTGTACTAGCAAAACCTTTAACAGATTTATTTAACCAATCATTATTAACAAGAGTAGTCCCAGAAGATTGGAAATTAGCGAATGTTGAACCCATTCACAAGAAATGTAGTAGGGAGGAGTCTCACATCAGTAGTGGGGAAAGTGATGGAAACCATGTTAAATGATAGGATTGTTGAACATCTAAAAACACATGGATTTCAAGATCAGAGACAACATGGGTTTACTTCAGGGAGATCATGACACACTACTCTTATTGATTTTTTTTGATTGGGTAACTAAAATAATAGATCAAGGTGGTGCAGTAGACATTGCTTACCTAGATTTCAGTAAGGCTTTTGACACCGTTCCAGCAGGTTCATCAATAAACTTCAATCTTTAAGTTTGGATTCCAATCTTGTTGAATGGGTTAGGCAGTGACTGAGTGACAGGCATCAGAGGGTTGTAGTCAATAGAGTATATTTGAATCAAGGTCTAGTTACCAATGGGGTACCTCAGTGATCTTTACTTGGACCCATTCTCTCTAAGATTTTTATTAGATATATTGCAGAAGGTCTTGATGGTAAGGTATGCCTTTTTGCCGATGATACGAAGATTTGCAACAGGGTTGATGTTCCAGGAGGGATGAGCCAAATGTCAAATGATTTAGGTAAACTAGAAAATTAGTCAAAACTGGGGCAACTGACATTTAATACTGATAAGTCCTAGATAATGACTCTTGAGTGTAAAAACCCAAGGGCAGAGTATAGAATATTTGATACATTACTGACCTAAATATCAGAGGGAAGGGATTTAGAAGTAATTAATTCAGATGCCTTAGAGGTAGGCAGACAATGTAACAGAGCAGCAGGAAATGCTATCAGAATGCTTGGTTGTATAGGGAAAGGTATTAGCAGTACAAAGAGGGAAGTTAAAAAAGGTTAGCGCTAATAATAAAAGGAATAAAAATAAATAAGAAGGCAGCAGCCTAATAGGGGGTCACCCTCTAACCCTCTACAGTGGAAGTATACAAGAACACAAAGAAAAGGCTGCGCCAAATGGAATAATAAAAAGTAATAAAAGAGAGTCCCAGTTTAAAATTGTTGAAAATAATATAAAAGAGTTCCAATATTAAAGGTTGTCCAAACTGGTATGGTGTCTTCTTTGTTAGCAGTCGTCCGTCTCACGATATGAAAGACACAATGGGAAAGAACCAGTCGTGCAGATAGTATAAATAAGTGATAGTGAATTTAAAATATAAATTGTGCACTCACATTTCCATGAGCTAGGACTAGCTCTAGTATGATGGGCATATAGCGGATAACCCTCCGCTTATGGGGGTGCTTGTCCTCCTGGGGAGTGCCGATGTCCAATTCTCAGAAAGAGAGAAAAACAGCAAATAGTGCTCTCTGATGAGGTATAGCAAAAGAGTTAAAAATAAATAAAATATACTCACAAGTAGAGTGCAGTCCTTTCTGCACTCTATTTTTCGCATGGGTGGTATAATCCCCACCTTAGGATATGCCAGGAACAGTAAATGAAGATAAAATAGTAAAAAGGGATAAATAATATAAAGTAATTTATTAATATAGAATATTAAAACCAATAACGCGTTTCGCCTGAAAGGCTTTATCAAATTGGGATAGGATTATTACCTGGCACATAAGGAGTATATATAACTTATGCATAAATTCAAAATTGGCACCAAAATTGATCACCAATTAGGGCTATGCAAATTGTAAATAAAACATATACAATCAAAAGTTAAAAAAAGATATACAGCAGTAATATATTAAAACATACAATAGTATTTATATGCATAAAATATGAAAACGAAGGTTATTCATTATATATAAACCTAAAATAAATAGTTTGCGTGCGTCACGTGACCCGCTAAGCACCATGGGATCTGTAGTGCCTGGGTCACATGACCGCACGTAGTAGGCTAATTGTAAGCTGTCCGTGCGGCCAATGCAGAGAAAGACGGCACGCACGGGCAGCAGGGTGGGATCGGGCTATGTCATGTGACCCGCGACGTCACATAGCTCCAATCCCCGCGGGTCACGTGACCGAAGCCGTGGGAATTATGGGATTTGTAGTTGTAGGCATATATATTTAAAATACATAAAGTACAATACATTAAGACATAGATAAAGTTTAAAAGTAATTTGTACAAGATATACAGTAAATTATGGGAAAAGACATAAAGAGATCTGCCTTAATAATAAAAAAGAAGAACATAAATACAGCCAAAATAAAATGAATTGTAAAAGTAAATAAATCAATAATAAAAGATCAGCTGATTTAAATTGATGGGTCTGTATAGTAAAATCACTTTATAAAAAACAAATAAGTGAATAAAATCCAGAGTAAAGTGTTATGAATAAAAAGCAAAACAGTACAGTTGCAAAAATTATAAAAAATTAAATAAGTCAAAGTCTACATTTAGACCTTGGGGCGTTAGGGTCTGTAAATAAAATACCCATTCCATCTCTGATCTACCAAGAATATTTTTTATATTTCCACCTCTCCAAGGTATTTGGCATTTTTGGATTCCTAAACATTTGAGAAATTTCGGGTCTTGATTATGATTAATAAAGTGCTTAGATACAGAATGATTAAGATATCCATTTCTTATATTCCTGCAATGTTCTGCTAGTCTTATCTTTAGACATCTGGTGGTCATACCCACGTATTGGAGGCCACAAGGGCACTCCAGTAAATAGATAACGTTGGTAGTATTACACACGATGAAATCTTTTATATTATAACTTTTATTGGTTTGATTAGATTTGAAACTAGTAGTTTTTGATTTGGTTGTTGGATCAGTATTTTTACATACAGTACAACGTTTGCATTTGTAAAAGCCTTTTGCCCATCTAAAAAAGTGTGATTAATATTTTTAATTTCTTTGGTGTAAATGTTAGTTAAGATGGATCTAAAATTAGGTGCCCCTCTAAAAACAATTTTCGGCTGTATTGGTAAAATTTCTTTGAGCAGATCATCTTGTCTTAAAAGATGCCAATGTTTTTTAACTGTTTTTTTTATAAAACCACTTTTATTGTTATAATTAAAAATTATAGGAAGATTGGGGGCTTCTAAAATATTTTTCTCTAGGTTTGTTTCTAACTGTATCTATAGTATTGTCCAAAAGTGTACAAGAATAATTCTTTTCAATAAATTGCTTCTTTAAAATCAGTGATTGTTCGTTAAAATCATTTATTTGAGAGCAATTACGGCGTATTCTCAAGAATTGGCTTTTGGGAGTGCTTTCAAGCCATGGTTTATAGTGGCAACTAGTTTGGTCAATTGCAGTGTTAGTACATACTTTCTTAAAAGTTTTCGTATGTATTTTGCCATCTTTGATAAAAATATTTAAATCTAAAAAAATTAATTGAATTTTTGCTATATTCACAGGTTAAAATGATACCTCTATTATTAAAATGAAGATGAGATATAAAAGAGTTCAAACATTCTTCAGAACCCTTCCATATAAAAAACAGATCATCAATATACCTAAAATAGGAGACCAGATTATGCTCCCAGGCATGCCGTCCCCAAATGGCGGTAGTTTCCCAATCCGCCATGAAGAGATTGGCATAACTGGGAGCAAACCTGGTCCCCATAGCTGTCCCTCTCTTCTGGAGATAAAAAGAATCATAAAACCAAAAATAGTTGTTGTTTAAAATAATATTAATACCATCTACAATAAAATCAATCTGAGCGACTGGAATTTTGTTTTCATTTGATAAAATGGTTTTAACTGCGTTGTATCCAAGTTGATGAGGGATGATGGTGTACAGGGACATAACATCACAGGAGACAAGTATAAAATCTGACTCCTATTTAAAACTATTTAAAAATCTCAGTAGTGACATAGAGTCCTTTAAATAAGACCTCATTAATTTAACTGATGGCTGAAGTAAAATGTCAATGTACTGGGATAAATTACACAAAGCAGAATTTATCCTAGATACTATCGGTCTTCCTGGAGGATGTTTGGCATCTTTGTGTATTTTGGGTAGGAAATAAATGACCGGAATTTTGGGGTTCTTAATGAGTAAGTAGTCAAATTCTTTTTTGTTCAAAATATTGTCATTTAGACCCTTTTGTAAAAAAGTAATTAATTTCTGCTGTATATTAGAAGTAGGGTCTTTAGTTAGTTTTTCATATACTTCAGTGTCATTTAATTGTTTGTAAGCTTCTTTGATGTACATGTCAGTGTATTGGATTACAACACCTCCACCTTTATCAGCCGGTTTGATTACTATTTCTTTGTCCTCTTGGAGTTGTTTAATAGCTGTTTTTAACAATATATTTAAATTTTGGGTATCATATTTATTAAATTTAATCTTGTTAAGATCTCTCAGAACAGATTTTTCGAACATCACCAAAGGGGCTGATTTAAAATGATATGGATAAAAAGTAGATTTAGGTTTAAGATTTGTGTTAATAAAAGTAGATTGATCCGTGGGTGTAAGGGAATGGGAAAGGGGAGGGTTAGTGTCTGAGGTCTGTGCTTTAAAAAATCTTTTTAGCGTAGCCTTGCGTACAAACTTATTTACATCTAAAAATGCTTCAAAAGGTTTAAAAGACCCGATCCCATAGCCCGATCCCACCCTGCTGCCCGTGTGTGCCGTCTTTCTCTGCATTGGCCGCACGGACAGCTTACAATTAGCCTACTACGTGCGGTCACGTGACCCAGGCACTACAGATCCCATGGTGCTTAGCGGGTCACATGACGCACGCGAACTATTTATTTTAGGTTTATATATAATGAATAACCTTAGTTTTCATATTTTATGCATATAAATACTATTGTATGTTTTAATATATTACTGCTGTATATCTTTTTTTAACTTTTGATTGTATATGTTTTATTTACAATTTGCATAGCCCTAATTGGTGATCAATTTTGGCGCCAATTTTGAATTTATGCATAAGTTATATATACTCCTTATGTGCCAGGTAATAATCCTATCCCAATTTGATAAAGCCTTTCAGGCGAAACGCGTTATTGGTTTTAATATTCTATATTAATAAATTACTTTATATTATTTATCCCTTTTTACTATTTTATCTTCATTTACTGTTCCTGGCATATCCTAAGGTGGGGATTATACCACCCATGCGAAAAATAGAGTGCAGAAAGGACTGCACTCTACTTGTGAGTATATTTTATTTATTTTTAACTCTTTTGCTAACTACCTCATCAGAGAGCACTATTTGCTGTTTTTCTCTCTTTCTGAGAATTGGACATCGGCACTCCCCAGGAGGACAAGCACCCCCATAAGCGGATGGTTATCCGCTGTATGCCCATCATACTAGAGCTAGTCCTAGCTCATGGAAATGTGAGTGCACAATTTATATTTTAAATTCACTATCACTTATTTATACTATCTGCACGACTGGTTCTTTCCCATTGTGTCTTTCATATCGTGAGACGGACGACTGCTAACAAAGAAGACACCATACCAGTTTGGACAACCTTTAATATTGGAACTCTTTTATATTATTTTCAACAATTTTAAACTGGGACTCTCTTTTATTACTTTTTATTATTCCATTTGGCGCAGCTTTTTCTTTGTTTTCTTGTATACAAAAAGGGAAGTGCTCATTCCATTGTACAGAACACTGGTGAGACCTCACTTGGAGTATTGTACGCAGTACTGGAGACTGTATCTCCAGAAGGATATTGATACTTTGGAGAGAGTTCAGAAATGGGCTACTACACTGGTTCATGGATTACAGAATAAAACTTACAAGGAAAGGTTAAAGGATTTTAACATGTATAGCTTGGAGGTAAGACAAGACAAGGGGGATATGATAGAAACATTTAAATACATAAAGGGAGTCAACACAGTAAAGGAGAAAAGCTAACAAAACAAGAGGATATAGTCTTAAATTAGAGGGGCAAAGGTTTAAAATTAATTTTAGGGAGTATTACTTTACAGAGAAGTTAGTGGATGTATGGAATAGCCTTCTAGCTGAAGTGGTAGAGGTTAACACAGTGAAGAAATTTAAGCATGCGTGGGATAGGCATAAGGCTATCCTAGACTTAAGATAAGACCAGGGACTTATGAAAGTATTTAGAAAATTGGGCAGACTAGATGGGCCAAGTGTTTCTATCTGCCATCACATTCTATGCTTACACACAAAGACTGACTATACTCAATAAATATAGATATCTATAGATAGCGAACAAAATTGCCTCTTTATTGGTTCAAAAAGAAAAAAAAACATGTTCCTCAATTTGTATGCATTCATGAGTGTAAGGATTCAAAGTATTGGCAAATATTGCTGGAGTACATGAATTGCTTCTGAACACAGGATCCTGTAACAAACTGTCCTTTGATTTTTTTCCAGACTGAACCTGACCAGATTTTAAACTTTTCATGAAGATATGACTTTACTGGACAAGTGTAACAGAAAATGTCCATGCACAGCATTGGTTACTGGTTTGTTGGATATCTATTAAAAGTTCCAGGCAGAGAGCCAGTGTAGCATTCAGCTAAACATTTAGCTCACATG
>OW240912.1:207940428-207950575 GCA_933207985.1 Pelobates cultripes | reverse complement strand
TCATTGAGAAGTAAAAGAAATGGCCCTAGGCTGGCAACCTTTGAAATATGCAAAAAGAATATAATAAAAACCAAAAGAGGTAAAGAACTGATGTGCAAGCAAAGTCCAAAGGAGGGAATATGTTTCTGCAGTGAGATTTGAAATTAACATAGAACCAGGATGGAGCTGGATGGACAGGGACCTTATTATCACAGGTTTTACATTAGAAAGGGTTACAAGTCTCATAAAAGGGCTGAACTTAGAGTAAAATTGAATTAATTAGATTAGATCCGTCTCAATGGGTGAATCACTCTTGCTGTCTGGATGCATTAAGTAATCTAAGCTTTCTATTCACAGAGGCACACATAGTTAACCCCTATCCAGTTACAGAATTGACTGTGTCTTTTGTGCATATGTTTAAGAGTAGTTTGACTAATTTATTGTCTGAGAACATTAGGGAGAAAACCAATACTTCAGCCAAGAACAGACTGTCCTACATTGGCTTTTTTTCCCCATTAGTTATCAAATGTCACAACCAGATTTATCATTGAGCTGTTCATGATCAAAATAATCTCTATTTTAGGCCTGGGCATTTTATAGCACAGCAGCCTACTTTCAGACTTTAAGATTTGCAAATGCAGTATTATTTATATTGCACAGAATCAGTGGTAGAACTGATGTAGAGAGGGCCCTGATGCAAGAAATTGGAAAAATACAGACATTTTTTATTGAAGAAGAAACAAGTTACAAGAAATATTGTACATCGGACAATGACGTCTCAGTCCCCTTCAAATTAGACATATTGGGACCTCACACAGTTCTCCCAGCTTCTATTCCACTGTTTAAAATACTCTGCAAATTCCTTTGGAATCGCCACCAGCTACCTCGTCATGTTTATATGAATCTCCTCGTTGGTCTGAAATCTCTTTCCTTTTAATAGTGATTTTAGTTTTAAGAAAAGCCAGAAGTCACAGGATGCAAAATCTTTCAACAGATTCCTGACCATTCCTGACCATCTTTGAAGTGCATATGCCATACTTTTGTTTGTGCTGCACTCATTGAATCATCCACAAAAGCCTTCTGAATCATCCAAGTAGTTTCCGTGGAGGAATGTTCAGACTGAATGGAAAATGTGATGCAGATGTGTTGCTCTACTTGCTCAGTCATTTTGAATGTGATGGCCACACAGTACACATGTTCACTCAATGGTGTCTAGCTCCCCTACTGATTAGTACGGCGAAGTTGTCATTGTTCACTCATGCACATTCTACTTTACTCTCTGTGAAGAAATTCCCCTATTGGGCTTCAAAATGGCAATTTGTATTCACTTGTTTCATGTTAGCTTTCCCTATGGCATTCGGTAGGTAAAACTACCGAATCGAGACCACCCCGTTGCCCATTATGAGTACTTTACCTCCCTGCTTGCTGGGCATGTTCGACAAAAGTTCTGCACGAACGGTATGCACCGCCGCCATTTCGGGACTTCCACGTGTTCGCGGCCATTTTAACTCCCGAACAGCGGTGTTTGCCGTCGAGTGTCTGGAACTGAAAACAGACACTCAAATAGGCGAACACCGCTGAATCCTCCATATCTTTGGTAAAACCCCACTAAAACTACCGAATGAACGGGCATTCGGTAGGAATACTCACTAACAGATGGGGAGTTAAGCGAACCCTGGATGGCCGGTCGTTCGGGAGGTTTTACAGGCGACCTAAGACCGACTGCAGGGCCAGAATTCGTGGAACTGTGTTCGGCTACTTTGCCCGTGTAGTCGGTCAAAACTTCTAAGTCCCATATCTCCCGAACGGCTGAACCGAATGGACTGATTTTTTTCATATGTTGGTCCCCCAGAGTACAGCTATCTGGGGATTTATGTCTGTACCCCAAGTCTTTGGGGTACATCCAGACTTTGGGGAAATGATGTTCCGTTTTAATTGGGTTAAATGGTTATCTGAGGGGAGGAGATGTACAGTATGTATATTGTTATGATTGGTTGTACAGAATCCCATAAAAAGAGAATGCCTGTCAATAAATCTTTAGCTCATCTTTGTACCCTTCTTCTGACCACGTATGCTGTTTGGGGATTCGTGTGTTTTACTGAGGGAATTATCCAGTGGCACTATTGGAACTACACTAGGATCCATCTATCATAACTACCGAACGGAGGGCTATGTTCACTAGGCTCTGGCGGTTCGGGAGGAAACTACCGATTGAGGTTTAAATGTACTTGGTTTCCTTACACTCTCCTTGATTGCCAGGTTACATTGATGTCACATAAACCGTTCTCATTTTATTAACAATGGCTGGACTTTTGCCAGACAGACCTGGTACATACACATTAACACACACAGATGCACACATATAAACACACTTATGACCAGGTCAAACAGAAAATATAAATAGTTCTCCAAGTCAGCTATGTTATCAGTTTGTTTGTTTTGCCCTAATATTTGAAATTAACGTTGATTTCCAAAAAAATTACATGCTAATAAATAACAGTGTCTGTGTTTTATTAATAAAACTAGGTCTTATAAAAAAAATATGGAATTTTCCAAATTTAGACTAAAACAACATTCTAAAAAGTCTACAGCTCGACTATTTTGATCTAATACTGTGACTCCCATGTACATTTTAAGTTGCCAGAATCTGTCCAGTCAACCAGATGCTCTGCCTATTCACCCAGGTTCTCTGCAAGTCTTTCCAGAGATGAACTGAAAACAATGTAGGCTCCATAGTCAAAATAAGATCATGTGACATATTTGAACATAATGGAAGTTATGCAGTTTTAAGCAATATGAGATATGAGTCGGGTTGCTTATTGCTCCTTTACTAATGCACAGAGAGCCCTCTAATTTTTAGATTATCTTCCCACCCCAGTGTTGTCAATACGCTGTCAATATCTCATACTCCACACCAGCTGTTAATGGCTATGGGAGCCAGTGTGGTCAGCCAGGAAAAAATTTACAATTACTATGTATATGTTACACCAACCTAATGAAATCCACACTGCCAGAACATATTTACACAATTAACGTGCCCTACAACTCTTTCTACAACATGGTTGTATTCTGTGGTTTCTGGCTTCTTTTCAAGTTTGTCTATATTCAACCTCACTTCTAATATTCCAAAGCACCCAGAATCCTTCCCATTGACCCTGGCTTGATTACATTGACTTACATGTCTTAGACTGATACAATGGCAGGACACTGGCTTGCTATATGGATTAGTTCTGAATTTGCCCTTTAACTTTTATTTATTTATTTATAAAATATTTTACCAGGAAAGATACATTGAGATTTATCTTGTTTTTAAGTATTTCCTTGCAGCTAATTAACTGATAAAGGACTTGGCTATTGGGATATTAGACCATCCTTTTCCTTCTCATCCTCAACTGTGTCATGTAAATTTACGGGTAAAGGCCTCAGCTTTTGCATATAAGTGTTTCCCAATTCATCCTCTGCTTGTGCTATGCCCTCTGGAATAATGGGTATAGTTTCCCTCGAAGAGATTTTAAGCCTCAACCCTTGAATTCAAATCGAAATGATTTCCTTACAATACGATTACGATTAATATATCTTGTTTGCTCATGTTACTTCTTACTCTAACTTGACTTACTAAAGTATACAGTATAATTACCTTTTTAATACTAAACAGTTGTCTTTCTCAAAGAAGAAGAAGCTACCCCTCTGTCCCACCCTCCAAAACCCAAACACCTTACGAATAAACCCACAAAATGCATTTACTACATTAATTGTGCATAAAAAGCTACCCTCTTTCTTTAATTCATATATTTCTTTACACACAGTTATCTCCTTTCTATTGCCTTCCTAATGCATTCACTACTCTCCATATCCCTCCTTCCTTCCTGTGTGTCCCTCTACCAGTATGCCAGACTTGTTTCTCACTACCCAAATTCCCATTCTCCACCTGTGTCCATCTGCCCCATGTTCCCATTCCCCACTTGTGCCCCTCTCTCTACACATCTCATGTGGATATTTCTGCATACCCCCTTGTTTTAGTTTCCCCATATTCCTTTATGTTGTCTGTCAACCCATAGTCCCCTCTTTGTGTCAATCTCCATATATTCCTCTCTATATGTCTATCGCTCTGCATTACCCCTTGTGCCTATGCCCCTTGTTCCCTCCTTGTGCATGTATGACTATGTCACCCTTTATGTCTATGTTCTTTCCTTGTGCCTATATGTTTATGTCTACGTCATCCCATTTTGCATATGTCAATATGTCCTACCATGTGTGTTTATGTATCCATTTGTGTCTATCTTCCCTTCTCACTAGTACACTATTTGCCTTTTGTAGTTGCATGGAAGGGAGAGTCTTGTGGCTATGCACTGTCAGGACGCTGCAGGTTTGCCTATGGTTCTGTGTGCATGGGGGGTGGACTGGGAGTGAGAGGAGCAAGTGCAAATGAATGGTCATTTTTCTCACACAACATTTGTGTTGATGATCCATATATGGAACAAGTGATATATGGGTTTAACCTTTAACCAGATGGAGGCTGTTGGAGTTGTGAGGTATGTGATCTTAAATCCAATTAGTATAACTTGTACAGAGATACATTTATTTCCCATAGCTCCATTGCTGCTATTGACAACAGAAGTGTGTTATAAATGTCATGAGAACTATCTTATACTGTCTTATATCTCGCTGCGGCTACTTCCAAACTTCTTCAGAGATTTGCATAAGAAATTATAATACATACCCATCCTACTCTGACAGTCTTGCCAACCTAGAAACTTTAGTCCCAGTAGACCAGTCCAACTGAGGAGGCCATTGGGAGCACAGGCCGGCAGCATTGACATGTTAGCAAAGGCCATGCACCATTCCTGCACAACTGTATTACAACTAACATTCCAATCCACCTTCTCTTTTTAAACCTTCATAACAATGGTTTGAAGCTGCAGACTACATTCCCCCATTGCCAACCTTCCCATGTTAGTCCTTCTTTGGCAGGGATATAACATAATGTCATATCCTTGTCTTCTTTCTCTCTATTGGAGCACCCAGCACCAAAGTGAAGTCCTCAAAGAGCATACTCCCTCACAGGACTCTCCCTCCTATGTCTCTCATAAAATAAAAATTTATTTTTCTCTTGCACCCCGGCATGCCCATTTAGGCCATTGTTCATTAGGGTCTAAGTTCCTTAACAGGCCACTCAAAAACATAGAACCTATAAAGGTGATTCATACTTACTTGACACATATTGTTCAAAGTAGAATCCTTTATTATAATTATTATTGTAGGCAGTTACAGTGAATAATATAGAATTTGCTTTATGTTGGAATAACACTCCCTTTAGAGTGAAGGAAACATTAATCTCACACATACATTATAATAGATAATGTGCACTTCGTGAGCAGAATTTGCAAACGTGTTACAATATGAAAATACACAATAATTCTGATTATTCTGACTAAAGGTAGTAACGTATTTTTTTCTAGTGATGCTTATTTTTCGTAACACGCAGCTTAGCTAATAGATTGCCCAAGGCATCAGTTATGCAAAATATTTCTGGTTCATCTACAAAATAAAGTTTCTGCTTATGTGTATTAACTGTCTGTGCAAGGGTGGCAAGGTTTACTTTACTTAAAATATAAATGTAGATGTATTATTTTGTTTTCTATTTTTTATTTTTTTAGAGTGTTTAGGATGATGAATATTCTCCTAGGAGAGATGACCATGTCTGATAAAGTTTGTAAGAAAGCTAGAAATGCAATGAAAAATAATAGTCCAGACAGGCTTGCAAGGAGACAAAGTTATTCAGGCATAGAATAAACTAAAATATGTTTGACAAACAAAAGGCTGACTTTATTCAATAAATATAGATATCTCAAACTCACAAAATTATTTTAGTCCAGACAGACCTGAAAGAATACAAGCTTGTATAGGAATATGGCAACCTAAAATATTGCCTTTACAAAGGAAGAGGTTCTATTGAGTTTACAGAGGAAGAGGTTCAATTTCAACTGTCAAAGGTAAAGACAAATGAGTCAATGAGACCTGATGGAATACACCCAAAGTTATTGAAAGAGCTTAGTGGTGTACTAGCAAAACCTTTAACAGATTTATTTAACCAATCATTATTAACAAGAGTAGTCCCAGAAGATTGGAAATTAGCGAATGTTGAACCCATTCACAAGAAATGTAGTAGGGAGGAGTCTCACATCAGTAGTGGGGAAAGTGATGGAAACCATGTTAAATGATAGGATTGTTGAACATCTAAAAACACATGGATTTCAAGATCAGAGACAACATGGGTTTACTTCAGGGAGATCATGACACACTACTCTTATTGATTTTTTTTGATTGGGTAACTAAAATAATAGATCAAGGTGGTGCAGTAGACATTGCTTACCTAGATTTCAGTAAGGCTTTTGACACCGTTCCAGCAGGTTCATCAATAAACTTCAATCTTTAAGTTTGGATTCCAATCTTGTTGAATGGGTTAGGCAGTGACTGAGTGACAGGCATCAGAGGGTTGTAGTCAATAGAGTATATTTGAATCAAGGTCTAGTTACCAATGGGGTACCTCAGTGATCTTTACTTGGACCCATTCTCTCTAAGATTTTTATTAGATATATTGCAGAAGGTCTTGATGGTAAGGTATGCCTTTTTGCCGATGATACGAAGATTTGCAACAGGGTTGATGTTCCAGGAGGGATGAGCCAAATGTCAAATGATTTAGGTAAACTAGAAAATTAGTCAAAACTGGGGCAACTGACATTTAATACTGATAAGTCCTAGATAATGACTCTTGAGTGTAAAAACCCAAGGGCAGAGTATAGAATATTTGATACATTACTGACCTAAATATCAGAGGGAAGGGATTTAGAAGTAATTAATTCAGATGCCTTAGAGGTAGGCAGACAATGTAACAGAGCAGCAGGAAATGCTATCAGAATGCTTGGTTGTATAGGGAAAGGTATTAGCAGTACAAAGAGGGAAGTTAAAAAAGGTTAGCGCTAATAATAAAAGGAATAAAAATAAATAAGAAGGCAGCAGCCTAATAGGGGGTCACCCTCTAACCCTCTACAGTGGAAGTATACAAGAACACAAAGAAAAGGCTGCGCCAAATGGAATAATAAAAAGTATTGAGTAAGTAGTCAAATTCTATTTACTGGAGTGCCCTTGTGGCCTCCAATACGTGGGTATGACCACCAGATGTCTAAAGATAAGACTAGCAGAACATTGCAGGAATATAAGAAATGGATATCTTAATCATTCTGTATCTAAGCACTTTATTAATCATAATCAAGACCCGAAATTTCTCAAATGTTTAGGAATCCAAAAATGCCAAATACCTTGGAGAGGTGGAAATATAAAAAATATTCTTGGTAGATCAGAGATGGAATGGGTATTTTATTTACAGACCCTAACGCCCCAAGGTCTAAATGTACACTTTGACTTATTTAATTTTTTATAATTTTTGCAACTGTACTGTTTTGCTTTTTATTCATAACACTTTACTCTGGATTTTATTCACTTATTTGTTTTTTATAAAGTGATTTTACTATACAGACCCATCAATTTAAATCAGCTGATCTTTTATTATTGATTTATTTACTTTTACAATTCATTTTATTTTGGCTGTATTTATGTTCTTCTTTTTTATTATTAAGGCAGATCTCTTTATGTCTTTTCCCATAATTTACTGTATATCTTGTACAAATTACTTTTAAACTTTATCTATGTCTTAATGTATTGTACTTTATGTATTTTAAATATATATGCCTACAACTACAAATCCCATAATTCCCACGGCTTCGGTCACGTGACCCGCGGGGATTGGAGCTATGTGACGTCGCGGGTCACATGACATAGCCCGATCCCACCCTGCTGCCCGTGCGTGCCGTCTTTCTCTGCATTGGCCGCACGGACAGCTTACAATTAGCCTACTACGTGCGGTCACGTGACCCAGGCACTACAGATCCCATGGTGCTTAGCGGGTCACGTGACACACGCGAACTATTTATTTTAGGTTTATATATAATGAATAACCTTCGTTTTCATATTTTATGCATATAAATACTATTGTATGTTTTAATATATTACTGCTGTATATCTTTTTTTAACTTTTGATTGTATATGTTTTATTTACAATTTGCATAGCCCTAATTGGTGATCAATTTTGGCGCCAATTTTGAATTTATGCATAAGTTATATATACTCCTTATGTGCCAGGTAATAATCCTATCCCAATTTGATAAAGCCTTTCAGGCGAAACGCGTTATTGGTTTTAATATTCTATATTAATAAATTACTTTATATTATTTATCCCTTTTTACTATTTTATCTTCATTTACTGTTCCTGGCATATCCTAAGGTGGGGATTATACCACCCATGCGAAAAATAGAGTGCAGAAAGGACTGCACTCTACTTGTGAGTATATTTTATTTATTTTTAACTCTTTTGCTAACTACCTCATCAGAGAGCACTATTTGCTGTTTTTCTCTCTTTCTGAGAATTGGACATCGGCACTCCCCAGGAGGACAAGCACCCCCATAAGCGGAGGGTTATCCGCTGTATGCCCATCATACTAGAGCTAGTCCTAGCTCATGGAAATGTGAGTGCACAATTTATATTTTAAATTCACTATCACTTATTTATACTATCTGCACGACTGGTTCTTTCCCATTGTGTCTTTCATATCGTGAGACGGACGACTGCTAACAAAGAAGACACCATACCAGTTTGGACAACCTTTAATATTGGAACTCTTTTATATTATTTTCAACAATTTTAAACTGGGACTCTCTTTTATTACTTTTTATTATTCCATTTGGCGCAGCTTTTTCTTTGTTTTCTTGTATACAAAAAGGGAAGTGCTCATTCCATTGTACAGAACACTGGTGAGACCTCACTTGGAGTATTGTACGCAGTACTGGAGACTGTATCTCCAGAAGGATATTGATACTTTGGAGAGAGTTCAGAAATGGGCTACTACACTGGTTCATGGATTACAGAATAAAACTTACAAGGAAAGGTTAAAGGATTTTAACATGTATAGCTTGGAGGTAAGACAAGACAAGGGGGATATGATAGAAACATTTAAATACATAAAGGGAGTCAACACAGTAAAGGAGAAAAGCTAACAAAACAAGAGGATATAGTCTTAAATTAGAGGGGCAAAGGTTTAAAATTAATTTTAGGGAGTATTACTTTACAGAGAAGTTAGTGGATGTATGGAATAGCCTTCTAGCTGAAGTGGTAGAGGTTAACACAGTGAAGAAATTTAAGCATGCGTGGGATAGGCATAAGGCTATCCTAGACTTAAGATAAGACCAGGGACTTATGAAAGTATTTAGAAAATTGGGCAGACTAGATGGGCCAAGTGGTTCTATCTGCCATCACATTCTATGCTTACACACAAAGACTGACTATACTCAATAAATATAGATATCTATAGATAGCGAACAAAATTGCCTCTTTATTGGTTCAAAAAGAAAAAAAAACATGTTCCTCAATTTGTATGCATTCATGAGTGTAAGGATTCAAAGTATTGGCAAATATTGCTGGAGTACATGAATTGCTTCTGAACACAGGATCCTGTAACAAACTGTCCTTTGATTTTTTTCCAGACTGAACCTGACCAGATTTTAAACTTTTCATGAAGATATGACTTTACTGGACAAGTGTAACAGAAAATGTCCATGCACAGCATTGGTTACTGGTTTGTTGGATATCTATTAAAAGTTCCAGGCAGAGAGCCAGTGTAGCATTCAGCTAAACATTTAGCTCACATGTCTGAAATGGCATGATAGAAAGCAATTCAACATTCAGAATAGTCACACAGGACAAAGAATTGCATTGTTACATCTTACTAGACTTCAGAGTGGCCAGTCTTACCATAAAAGATAGAAAAATAGCAAGATCAATGAACAGCCTTGCCACGCCCCCAAAATGTGAGTGAAGTAAATCCATTAATAGGTGGAAGGTCAACAATAAAGTTCTTAGATAAATTAGTTCATGGTTAATTTGGTTTAGGTAAGGGCAGTAAGAGATCTCAATTAGCTGGTTTACAAAAAGTGTTTGCTGCACAAATAGTACAGGCACATACAAAATCCTTACCACCGAGAAAAAAGTGTCAAAGCGCACACAGTGAGAATTATTCTTTACCTTTAAAATAAAAATTGAATGTAGTGGGTCTTT
>OW240912.1:207923410-207940328 GCA_933207985.1 Pelobates cultripes | reverse complement strand
CTCTTGATAGAACCCTAAATCGTATAAATACAAAGCAGAGAAACCATAGTGTAACCTGTATACATAAATATAACAGTGATACAATAAAAATGGAACATTCACACTTTACAGAGCCCTTAGAGGATGGCTCTGAACTGTAGAGGCATGTCATCCACAATATGGATAGTTGTAGTGGTGTATTGCTAGAACCTTGGAGTTTCAGAGTAAAAACTGGAACCAGATAAACAATATAAAAAGCTATTTATTCCAAGTTGCAGTTAAAACATAAAATAAAATAGCACAACGTGTTTCGACCTTAAGAGAGGTCTTTTCAGGTGCAGTCTACCTAGCAACTGACATAACAGGCTTTATATAGAAATATAGAAACATAGAATGTGACGGCAGATAAGAACCATTCGGCCCATCTAGTCTGCCCAATTTTCTAAATACTTTCATTAGTCCCTAGCCTTATCTAATAGCTAGGATAGCCTTATGCCTATCCCACGCATGCTTAAACTCCTTTACTGTGTTAACCTCTACCACTTCAGCTGGAAGGCTATTCCACGTATCCACTACATTCTCAGTAAAGTAATACTTCCTGATATTATTTTTAAACCTGTGTCCCTCTAATTTAAGACCTCTTGATGTTGTAGTTTTCCTTCTTTTAAATATAGTTTACTCCTTTACTGTGTTGATTCCCTTTATGTATTTAAATGTTTCTATCATATCCCCCTTGTCTCGTCTTTCTTCCAAGCTATACATGTTAAGATCCTTTACCCTTTCCCTATATACCCTAATACTAACTATACACAAGAAACAACAGGTGTAATAATGAAAACACATGTGAAAAAACTTCCACATATGGTCCGGATGTGATCCGCCTCCCCCAACATCCAGTTTCGGCCACATACTGAAGAGAAAATGTCACAACTTAAATGTTCCTGTGTCATGTCATATGACGCGGCAGGCTTCAATTGGAGGTTTCCGGTGTCTGTACATGGACGGTCTTTATTTCAGCTCTGGCGGCACTTGCTCGAATCAGATCATCCATATGTTTGTAGAGCATGCGTGTTGCAAAAGGGGGGTCTTGTTCAATAGGCTAACTTGTAGCCATGGTAATTGTTTTGTTTGCCGATATGCGTTCATAAGATAGTAAACTTGCAAGGAAGTTCATAGTTCCGATAGAGGTGGGTTTGGGCAAAAACAGACAAGATAAAGAGTAATAGTCAATAGCAGCATATCCTTTACACAAACATTGGAGGGTAACGTTTGTTAGAAATTATATAGTATCCTCTTTCTTGCAATATTTCAGATGGGATCAGTAATATGAGTGTACTACCAAAGATAATATGTTTGAGTCCATCTCAAGTGGTCCAATAATTATAAAGGGATTACAACTGTTGCCAAATAGGTGATAATATTTAAATATAATTGTTTATGGTACTTACAAACTGATGCAACATCACATTGTATCCTTGTAACTCATTTTCTTCTGAGCTGTAGTCACTTATCCCTATTACTGAAGGAGAAACACAATAGCTCTGTTTAGGACGCATCACTTATAACTAACACACTTCAGCTTCTAGAAACTAACTCACAGGAATGCAGCCAACTTACTGACAAGCTATGTCCATAGACTTGCAGGTTTGGGCATTCCTAGACATTGAGAAACAAGTCTTCCTGCCCTTGTCTCATGTTTGTTTTTGTATCAATATGATAGCTCATGCTTCACGGTTACCATTATCACACGCATTAACATTTTAGACCTCATTGAGGAGCAAAAACTATTGTACATCAATCATAAACATAATTACTGTTAACACTATTTATGATTACTATTTATGATTTGTTAACATTATATTACATCTGTTCTTTTCTCAAAATGCACGAAGTAGGCTTTTCCCCAGATTTCTAGTATCCCTAGCTCTGTAACCAATCTTAAACTCAACATTTTTAAAGCAGAATGCTACTATAGAGAGCTTACATTGGTGAAATGTTTGGGAATTTTTCTGGTCCCCAAATAGAGATACTTAACACAAGAGTGAGGGGAAATGTTAACAAAGCTCACTTTCTCAACCTCATAAAAAAGAGAAGATTGAAACATGAAATGCTCTGACTGCACACTATACTTGTCTAGGTGCCCCCTAAAACCCTCTTGGACTGAGACTTAAATCCTTCCCATTATAAACTGACCTAGGAACTGTCTAAAACTGGAACTTTCAGCATCTTCAGTATTACATTAGGTTCAGGAATATGCAAACTGTTTATATATGTACATGTACCTTGTAATGTTCTATAGAGATCATCCTGAGCTAAGATATTGAGGCTTCTGTAAACATCTGTATAACCAAAATGTGTTTTATGTCATGACTCAAAGGCGTGTGCTTAAGTAAGAAAAAAAATAAAACCGATGGTTTCGCATCCCAATAAATAAAGGTAATCATTCCAAAAATTAGGAAAATAAAGAAGCCTATGTTGAAATGGATTTATCACAAACAGTAGGTATATAGTTATTAATCCTGCTTATAGGTATTAGTAAGGAATATGATGATTGTTTTTGTAATGCAACTTCATAAAAATGCAAAGAGATTGTAGGTGGGAAAATGCGCAATACTGTAGTACAATTACACTAAACTATTATACTATGCAGATGATTCCAAGAAGAAATAACATCCTCAAATAGTAATCCATACTCCGTGCTGATTGACATTATGTCTTTTTATGTCTTTAATAATATGTGTAACTTAGCATACATTTGTCAGTAGTTTTGTCTGTAGTATATCAAATACAGAGCTTAAATGAACCTTCAGAACGAATCATTCAGTACAGATTGTGATAACTAATGGGGCACCTATTAAAATAGGTAATATATATGAGGATTGTGAATGTATCATTGAGAATAGCTGAAAATGTGTGTCATGTCTGTAATACTTTTTATTTAGGATACTTCTATTGCAGCAGAAAGTTAAAAGGCCATCAGTGTAGATAAAGGGGATCAGCATTTATTTTTACACTCTTTGCAGACAGGTGTAAACCTGGACATCTCTTTGGGTTTTTGAAAGGCCCCTGATCTTCTCAAGATGGAAAGAACTGAGACCCGATAGCCTCTCTACCAAAGAGAAGTAATTTCCATATTTATTGACAAATTAAATTTACACCTCCAAGTCTCCACCTTGAAAAGAAGTTATTTCCACTTTAAAATGTATCCGGCTTTAACAGTCAGTGAGGCATTAATGATTAGTCTGGTCTTGAAGGTTTCTCCCTCCTCTCCTTGGTGAAATTAATTTATAATGGATAATTCTCAAATAGGATGCAGCATTAAAATGAACATTTGAGATTTTTCAGCTTGAAGAATATGGAAATGGGAATGCTTTGGAGCTGTGCCGATCTGAGATGTCAGTTCAATTATCGTGTGTTATTAAATTGGGTACATGGAGGAAAAATCCACACTTTCTGTCCATTACGGTGTAAGGATCAAATGATGACTGGACAAAAGATTAAAAGAAATAGCTAAATTATTTTCCTCCTACATGTGATAAGATAGTAGGAACATATTTGAAGCAGAAATAGTAGTAACAATAACATAAAATATAGAGAACAGAAATAGTACAATCCTTACAATAAATCCTGAAAAAAGCAGAGCCAAACATCTTGATGTGGGCAATCAGAAGAAAAACACCCGGAGTTATCTACCATGCCATATTGTAATATTGACTAGGCTACTACTGAATGCAAATTATCATTGATTTGTGTCAACCATTTAAAATAAAAGTCTTCGTGCTGTATGTTTCAGCAAAAATAAATGAAAAAAATAAAGCATACCCACTGACTGAATTAAACCCTTTTTAAACACAACCATAGAAAATATCCTGATATTTCCTTGTAAGGGCTGGTGTAATGGCTTGTGTGATGTATAATAGAAATGTAAAAGACTTTTGTTTTGTGAAATCACAGTATTTGATGCGGATAGGGAGAATAGAAAAGGAAAAGTGGACAATGGGTCTTGTACTTTTCTGATCACAGCTAATGCTTATTTGCTTACAGGACCATGGACAGCATTTGATTACATTTGAAACCTTAACTGTTTGCAAAAGAGGAAAGTTAGCAAGCTGTTCTCCTGCAGGTGTCTGAGGCTGGTGCTTTCAGCTCCTTAGATACCAGCTATGCCTGCAAATTACATAGTGAGATTAATGTAATGAAGTTTAGCAGAAGCCTACCATTGCTCATCTTTCATGAGCAGCAATCATCCTTTCACTGCAATGGCTTCATTAGCATGATTCCCACAATGCACTGCCTTCCCTTTCTAAAGTGATTAATATGTCAACTAATTGATGTTTGTTTATAGCTGTCACTTGCTGGAGACATTCATTAACCCTTCATTTACAAATTATGAATCTTCACACTGTTTTGCACACAACTTCATCCATCAACATTTTAGCAAATGTATATTCATGCAATAAAAATCCTGTCTAACAGGGACATTTTTTATAGTGATGGATTTTTGTTAAGAGATGGATTTTATAGCTATATACTAATTTGTTGATTGTTGCCTCATTTATTTTTAGCAGTACTTATTAAAGATCTACCTTTCTGGTTATTTTTAAGCTCAATTGGTTACATATAATACATTTGCATTAGAATAATTGGTGTTATAAATTTAGATCATAGTGTCTGATTTAATACAAGATATATGGTAATGTGCGGTATCAAGTTATGGAATGTTATTTTTTTTTTTAATTTTCATCTATTCTAGATACATTGCTCAAACACAGCAAAAAATAGTATCAAGAAATCACACAGTCGTCAAAATATATTAACACCTTAAGGACGCATGCTGGGACATTTCCATCATGCACTATTTTTCCAGCAGGGTCAACTACCTTGCTGATAAATATGAGCCCCGGGTATCATTTGATTCCTGGGGCTCCCCTCTCTCACCCGGTGCCAGAATTAGTGGCCCCAGACTGACCGATGCTCTGTTTGCATAGCTCAAAGTGAGCGCTGCAAACAAGTATTTAAATCCCCACTATAACAATCTGTTGTGATCAGGGTTAAATACCTACTCACACAAGGGAGTTCCAGGTATCATTAGAAACATAGGGGTTCCCTCTATCAGCTGGGGTCATTTTTAATGTCCCCAGAATGACAGCTGATCTGCATGCAGAGCTCAAAGTGAGATTGGCATGCAGCTGCTTAAATGGGAATTTAAATCCCCATAGATAGCAATGCAGTGTGAGCAGGGTTAAATCCCTGCTCACACTAGGAAAACCAGGTATCCTTAGAAACCTGGGGCTCCCTTCTGTCAGCTGGGGTCATTTTAGTGGCCCCAGACTGACAGCTGAGCTGCATACAGAGTTCAAAGTGAAATCGGCATGCAGCTCTTTTAATGGGGATTTAAATCCCCATAGACAGCAATGAAGTGTGGGCAGGGTTAAATCTCTGCTCACACCAGGAAACCTAGGTATCAATAGAAACCTGGGGCTTCCCTCTGTCAGCTGGTGCCATTTTTAGTGACCCCAGACTTTTTGATGAGCTACATGCAGTGCTGAAAGTCAGCACTGCATGTAGCCCTTTAAATCCACAATGAACATTGCAGCTGAGTGATCAAGCTCAGCTAAGTCATTCTCTCAAGTGATCTGGTGCTTGGGAGACCCCCTAGGACTGCACAGACCCTGGAGGGTCACCCTCTATGCCCCAATGCCATTCTGATCAGTGCTGGGCATTTTCAGTTGCCCAGCACAGATTGCATTGCATTGGGCATAATGTCTTCAATGTAAGAGATAGGAGACTGCAATACTGAAAATAGCCAGTAGATGGCAACGTACCACTGTCTGTTTTAGTTTAAAATCCCTTTACTAATATCAGCCCTGATATTAGCAGAGGGAAACCTTTGGGATTAAGATTAAATTAAGGTTTACAATTAAGGATTATTATTCGGTTTAGAATAAGTATTAGATTTATTATCAGGTTTATTATTAAGTTTATGTTTAAAATTAGGTCTATAATTAATTGTAGTACTGGGATTAAGCTTCAGATTAGGATTCAGATTAGGATTAGGGTCAGCACGGGTATCCCTTGCTGAATATAGCAAGGGAATACTTCTGCTGACACCAGCAGGGGAAATCATTTTAACACTATTGCTAAAGGTAGGGTTGAGATTAGGATTAAGGTTATAATTAGGGTTACACGTGGGATTATGTTATGGGTTAGGATTATGGTAAGGGTTTATGATTAGATTGAGGGTTAGATTTGGGATTAGGGTTTGGTTTAGAATTAGGGTTTGGTTTAGGATTAAGGATTTAGATTGGCATTAAGATTAAAATCGCTACTTTCCAAAGATATACATATGGGGTATATTTGTTCTCAGAAGATGTTGCTGAGTACAGCTAAGATAACTTTATGACAGTGGTACAAATGAGATTTAAAAAATAAGCATAAAAAATACTATGTGTATGTAAAAATTTAAAAATAAAAATGAATACCACAAACTTTGAAACAAAATGGTAACAAAATGTCACTTCAATAAAGCTTATAATATGTTATGCAAGAGTCCCCAGGGTGTCCACTTTTGTAAATGGTATGCATTGGTGGCATAATTTAAATATATGAGCGACTAAAATGCCCCAAAATGAAACAAAGACCCATCGTCAATATGGCATTTAAAAAAAAAAAACTGTACTGGGCCGGGTATGATTTGAGCCCTGTATTTTTTTCACAAAAAAATAGCTAATGTATACAAAGGGGGTCATTTTGTACTCAGGAAATATAGCTGAGAACAATTGAGTGATTTAATTTACGGTAGCATATATCAAGTTTCCAAAATTAACCACTAAAAGACAACATGCGTGTATAAAAATGCAAAAATAAAACAATATGATAAAGTTTGAAAGAAATTGGTGCTAACATAACTGTATAATAAAGCTCAACATATACCATATGACATAGCCTGTGGTGTCTACTTTCACAAATGGTATGCATTTGTGGGGTAATTTTAACTGTCAAACTGCTACAATGCCCTAAAATGTGATATAGACACATCAAATCCATTTATCAAAATTCTAATTGTAAAAACTGTAATTGTCAGGACTCTTAAGGCACTGTAGCTTTACAGGATCGTGTTTGTTTTATTCAGAAGAGTTTGCCTAGCATAATTATGGGGGTTTGATCACATTGGCACATACCAGACTTGAAAAAATGACCCCCATAAATATAGTGTTAATGTAAAAAATGCAAAAAATATATATTTTACCACAAAGTTTGACATATACTGGTGAAAAAATGCCATCATGTTAAGGCACAATATACACTATATGAGATACACGGTAGTGTCTACTTTCACAAATGATAGGTCCTTGAGGAATAAATTAACAGTTAAACTGCTACAATGCCCCAAAATGAGACTTGCTCTCATCAAATTCATCTATCAAAATTATCACTGTGAAAACTGAAATGGCCAGGTCTTTTTTTTTATGGCACTTCACAGGATAGTGGCAAAGGCATGGATTGGGGGTATAATTTTACTCAATAGATATGGCTGAACACAATATGGGGTTTATGAACTACACATTAAAAAAACGTGTTTTATGTGTGTATGTTAGAAATCTGAAAAAAAACACAATTTGACTACACTATTTAGCAGAGATTGGCAGCAAAATGGTTACGTAAAAAGTGTCAGAATACCCTTAGGTAAATAGCCTGTGATGTGTGCTTTATATAAATATATACTTTTGTGTGGCAATTTTGCTTTCTGTGATGGCTACTAAACCTACAAGAAAAACATACCAAATTCTAAAATAGCTCCACATCAAAATGTGTGACCTTCAACTTTCAAAATAAGCTGAAATCCTAGACATATTATGTGCTCTTGAAAACAACTAATTGAATATTTTTTTAATTATTTTCCTTAAGCTGCACTTATTATACACATATTATTATTGCCTAAACTGTGAAAAAACAATTCTTAATTTTTTTTATGTATTTATTTTTTTATAATAAATTAGAATTTATATATGTCACATCGGATTAAAACCCTCTTTGTCCTTTAAAAAAACCAGTATATAACATGTGTTGGTGCAATAAATAAGAAAAATGCAAACTGGGGTTGAACAAAAACAGCAAAAAATGCAAAAATTGCTTGTGTCCGTAAGGGTAAGTCTAGTTTTTGAAGCTGCGTCTTTAAGGGGTTAAAAGGATCTTTTATAATTGCATGCTGGGTCCATTCATGCATAAAAAGTATACACATTTCTAACATTGCACCTTTTCATATAAGTATTGCATAAGTTCCATTGACAAATAATAGTAGGACAATGCTACTGCATATAAATGAACTATGTAAAATCAGCTAATACTTATTTGTTATTCTGATAATGTATTTCATAATTATTGATTATATGTAAAGGGTAATAACAAAAATATATTGCAAAATTAATAAACACCAGGACCTTTACAACACTTTAAAATAATGTTGATGTTATTCCTTAATACTTAAGTATTAGTGATTGATCATAAATATGGATAATTTATGCTGCCAATTTAAGAGTAAGATTTAGTTATAACAATCAAGATAATAGTGGATTTATAAATAGACATGAAGACCTTGGATATAGTCATTTCAAAGTATATTTTAATCTTTTTGCACTGTAACAATTCATAAACTATTATCAATAATAACCATAAATGCTGTTTCTATTAAGTTTGATAATAATGCAATTCCTTAAAATGTAAATGAACACTCCACTAAGCTCTGTCAGTTAAACTATTTAACCATGAAACTGTCCCTCTCCCCCCATCCTCCCCCTTGTCCCTTTTTCCAGGATATTACAGGCTATGCAATGCAAGTAATAGTGCATTAGTTGACCCTTTCATCCTATTTCCAGAGTCCAAGGCAAGCCTTCTACATGAGGCAAGCTCAAAGAGGAAGGACCAATGAGGAGCAGCTGACAGGTAGAAGGAAGACACCTTCTTGGGGCAAATCATCTGAAGAATGTTTAATCACATCACTAGAACTGAAATTTCCCATTTGGGGCGGTAGGGACTAGAGAACTCAACGGATGGGTGATTGGATGATTGGTGGGGAACCCTGTGGCCCTTTGGGTTGTTCCGCATTGACCTGAGAGTAGGCAGGGTTTCTTAGGGGGAGTGACCGGTATATACATATTCATACATACATATACATATTTTGTTTCAGGTATTATACCGGAGGATTAGAGGAAGGCAGATGTTGTTCCTATACTTAAAAAGGGTTCAAAATCATTGCAATGAATTGTAATGACTCTCCTGTATATTCGTGCTAATGGACGACTTGTGAGAGGTTTGGAATATAGTCCATTCTATATCAGTGATCGTTGTGTTGAGTTCCTGTTGCCAATGTCATGTAAAGTTAGTTGGAGTGTGTTTGTCGTCGTCCTGTAGTAGTTTGTACATTATGGAGAGATGTTTTAGTAGATGTGATTCACAGTATGTTTCAAAGGTGGTTAGAGGGCGGCCCCCCATTAAAAGTTTGTCGGTGGTGTGAATGAAATGTGAGAGTTGGTGGTAGTGGTATGAATGTAGGGAAGAGGGAGAGCTGGAGGATGTCAGCGTGTCTAAAGGCCTGATGTGTGCTTCCTCCATTATTTTAAGGCCTTGTGATGTGGGGGGTCTGTGGATGAAGTCCTAGGTCCGGTTACGCAATCCCGGGGGGAATAGGGAGTTATTGGTCAGAGGGTATAGGGGGGAAGGGTAGGCCAATAAGTCAGCCAATTCCCTGATTTGCTTCCACATTCGCAGTGTGTGTGCAATTGTGGGGTGGGAAGTATGATTAGCTCCCATGAGGTGCCATGGGATCGTATGGAGCAGAGCTCGGAAGAAATAGTCTTCCAGCAGTACCCATTGTGTTTGGGGGTTCGGGTTGGTCCATTTATAAATCCTAGTAAGTGTATTTGCTTTGTAGTATTGATACACGTTAGGCATGCTGAGACCGCCCCGAGCTTTGGCCCTTGTTGGGATATCATATGAAATCCTCGGATGTGTCCATATGAATTTGGTAAAAATCAGTTTGAGTCTGGCGAAAAAGGTTTTGGGTACTTGGATGGGGAGTGTCTGGAAGAGGTATAGGAGCTTCGGGATGATATTCATTTTTAAGATGTTCATCCTCCCTAGCCAGCTAAATTGCGGCTTGTGCCATGCCGTCAGGTCTTTAGTGATCGCTTGGATTAATGGGGTGTTGTTCAGGTTCACAAGCTGCTGTGTGTATGTAGTGAGGCGCACCCCTACAAAAGTGATGTGGGAGGCTGCCCATGCGAATGGGTAACGTCCCTTCAGTGTCTCCCGGGAGTAGGTGTTTAGTTGTAATGGCAGTATCTCACTTTTAGAGAAATTGACCTGAAAGTTGGATACTTAGTGGTATTGGTCGATTTATGTCATTAGAGGTGTCAGGGTTGTTTCGGGGGATGTCAGGGTGAAGAGGAGGTCACCTGCAAAGGCCTCTATTTTATATTCTTGCTATTTGATGTGAAATCCCCTGATGTCCCCATTCTGCCTGATCCCTTGTAGGAAGGGTTCCATTGTGAGGGTGAAGAGTAGGGGTGACAGGGAGCATCCCTGCCTTGTACCGTCAGTGATTTTTACTGGGTCAGATAGCTGTCCATTAATTTTCAGCCTGGCTGTTGGGTTGGCGTAAATGGTATCCAGCCAGCTGGACCAGTTTGGCCCAAAGCCTAGGGATCTCATGGTTTGTTTTAGAAAGGCCCAGTCCACACGGTCAAAGGCCTTTTCGGCATCGACCGATAGGAGAAGGCTCTGAGAAGGGTGTGTTTTAGAGATGTGAATAATGCTGAGTAGTTTAGTGGTATTGTGCTTTGCCTCTCTTTCCGGGACAAAACTTGACCAATCATGATGAATTAACTCTTTGAGTATGGTGCGCAGTCTAGTCGCTAAGATTTTCGGAAATCTAGTTAAATCCACATTAATAAGGGATATCAGGCGGTAGTTGCCGCACACCATGGGATCCTTCTCCTGCTTCCGGAGTATAGTAATGTGTGCTTCTAGAGTTGCGCTAGGTAAATGGTAGTTGGCTGTGAGTGAGTTGAAAGCCCTGATGAAGGGGCCAGATAATATGTCAGTGAAGGTTTTATAGTATCTGGCCGTGTATCCGTTTGGTCCTGGGCTTTTATTTAGGGGAATCGCTTGTACCGTCTTTCGGAATTCCTCTTCTGTGAGAGGTGCATCTAGGGAAGGTCTGTGGGACCTTCCTTTTTATCCTGGGGGTTAGGAAGTCTTCTATTTCTGTTTGTGTCAGAGGGGAGTCTCTTAAGTTGTATAAGTCCATGTAGAATTGGTGGAAGGCTTCCATTATGTCTGGGAGGGTGTGGGCTAGGCCCTTTCAGGGGTGTTTGACCTTGGCTATGTACGTTGTTTAATGGGTTTGTTTGAGGGATTGTGCCAGAAGGTGCCCACGTCTATTGCCCATAGAATAGTTAGATTGTTTAGTCCGTAAGAGTTTACGTTTGACCTGAGCATTTAATATTTGCTGCAGTTCCGACCTTTTTGCCACCAATTCTGTGTATGTGTTGAATGTAGTGTCGCTTTTGTGTATGTTTTCCAAATTCCTAATCTCCTCAGTAAGTGGTTTTTTTTTTTACATCAGTATATGGTATTTGTTGTTTCATTCCTTGAATAGTCATAGTTGAAATTATCAAATACCATATCATCATATGTATTGTTCAAACTCTCTTTCTCTGTCTCTTATTTAATTACTTTTCTATTTCTTTTTATTGTTTATCTAGACACTATTATAATTTTATTAAACAATCAAATACATCACAGACTAACTAACAAACAAACAGACATTTGCTCGGTTCGCGGTGCAACAAAGAAATAAAATAAAAAATTCCCATATCAGGCTCGGGGGGGGGGCACATAATTTCCTAGGCGGAAGCAAGCCGTACGGCTAGTGAAAAAAAAAGGAAAAATCCACTAGGAAGAGAAAAGATAAAGAAAAAAAATCCTTAGTAAGTGTTTTGATTTTGGCTTCGCGTCTTTTTTTGCAATGGGATGCTATGGCTAATAGTTGGCCTCTGATTACGCACTTGTGGGCCTCCCAGGTTATTAGGGGGGAAATTGACCTTTATATTATTGTCCTGGAAGTATTGCCTGATGTCAGAACGCAGCTGTTGCACCGTGTCTATGTCAATTAGCAATAGATCATTAAGCTTCCATTGGAAGATTTTTATCGGCAGTGAGGGTATGTGAATAACTAGTGTCAGTGGTGCATGGTCTGACCAGGTGATAGGGCCATAAGTGCATGACTTCATGAGATGCAGAAATATATGGGGTAGAAAAAACATGTCCAGTCTGGAGTACGTGTGGGTAGCAAGGGAGTAGAAGGAGTAGTCCTTTCCCTGTGGGTTGATGATGCACCAGCATTCTATGAGTTGGGGATTGGTCTAGGAGGCTCATGATCATGTGCCAGGTATGGTTTAGGTGGGCTGTCACTGAGGAGATCGTGTCTAGTGCTGAGTCTAGAGTTACCTTACAGTCTCCTCCATCACCAATATCCCCTCCGTGAAATTTTCAATTAAGGTTAGGCATTTCTTGAGATGTCTACATTGATGTCTGTTGGGGAAATACATGTTGACAAAGGTGAATACATTACATCCTATTTTACCTTTAACCATCACAATCCTGCCAGAATCCAGCGGCGTACATACCACGGTCGCAGGGGTCGCAGCTGTGACCAGGCCAGGGGGCCCGGCCGCGCTGCAGATGCCTGTGACCGGGTATCCGCCGCCATCATCTTCTGCAAACCGCCGGGGCCACCGTCCAAGGGGTCCATCGGGTGGCCCATGCTATCAGGGCCACCCGATGGATGTGGATTGTCAGGGGGCCCGGTCAGCACTGGGCGCTTTAACAGCACGACCGGGCCCCCTGTGATAACATCACAAGCTGGGGGGAAGTGACCGCACGTCACTCCTCCCAGCTAACACTGAGAGCCGCGCGGGAGGAAGCAGAGGGAGTCAGAGTGGGAACTCTGATTCCCATCCACCTGAGCCACCACTGGACCCCAGGGAAAGTCACCCTCCTGCACCCTAAAGGTAGGAAACAGGAGGGTGACTTAAACATTTTGTGTGTTTGTATGTATGTGTGTCTGCATGTTTGTATGTATGTATGTGTGCTTGTCTGTTTGTATGTATGTATGTGCGTCTTGTGTGTGTGTGTCTATCTGTTTGTATGTGACTGCCTGTATGTATGTGTGCATGTCTGTTTTTTTATGTTTGTGTCTTTGTATGTATGTGTGCCTGTCTGTCTGTATGTGTGTGTGTGTGTGTCTGTATGTGTGCCTGTCTCTATGTATCTGTCTGTGTGTCTATATGTGTCCCTGTCTGTTTGTATGTATGTGTCTGTGTGTGTGTCTATCTATGTATGTATGTATGTATGTATGTGTGTGTATGTGTGTCTGTCGTGGGGGAATAGGGAGGGGGGGGCACGATCATTTTTGCACCGGGGCCCCATGGTTTGTGTGTTCGCCGCTGCCAGAATCCTCTATTTTGTGATCCATCACTGTGAACGGCAGCTGCGCCGTGATCAGTATAGCCACCCCCACTTTTTTTGCTTCGGTGTAATTCCCGAAGAACCCTGTGGGATATTTGCAGTTACGTAGGCTTGGTGCTGCATCTTTTATAAAGTGAGTCTACTGGAGGAAGGCCACATCAGCCTTAAGCCTGGATAATTCTAATAAGGCAAGTGAGTATTGAGGCCCTGACCATTCAGGGATATTATGCGCAGGGTGGCCATACCTTCTCCCCCCGTTCCCCCATCCCCCCTTTGCTGGTCTCCGTCTCCAGAGGGTTTCTGTAAAGACATTGGATACTGTACAGTTTTCTCAGTCAAAAATAAACTAACTAATAACAAATTAAAACTATATTCATAAGGTTAGCGGCTTAAGTACCTTGTGACTTAATTCAGATATATCACTTTGCGAAGTTCTCGTAAAGGTGCCCATCTCGGGACAAGCAACCTTGTCCGCCTAAGAATCTGCTTGGCCCCCACGGGGTAGGTTATAGCAACTTAGTAAAGCGGTGTCAGAATTTTATTGTGCAGTTACTCCACCTTATGGGTGGGGGGGGGAGTAGGTTGAGGGCTATATAATTCGAGCCTCGAAGCCTGATAGCCAGGCCCCCAGTGTGAATCTTACTTGTGGGCGTTTAAAATGCTTGGTGAGCCTGTCGAATTAGTCGAGACCAGGCATTACAGGTCTTGGCTTATGGCCAGGGTAGGTCATTTGGGCATGGTGGCCTCAGAGGCCTGGCCAGGCATATAGCCCCTTTAGGGTGCTGGTCTAATCAGCCCATGGAGACAGGAGAGTAAACTGAAAAAGTTGGGTACTCACATAAGTAAGATACTAGAACATCTTAATCAGTGGGGAGATCTGAGAAGAATACCCCCTGTGGTCTTATTACCATACCCATCTCTCCCGAATTGTCCGTTTTATCTTGTGGTAAGTAAAGTGTCTCTCCGCTCTGCCTGTCAGTCCTGACTGAGAGTGGATACATCATGGGGATTGGTGGAGTCTCTTAGTGGGGAGAAGACAATTCCGGTCTGGTGTGAGCTCCTAGTATGGTATCTCCTGGGTCTGTTCGCCTCTTCTTTGCTGTCTGTTGTCCTCTTTGCCTCTGTGGTAGTTGGGCTGAGGTTGGGCGTGCAGGAGGGCTGTATCAGTCCGCTATTTTTGTTGCTGGGAGGTCCAGGGCCTGTTGGACTACCGGTACATCCAGAATAGAATGGATGCTGTGCGTGGAACCTTTATATGTGACACTGGCAGCAAAGGGGAAGCCCCATCGGTATCTGATGCCCCTGACTCTGAGCTGGTCTGTGAGCAGTCTGAGACACCTCCTGGCTTGCAGTGTTAGCCATGATAGGTAAGGGTAGATGCTGATCAGCTTGTTATGGAAAAGCAGTTGCTGGGAGGATTGTCTGAGGGGGGCTAATATGTCTTCCTTGCATTGATAGTAGTGAAGCCGGCAGATAATGTCCCTTGTTTTGTCTGCTGTTATGCCTTTAGGCTTTAGAGCTCTGTGTGCTCGGTCTATCATCATTTGGGAGTCTGGTGGTCTGTTCAATATGAGGTTGAATAGCTCCCTCAGGATCTGTGTTACATCTTCTGAATCCTGTTCAGGGAGCCCCCTGACTCTCAGATTATTCCTCCTCCCCCTGTTATCTATGTTGTTAGGGGAACGTTGGAAGGCTATTAGGTGGGCATTGTGGGCTGCCATCAGGTCCTGGATGGTATGCATTTGCACATATAGTACATCCCTGTCATCTTCCAGAGAGTTCACCCCGCCCATGTGGCGTATAACTGCCCCCAGATTCCCCAGCATGGCAGCTAAACCTTGTTTGGATGGCATGTTGCTTAGTATGTCTCTCAGCTCCCTATCCTGTCTTTGACTGAAATCGGATTCCGCCGGGCTAGACGGAGGGCAGGCTGAGTGCGGTGAGTCCGTGCCATATTGGGGCCTAGCTGGATCGCTCGTTGTTCCGCATTATCGCAGAAATATTTAGTGAAGGTGCTGGATTTTCCTGTCTGAGTCTTACCAGTGCTGCTCTGTGAGGCTGTGGATTGTTTTGGGTGTCCCATGATGTCTGTGTGTGCTCAATGGCTGGGGATTACACACGGTTAGTTGGAGAGCTCTGTTACTCTGCAGCCGCTCTGGTCAGTGGTTGGCTGTGCCCCCTTTTTAAAATGTTTAATATGATTCAATTCATTCAATTAAACTAAAGATAAAATATAAAAGTTTGTATTAAGAACTTGTAGGGTTGACATTTTGAGCTTAAATCCATTCTGTTTTATTCCTTTTGTGTAACATGCCCTTGTTAGATGTTTCCTAGATTTGCACATTGGATTTGTATTCACTAAACTCTGAATAATCCCATACTGATTAGGTAAACCCATTTGGTGCTCCATGGGGCCATTTGGAATGTAAATAGAAACATTGTTAACACTAATTAACAATGTCTATATTTTTCAGAGAAGTCTACAAATAAGCCTGAACATGTTTTTTTTTTTTTGATCCTGACCTAATGCTAGTGGATTGCTTAAATCCAGACTCGTATTGTTAGAAACCAAGCCAATGTGCTTCAGAATGTACTATTAAAGTAAAATAAACACCCAACTTGCACAAAAAAGACAGACAAAAAATTTGTTGCAACAAATAAATAGATTCATTGTCACCTCATGAGTGCCTGGGCAGAATGATCTTCAAGGGAAGTCCTTATAAAGATTTTTCCATGTTTTGAATTCTTATTTGAATTACAAGCCAAGCAATCAGAGAGCTTTGACATGCAAGTCTAACTTCTATCAAGACTTTCAATGAGTTATTCATTTTTCATCAGTTTTTTTTTTTTGCAAATCTGTTCTTTAAATAAATAGTAATGTCAGGATCTGTTCACTTAGGGATCTTCAGTGCCTCATGAGTTCACTAAATTTTTTCAGGGTCAATCATTTATTTTACATCTACTCTGTGTCTTGATAGGTATTCCTGATGATGACAGCACAGTTTCACTCGATTTCCAATCCAGGGCAGACTTGTGGCATGAGATTTACTAAATTGGAATGGGAAGACCATGTTCATTCCCCCTCTGACCGACAAGTCCTGGGTCATCTTGATGGATGCTGCAGCCCATCCTGGCTTTGCAGTTATATTTAAAGGGACACTGTAGTCACCAAAACAACTTTAGCATAATGAAGCAGTTTTGGTGTATAGATCATGCCCTTGCAGTGTCACTGCTCATTTCTCTGTCATTAAGGAGTTAAATTGCTTTGTTTATAAAGCCCTAGTCACACCTCCCTGCATGTGACTTACACAGCCTTCCTAAACTCTTCCTGTAAAGACTCATCTAATGCTTACACTTCTTTTATTGCATGGTCTGTTTAATTTAGAATATCTTATCTCCTGCTCTGTTA
>OW240912.1:207904279-207923310 GCA_933207985.1 Pelobates cultripes | reverse complement strand
TCTGAAATGGCATGATAGAAAGCAATTCAACATTCAGAATAGTCACACAGGACAAAGAATTGCATTGTTACATCTTACTAGACTTCAGAGTGGCCAGTCTTACCATAAAAGGTAGAAAAATAGCAAGGTCAATGAACAGCCTTGCCACGCCCCCAAAATGTGAGTGAAGTAAATCCATTAATAGGTGGAAGGTCAACAATAAAGTTCTTAGATAAATTAGTTCATGGTTAATTTGGTTTAGGTAAGGGCAGTAAGAGATCTCAATTAGCTTGTTTACAAAAAGTGTTTGCTGCACAAATAGTACAGGCACATACAAAATACTTACCACCGAGAAAAAAGTGTCAAAGCGCACACAGTGAGAATTATTCTTTACCTTTAAAATAAAAATTGAATGTAGTGGGTCTTTCTCTTGATAGAACCCTAAATCGTATAAATACAAAGCAGAGAAACCATAGTGTAACCTGTATACATAAATATAACAGTGATACAATAAAAATGGAACATTCACACTTTACAGAGCCCTTAGAGGATGACTCTGAACTGTAGAGGCATGTCATCCACAATATGGATAGTTGTAGTGGTGTATTGCTAGAACCTTGGAGTTTCAGAATAAAAACTGGAACCAGATAAACAATATAAAAAGCTATTTATTCCAAGTTGCAGTTAAGACGTAAAATAAAATAGCACAACGTGTTTCGACCTTAAGAGAGGTCTTTTCAGGTGCAGTCTACCTAACAACTGACATAACAGGCTTTATATAGAAACATAGAAACATAGAATGTGACGGCAGATAAGAACCATTCGGCCCATCTAGTCTGCCCAATTTTCTAAATACTTTCATTAGTCCCTAGCCTTATCTAATAGCTAGGATAGCCTTATGCCTATCCCACGCATGCTTAAACTCCTTTACTGTGTTAACCTCTACCACTTCAGCTGGAAGGCTATTCCACGTATCCACTACCTTCTCAGTAAAGTAATACTTCCTGATATTATTTTTAAACCTGTGTCCCTCTAATTTAAGACTATGTCCTCTTGTTGTGGTAGTTTTCCTTCTTTTAAATATAGTTTACTCCTTTACTGTGTTGATTCCCTTTATGTATTTAAATGTTTCTATCATATCCCCCTTGTCTCGTCTTTCTTCCAAGCTATACATGTTAAGATCCTTTACCCTTTCCCTATATACCCTAATACTAACTATACACAAGAAACAACAGGTGTAATAATGAAAACACATGTGAAAAAACTTCCACATATGGTCCGGATGTGATCCGCCTCCCCCAACATCCAGTTTGGGCCACATACTGAAGAGAAAATGTCACAACTTAAATGTTCCTGTGTCATGTCATATGACGCGGCAGGCTTCAATTGGAGGTTTCCGGTGTCTGTACATGGACGGTCTTTATTTCAGCTCTGGCGGCACTTGCTCGAATCAGATCATCCATATGTTTGTAGAGCATGCGTGTTGCAAAAGGGGGGTCTTGTTCAATAGGCTAACTTGTAGCCATGGTAATTGT
The DNA here is from genome assembly GCA_933207985.1 of Pelobates cultripes. Taxonomy (NCBI): domain Eukaryota; kingdom Metazoa; phylum Chordata; class Amphibia; order Anura; family Pelobatidae; genus Pelobates; species Pelobates cultripes. The sequence goes on along the minus strand of OW240912.1, from coordinate 207,921,796 downwards.
TTTGTTTGCCGATATGCGTTCATAAGATAGTAAACTTGCAAGGAAGTTCATAGTTCCGATAGAGGTGGGTTTGGGCAAAAACAGACAAGATAAAGAGTAATAGTCAATAGCAGCATATCCTTTACACAAACATTGGAGGGTAACGTTTGTTAGAAATTATATAGTATCCTCTTTCTTGCAATATTTCAGATGGGATCAGTAATATGAGTGTACTACCAAAGATAATATGTTTGAGTCCATCTCAAGTGGTCCAATAATTATAAAGGGATTACAACTGTTGCCAAATAGGTGATAATATTTAAATATAATTGTTTATGGTACTTACAAACTGATGCAACATCACATTGTATCCTTGTAACTCATTTTCTTCTCAGCTGTAGTCACTTATCCCTATTACTGAAGGAGAAACACAATAGCTCTGTTTAGGACGCATCACTTATAACTAACACACTTCAGCTTCTAGAAACTAACTCACAGGAATGCAGCCAACTTACTGACAAGCTATGTCCATAGACTTGCAGGTTTGGGCATTCCTAGACATTGAGAAACAAGTCTTCCTGCCCTTGTCTCATGTTTGTTTTTGTATCAATATGATAGCTCATGCTTCACGGTTACCATTATCACACGCATTAACATTTTAGACCTCATTGAGGAGCAAAAACTATTGTACATCAATCATAAACATAATTACTGTTAACACTATTTATGATTACTATTTATGATTTGTTAACATTATATTACATCTGTTCTTTTCTCAAAATGCACGAAGTAGGCTTTTCCCCAGATTTCTAGTATCCCTAGCTCTGTAACCAATCTTAAACTCAACATTTTTAAAGCAGAATGCTACTATAGAGAGCTTACATTGGTGAAATGTTTGGGAATTTTTCTGGTCCCCAAATAGAGATACTTAACACAAGAGTGAGGGGAAATGTTAACAAAGCTCACTTTCTCAACCTCATAAAAAAGAGAAGATTGAAACATGAAATGCTCTGACTGCACACTATACTTGTCTAGGTGCCCCCTAAAACCCTCTTGGACTGAGACTTAAATCCTTCCCATTATAAACTGACCTAGGAACTGTCTAAAACTGGAACTTTCAGCATCTTCAGTATTACATTAGGTTCAGGAATATGCAAACTGTTTATATATGTACATGTACCTTGTAATGTTCTATAGAGATCATCCTGAGCTAAGATATTGAGGCTTCTGTAAACATTTGTATAACCAAAATGTGTTTTATGTCATGACTCAAAGGCGTGTGCTTAAGTAAGAAAAAAAATAAAACCGATGGTTTCGCATCCCAATAAATAAAGGTAATCATTCCAAAAATTAGGAAAATAAAGAAGCCTATGTTGAAATGGATTTATCACAAACAGTAGGTATATAGTTATTAATCCTGCTTATAGGTATTAGTAAGGAATATGATGATTGTTTTTGTAATGCAACTTCATAAAAATGCAAAGAGATTGTAGGTGGGAAAATGCGCAATACTGTAGTACAATTACACTAAACTATTATACTATGCAGATGATTCCAAGAAGAAATAACATCCTCAAATAGTAATCCATACTCCGTGCTGATTGACATTATGTCTTTTTATGTCTTTAATAATATGTGTAACTTAGCATACATTTGTCAGTAGTTTTGTCTGTAGTATATCAAATACAGAGCTTAAATGAACCTTCAGAACGAATCATTCAGTACAGATTGTGATAACTAATGGGGCACCTATTAAAATAGGTAATATATATGAGGATTGTGAATGTATCATTGAGAATAGCTGAAAATGTGTGTCATGTCTGTAATACTTTTTATTTAGGATACTTCTATTGCAGCAGAAAGTTAAAAGGCCATCAGTGTAGATAAAGGGGATCAGCATTTATTTTTACACTCTTTGCAGACAGGTGTAAACCTGGACATCTCTTTGGGTTTTTGAAAGGCCCCTGATCTTCTCAAGATGGAAAGAACTGAGACCCGATAGCCTCTCTACCAAAGAGAAGTAATTTCCATATTTATTGACAAATTAAATTTACACCTCCAAGTCTCCACCTTGAAAAGAAGTTATTTCCACTTTAAAATGTATCCGGCTTTAACAGTCAGTGAGGCATTAATGATTAGTCTGGTCTTGAAGGTTTCTCCCTCCTCTCCTTGGTGAAATTAATTTATAATGGATAATTCTCAAATAGGATGCAGCATTAAAATGAACATTTGAGATTTTTCAGCTTGAAGAATATGGAAATGGGAATGCTTTGGAGCTGTGCCGATCTGAGATGTCAGTTCAATTATCGTGTGTTATTAAATTGGGTACATGGAGGAAAAATCCACACTTTCTGTCCATTACGGTGTAAGGATCAAATGATGACTGGACAAAAGATTAAAAGAAATAGCTAAATTATTTTCCTCCTACATGTGATAAGATAGTAGGAACATATTTGAAGCAGAAATAGTAGTAACAATAACATAAAATATAGAGAACAGAAATAGTACAATCCTTACAATAAATCCTGAAAAAAGCAGAGCCAAACATCTTGATGTGGGCAATCAGAAGAAAAACACCCGGAGTTATCTACCATGCCATATTGTAATATTGACTAGGCTACTACTGAATGCAAATTATCATTGATTTGTGTCAACCATTTAAAATAAAAGTCTTCGTGCTGTATGTTTCAGCAAAAATAAATGAAAAAAATAAAGCATACCCACTGACTGAATTAAACCCTTTTTAAACACAACCATAGAAAATATCCTGATATTTCCTTGTAAGGGCTGGTGTAATGGCTTGTGTGATGTATAATAGAAATGTAAAAGACTTTTGTTTTGTGAAATCACAGTATTTGATGCGGATAGGGAGAATAGAAAAGGAAAAGTGGACAATGGGTCTTGTACTTTTCTGATCACAGCTAATGCTTATTTGCTTACAGGACCATGGACAGCATTTGATTACATTTGAAACCTTAACTGTTTGCAAAAGAGGAAAGTTAGCAAGCTGTTCTCCTGCAGGTGTCTGAGGCTGGTGCTTTCAGCTCCTTAGATACCAGCTATGCCTGCAAATTACATAGTGAGATTAATGTAATGAAGTTTAGCAGAAGCCTACCATTGCTCATCTTTCATGAGCAGCAATCATCCTTTCACTGCAATGGCTTCATTAGCATGATTCCCACAATGCACTGCCTTCCCTTTCTAAAGTGATTAATATGTCAACTAATTGATGTTTGTTTATAGCTGTCACTTGCTGGAGACATTCATTAACCCTTCATTTACAAATTATGAATCTTCACACTGTTTTGCACACAACTTCATCCATCAACATTTTAGCAAATGTATATTCATGCAATAAAAATCCTGTCTAACAGGGACATTTTTTATAGTGATGGATTTTTGTTAAGAGATGGATTTTATAGCTATATACTAATTTGTTGATTGTTGCCTCATTTATTTTTAGCAGTACTTATTAAAGATCTACCTTTCTGGTTATTTTTAAGCTCAATTGGTTACATATAATACATTTGCATTAGAATAATTGGTGTTATAAATTTAGATCATAGTGTCTGATTTAATACAAGATATATGGTAATGTGCGGTATCAAGTTATGGAATGTTATTTTTTTTTTTAATTTTCATCTATTCTAGATACATTGCTCAAACACAGCAAAAAATAGTATCAAGAAATCACACAGTCGTCAAAATATATTAACACCTTAAGGACGCATGCTGGGACATTTCCATCATGCACTATTTTTCCAGCAGGGTCAACTACCTTGCTGATAAATATGAGCCCCGGGTATCATTTGATTCCTGGGGCTCCCCTCTCTCACCCGGTGCCAGAATTAGTGGCCCCAGACTGACCGATGCTCTGTTTGCAGAGCTCAAAGTGAGCGCTGCAAACAAGTATTTAAATCCCCACTATAACAATCTGTTGTGATCAGGGTTAAATACCTACTCACACAAGGGAGTTCCAGGTATCATTAGAAACATAGGGGTTCCCTCTATCAGCTGGGGTCATTTTTAATGTCCCCAGAATGACAGCTGATCTGCATGCAGAGCTCAAAGTGAGATTGGCATGCAGCTGCTTAAATGGGAATTTAAATCCCCATAGATAGCAATGCAGTGTGAGCAGGGTTAAATCCCTGCTCACACTAGGAAAACCAGGTATCCTTAGAAACCTGGGGCTCCCTTCTGTCAGCTGGGGTCATTTTAGTGGCCCCAGACTGACAGCTGAGCTGCATACAGAGTTCAAAGTGAAATCGGCATGCAGCTCTTTTAATGGGGATTTAAATCCCCATAGACAGCAATGAAGTGTGGGCAGGGTTAAATCTCTGCTCACACCAGGAAACCTAGGTATCAATAGAAACCTGGGGCTTCCCTCTGTCAGCTGGTGCCATTTTTAGTGACCCCAGACTTTTTGATGAGCTACATGCAGTGCTGAAAGTCAGCACTGCATGTAGCCCTTTAAATCCACAATGAACATTGCAGCTGAGTGATCAAGCTCAGCTAAGTCATTCTCTCAAGTGATCTGGTGCTTGGGAGACCCCCTAGGACTGCACAGACCCTGGAGGGTCACCCTCTATGCCCCAATGCCATTCTGATCAGTGCTGGGCATTTTCAGTTGCCCAGCACAGATTGCATTGCATTGGGCATAATGTCTTCAATGTAAGAGATAGGAGACTGCAATACTGAAAATAGCCAGTAGATGGCAACGTACCACTGTCTGTTTTAGTTTAAAATCCCTTTACTAATATCAGCCCTGATATTAGCAGAGGGAAACCTTTGGGATTAAGATTAAATTAAGGTTTACAATTAAGGATTATTATTCGGTTTAGAATAAGTATTAGATTTATTATCAGGTTTATTATTAAGTTTATGTTTAAAATTAGGTTTATAATTAATTGTAGTACTGGGATTAAGCTTCAGATTAGGATTCAGATTAGGATTAGGGTCAGCACGGGTATCCCTTGCTGAATATAGCAAGGGAATACTTCTGCTGACACCAGCAGGGGAAATCATTTTAACACTATTGCTAAAGGTAGGGTTGAGATTAGGATTAAGGTTATAATTAGGGTTACACGTGGGATTATGTTATGGGTTAGGATTATGGTAAGGGTTTATGATTAGATTGAGGGTTAGATTTGGGATTAGGGTTTGGTTTAGAATTAGGGTTTGGTTTAGGATTAAGGATTTAGATTGGCATTAAGATTAAAATCGCTACTTTCCAAAGATATACATATGGGGTATATTTGTTCTCAGAAGATGTTGCTGAGTACAGCTAAGATAACTTTATGACAGTGGTACAAATGAGATTTAAAAAATAAGCATAAAAAATACTATGTGTATGTAAAAATTTAAAAATAAAAATGAATACCACAAACTTTGAAACAAAATGGTAACAAAATGTCACTTCAATAAAGCTTATAATATGTTATGCAAGAGTCCCCAGGGTGTCCACTTTTGTAAATGGTATGCATTGGTGGCATAATTTAAATATATGAGCGACTAAAATGCCCCAAAATGAAACAAAGACCCATCGTCAATATGGCATTTAAAAAAAAAAAAAACTGTACTGGGCCGGGTATGATTTGAGCCCTGTATTTTTTTCACAAAAAATAGCTAATGTATACAAAGGGGGTCATTTTGTACTCAGGAAATATAGCTGAGAACAATTGAGTGATTTAATTTACGGTAGCATATATCAAGTTTCCAAAATTAACCACTAAAAGACAACATGCGTGTATAAAAATGCAAAAATAAAACAATATGATAAAGTTTGAAAGAAATTGGTGCTAACATAACTGTATAATAAAGCTCAACATATACCATATGACATAGCCTGTGGTGTCTACTTTCACAAATGGTATGCATTTGTGGGGTAATTTTAACTGTCAAACTGCTACAATGCCCTAAAATGTGATATAGACACATCAAATCCATTTATCAAAATTCTAATTGTAAAAACTGTAATTGTCAGGACTCTTAAGGCACTGTAGCTTTACAGGATCGTGTTTGTTTTATTCAGAAGAGTTTGCCTAGCATAATTATGGGGGTTTGATCACATTGGCACATACCAGACTTGAAAAAATGACCCCCATAAATATAGTGTTAATGTAAAAAATGCAAAAAATATATATTTTACCACAAAGTTTGACATATACTGGTGAAAAAATGCCATCATGTTAAGGCACAAGATACACTATATGAGATACACGGTAGTGTCTACTTTCACAAATGATAGGTCCTTGAGGAATAAATTAACAGTTAAACTGCTACAATGCCCCAAAATGAGACTTGCTCTCATCAAATTCATCTATCAAAATTATCACTGTGAAAACTGAAATGGCCAGGTCTTTTTTTTTATGGCACTTCACAGGATAGTGGCAAAGGCATGGATTGGGGGTATAATTTTACTCAATAGATATGGCTGAACACAATATGGGGTTTTCTACAACAGTAGCATACATCAGCTTTATGAACTACACATTAAAAAAACGTGTTTTATGTGTGTATGTTAGAAATCTGAAAAAAACCACAATTTGACTACACTATTTAGCAGAGATTGGCAGCAAAATGGTTACGTAAAAAGTGTCAGAATACCCTTAGGTAAATAGCCTGTGATGTGTGCTTTATATAAATATATACTTTTGTGTGGCAATTTTGCTTTCTGTGATGGCTACTAAACCTACAAGAAAAACATACCAAATTCTAAAATAGCTCCACATCAAAATGTGTGACCTTCAACTTTCAAAATAAGCTGAAATCCTAGACATATTATGTGCTCTTGAAAACAACTAATTGAATATTTTTTTAATTATTTTCCTTAAGCTGCACTTATTATACACATATTATTATTGCCTAAACTGTGAAAAAACAATTCTTAATTTTTTTTATGTATTTATTTTTTTATAATAAATTAGAATTTATATATGTCACATCGGATTAAAACCCTCTTTGTCCTTTAAAAAAAACAGTATATAACATGTGTTGGTGCAATAAATAAGAAAAATGCAAACTGGGGTTGAACAAAAACAGCAAAAAATGCAAAAATTGCTTGTGTCCGTAAGGGTAAGTCTAGTTTTTGAAGCTGCGTCTTTAAGGGGTTAAAAGGATCTTTTATAATTGCATGCTGGGTCCATTCATGCATAAAAAGTATACACATTTCTAACATTGCACCTTTTCATATAAGTATTGCATAAGTTCCATTGACAAATAATAGTAGGACAATGCTACTGCATAAAAATGAACTATGTAAAATCAGCTAATACTTATTTGTTATTCTGATAATGTATTTCATAATTATTGATTATATGTAAAGGGTAATAACAAAAATATATTGCAAAATTAATAAACACCAGGACCTTTACAACACTTTAAAATAATGTTGATGTTATTCCTTAATACTTAAGTATTAGTGATTGATCATAAATATGGATAATTTATGCTGCCAATTTAAGAGTAAGATTTAGTTATAACAATCAAGATAATAGTGGATTTATAAATAGACATGAAGACCTTGGATATAGTCATTTCAAAGTATATTTTAATCTTTTTGCACTGTAACAATTCATAAACTATTATCAATAATAACCATAAATGCTGTTTCTATTAAGTTTGATAATAATGCAATTCCTTAAAATGTAAATGAACACTCCACTAAGCTCTGTCAGTTAAACTATTTAACCATGAAACTGTCCCTCTCCCCCCATCCTCCCCCTTGTCCCTTTTTCCAGGATATTACAGGCTATGCAATGCAAGTAATAGTGCATTAGTTGACCCTTTCATCCTATTTCCAGAGTCCAAGGCAAGCCTTCTACATGAGGCAAGCTCAAAGAGGAAGGACCAATGAGGAGCAGCTGACAGGTAGAAGGAAGACACCTTCTTGGGGCAAATCATCTGAAGAATGTTTAATCACATCACTAGAACTGAAATTTCCCATTTGGGGCGGTAGGGACTAGAGAACTCAACGGATGGGTGATTGGATGATTGGTGGGGAACCCTGTGGCCCTTTGGGTTGTTCCGCATTGACCTGAGAGTAGGCAGGGTTTCTTAGGGGGAGTGACCGGTATATACATATTCATACATACATATACATATTTTGTTTCAGGTATTATACCGGAGGATTAGAGGAAGGCAGATGTTGTTCCTATACTTAAAAAGGGTTCAAAATCATTGCAATGAATTGTAATGACTCTCCTGTATATTCGTGCTAATGGACGACTTGTGAGAGGTTTGGAATATAGTCCATTCTATATCAGTGATCGTTGTGTTGAGTTCCTGTTGCCAATGTCATGTAAAGTTAGTTGGAGTGTGTTTGTCGTCGTCCTGTAGTAGTTTGTACATTATGGAGAGATGTTTTAGTAGATGTGATTCACAGTATGTTTCAAAGGTGGTTAGAGGGCGGCCCCCCATTAAAAGTTTGTCGGTGGTGTGAATGAAATGTGAGAGTTGGTGGTAGTGGTATGAATGTAGGGAAGAGGGAGAGCTGGAGGATGTCAGCGTGTCTAAAGGCCTGATGTGTGCTTCCTCCATTATTTTAAGGCCTTGTGATGTGGGGGGTCTGTGGATGAAGTCCTAGGTCCGGTTACGCAATCCCGGGGGGAATAGGGAGTTATTGGTCAGAGGGTATAGGGGGGAAGGGTAGGCCAATAAGTCAGCCAATTCCCTGATTTGCTTCCACATTCGCAGTGTGTGTGCAATTGTGGGGTGGGAAGTATGATTAGCTCCCATGAGGTGCCATGGGATCGTATGGAGCAGAGCTCGGAAGAAATAGTCTTCCAGCAGTACCCATTGTGTTTGGGGGTTCGGGTTGGTCCATTTATAAATCCTAGTAAGTGTATTTGCTTTGTAGTATTGATACACGTTAGGCATGCTGAGACCGCCCCGAGCTTTGGCCCTTGTTGGGATATCATATGAAATCCTCGGATGTGTCCATATGAATTTGGTAAAAATCAGTTTGAGTCTGGCGAAAAAGGTTTTGGGTACTTGGATGGGGAGTGTCTGGAAGAGGTATAGGAGCTTCAGGATGATATTCATTTTTAAGATGTTCATCCTCCCTAGCCAGCTAAATTGCGGCTTGTGCCATGCCGTCAGGTCTTTAGTGATCGCTTGGAGTAATGGGGTGTTGTTCAGGTTCACAAGCTGCTGTGTGTATGTAGTGAGGCGCACCCCTACATAAGTGATGTGGGAGGCTGCCCATGCGAATGGGTAACGTCCCTTCAGTGTCTCCCGGGAGTAGGTGTTTAGTTGTAATGGCAGTATCTCACTTTTAGAGAAATTGACCTGAAAGTTGGATACTTAGTGGTATTGGTCGATTTATGTCATTAGAGGTGTCAGGGTTGTTTCGGGGGATGTCAGGGTGAAGAGGAGGTCACCTGCAAAGGCCTCTATTTTATATTCTTGCTATTTGATGTGAAATCCCCTGATGTCCCCATTCTGCCTGATCCCTTGTAGGAAGGGTTCCATTGTGAGGGTGAAGAGTAGGGGTGACAGGGAGCATCCCTGCCTTGTACCGTCAGTGATTTTTACTGGGTCAGATAGCTGTCCATTAATTTTCAGCCTGGCTGTTGGGTTGGCGTAAATGGTATCCAGCCAGCTGGACCAGTTTGGCCCAAAGCCTAGGGATCTCATGGTTTGTTTTAGAAAGGCCCAGTCCACACGGTCAAAGGCCTTTTCGGCATCGACCGATAGGAGAAGGCTCTGAGAAGGGTGTGTTTTAGAGATGTGAATAATGCTGAGTAGTTTAGTGGTATTGTGCTTTGCCTCTCTTTCCGGGACAAAACTTGACCAATCATGATGAATTAACTCTTTGAGTATGGTGCGCAGTCTAGTCGCTAAGATTTTCGGAAATCTAGTTAAATCCACATTAATAAGGGATATCAGGCGGTAGTTGCCGCACACCATGGGATCCTTCCCCTGCTTCCGGAGTATAGTAATGTGTGCTTCTAGAGTTGCGCTAGGTAAATGGTAGTTGGCTGTGAGTGAGTTGAAAGCCCTGATGAAGGGGCCAGATAATATGTCAGTGAAGGTTTTATAGTATCTGGCCGTGTATCCGTTTGGTCCTGGGCTTTTATTTAGGGGAATCGCTTGTACCGTCTTTCGGAATTCCTCTTCTGTGAGAGGTGCATCTAGGGAAGGTCTGTGGGACCTTCCTTTTTATCCTGGGGGTTAGGAAGTCTTCTATTTCTGTTTGTGTCAGAGGGGAGTCTCTTAAGTTGTATAAGTCCATGTAGAATTGGTGGAAGGCTTCCATTATGTCTGGGAGGGTGTGGGCTAGGCCCTTTCAGGGGTGTTTGACCTTGGCTATGTACGTTGTTTAATGGGTTTGTTTGAGGGATTGTGCCAGAAGGTGCCCACGTCTATTGCCCATAGAATAGTTAGATTGTTTAGTCCGTAAGAGTTTACGTTTGACCTGAGCATTTAATATTTGCTGCAGTTCCGACCTTTTTGCCACCAATTCTGTGTATGTGTTGAATGTAGTGTCGCTTTTGTGTATGTTTTCCAAATTCCTAATCTCCTCAGTAAGTGGTTTTTTTTTTTACATCAGTATATGGTATTTGTTGTTTCATTCCTTGAATAGTCATAGTTGAAATTATCAAATACCATATCATCATATGTATTGTTCAAACTCTCTTTCTCTGTCTCTTATTTAATTACTTTTCTATTTCTTTTTATTGTTTATCTAGACACTATTATAATTTTATTAAACAATCAAATACATCACAGACTAACTAACAAACAAACAGACATTTGCTCGGTTCGCGGTGCAACAAAGAAATAAAATAAAAAATTCCCATATCAGGCTCGGGGGGGGGGCACATAATTTCCTAGGCGGAAGCAAGCCGTACGGCTAGTGAAAAAAAAAGGAAAAATCCACTAGGAAGAGAAAAGATAAAGAAAAAAAATCCTTAGTAAGTGTTTTGATTTTGGCTTCGCGTCTTTTTTTGCAATGGGATGCTATGGCTAATAGTTGGCCTCTGATTACGCACTTGTGGGCCTCCCAGGTTATTAGGGGGGAAATTGACCTTTATATTATTGTCCTGGAAGTATTGCCTGATGTCAGAACGCAGCTGTTGCACCGTGTCTATGTCAATTAGCAATAGATCATTAAGCTTCCATTGGAAGATTTTTATCGGCAGTGAGGGTATGTGAATAACTAGTGTCAGTGGTGCATGGTCTGACCAGGTGATAGGGCCATAAGTGCATGACTTCATGAGATGCAGAAATATATGGGGTAGAAAAAACATGTCCAGTCTGGAGTACGTGTGGGTAGCAAGGGAGTAGAAGGAGTAGTCCTTTCCCTGTGGGTTGATGATGCACCAGCATTCTATGAGTTGGGGATTGGTCTAGGAGGCTCATGATCATGTGCCAGGTATGGTTTAGGTGGGCTGTCACTGAGGAGATCGTGTCTAGTGCTGAGTCTAGAGTTACCTTACAGTCTCCTCCATCACCAATATCCCCTCCGTGAAATTTTCAATTAAGGTTAGGCATTTCTTGAGATGTCTACATTGATGTCTGTTGGGGAAATACATGTTGACAAAGGTGAATACATTACATCCTATTTTACCTTTAACCATCACAATCCTGCCAGAATCCAGCGGCGTACATACCACGGTCGCAGGGGTCGCAGCTGTGACCAGGCCAGGGGGCCCGGCCGCGCTGCAGATGCCTGTGACCGGGTATCCGCCGCCATCATCTTCTGCAAACCGCCGGGGCCACCGTCCAAGGGGTCCATCGGGTGGCCCATGCTATCAGGGCCACCCGATGGATGTGGATTGTCAGGGGGCCCGGTCAGCACTGGGCGCTTTAACAGCACGACCGGGCCCCCTGTGATAACATCACAAGCTGGGGGGAAGTGACCGCACGTCACTCCTCCCAGCTAACACTGAGAGCCGCGCGGGAGGAAGCAGAGGGAGTCAGAGTGGGAACTCTGATTCCCATCCACCTGAGCCACCACTGGACCCCAGGGAAAGTCACCCTCCTGCACCCTAAAGGTAGGAAACAGGAGGGTGACTTAAACATTTTGTGTGTTTGTATGTATGTGTGTCTGCATGTTTGTATGTATGTATGTGTGCTTGTCTGTTTGTATGTATGTATGTGCGTCTTGTGTGTGTGTGTCTATCTGTTTGTATGTGACTGCCTGTATGTATGTGTGCATGTCTGTTTTTTTATGTTTGTGTCTTTGTATGTATGTGTGCCTGTCTGTCTGTATGTGTGTGTGTGTGTGTCTGTATGTGTGCCTGTCTCTATGTATCTGTCTGTGTGTCTATATGTGTCCCTGTCTGTTTGTATGTATGTGTCTGTGTGTGTGTCTATCTATGTATGTATGTATGTATGTATGTGTGTGTATGTGTGTCTGTCGTGGGGGAATAGGGAGGGGGGGGCACGATCATTTTTGCACCGGGGCCCCATGGTTTGTGTGTTCGCCGCTGCCAGAATCCTCTATTTTGTGATCCATCACTGTGAACGGCAGCTGCGCCGTGATCAGTATAGCCACCCCCACTTTTTTTGCTTCGGTGTAATTCCCGAAGAACCCTGTGGGATATTTGCAGTTACGTAGGCTTGGTGCTGCATCTTTTATAAAGTGAGTCTACTGGAGGAAGGCCACATCAGCCTTAAGCCTGGATAATTCTAATAAGGCAAGTGAGTATTGAGGCCCTGACCATTCAGGGATATTATGCGCAGGGTGGCCATACCTTCTCCCCCCGTTCCCCCATCCCCCCTTTGCTGGTCTCCGTCTCCAGAGGGTTTCTGTAAAGACATTGGATACTGTACAGTTTTCTCAGTCAAAAATAAACTAACTAATAACAAATTAAAACTATATTCATAAGGTTAGCGGCTTAAGTACCTTGTGACTTAATTCAGATATATCACTTTGCGAAGTTCTCGTAAAGGTGCCCGTCGGTGGCTATCTCGGGACAAGCAACCTTGTCCGCCTAAGAATCTGCTTGGCCCCCACGGGGTAGGTTATAGCAACTTAGTAAAGCGGTGTCAGAATTTTATTGTGCAGTTACTCCACCTTATGGGTGGGGGGGGAGTAGGTTGAGGGCTATATAATTCGAGCCTCGAAGCCTGATAGCCAGGCCCCCAGTGTGAATCTTACTTGTGGGCGTTTAAAATGCTTGGTGAGCCTGTCGAATTAGTCGAGACCAGGCATTACAGGTCTTGGCTTATGGCCAGGGTAGGTCATTTGGGCATGGTGGCCTCAGAGGCCTGGCCAGGCATATAGCCCCTTTAGGGTGCTGGTCTAATCAGCCCATGGAGACAGGAGAGTAAACTGAAAAAGTTGGGTACTCACATAAGTAAGATACTAGAACATCTTAATCAGTGGGGAGATCTGAGAAGAATACCCCCTGTGGTCTTATTACCATACCCATCTCTCCCGAATTGTCCGTTTTATCTTGTGGTAAGTAAAGTGTCTCTCCGCTCTGCCTGTCAGTCCTGACTGAGAGTGGATACATCATGGGGATTGGTGGAGTCTCTTAGTGGGGAGAAGACAATTCCGGTCTGGTGTGAGCTCCTAGTATGGTATCTCCTGGGTCTGTTCGCCTCTTCTTTGCTGTCTGTTGTCCTCTTTGCCTCTGTGGTAGTTGGGCTGAGGTTGGGCGTGCAGGAGGGCTGTATCAGTCCGCTATTTTTGTTGCTGGGAGGTCCAGGGCCTGTTGGACTACCGGTACATCCAGAATAGAATGGATGCTGTGCGTGGAACCTTTATATGTGACACTGGCAGCAAAGGGGAAGCCCCATCGGTATCTGATGCCCCTGACTCTGAGCTGGTCTGTGAGCAGTCTGAGACACCTCCTGGCTTGCAGTGTTAGCCATGATAGGTAAGGGTAGATGCTGATCAGCTTGTTATGGAAAAGCAGTTGCTGGGAGGATTGTCTGAGGGGGGCTAATATGTCTTCCTTGCATTGATAGTAGTGAAGCCGGCAGATAATGTCCCTTGTTTTGTCTGCTGTTATGCCTTTAGGCTTTAGAGCTCTGTGTGCTCGGTCTATCATCATTTGGGAGTCTGGTGGTCTGTTCAATATGAGGTTGAATAGCTCCCTCAGGATCTGTGTTACATCTTCTGAATCCTGTTCAGGGAGCCCCCTGACTCTCAGATTATTCCTCCTCCCCCTGTTATCTATGTTGTTAGGGGAACGTTGGAAGGCTATTAGGTGGGCATTGTGGGCTGCCATCAGGTCCTGGATGGTATGCATTTGCACATATAGTACATCCCTGTCATCTTCCAAAGAGTTCACCCCGCCCATGTGGCGTATAACTGCCCCCAGATTCCCCAGCATGGCAGCTAAACCTTGTTTGGATGGCATGTTGCTTAGTATGTCTCTCAGCTCCCTATCCTGTCTTTGACTGAAATCGGATTCCGCCGGGCTAGACGGAGGGCAGGCTGAGTGCGGTGAGTCCGTGCCATATTGGGGCCTAGCTGGATCGCTCGTTGTTCCGCATTATCGCAGAAATATTTAGTGAAGGTGCTGGATTTTCCTGTCTGAGTCTTACCAGTGCTGCTCTGTGAGGCTGTGGATTGTTTTGGGTGTCCCATGATGTCTGTGTGTGCTCAATGGCTGGGGATTACACACGGTTAGTTGGAGAGCTCTGTTACTCTGCAGCCGCTCTGGTCAGTGGTTGGCTCTGCCCCCTTTTTAAAATGTTTAATATGATTCAATTCATTCAATTAAACTAAAGATAAAATATAAAAGTTTGTATTAAGAACTTGTAGGGTTGACATTTTGAGCTTAAATCCATTCTGTTTTATTCCTTTTGTGTAACATGCCCTTGTTAGATGTTTCCTAGATTTGCACATTGGATTTGTATTCACTAAACTCTGAATAATCCCATACTGATTAGGTAAACCCATTTGGTGCTCCATGGGGCCATTTGGAATGTAAATAGAAACATTGTTAACACTAATTAACAATGTCTATATTTTTCAGAGAAGTCTACAAATAAGCCTGAACATGTTTTTTTTTTTTGATCCTGACCTAATGCTGGTGGATTGCTTAAATCCAGACTCGTATTGTTAGAAACCAAGCCAATGTGCTTCAGAATGTACTATTAAAGTAAAATAAACACCCAACTTGCACAAAAAAGACAGACAAAAAAATTGTTGCAACAAATAAATAGATTCATTGTCACCTCATGAGTGCCTGGGCAGAATGATCTTCAAGGGACGTCCTTAAAAAGATTTTTCCATGTTTTGAATTCTTAATAGAATTACAAGCCAAGCAATCAGAGAGCTTTGACATGCAAGTCTAACTTCTATCAAGACTTTCAATGAGTTATTCATTTTTCATCAGTTTTTTTTTGCAAATCTGTTCTTTAAATAAATAGTAATGTCAGGATCTGTTCACTTAGGGATCTTCAGTGCCTCATGAGTTCACTAAATTTTTTCAGGGTCAATCATTTATTTTACGTCTACTCTGTGTCTTGATAGGTATTCCTGATGATGACAGCACAGTTTCACTCGATTTCCAATCCAGGGCAGACTTGTGGCATGAGATTTACTAAATTGGAATGGGAAGACCATGTTCATTCCCCCTCTGACCGACAAGTCCTGGGTCATCTTGATGGATGCTGCAGCCCATCCTGGCTTTGCACTTATATTTAAAGGGACACTGAAGTCACCAAAACAACTTTAGCATAATGAAGCAGTTTTGGTGTATAGATCATGCCCTTGCAGTGTCACTGCTCATTTCTCTGTCATTAAGGAGTTAAATTGCTTTGTTTATAAAGCCCTAGTCACACCTCCCTGCATGTGACTTATACAGCCTTCCTAAACTCTTCCTGTAAAGACTCATCTAATGTTTACACTTCTTTTATTGCATGGTCTGTTTAATTTATAATATCTTATCTCCTGCTCTGTTAATAGCTTGCTAGACCCTACAGCAGCCTCCTGTATGTGATTAAAGTTCAATTTACAGAGCAGGAGATAAAAACATTTAAAGTAAGTTACATCTTATTGAAAATTAAACCATTTCTTTTCATACAGGCTGTGGGAGTCACAGAAGGTGTGCCACAGGAGGAGTGGCTAGTGCTGCATGAACAGAAACAAAAGTTATTTAACTCCAAATGGCAGAGAATTGACAGGTGAGACTGCAGGGACATGATCTATACACAAAAACTGCTTCATTAAGCTAAAGTTGTTTTGGTGACTATATTGCCCCTTTAACAATATGTGGTTCAGAGACATAGCCATCTAAGACTAGCTTGCTGTCATTTTATGAAACCTCAGTCCTCTTTGAGATTCACCCCATAGTAGCAGCTCATATTTGGACAAAATGTATGGGAAGGGCAAGCAGTTAAATGCTACGCTGACAATATGGCTGCTTGCGATATCATTAATAAGGGTTAATTAGGAGGTTAACCTCGCTAGCAGCTACTCAGCAATTTTATCTGGTTTGTTTTCACATCCATGGCTCTCATAACACAGCAGCTGATGCCCTGTCCTGTTCTCATTTTCAGGAATTCATCAAAGTCCTGAATCCAATCAAGCTATATATAGCTTTTTATGGTTTCTTATGACTATACTGTTCACAGGTTAGCCAAGGTATACGCTCCTTTTGAATGTGCATGGTAAACCACTCAAATCATCTAAAAAATGTTTTATACATCAGGACTCTGTTTCTAAGTCTTGGTTTAGACCCTTCCACATGTACAGGAGACAAGCATTCAAGAATTTAGCTTTAATGAAGTGTACAACTTGAAAATGTTTTGCCCTCTTTATAAATAGGTCTAACTGAATCTCAGTTTCGGCACACCACAATGACTTTGTACTATTTCTCTGGGCCTTTGTCCTTGATCACAAATGTTAAGACTGTGGCCTGGAATTGTGAGAGCGGCTATCCAGCTATTTAAACTCAGGCAAACCCATCACCTTTGCTTCTCAATACATCCCTCCCACCACTGCCTTTTATCAGTCACTACAATAGTGGGCTCTCTTTATTTACAGGCCTACCCGAATGTCGGTTTCAGCACGCCACAAATGGATATATATAGATATATATATATATATATATATATATATATATACATATACACACACATATATACACACACACACACACACCTATATATTGATTTGGGTGTGTAGTAATCATCTGATTCAGTGAGCCTATGCTATTAATTAATTAATGTAACATCTTCATGAAATTTCAAATAATTTAATCTTGAAAAATACATGATTTTAGAATCCATACTTCTTTCCGATTACACACAAAGATTTCGCAGTGGACTGCATGACTAATGCTAAGTTCGTCTTTCCAGGCAGGTGGTTGTGTGACAGAGGTCAGCAGTGATTCTCTTGGGAAACTCAAACATGTCATAAAAATAAATAAGTCCAAACAATGCTATCTGTATATTTAGCTTCACCAAATTACTCTTTATATGGAAAGTCTTTTAGGAGACCAATTACTTCAACCTTAGAAAATTACTTAAAATGAGAAAGATCCGGGGACATTAGTTTTAAAATTCAATGCTCTAATGTGACAGCAAAACTGACAATAGAATTCTCAGAGGCATATTCTGTAATTATGT
>OW240912.1:207649602-207904179 GCA_933207985.1 Pelobates cultripes | reverse complement strand
CATTTATTTTATTTACTCATTAATTGACTGTAGCAAGGCACTATTCACATACTGTCATTCACATAAGATCAAGGGTATTGTTTAAAAATGTCACTTTGCAGTAAGGTATAATGTGAAAGTAGCAAAGGTTTACAAAATATGTGTGACATTATGACAGGTAACCTCATTCACTGATACTAGTTAAGATGACTCAAGATCAATAAACAAATCCCTTCATTCAACAGAAGGCACGTACATACGTGTGCATTGACTAATTTGGTTTTAAAAAGTTTCTACATAAAAGAGTAACATTTGCTTCTATGTGCTTGAAACTCTGATAGGAAAAATAAATGTTAAGACAAACAGTGAAGATATAGTTACATAGTTACATAGCTGAAAAGAGACTTGCGTCCATCAAGTTCAGCCTTCCTCACATTTGTTTTTTGCTGTTGATCCAAAAGAAGGCAAAAAAACCCAGTTTGAAGCACAATTTTGCAACAAACTAGGAAAAAAAATCCTTCTTGACCCCAGAATGGCAGTCAAATTTATCCTTGGATCAAGCAGTTATTACCCTACATTGAAAGATAATATCCTTGAATATTCTGTTTTTGCAAGTATGCATCTAGTAGCTGTTTGAACACCTGTATGGACTCTGATAAAACCACTTCTTTAGGCAGAGAATTCCACATCCTGATTGTTCTTACAGTAAAAAAACCTTTCCTTTGCCTTAGACAAAATCTTCTTTCTTCCAGTCTAAACACATGGCCTTGTGTCCTATGTAAAGTCCGGTTTGTGAAAAGATTTCCACACAAAGGTTTGTATTGGCCCCGAATATATTTGTATAATGTTATCATATCCCCTCTCAGGCGACGTTTTTCTAAACTAAATAGGTTTAAATTTGTTAACCTTTCTTCATAGCTGATATTTTCCATTCCTTTTATTAATTTTGTAGACCGTCTCTGCACTTTTTCTAGTGCCATAATATCCTTCTTTAGAACAGGTGCCCAAAATATAATGTGGGAATAACTGTCTTAATGTCATTACAAAATGAAAGAAGGTCTTCACATTTCCATGTTTTGGTTAGAAATCAGTTCCACTATGCTCCATGCTCTGATAGGGATAAATCTCATGTTTTTGTCTTTTGAAAAGCCTCAATGGGAACCTTTGTTAGGAAGTCCAGGAGAGTTTCCGTTATGATTGAACATCCAGTAGCTTGTATTAAAGGACAAACTACTTTGTTTCAATTAAGTGGTCTGGGAGCAGTGGTCCTGTAATGTTAACACTTTAATGTAAAACATTGACATTTTGCAAAAATAAAAAAAAATCATGTTTAGAGGCAGAAAAACTAAACATGTCAAGATTTTGGGTTATTTTGAGAATGCAATCCATTTGACCCTTTCAGATAAGTGTTTAAAGGGTTATTTAACCCTTTCATAGCAGGGAGAGGACTTGGAGGGAGGCTAGAGGGCAGGTGGTTCCTATAGTGTTATTCCCTTGACAACATAGATAATTAATATAAAAATACACTTATAATTAAATTACACATGTGTATATATAAAATATATAATAACTATATATATATATATATATATATATATATATATATATATATATATTATAAAATACAAATAATAAGTAAATTAAATTAAATAAAAAAATGTAAAAATAATATTAAACATTTTAAAAAAAATTATATATCTATATGAAATTTTATTCTAACTATATTTTGATATTATATATATATATATATATATATATATATATATATATTATAAAATGCAAATAATAAGTAAATTAAATTAAAAGAAATGTAAAAATAATAATACAAATTAAAAAATAATTATATATCTATATGAAATTTTATTCTAACTGTATTTTGATATTTATATATATATATATATATATTTATATCAAAATACACTTAGAACGAAATTGTATATATATCTATGTACATATAAATAAAAAAAAAATACGAAATATATGTCCATATACAAAATTACATCAATAATTATATAAATATATACGTAGACTTCAAATATATAAACATACATATGTATTTAAATTCTACGTACATATTTATGTAATATTTTTACATAATTAAAGGGACCTGAACAACTTTAGCTTAATGAAGCAGTTTTGGTGTATAGAACATGCCCCTGCAGACTCACTGCTCAATCCTCTGCCATTTAGGAGTTAAATCCCTTTGTTTATGAACCCTAGTCACACCTCCCTGCATGTGACTTGCACAGCCTTCCATAAACACTTCCTGTAAAGAGAGCCCTATTTAGGCTTTCTTTATTGCAAGTTCTGTTTAATTAAGATTTTTTTATCCTCTGCTATGTTAATAGCTTGCTAGACCCTGCAAGAGCCTCCTTTTTGTGATTAAAGTTCAATTTAGAGATTGAGATACAATTATTTAAGGTAAATTACATCGGTTTGAAAGTAAAACCAGTTTTTTTTTTCATGCAGGCTATGTCAATCATAGCCAGGGGAGGTGTGGCTAGAGCTGCATAAACAGAAACAAAGTGATTTAACTCCTAAATGACAGTGAATTGAGCAGTGAAATTGCAAGGTAATGATCTATACACTTAAACTGCTTTATTTAGCTTAAGTAATTTAGGTGACTATAGTGTTCCTTTAAGTAATTTTATTGATTGCAATTTGAGGGACCTGTCTGACAACCCAGGTCGAAAGTCCAGAGAATTTAGTTTGCTAGCACTGTATTGTACCATGTAACTTTCTATGACACCCTAAACCTGTACATGGGAGGTACTGTTTTACTCAGGAGACTTCGCTGAACACAAATATTAGTGATTCAAAACAGTAACACATATCACAGAGATGATATTGTCAGTGAAAGTGACTTTCTTTGAATTTTTCACACACAAACAGCACTTTTACTGATGATATAATTGTTGTGATACATTTAACTGTTATTTGTGTTCAGCAAAGTCTCCTGAGTATAACAGTACCCCCCATGTACAGGTTTTATAGCATTTTTGAAAGTTACAGGGTCAAATATAAGGGTCAAATAATTTTACATTGAAAATTGCCAGGTTGGTGATGTTGCCTTTGAGAGCATATAGTAGCCCAGGAATGAGAATTACCCCCATGATGACATATCATTTGCAAAAGAAGACAACCCAAGGTATTGCAAATGGGGTATGTCCAGTCTTTTTTAGTAGCCACTTAGTCACAAACACTGGCCAAAATTAGCATTCAATTTAGTGTTTTACTTTTTTCACACACAAACAAATATGAACGCTAACTTTGGCCAGTGTTTGTGACTAAGTGGCTACTAAAAAAGACTGGACATACCACATATTGATGACCCTGGGTTGTTTACTTTTAAAAAATATGTACATGTGGGGTGTGATTCAGAGATTTATGACAGATAGTGTTACAAAGTCACTATTGATACATTTTAAAAATATATATATATTTGAAACAGCAATTTCCTATTTGTACTTATAGCCCTATAACTTGCAAAAAAGCACATAAACAGTGGGTGTTTTTAAACTCAGGACAAAATTTTAAATCTATTTAGCAGTTTTTTTTTCATTAGCTTTCGTAGGTAAGTAAAAGATTTTTCAAGCGAAAGTAAAAAAACACTCCTCATACACAACCCCACAATAAGCATCCCGACAAAAATATACCACCACAGCAGCATCCTTACAAACATGCAACTTAACAAGTAGCTTCCCCCCCTTAATGTCTTATATAGTTAATTTTTAATACTCTTGCTTCGCCTTCATTTGATCAATATATATGCTCTGCAGTTTTTTGTTGTTTTTTTTTCCTTTTTATTAGCTTATTGACTCTCCTCTGTTTATTCATTTTTTTCCGGCTATTTTCAATCAATCTGAACCTTTTACTTTCAGGTACATCTTCTGCTATTTATGACACCCTCACCCCCACCCCGTTCTCTAACATCAGGTGTTTTAAGTGTTAAACTCTATCAGATTGATCAGTATTGCTTCAGATCTAAGGAAGAGAGGGAAACTCTTGAAAGCTTGTTTTTGAAATATTGTATTTGTCCAATAAAAAAAGGTATCATTTCATACAGCAATACTCTGGTATTTTGGCATCATCTACTGGACTAATACAGTTAATTCAACATACACTACTACGGCAGGTACTGAATACAGCCACATAAAGAAGCAAATGATCAAACTGATAAGAAGAGATACGCAGATCAACAGTGACATAAATTTGTTAGAAAATCTTATCCCAAATGGACTCTGAATTAAGAACCCACTTTCAACTACCCACAACTCACCACAAGCTGAGAATCTCTGCATATGGATCAGTGAGAAACTGCGCAACCAACTAATTCATTGTAGCGGTACTTACCTTAACCGGGGGCCGGCCGAGGTCCTCAGTTCCCGCCGCGCGCGGCTCACTCGGGGCTTGGATGATGGCGGGCACTGACCGCGGGATGCGGACACGTGTCCCGCCTATCTCCAAGAGTGCGCCGCGCGTCTCGGGCACGCTCTTAAAGGGAAAGTGGGAGCCGAAAACTAAAACGGTCTCCCATTGGCCCCTGTCATCCCACATTCCCCATACACTAACATTTTTGGGGCGTGGATATGACAGGGGCCAATCAAATTAAATGTTAGGGTATTTATACTTACCTCTCCCTTAACTCCCTGCCCTATCGTGGTTTCTGTTTCAGTTCCCTTTAGCGCTTGTGGTGTTCAGTTGTGATTTTTCGTACATGATCTTGGCTTTGTATCTGACTCAGTTTATCTCTTTATCCCTGTTTTGTCTTGTTTGCCGGCTTACTGATTACTGTATACCAGACCTTGGCTAGTTCTTGTTTTCGCTGTCTCTTTGTTCCCTTGACCTCGGATCGTTCCTGACTCTGTATTTCTCTGCTCTACGTCGAGTCTGGCCATTCTAAGGTCCGGTAAGACGTATCTGCTCTATATTGTCAATTGTTGGACTAAATCTTGCGAGTTGGGGTAAACTACTGTGACATTCAACAGCTGTATGGCCGAAAACAAAAATTACTCTACCATAAGTAGTCCTTATTCCAAGATCTTCAACAGTTCATATCCAAAACAAAAGCAATGGAAATATAAATTGATTACTTCTACAGGAAGCAACAACAGAGTCTCATCAAGAAAAAGAATAAGAAATTGGCAGGCCTAATACAGCACAAAGAAAGCCCACACGAAAGATGATTGCATTAAAAATCAGCTAATTTTTATTGGATCTACCAATGACCCAACCCAAATTGAGCCTGCTAAGTACCACAAACACTGTATGGACAAAACTGGGATTGTTAACATCTCCAATTATCATCACCTGTCAATACCTGAAAAAGCAATCTTATCCAAGGGGCTTACCATCTGTCCAAGCACTAAACTGGATCAGATCCAGTTGTATTCAGACTTGGAAGACTTTTTCAGAAGAATGAGGCTTAAAAAATTATTCTGTGACAAAAAAGCACCACTCTCAATCAGGATAATAATGGGAGAAAAAAAAAAGAACAAAGATTTTACACCGGCAGCAGGACATAAAATCAAATTTGATAGCTATATTATACACAACTGAAAAAAAATCACATGCAACATCTCACCTTGGAAAGAAGTGCCTTGGATAACTTGATAAATAATAAAAACTTTATCTTCAAGCTAGCTAACAGTGGATCATTAGTTGTCATGAACACCCAGGACTACATTACAGAAAGGAACAGACAGTTGTCGGATGTAAACTACTACAAAAGAAATAGACAAGGATCTCAACAAAGGAAATACAGCTTAATTTCCAAAATGCATCAAGAATTAGGAAATCTGGTGCCTTCCAATCCTCAGATGGGAACCTTGCTGCCCAAAATCCACAAGCCAGGAAACCCAGGATGGCCCATTATAACAGGAATGGGGACACTCACTGAACAAATATAAGGCCTAATAGAAAACATTCTTAAGCCTCTAGTTATTAAGACTGAGAGCTTTATACAGGACACTACAGACCTTCTCAATTAACTTAACCAGATAAATGAACTACCTGAAAACACTGTAGTGGTAACTATGCATGTGGAATCCTTATACAGTAACATGCCACATAAGGATGGTATTGAGGCCTGCATTAAATTTCTCTCATACCACAAATCAACACACAAATATGATTATGGAATTCATACTCACTCAACTATTTCAGTTTTAATAACAATAACTACTTACGAATGACAGGCACAGCGATTGGCACAAAATGTCACCCCAATATGCTAATCTTTTCATGGCTGACCTAGAAAAATTATTTTTATGTACACAGCCCTGCAAACCATATCAAATTACCATTACATTAATGATATTTTCATAATATGGACAGAAGGCGAACAAAGCCTTATAGACTTCCACAAATCATTCAATTCATTCCATCCACAGATAAAATCATTATTTTTCTTTCCTGTTATTGTGAACGATGACAGTGAACTTGAGTCAAAAACAAAGAAATTGGATTCTAAAGCAGCACTGGAAGACTGAAAATACAGAGTCCATGCGCAAAGCATGGCAAGAAGCATTTGACACTCCTCCACCAATACATCTAACAATTTATCATATTAGAGATAAATTTGAAGCAACGGCTGCAGTTAAAGCACCAAAATCTGGATGTCCTGGGACATCTTTGACAGAGGAAATGAGAGTCGCTTTGACATTTTGTGAAAGAGTCCACACAAACTGCATCTCAGCAACTATCCATACCGAGAACGTCCTTGCAACATTTAATGTGTAAATTGAAATTGAAGCTGTACCGTCCAAGTGTCATGCTCCTGAGCAGGTCAGAGAGGAGACGATTGCAAGGGTTATTGGTTAAAACTCTATTTGTCGTATTAGACATAACAAATTTATTGAAATAAAGAATAAAGGGCAGTCTGCCACAAACAGGATACTTTGTGAGAAAAAAACAGGGTTTAGGCAATATGCCACAAACAAGATCTTTAGAAAGTAAATGAATAAAGTCTTTTGTATACAAGCAAACTTGAAGTTATACCAAGTAGTTAAGGATTTCCAGGATACTTTGCAATGCAGCTAGTTATAGGTAAATACCTTTTAGGATAAGACAATACAGGATCATGCAGAGTTGCAGAGGTTGAAACAGGTAGGTATATTCCAAGGTAATATAATGCAGGTTGCTTACGAGATCATGCAGTGATGCAGCAATTGAAGCAGATAAGATTCTTCAATGAAGGCAATACGCCACAAATCAGGATTCTTGGAAGCTGATAAGGAAAGCCTTTCGGTAAAATGTAATTCAGGATGAAGTAATGCAGATTAGTGCCTTTCAGTATGAGCAAATGCAGATGAGTACAGGATGAGGCACTGCAAGTAAGTTCTCTACAGAATGAAATAATGTAGATAAAATACAGGATATTACCAGGGACAGAGATTCTTTATCAGAGCATAGACTTCAATGTCAAGGCACTGTTGTGTGCCGGGAGTAGACTTATCAAGCCTCCTAATTAGTTAATCCATGTGAGGTTATTCAGGTGAGTGAATAGATTAGTGGCTAGGGAGGCCACTAGAGGAGAAAATCATGAAGTTCACTTAAAGGGCCAGTAACAAACGAAAAAGTCTTACATGTCAGTTTTGAAACCTGACACCAAGACTGTTACATGGTCTTCTGGAGGGTGACTCAAATTATCAGTTACAATTCTATAAGAATCCAAACCTCTAACTAACCAAACCTTCTTGATAAGATCATCTGGTCAAATGAGGCTTCTTTCAAATTGTTAGGCTTAGTGAACAGGCATAACTGTTTGTATTGGGCAGATGAAAATCATCATTTGACTATCATTTGACTTCTCAACTGAACAAGCCAGGCATTGCAGTGTGGGTTGCACTGTCTATCGAAAGTGTTGTAGGACCCGTTTTCTTCAATAGAACTATAGATAGTAACAATTATCTAAACTTGTTGTGCCTCAGCTCAGAACCAGGGCTAATTTCGCCAAACTGCTTTTCCAGCAAGATTGGGCACCTCTTCATTATACTTTTGCAATAAGAGACTACCTTGAGAACAACTTCCAACACTATTGGAGCAATTGTGACAGCCAATGGACTACTTTTTTGGGGGGTGTAGTACAGAGTAAGGTTTTTGAGAGGAAGACCCAGACAATGGACAAATTAAAATAGTTAACTATTGACACTTATGGACATTGGACATGTTAGAGGAATGTTGCAAAGTTATTGGAAGACATTTCGAGCACTTACCAGATTAAATAGTGTTAAACAAATATAATATATAAATAGATATAGGGGTATATTGATGAAACTGGCATGGGGGCAGCAAGTAGGGTAAACCTGGCCCTGCTCCAATCTCCTTAACCACTACAGTACACTGTATTAGTTATGGTGCCAGGAGTGCCCTGGGGGACATTAGATCTATTTCTGTTATTTTAATATATTGCAGATTGATTTTTTTACCTTGCATTGGTGAAATAATAGATTTATGTCAGCAATAAATCTAATTACCAATTAATTATAGTCATCATCAATTAATCTTCGAATTGCAAATTATATACTTATTAACAATTTTCACTTGATTAAATTCCTGTGATTGTGCATTAATTTGGTCAACATAATACTTGAATTGTAAAGTATATATTGAGTATGAATAGAATATTAGTAATTGATTTAAATATTAATTAGAAGTGTTGAATGTGTGCTAAATGTACTGTAAAATTTCAGAGGAAATCTCATCATAAGCAAAATTAAATTAGGCTATCTAAATAACTGAATTGTTGAACTCATTGAAATATACACTTTAATTTCATTATGTTTACAAATAACTGCCACACACAAAACAAGGTACTTACAGCCTTGATTATGGAAAGCCACTTCTGCATTTATTTGGAACAATATTATGGTAGAACTAGTAATTACATCAGAAATTAAACTTGTTTATACATACTTGGCCTTATAGATACTCTGTGATTTGTTTGGAATTGACCAGGAATTTCAAATTTGTAACAAGGAAGAAGTGTTTCAATTCAAATATCTTTCCACCTCATCTATCTGGTTTACTTTGATATTCACTGGTTCGTAAGCAACAGTTCCTAGTTTAGTAATCGCATCAAAATCAATGGTGATGGTAAATGGTGAATTACACATTGTTGTTCTTCTAACAAGAGAGGAGCTTAATGTACAAGAAAGAACATTGGCAATACAAATAGGAGAAAGGAAAGCTATGTCAAAGGAAAGGATAATATATTATAAAGAAAATTAATTAGACACCTTGTCACCTTAAGTCAATTTTTTAGTCTTGTATAAAGGTAAAGTATTTATGACAGACTCAAGTTAACTGTATTGGAATTTCAATGCTATCAAAAGATATCATGGGACAAATTAAAAACCTTCTGTTAATTCAAAAACTGAATCAGGAGTACAAAACAAAAAAGCATGAACATCTGCCAATCAGTGTGCTTAAAAAAATAAAAAATCTATTGGGGTATGATTGAATGGTTAATGTGACTAGGTGGATGATAAGAGTTGGAAGAGGGTGTATGAGTATATGTGCGTGGAGCCTGCTTGGGGTGTTGTGTCAACAGGGGATTATATTTGTGATGTTGCATGTTTGTGAGGATGCTGCTGGTGGTGGTGTGTTTTGAGGCTGCGTGTGTGGGGGTGGCTGTTTGATGTGTTGCATAACGTTTTTATAGTTTTTTTGTTTCTGGAGATGCTGATTGTGGAGTTGTGTGAATGTATGGTGATGTTGCTTGTAGGGTTTTGGATTTAGGGGAGGCTGCTTGTAAGATTGCATGTGTGGGGGAGATGCTTTTTGTGTGTTGTGGGGTCTGTTTGCAGTGTAGCATGTGTGTTTGCATGTAAATAGGTGCTGTATGTAGATAAAGACTGCATTGTGTGTGTTTGAGCATAGGGCCTGTACGGTATATTTAGGAAGAAAGGTGCAGTAGGCTGTATAAAGGGGATAGCAGCAGTAGAGTGCATTTGAGGGGATATAGGCTGTAGTGTTTGTTTGAGAGGAAAATTGGGGCTGTAGAATGAATTTGGGGAAACCAGGGACACAGGTGGTGACTCTTATTATATTAGGTATGGGCCTTGTGCCCTCCTCCAAGCCCCTATTCATGGGTATAGATGACACAGAGATTGCTAATAAAATCTAAAAGGGTTATTCTGAACCATTTGGAATTTAGCAAATAACTTGCTTGCTCACACCTCAAGTTGTGCCATTGCCCCCCCTTGGGGCTACAGATTCCCAAACTACAGGTCCCTAAGTCCCTAGTTAGTTTAAAATAGAGTAACCCTACACCTCCACCCTAATAATTGTGAGGTCTGTGCCAAAGGCTTGGCACTCCCCTAAATATAATCTAACAAATACAGATTGCCTGGGTGCTGCAACCCACGTTAAATATATAGTCACTTATAAACAAAGGGTGTACTCACCGGTCTTTTCAATCTTCAATGGTGTTTTATTTGAATGTGATATTCCAAATCAACTGTGCATATCAATTAATGTTTCAGTTCCTTCACAGCTTTGATCTTGAAAAAGGCTTGAAGGAGCCGAAACGTTGATATTTATATATATATATATATATATATATATATATATATATATATATATATACCGAAACTTTGATTATATATGTAAAATGCATGTGATGCAACTATTAATAATTAAATAAAAAAACAGCTGACTTGCAAAAAATAATAATAAAAAAAACAGCCAACAAGAATAGGTCCATCATCATCACATGAGGAATATGTGCAGAATGAATGTGAATATTTTCTTAAGAAGTCTCAAGAGTACTGAGACTTGCCTCTCAGAGTACTGTGATTACCTTGCTTTCAGGCCAACCAATCAGATCACTCTCATGAGAATTCAAAGCATAGGAATGACTTTATAAAGGCTTTTCCCACCATGAAGCGCATTCTGCACAGAGTCCTCAGAGGGTGGAGATGAATTTAGTTTTTCTTGTGTTGAATTTTTTTATTTTTAGTGTGTGCAAATAGTACTTCGTATTATTGTTCACTTGCAAAAAGCAAGTGAAAGATATCTTGCAAATATGCATCCCGCTGAATCCATTTAGATCCAAAAAAAATTAAAAACAGTGCTTTATAAATATTTTTTGAATCCTATACTTTGTACAGGGTTCGGATGAGAAAGCACTGATTTTAATCCAGACACTGAATGCATCCGGCTGATGGCTAGAGATTCCGCTGAACTGAATGAATTCCGACCACATGAGAATTGCCATTCTGGTGGTAACGCACCCATTTTAAATGCTTGTGCACATCTGAACAAAATCTGTTGTTTAGTGAATTACCCTGTTAATATTTTTAGGTAAAATCCTGGCATATACCTTGCATCTGACAGGTAAAAATTCCAAATGCATGAGTTGTGCAACAAACTATATATCTACTTTAAATCTTGAATCCAACTCTTTCCATTTTTGTATTAGAAAAAGAGAGACAAGATGGTGGGAGCTGTATGACTATATTTCTCACACCATTAACTAGTATAGTTAATGGGATAAAAGTTTAGTCATACAGCTCCAACCATTTTTATTTATCCATGAGTTACAGCCTACAGTTCTATTTAAAATCGTGGTACTGATGTAGATTAATTTAGAAATAAACAAAAATGTTTAAAAGTCTATCTGTTCCTGTCCAAATCTGAGATGAATAAATTGCGTATACGCAGAAGTAAGTTCACACTGACACATGCAGTTCAGGTTAAAAACACTTCAGGAAATTTATTAGCATCTAGTTAAAAAGCGGGCACGCAGGCCTTTTTATATGCAAAATGACATCATCATTGAATATCAGATAATAACAAATAAACATCATTAATTGGGTTAAATGTTAAGTGGCTATGTCAGTGTCCACCCATTAATATTATTAATTGGCTCAGAGATTTGAGTGACTAGTGAGGCACCCTCCCATCATGGGATGTCGTCGCCATTGCTCTTTAGCACGAGGCTTACTCGGTGGAAAGGGGGGGCTTGGGCATCATTTTACGTAGTTAGTGATGTCAGTCTCGTGGCCTGGTCCAAGGTTCTTTTATGAATAAAACATTTAATTTAGTCGCTGTTCTCCTGGCCTTGGATTATACTATGTTGCAAGTCAACGGAGATCCGCTAACTCCGGGGCTAGTTATGTCCTTAGAGAGAGAAAATACAATCTCTTATTCATTATACTGAATACTGTCAGGAAATTCTGTCATGTAAGGTGAACAAAATGGAGAATTCTGTCATAGTGTGAGATTAAAAATGGAGTTAGTACAATAATTCAATACAGGTTCAGTAAAGATTTTAATAATTCTACATCAGTACTGCTATAGACACTTTCACTAAACCTCTATCCAGTATGGACAGAGGTTTAATGAAAGGGTCTATAGCAGCACCATAAGTTTAAAAACTGGAAGTAACTCATGGATAAAGAAAAATGATTAGCATTCATGCAAATACATTGTTCAGAACTGTGTATGACTACATGGAGTACCTTGCTTTAATTACATTGCTAGACAAGTTTAGTTAGATTTGCAGGGGAGAGGAGGTGAAGATACCTTCTGTTCTACTACTTTTGCTTGATTTTAAATTGAGCCTCTATCTCCTTCTGGCTTCAGAAAGATTGAAATACATATGCACTTACCTATTTACTGAGTGTGTTGTGTCCTTGTGGTTTCAGTGGTCTCTGGTGGTCAGTGGTCCTCCCCTTACCAATATCCACATCTATCTCATCTCCCTCACATTTACATTTATTCCACTCTTTTACCTTTTTTATCTCTTTCCACACCAAATTATTATGTGTACAGATCAATGCACTGGATGATCTATTCACTGAATGTATCAATATTTACATGTAGTGGAAAAATTTGTCTCGGCCGATTTTCTTCATCCAAAAATAAAATAGTTCAGATAGTCCATTAGTCATCTATGTGGCAGTTCAGCCCTTCTAAACATTGTCCATTAAATACATTTGTGAAAATGATTTGGACAAACAAAAAAAGATGCACCAGTGGGTCAATCAGTGTACTGCAACATATGTACATAATATAAATAGTTTAGTTAAAAAATTTGTATGTTTTGATGTTTCATAGACGTGCATTTATATTCTTAAGAATGACAAAAGTTACTTTCCCACGCTATGCAATTTCAGTCAGAGCCAACTGATTGGTTGGCGTGTAAGCCATTAGTGCACTGCAAAATATATACACAGATAAATGTGTATGGGGGGAGGTTGTTTTGTTTTCCTTTTTATTTCAATAGGATGAGAGGGACATTTCACTGAAGATATCTCATGAAAGATTTTTATACCTTACAGATATTAGTTTTATTGCCCCCTCACTATTATTGGGGTGACATGTGTTGGTAGATTTTTGAGGCCTGGGGAGGCTAAGGGACTCTTAGCCACTGGGACACACACACATACTTTTAAGATATTTTTTTTATCAATATTTATTCAGAGCACCCACCTGCTGCCCTCCACTGATTTATAATTACAGCTCCTACTCGCTGAGAGCTATGAAGGACTCTAGGTATTCTAATTAGAGCCCCCACCCAACACCCATGGCCAGCCACCACATGAGTAACCCTTGTGCTGTCATGGTTATTAACTATTTTCCTGCTGGCTGCTAACACTAGAGATTAATGGTCTGCAGAAATTCATTAATCAATGAAAATGTTCATCATATTTTGGCTGCAAAGAATAGGTATGTTCTTTTAGACTGAACACACCGAACATTTTCTCTGTGCACATGTGTAATATTTAAAAGGACATGCATCACTTTGAGACAACTGTCTTATTCAAAATCTTTAGCTTTTTTCATATTTCCCTTCTTCATATTTTTTTTCATATTTGCTTGCTTCTTCTTTCTTATGCCTTACACACCCACTCAAAGGGGACACTGATATAACCAATCAGTGTCCTCTCCCTAGGAAT
The DNA here is from genome assembly GCA_933207985.1 of Pelobates cultripes. NCBI lineage: Eukaryota > Metazoa > Chordata > Amphibia > Anura > Pelobatidae > Pelobates > Pelobates cultripes. The sequence goes on along the minus strand of OW240912.1, from coordinate 207,890,293 downwards.
GCTGGAAAAGTGCATTGGGCATGCCTGAAAGAATTAAACATGCAAAGTTAGAAGATCTATTCACCTTGCAACATCCTGATAGGTGGAGAAGAGCTGATCAGTGTGATTCATGCAGTACAGGCTCTAGTTTTGAGTTTCTCTCTCCTGCTGCTACATAATGATGACCTGTTTCTGTCATTAGTGGGCTAGTCTGAAACTGAGATGGATATGTAAGAGGGGGGATGGCTGAAGAAACTCCTCTAGCTGAGCAGTGTCCAACAATCTCTCCAGGTTTCCAATTTTAGAGTTTATAAAAGTTTATTACATATTTTTTAAAAATATTTCTTGCTTTATTTTGGTTTGTATATGTACTTAAAAGTGTTTGCTTGTTTTAAAAAAAAAAAAAAAAATGATTGCCAAGCAATGCATGCCCCTTTAATACTTAAAATAAATTTCAACCTTTCTTAAAAATATGTGCATGAGCTAATAAAGCAACTTCTTTAGGTCAAGATTCAATTTCTTAACCATTCCACATGTAAAAAATTACTTTCTTTGACTGTCTGTGAAATCTGTTTTCTTCAAGGCTCAAATGTCAGGTACACTATGACATTTGTGTCCATGATCTACTCTTCACTATATAATGTGGTGACTTTAATGCCGGGGTGGCCAAAAGATTTTAGAGCTACATTTCCCATAATGCTTTGATTACATTAAAGGCACACTCTATGCACCCAAACAACTTTAGCTTATTGAAGTGGCTTTGGTGTATAGATTTTATTAAAGACACGGAGGCTCATATTATGCATAACTCTTTCTTTATTTCCTCAGCAGCAAAGATAGAGGAATATAAATGTGACGAGACCAATCTCGCCACATTGCATTGGAGAAGCCTGGTTGCTCGCCTGCTGCCTTTGGACTATGGCCCCCTGTTAAAAGACATCTTTTTTACCTGCAGAAAAGCTTCAGTCGTGCTTTTCTGCCTGAGTTTCAGTAGATTTGTTTGAATGTGTTATACCCCAGATGGGAATCCCATGGAGCCCATTCGTATGAAACTGACTGTAAAGACTTTGGCTCCATGGTGATTAAACTGTATTTGTGTGGTCCGAGCGCCATTCACTTAATAATGTGCGCTCGGACCTGAGCTATCTGGGGATATGTGAAATGTCTGTGTTTTATGTATAAATGTGACTTTATGTATTTTAAAGTGTTTTGTGTCTTTTGCAACCATGTGCTTAATGGAGTCTTGTGTCTGTCCTGGGAGATAATTGAATTACTTATCTCCAGGATAGAAGACTCTGAAACTGGTTTGGGCCAGAAAGCCATGCTTCATTTAGTCACAAAGGACTTTTTACTAACTTTTGAACCCCTTGTCTGATTTGTGCCATTTTTGAATATGTTGTTCCCCTGAATGGATTGATTGAGAATATGTAATTTTATGTGAATGTGATGTATGGTTTTGGAGTTATGAAAGTTGGGTAGAAAGTATGTTTTAACTGTTTGTATAATTGAGTTTCCTCTCAGGATAAGGGGAGGGAATATGTGGGATGTAACTGTGATATGATTGGTTGTTTTATCCCTCCCTGTGGGTGGTCCTGTATTTGAAACACTGTAATAAAAACCAGGCTGGGTGTGCCAGCACCTCAGACCACTGCTTGACCCTCAACACGGAGCCTTGTCTCGTTCTTGGGGGGATTCACTGTATGCTGTTAGAGACTGATTGCCAGGAGTGTAAGCTGTTCGTCTGCTTTTCCTGTTCGTCTGCTAGCAGCTATTTGGGAGGTTCCAGTTCGGGAGTTGGAGTGCTATTTTGTATCCAGTTCGTGAGTTTTGGTGTTCTGCAGTAGCTGTGCCTGGATCTCTGGAAAGGGGGCCGATCGCCTAAACGGTTTTTACCCCTTGTGTGCAAAACGGTCCGTTACAATTGGTGGCAAGCGGCGGGATCGTTCCTACAGCCAGAAGGACAGCTACAGGAGACACCATTCTGTGGATTTTACAATTTGAGGGCAACACATGTCTCAGTACAGCGACCCTGACAGCAACAGAATGGAACCAGCAGTGGAGTACAGATACTCTGTACAGGAATTTGACCGTATGATGTGGTTGCGGCTGAACTTCTACGGACCTAATCCAGCTGAGAAATCCGTGAAGTTCGTGAGGAGTCTAGTATTCAAGACTCTGCTGTACCGGGCAGAGGGTGACGGTCAGCTGCCACGGTGGGTGGACCTCCACCGGCAGCTACAGTTGCGGGACAGAGAGAGCCCAGTCTCCTCTCCCCAGCGGCAGTGTGATATGCAGGGAATTGGGAGCCCAGTCTCCATTCCCCAGCGGCAGTGTGATATGCAGGGAATTGGGAGCCCAGTCTCCATTCCCCAGCGGCAGTGTGATATGCATGGAATTGGGAGCCCAGTCTCCATTCCCCAGCGGCAGTGTGATATGCAGGGAATTGGGAGCCCAGTCTCCATTCCCCAGCGGCAGTGTGATATGCCGGGAATTGGGAGCCCAGTCTCCATTCCCCAGCGGCAGTGTAAAGTGCAGGGAGAGGAGAGAAGCGTCCTCCCTCCCCAGCGGCAGGCTGAGTTACAGGGGGCAGAGGTAGTTGTTCCTGCCCCCCAGCAGCAGAGTGATATGCCGGGAAGGCAGTGTGAAGTGCAGGGAGAAGAGAGCGGCGTCCTCCCTCCCCAGCGACAGGCTGAGTTACAGGGGGCAGAGGTAGTTGTTCCTGCCCCCCAGCAGCCAAGTGATATGCCGGGAAGGCAGTGTGGAGTCCAGGGAGAGGAGAGCAGTGTCCTCCCTCCCCAGCGGCAGCGTGATTTTTTGGGAATTGGGAGCCCAGTCTCCATTCCCCAGCGGCAGTGTGATGTGCCGGGAATTGGGAGCCCAGTCTCCATTCCCCAGAGGGAGATACAGCAGGGAATTGGGAGCCCAGTCTCCATTCCCCAGCGGCAGAGTGTCCTACCAGGAATAGAGAGCCCAGTCTCCTTTCCCCAGCAGCAGGACACAGTATTGGGAGTGGAGACAGTCGCCTCTACAGAGGGATGTAGCGTAAGGGAGGAGCGTTATTTCTCCCAGTAGCGTGCTAAGGGGCCAGCAGAGTGCCGCTGGTTCTTGCCCACGCAGCAACTCACCCAGTCAAGTGTACCCGGCCCAGCACAGTTGTGGTGAGGCACCTGGACATGGACAAGCTTCTTTACCCAGGTGTAGTAACCATTTATTGTGGGTGGGCTGTGCTGTTGATTATGTTTTGTGGTGGCTGTTGACTAACAAGGCACTGACCGGCAGGAGGCTTCCGTGATACCCTGTTAGTCTGTTTGGAAAAGGGGTGAGATGTGATTTGCATCTCACCGCCACATTGCATTGGAGAAGCCTGGTTGCTCGCCTGCTGCCTTTGGACTATGGCCCCCTGTTAAAAGACATATTTTTTACCTGCAGAAAAGCTTCATTCGTGCTTTTCTGTCTGGGGTTCGGTAGATTTGTTTGAATGTGTTATACCCCAGATAGGAATCCCATGGAGCCCATTTGTATGAAACTGACTGTAAAGACTTGGCTCCATGGCGATTAAACTGTATTCGTGTGGTCTGAGCGCCATTCACTTAATAATGTGCGCTCAGACCTGAGCTATCTGGGGATATGTTACATGTCTGTGTGTTATGTAATAAATGTGACTTTATGTATTTTAAAGTGTTTTGTGTCTCTTTGCAACCATGTGCTTAATGGAGTCTTGTGTCTGTCCTGGGAGATAATTGAATTACTCTCCAGGATAGAAGACTCTGAAACTGGTTTGGGCCAGAAAGCCATGCTTCATTTAGTCACAAAAGGACTTTTTACTAACTTTTGAACCCCTGGTCTGATTCATGCCATTTTTTAATATGTTGTTCCCCTGAATGGATTGATTGTGAATATGTAATTTTATGTGAATGTGATGTATGGTTTTAGAGTTATGAAAGTTGGGTAGAAAGTATGTTTTAACTGTATGTGTAATTGAGTTTCCTCTCAGGATAAGGGAGGGAATATGTGGGATGTAACTGTGATATGATTGGTTGGCTTACCTCTGTGGGTGGTCCTGTATTTGAAACACTGTAATAAAACCAGGCTGGGTGTGCCAGCACCTCAGACCACTGCTTGACCCTCAACACGGAGCCTGTCTCGTTCTTTGGGATTCACTGTATGCTGTTAGAGACTGATTGCCAGGGTGCTGCTCAGCCTGTTTTCCTGTTCGCCTGCTAGCAGCTATTTGGGAGGTTCCAGTTCGGGAGTTGGCGCTATTTTGTATCCAGTTCGTGAGTTTGGTGTTCTTGCAGTATGTGCTCTGGATCTCTGAAAGGGGGGCCGATCAAAACGGTTTTTACCCCTTGTGTGTGCAACGAACCGTTACACATATTATCAAATTGAGCAAAACTGTATAAGTACACAGGCAACCAATAGCATAACATAGGAAGTGGCTATATAAGGCCTGTGTCTCCCACAATCCCCCTCTTTCTTTGCTGCTTCCTCAGACAGCTAAGTACCATTATTGAGCTCTCTACTCATTGCATTTTATTGGTATTATTTGTTGTGTATTCTGGTTTTGCTTCATGCTCATTATTATTTATTATTATTTATTGTTTATTTGCTTGTCTTTTACTCTTGTTGCCTGGATCGTTGGTGTATTTGGGGACCCCCCTGGGGCGTTTTGCCCGCTGCCGCGGGCTCTCTCTCTTCCCCTCCCTCCCGCCCCTATCTCTAACCGAGCGCTTCCCAGCGCTGCCCTCTGCCGCGGCGGTTTCTCTCGGCACCGCGGCTGATTGTGCTCGTTTTTTCCCTTTCACAGGCTACCCGCGCGGGTAGGTGCGCGCGCGCCCCTTCCCCCGCCGTGGGCCTGTACACGTGTGCACGTCTTTTTTCTTAGACGGCGGCCATTTTGGGTGATCGCTACGCATCGCTCAGTATCCTGCCGTGCGGTCTGTTCTCTCTGGGTCTCCCTGCTACACCAGCGATCAGGTCCTTTGTGTTGTTGCTGGGTTAATCAACCCACTTATTTAGTTTTCACCTTTATTGTTCAGTGCCGTTTTTCTAGTGTCTCTGCCATTATGCAGGATAGGGAGGATGGGCCTACTGATCCCTCTGGGGATTTTCCTAATGTTAACCCTGAGGGTGCTATGGCATCTCAGGAGTTTCAAGCCTTATTAGAGGCCACTATGGCTTCCTCCCTTCAGAAGGCTATTGCCTCAGCTATGGGGGCTGTCTCCTCCTCCTTTACCCAGTCTCTGCAATCTGGGTTTTTGCCTTCCACGGCTACCCCTGCCCCCCTGGGTGGGGGGTCCCCTTCTCCTGCCCATACTGTGCCGGGTGCCCGTAAGGCGAAGGATAAATCTCGTCATATCGGTTCCCACTCCTCGATGCAGGTTTTGCCTGCCATGAATGACTCGCCTCTGGCGGTCACAGATAGCGCGCATCCCACGCGCACAAGAGCCCCTGGCCGGGCTAAAAAGGCTAGATTGTGGAAACGGGCTAGAGCCCTGGATGATGAGTCGGATTCCGACCGGAGTGTGGAAAATGAATCCGATTTTATGGAGTACGACTCCTTTGTCGATGACGAGTCGGGAGAGGACATACCCCCTACGGGGGCTCCCCCTTCTAGGTCCTCTGCCAACCCCCGAGGTAAGGTCACTGTCCCCGCTGGGGACAATAAAGCCCTGCTAGACCCACAGGGTAACCCCATGTTTGACCCGGACGACCTCCGTCACCCGCGGTCTGCCGAATGGGTCCCTCCGGACCACATCGCCCAATATGTGGCTAAGCGAATTCGCACGCCCCTATCCAAAGAAGGCCGCAATAAGCTGCGCGCCGAGTGCCCACGGCCTTCTCTCCCTGGCGCTGCCTGCAAGACCCCAGAAATCGACCCACAAATCGCCCAATTTTTAAATAAATCTGGCTGGAAACCTAAGAAGGGTCTTGATCATTCCCTGAAGGGATGCCAGGATAGGATCCTGGATACGCTGGGCCCCCTGTCGAAGCTGTACGAGCTTCTTGATGCCGCTAGATCAGGGGAATCTGTTTTGGATGTGGATGTGGCCATCGGGTGGGTCCAACGGGCTATATGCCTTCTGGGTAACGCCAACACGGCGGTGTCCTCCGAGAGGCGCAAGGCCATTCTACTAAAAATTGACCCTAAATTGGCCGCTATGTCTGTGGCGGAGCCTGATTCGGCTGATGAAGGTCTGTTGTTTGGCACATCCTTCGTGAAGGACATGGGGTCATATGTCAAGACCTTTACGGCTATTGACAAGGCGCAGGCAAATATGAAGCGCGTCTTCGCGCCCAAGGTTTTCGGAGGGGCCGGGCGTAACAGGAACCGTCCTCCCGGCCGTGGTTTCCGAGGCTCGTTCCGTGCCACCAGAGGTTCCTTTTTTCCCTCCAGAGGGTTCCAGGACCCGAAAACTCCTTCCTTCTTCCCGGCAAGGGGGAGATCGTGGGGCTCCAGATACCCCCGTGGTGGAACTTCGGGCAGACGCCCTTATGGTGAGTACCCTTTCTTCCCCTCTCGATCAGGTTCGGGTGGCGGGGAGGCTGGCCTTATTCTACCTAAGGTGGGCAGATATAACTGCGGATGCTTGGGTTTTGCAATGCGTAAAGGGTTATCGCCTAGAGTTTGTTTCCCTGCCTGTTCAAATTTCTGTTCCCAGGGAGTTGTCTCTCCCACCGGAACAGGACGCGATGATCTCCGCGGAGGTCGAGGAGATGTTTTCAAAGGGTGCCATAGAAGAATTGCCGTTCGCCACCCCAGGCTTTACGAGCAATCTCTTCTTAGTACCCAAGAAAGGGGGCGGTGTCCGCCCGGTTATAAATCTTCGCCCTCTCAACGCGTTCCTGCGCTACCAACACTTTCAGATGGAGGGCATCCATTGTCTCAGGGATCTGCTGTGGCAGTTGGATTGGATGGCCAAATTGGACCTGAAGGACGCGTACTTCACGGTTCCAATAGCGGTGGAATCCAGGGACTACTTGCATTTCACCTGGCACGGACGGCGTTGGCGTTTTACATGCCTGCCGTTCGGTCTCTCCTCGGCCCCTTGGTGTTTCACCAAGGTGATGAAGCCGGTGGTGGCGTACCTCCGTACCAGAGGGGTTCGCCTCATTATTTACCTGGACGACATTTTAATTATGTCCCAATCGAAAGAATGCCTGGAGTTGCATCTGAGCTGGACTATCAACCTTTTGCAGAATCTAGGTTTTCTAATCAACTGGGACAAGTCGGTCATGACCTCCGCCCAGTCGATGGAGTTTTTGGGGTTTCAGGTGGATTCCATACGGCAATTCCTCTACTTGCCGGAATCAAAGATGAAGGCCATTCAGAAAGAGCTCCGGCGAGCTCTCCGGGCCTCAGATCTCTCGATACGTCAGTTGGCGAGGATCATCGGCCTACTGGCATCCTCCATTCAGGCGATATTCCCTGGCCCGTTGCATTATCGAGCCCTGCAGCGGCTCAAGGAGTCACACCTTCGTTCGGGCCACTCTTACGAATCACGGATTCGTTTGGACGAGGAATCCAGGGAGGAGATAGCCTGGTGGCTAGCCCACATGGAGGCCTGGAACGGAAGGGCAATTTTCGGTTCCCTTCCGGACGTAGTCATAGAATCGGACGCCAGCTTATACGGCTGGGGCGCTCGTTGTGGCAACGCCTCCACGGGAGGCAGATGGTCCGACGCAGAGAAGTCGTTACACATCAATTGCCTGGAGCTCCTGGCAGGAGCCTTTGCAATCCGCAGCCTTACCCCGGGACGGGCAAACTGTTGCGTTCTCCTCAAGCTGGACAACGTATCAGCGGTCCGATACATCAATCACCTGGGTGGCACCAAATCCAAGATGTTGGCTCTTCTGGCGAAAGAGTTTTGGCAATTCTGCCTTTACAACAACGTCTCTGTGACGGCGGAGCATATTCCGGGTCTGGACAATTCGACTGCGGATTGGAATTCCAGACATTTAAGAGACTCGGGAGACTGGCGCTTGCACGGCTCGGTCTTCCGAGGCCTAGAAGGTCTATGGGGTCGTTTCGAGATGGACCTGTTCGCCTCTCGGCTGAACGCTCAGGTACCGAAATTCTACAGTTGGATGCCAGATCCGGCGGCAGTGGCGACGGATGCCTTTCTTCAAGAATGGCCCCCGGGTCGCCTCTATGCCTTTCCTCCGTTCAACATGATTGCTCGCACACTCTCCAAAATGGTTCACCACGACTGTTGTCTGGTTCTGATCACTCCCCTGTGGAGATCCCGTCCGTGGTTCCCTCGACTGATGGAGTTGTCGATAGACTTCCCACGGTTGTTGCCGAACTTCCCGGATCTCCTCCTGGATCCGGATGGGAACTCGCACGAACTGGTGAAGCGGCACCAGTTGCCCCTGGTGGCTTGGTTCCTTTCAGGGGACGCTGGATTGTCCCTAACGTTCCACAGACAACTCTCTTGCTCCTCGATAACGTGTGGGCCCCGGGCACACGATCAGCTTATCGGGCAGCATGGAAGTCTTGGTCGGGTTGGTGCATGGAACGGGCAATGGATCCCGTATCTGCCCCTCTCCATTTGATCCTGGAATTTCTCACGTTCCTGTTCGATTCGGGCAAGGCGTACAGGACTATCAATCTTTTTCGCTCGGCCATTTCTGCCGGACACGATGGTTTAGAAGGCACACCCGTCGGTAGGCATCCTTTTATATGTCGCCTTCTTAGAGGTATTCGCCTCGCCCGTCCACCCCGGTCGCGTTTTTCGGCCTTTTGGGACATCAACATAATGTTGCAGTTCCTATCGGCTTGGTACCCTAACCAAGCATTGACTCTCAAACAGCTGTCATCCAAACTGGTTATGCTGCTTTGTCTTATCTCTTGTAAGAGAGTCTCCGATGTCAGGGCCCTGGATTGGGGTGCCATCGTGTTTACTCCTGAGGGTGTTACTTTCAACATCTCTAGGAGGACTAAGTCGGCATCCAAATCCTTCGTGTACCCTAGGTTCTCAGGGTGCCCAGCACTCTGTCCGGTGGATTGTCTTAGGGCTTATCTGGATGCTACAAGAACGTTTCGTTCTTCTGATCGTCATCCCCTATTCATTTCCTTTAAGGCACCTCATCAACCGGTGTCGACTCCGACGCTAGCGCGTTGGATTCGTTGGCTTTTATCCCTAGCGGGTATAGACACTTCTACCTTTACGCCTCACTCCGTGAGGGGTGCCATGGCCTCGAAGGCATCTTTAGTGGGTTGCCGTCTGGAGGACATCATGCGAGCTGCAGACTGGTCTCGTGAGTCCACCTTCCGAGACTTCTATTTCAGACCAATTGAACACATCGCATCTCAGATAGTAGCACAGCTTTGAACTTGCATAATATGAGCCTCCGTGTCTTTAATAAAATTCCTAGATTTTACTAGTATCATGACGTAAAGTCATGATTTTATTAAAGACATGGAGGCGAGTATTATTCCCTCCCACCCTCCCGGTGTGGGGGTTTGCGAGGGAGATGCGCTTTTTTGGATTTTTCCAGGTATGTTACATTTTGGTCCTCTTATTTGTCTTGACTTTCGTTTGAAGTATATAACTGCTTGATGTCAATCATATGTTGTAATTTCAGATTTCGTTTCAGTTTCATGAATGACCAACAGTTCTGACTGGTAAGCAAACAGTTTGGGTTTAGTTATTACCATATTTCTCTCTCTCTTTTAGCTTGAAGTTGTTGAAGCGCTTCCGTTCCTGTTTCTGACCATGTGGGATATCGTTTCGTCTTAGCTGGTCCTCGGTTTTCGCAAGAAAGAGGGGGATTGTGGGAGACACAGGCCTTATATAGCCACTTCCTATGTTATGCTATTGGTTGCCTGTGTACTTATACAGTTTTTTTGCTTTCAATTTGATAATATTTATATTCCTCTATCTTTGCTGCTGAGGAAATAAAGAAAGAGTTATGCATAATACTCGCCTCCGTGTCTTTAATAAAATCATGACTTTACGTCATGATACTAGTAAAATCTAGGAATTTTGCCCCTACAGTCTCACTGCTCAATTATCGCAAATTTAGAAATTGGATAATTTTTTATGTAGCCCTAGCCACACCTCCCTACACACTGCCTGAAATTTTTTTATTCTTTTATTTGGCTTCCATTTTTGGACAGTGTGTTTAATTTAGAATTTCTTATTCCTGGCTATGTTAATAGCCTTGTAGAGGTTGCAAGAGCCTCCTGTCTATGATTGAAATTCAATTAACAGAGCAGGAGGTAATAACTTCTAAAATAAACATGTTGTCAGATCTGATGAAAATTAAACGTTTTTTGTCATGCAGGCTATGTGAGTCACAGCCAGGAGAGGTGTTGCTATGGTCAGGTAAACGGACATAAAAGTGATGTATCTCCTAAATAGCAGATAATTGAGCTGTAAGACTGCATGGGGCATGATCTATACACCAAAACTTAATTAACCTGAAGTTGTTTTGTTGCTTAGAATGTCCTTGTAAAGTGTTACACAATTTTTCCTATAACTGAAGATGAAATTCCATGTAATGCAAATGCTTTATGTGTTAGGATCTGTCACACAAATCTACCTGTATTTTAGCCCAAAATGGTATAACTGACAGCATATTATTTTATCATCCAAATTCAATAAATACTATTTAGTCACTGGCTCAGCTGTGAGTCATTTTCTGAAGAAATCATTTTACGTGCATTTCCCATCGTTTACAGATGTAGATGTAAACTTGCTTCATATAGTAATGTGTCTCACCACTATCCAAACAGTTTTATCACTTCACCACTTACCACTATCATTTCTGAATTATAACAAAGTTAATACAAACCATGGAGGAACTAGGAACACTAAACGTCTTTGCTGTATAAAATAATTTCCCACTGTAGGGTTTATGAATTTATTTCTGAAAAACAAATCGCATCGTAAAAGCCAAATCTTTGAAGAGTCATCTGACCAAATAATGATCCAAGGGGTGTCCCAAAACAATCATGTTTGCAAGTTTATAGTTTTTAATTGACTAATAGCAATGCAGTGTCCAAACAAGTTTTAAAATGAACAACAATAATAAATAAAAGTTTTTCACATCTTGCTGCAAGAGACTGTTCAAGAGACAGGAAGAGACTGAGATTTCTTATCCAGTATAAGACTTTCATTGGTTTCATTAGTAATAAGGCCCACATTATGGACAGGCCAAGCAGAAGAGCAGCCTCAGGCCTCACACTTCAGGGTTTGTAATTAGTGATGTCCCGAAAGGTTCGTCGAACGGTTCGCCGGCACTTCAGGACTTCTCTTGCAGCCGCTTAGTAGATAAATCCCTAATTCCCACGGTATTAGGGAATTATCTACAAAAAGGCTGAAAGACCTAAATTGGTCTTTCAGCCAAATTTACTAATACTAAGTAAAAATTACTTAGTATTAGTAAATTTTGCCCCTACTCGCTATACTGCGAGTAGGGGCATGTCTATTAAACAGTGAGCAGCCTATGGCTGTATATAAACTATACAGTTTATTGAAAGGTTCTCCTACTCTCTCAGGAGGAGAGGGTGTGACTACCACTGCTCTTCTCCCAGACTCTCTTGCAGAGTGCTGTGGAGTCCTGGAGTAGAGCAATGGAAGTCAAGCCTCCTCCTCCTGACATCATCAGGTGAGGCTGGCCGACTGACTTTCCTGGCTGCAGGCTCCAGTTCCTGTCCCACCTGACCACCAGGGACAAGGCCTCCCCCTCCCTGGTCCAAGGTAAGATTCATGGAGGGGGGAAGCCCCTGTGCCTGCCTATATAGCCCCTGTTCCCCCTCTACAGCCCCTTCCCCCCTCTACAGCCCCTGCCCCCTCCTACAGCCCCTGTCAACCCCTCTACAGTCCCTGCCCCTCCTTTCTATACAACCTCTGCTCCCATTCCTCAGCCCTTTTGCCCACCTCTCATCCCCTGTGCCCCTCTCTATAGTTCATAATGACCAAGGAAAAGGTGGTCTCAGCCTCCCTTCTACAGTCCCTGTCGCACCTTCTAAAGCCCCCTCTCAGCCCCTGTTCTCCCTTTTATAGCTCCTGTGCCCCCCATTCTATAGCCCCTGCCCCCCTTTTACAGCCCCTGTCACCCCCTTCTATAGCTCATGTGCCCCCTCTCAGCCCCTGTGTCCCCACTACAGCCCCTGCCCCACTTTAGAGCCCCTGTGCCTGCCTATACAGCCACTGTTCCCTCCTCTACAGCCTGTGTACCCCCTCCTACAGCCCCTATCAACCCCTCTACAGCCCCTCCTTTCTATACCCCTTCTGCCCCCTTCCACAACACTTCTGCCCACCTCTCAGCCCCTGTGCCCCTCTCTGTAGCTCATGATGACCAAGAATAAGGTAGTCTCAACCACCTCTCAGCCCCTTTGCCACCTCCCAGCCCCAGTATACCCCCTTTCAGCACCTATGGCCCCACCACAGCCCCTGCCCTCCTTTTACAGCTCTTGGTCCCCACTACAGCTTATGTGCCCCCTCTAGAGCCCCTATCTCACTCATTCTACTTACCTTGTTGCAAACCTCAACATTCCCTGTGCCCCCTTTAGAGCCCCTGTCACTCTTCTACAGCCCCTGTCCCCATTCTACAGCCCCTGCCTCCCTTCTACAGCCCCTGCCCCATCTACAGCCCCATGTCTGCCTATACAGCCCCTGGTCCCCCTCTACAGCCCCTGTCCCCCACTCATACAGCCCCTGTCAATCTCTCTACAGTCCCTGCCCCTCCTTTCTATACCACCTCTGCCTCCCTTCCACTGCACCTGTGCCCACCTCTCAGCCCCCGTGACCCTCTCTTTGGTTCATGATGACCAAGGATAAGGTGGTTTCAGCCACCTCTCAGCCCCTGTGCCACCTCTCAGCCTCTGCCCCCCTTTTCAGCCCCTGGACCTCAGTATAGCTGCTGTGCCCCCTCTAGAGCCCCTGTTCCACCCGCTCTACTGACCTTATTGCAAACCTCCACATCCCCTGTCCCCCCTCTACATCGCATGTGCCCCCCTCTACAGCCTCAGTGTCCCCCCTCCTCAGCCCCTGTATCCCCTCTCTACAACCCCTGTGTCCCCTTTCTACAGCCCCAGTTTTCCCCCTTCTACCACCCATGTCCCCCCTCTACTGCCCCTGTCGCCAACCACTATAGCCCCTGCCCCTCTCTACATCCCCTATTCCCACACCTCAACCCTTGCCCCCTTTTACAGCCCTGTGCCACCCCCTTTCAGCCCCTGCCCCCCTTCTACATCCCCTGTCCCCCTACAGTCCCTAACTCCCCTGATACGCATACCTCCAACTACAGCCTCTACCCGCCCAGTATGTCTCTGTGTGTGGCTGTATGGCTTGAAAAAAGACAAACAAGAGGCTAGGTGTAGTAAGAGATATGCAATGGAGTAAGAGACACACAATGGGATGTAAGATACACTAAAGGGGGCTACGAGAAACACAAGTGAAAATGCATTTGTTTTTTGGGGGGGTGGGTGGGGGGCAGCAAAATGCATCTTGCCTGTGTAGCCAAAAATTATTCCACCCGCCCTTCCTATATTATAGAAACATAGAATGTGATAGCAGATAAGAACCATTCGGCCCGTCTAGTCTGTCCAACTTTTGAAACACTCTTTATTAGTCCTTGGCCACATCTTATAGCTAGGATAGCCTTAGCCTTAGCTAGGATAGGCTTTGCTGGTTGCAGAGAAGATACAGACCTCTGGTGGACAAGGTAAAAGCCACAGAGGAGGAGAAGAATAAGACCCACAGGTGATGATGAAGGAATGTAGAGGAGTCCTGAAAGCTCTTGTAAACACAAAACAGTTCCCTGACCACGATCCATGCTGGAAACCTGCAGAGGAAATCATGAGATAGAATTGAATTGACAAGCTGGAAGGGTCCAAATAAGATTCCTATCTGCTGTGTTTTTTTCCATCTGAGTTTAGATATCCAGCATTAAGCATATTGTGAAGTATATAACTTGTATTTAACACTGGGTGTGATATGTGATTGGTTGTTTTATCAACTATTGTTTTTTTCTAGGATTGCCTTATGCCTATCCCACTCATGCTTAAACTCCTTTACTGTGTTAACCTCTACCACTTTAGCTGGAAGGCTATTACATGCATCCACTACCCTCCCAGAAAAGTAATATTTCCTGACATTATTTTTAAACATTTGTCTACTTGTTGTGGTAGTTTTTCTTCTTTTAAATATAGTCTGCTCCGTTACGGTGTTGATTCCCTTTATGTATTCAAATGTTTCTATCATATCCCACATATTACTCCAGCAAATCATCAGAAGAATTAACTGGGGTAATATTCACAGCAGCATGCTCTTCTACTGTTGTTGTTGTAAAAGAGAAGACGAGAACTGTGTGTAGTAGGTCTCTACCGCTTCTCTCCTGTCGCTCAGTTTTGAACATGGAAGATATGTTGATGTATATTCTGATATTAATATTGACTGATGGGTGATGGAGGGCAGTGGCGTACATACCAGGGTCGCAGGGGTCGCGGCTGCGACCGGGCCTGGCCCACCAGGGGGCCCGGCCGCCCCTGCGACCCGGTATGTACCCACAGGGCCAGCCTCTTCTCCTGGGGGGCCCAGGAGGCGGCCACCTCAGGGCCCCCGAGGCTGGCCCTGCTGACCCCAGCGGGCGGGCTGGCTGTCTGGGTGGCCGGCACGCGAGGGAGCACTTTCCCCTGTGCGCTTCCTCTTCCGCTCCCTCGCTGAAGAGGAAGCACAAAGGGGAAAGTGCTCCCTCGCGTGTCGGCCACCCAGACAGCCCGCTCGCCCGCTCGCCCGCCCACCCAGGAGCCCAGCAGCGCCACCACTGGACCCCAGGGAATCCCCCCAGCACTCCAAAAGGTAAGGAGGCTGGGGGGATTCAATTTAAAAAAAAACATGTGTTAGTGTGTGTTAGTGTTAGTGTGTGTTAGTATGTGTTAGTGTTAGTGTGTGTGTGTGTGTTAGTGTGTGTGTGTTAGTGTGTGTTTGTGTTAGTGTGTGTGTATTAGTGTGTGTGTATTAGTGTGTGTGTGTGAGTGTGTGTTAGTGTGTGTGTAAGTGTTAGTGTGTCTGTTATTGGGTGTGTCTGTTATTGGGTGTGTCTGTTACTGAGTGTGTCTGATGTCTGTTAGTGAGTGTGTGTTTGTCAGTGAAAGTGTATGTTTTGTAAGTGAGTGTGTATGTATGTCTGTCGCTGAGTGTGTCTCTGTCAGTAAATGTGTGTGTCTGTTAGCTAGTGTGTATGCGTCTGTTCGTGAGAGTGTGTGTCTTCAGCATTTACCTTTCTCCAGCGCCGGGGATCCCGCCGCCTCTCAGCTCCGAATGCACATGCGCGGCAAGAGTCATGCGCGCACATTTAAACCGCCCATAGGAAAGCATTACTCAATGCTTTCCTATGGACGTTCAGTGTCTTCTCACTGTGATTTTCACAGTGAGAATCGCGGAATATCCTCTAGCGGCTGTCAATGAGACAGCCACCAGAGGCTGGATTAACCCTCAGTGAAACATTTCTCTGAAACAGCTATGTTTTCAGCTGCAGGGTTAAAACTAGAGGGACCTGGCACCCAGACCACTTCATTGAGCTGATGTGATCTGGGTGTCTGTAGTGGTCCTTTAGGTGTGTGTGCATTATACCGCATTCGCGGGGTCGCAGCCCTGCGACCAGGTGCCCGCCGCCATGTGTTGCGGCCCCGACCCGTGCCGAGTAAGCGCGGGGGGTGGGGGGACCCACGGATCAATTTTTGCACCGGGGCCCCATGGGTCATGTGTATGCCACTGATGGAGGGACTTTCGTTAATAAGAATATCTAAAAATGTACACATTAATAGCATTTCTGTTACCACAATGTACTGATTGGATTATATGTTCCTAAAAATGAGTATAAGCTATGTGTACTCTGACAGGTATACTTTAAGTGTGGCCCTGGTAACAGCAGTAAGCCATTACACGTTCTCATGAAAGCAACACATATCCCATCATCACTTGATTTGCCCTCACTAGTAGTCTCTTTCATCTACACCTAAGGTACTTTCTCATAGAAAAGCATGAGGCTGCCTGTAAAAGCTAGTCAGTGTGACCACACAATTCACAGGTACATGAATGGGAGCCATGTCTTTCCTCATGATGGTATAGAATGCATGCAGATGTGGGTGGGATTCTACTTGTACAGATTTTCAAATCCCCACAGCTACCATAGACAGAAAGCAGGAAAGCAGTAAAACTGAAAAAAAATCCTTGTATCATCACCTAGACAAGAAGCATAGCTGTTTATGGAACACATGATATCACTTTAAACTTTCCTCTTAAAAAACAAAACAACAAAAAACAAACAAACTATTATTTACCTCTAATCCAATGGTGATACAGTCTTCTCGCGGCAGCTCTTGAAATCAGCTTTTGAAATCAGTTGATGTGCTATAGAGGTTTGGAATCCATTCATTATGGTTTAGGCTACAGATCCTAAGAGGAATAAAAGAAAGGTGTATTGAGAAACAATGGCTCATTGTTGGTTGTAACGTATCTGTTGCAGGGAGCCAGCAACTCATTTACAAAACAGTACAATGATGGCATTTCTGTCCCTGTAAATAAAAGGGTTAATCTGTCATATCTGGTGTATAATTGTAACATATTTCTCCACTGAAGAATTTCAGATCTAAAACCAGCATTTAATATCAAGCTGCTAATTGCTTCTTTTACAAGTGACGTATCCTGGGGCAATGCATTATCAGAATGTCAGATACCTAAAGACATGTGATTGGAATGGTTGGTTCCTTTCTGCATATGGTATTAATGTCTTATTATATTTTCTTCTTGCACTATTATTTTTTTCTCTCTTGCACACAGTGGTTGTCATTGGTGTTAACTACCTTCTCTGATCTCTAGTGGCATGTGTCACAAAGACATTGCAGCTGTGGAGTCACATTCTCTCCTGTTGTTTTATTGTGATTGTTAGCTGGAAATAAAATAACAGCCCAATCTACATATCTTCATACTCTCAGAACTAACAGTACGTAGCACTGTGGGTTTCTTTTATGCACAAATACCTTTTTTGAGAGGTTTTGAATAAGTAACAACCAAGGAAAGTTATAGTGAGTGCAGCACAGTGTTAGTTCTGATCCAGGAGTTCTGATCTAATAACTGCAATGGTACATTTTACTTTTGGTTTACAGCCCACACTTTGGTAAAAAAAAAAAAAGTTATATTTAAAATTGATCTCGTTTGCCACTGCATCTATGCTAATTCTTGGTGAATTGGGGAGAAAACGATCGCTGAACTGCTGTGACTTTTTCCAAGGTCTGTTTCATGAAATGGATGCTATGTACAATAATACATTTTGAATAGTTAAAGGTGCACCATCATAAATGTCAAGTAAAACTGAAGGTGGGTGTGATTCCAGTTAAGTGTGTGTAATGGCAAGAAGAGAAATACAGGAACTAAGTATTTATGATGATAAGAAGTAAAGAATAGTAGGAGTTACCCTTACACTTTTCTGGAGCTGTAGTTCAGCTCATACTTAAGTGTCATGATCCCCGCCTGAGGATATAGTGAGCTCTTTTTAAGCAGGTAGTTAGTCCTTAAGAGATATGGTAGAGGATCTCATAGGCATGAAAGGAGAACAGAATAAAATACACTGTAAGGCTTGCAGCACGATTATCTCTCCGGTTGACTGCACACTTTGTTGCACTCTCAGACGCTGCACGCGTGCACACAGCGTGCATTCATGTGCGACAAAATGCGGTCCCGAACTTGCCATTCACTAAATCGAATGCCGAATTCGGGAAACTGAATTCATAGCACAAAGAGGACACGTAATTCCAAGCTGACCTGGACCAATGAGAATTAAGACCTGCCTATATATACTCACCTCTACAATTCCTTGTTGGCCTGTTGTGGTTCTTGTTAGCCCAATAGCACGTTATTGCTGTATACTTATTTGGTATTTATTCTGGTTCTGGTTTATCATTGTTTCTGTCTTCTGTAATCCTTTTACTTTGGCTTCTTTATGTCAGGATTACAGAATGATCCAGCACGTAGAATTGTGTAACACAGAGGACTGATAGCTAACGTATACCGTACCTTAGAATGGCCGGACTAAAATACCAAAGAATAGTCAGGAATAGCCGAGGTCTAGGGATACAGAAAGAGACACAATGATAAGGAAAAGCCAGGAGTCAGGGATTCCAGAAAACAGGGAAGTCAAAGACAATGCCAAAGTCAAATAACCAGAATAAACAAAATCAATAATGCACTCTCGGACAACCACAAGGGAAACCACGACAGGGCACTAAGCAGGATGAGAACTGGGCCTAAATACCCCTCCTCTAGATCTGACCCCAAAGGCAGTTACCAGGTTCCCATTTGCATAATTGCTGCTCAGCATTAACCCTTCTGTGGATTTGGTTGCTGCTCGGCACAACTTTTCATGTGTGGACCGTAAATGCCATTAACCAAATTTTATAAGCGGATGAATACGTGGCATTACCCCCCACCTGAAAAACGCCCACCAGACGGGCAGGACCAGGCTTGAGAGGAAATTTGGCATGAAAATAGCGAATCTTGCGGCCAGCATGTAAATCAGATGCCGGAACCCAAGAACGATCGGCTGGTCCATAACCTTTCCAATCCACCAAGTACTGTAAAGTGCCCCGAGAAAACCTGGAATCAATTATGGAGGAGACTTCATACTCTTCCTGTCCAGAAACAACTAAGGGAGGAGGAGGGACATGTGTATTTATTGTAAACAAGAAGTTTGAGCAAGGACACATGAAAGGTATTAGGAATTTTCAAGGAGGCCAGAAGGGCCAGAGAGTACGCAACAGGATTGATCCTACGAAGGACACAAAAAGGTCCAAGGAACCTAGGAGCAAATTTCATGCTAGGGACTTTGAGCTTGATGTTATGAGGAGATAACTAAACCCTCTCACCCACTTGGTAAACAGGGTTGGCACCTCGACATGTATCAGCATAATGCTTAAAACAGTCAGCAGCAGTACCCAGAGCAGATTGAACTTTAACCCAGGTATCACGGATGGAAGCCAGATGGTCATCCAAAGCAGGAATAGCTGTATCAGAAAAAACAGCTGGTAGGACAGTAGGATGCCGGCCATTATTAACAAAAAATTGACTATGCCCAGAGGAATCATGGTCAGCATTGTTCGTAGCAAACTTGGCCCATGGTAATAATTTGGACCAATTGTCTTGAGTGCTATTAACAAAACAATGCAAGTATAACTCCAAAGACTGGTTAGCCCTCTCAGCTGTACCGTTAGTCTGGGGGTGGTAAGAGGATGAAAAAGACAATTAAATCCCCAATTGCTTATTAAAAGCCATCCAAAACCAGGATACAAACTGAGAACCTCTATCAGATACAATATTGTGAGGAATGCCATGCAGACGGACGGTAATTTCTTGAGAGGAATAAAATGAGCCATTTTAGAAAAACGGTCCACAACCATGAGAATGGTGGTATAACCGTTAGAACTAGGAAGTTCAACAATGAAGTCCATGGACAAGTGGGACCATGGGACCTCAGGAATAGGAAGAGGTTGTAACAAGCCACAAGGGAGTTTATGAGGCACTTTGGAAACTGCACAAACAGAACAAGCCTGAACATATTCCTTAACATCCTTCCTGAGGGAATCCCACCAGAATGACCTCATGATAGCAGAAGTGGATTTAATAATACCTGGGTGACCAGCAGACACATTGTCGTGAAACACCTTCATTATATTAACCCTTTCCCCCAATGGAACAAACTGTTTGTCCTGAGGTTTACCACAGGGCGCCTGAGACTGAGCCTCCATGATGGAACCAAGCAGTGGAGAGGACAATGAAAGGACAGTGGACGCAATGATACATTCTGGGGGAATGATATGGGACGTTTCTTGCTCTAGTATAGCCTCCGTATCAAACTGCCTGGACAAGGCGTCAGAATTGACATTTTTAGAACCAGGTCTGTAGGTGATAAGAAAATTAAAGCGAGAAAGAAATAGAGAACATCTAGCTTGTCTAGAAGATAATCGCTTAGCACTGTGAGGAGGTAGAGTATTAGACTGAGTCTTGCTGAATACTTCTTTAATGTCTTGGTATTGTACAGGGAACTTGGGGGTTTGAGGTGTACTAGTGGGTAATTCAATAATGCAAAAATGCATAAAATTTTGGTTACATGCATATTTTGGTTACATATTTCCCCATTAGCCCAGTCAAGTCAATATGAGGGTTATGCTTGCTAAGCCATGGGAATCCTAATATAATAGGACAAGAAGGAGATGCAATCACCTGAAATGTAATCTCTTCCTTATGCAATGCACCAATGGAAATATTAATGGGTAAGGTTTCATGCGTTATCAATGGTTGTGAGAGTGGTCTCCCATCAATAGCTTCAACAGCTAGGGGTGATAGTCTCTCTTTGATAGGTATAGTATTACCTTTGACAAATTGAACTTTGATGAAGTTTCCAGCAGCACCTGAATCCATCAGGGCTTTGCATGAAAAGTTATTTTTGTCAAAGGCAATAGAAATGTCAAGGAGAAACCTATTTTTATTCTTTTCAGAGGACGTTTTCATTACACCTAAGACCTGTCCCCTTAAGGTGCTTAGGTGCGGTAGTTTTCCGGACTTATGGAACAATTGTTTCTCATATGTCCCTTCCTACCGCAGTATAGACATAGGCCTTCTTTTAGAAACATAGAAACATAGAATGTGACGGCAGATTAGAACCATTCGGCCCATCTAGTCTGCCCAGTTTTCTAAATACTTTCATTAGTCCCTGGCCTTATCTTATAGTTAGGATAGCCTTATGCCTATCCCACGCATGCTTAAACTCCTTTACTGTGTTAACCTCTACCACTTCAGCTGGAAGGCTATTCCATGCATCCACTACCCTCTCAGTAAAGTAATACTTCCTGATATTATTTTTAAACCTTTGTCCCTCTAATTTAAGACTATGTCCTCTTGTTGTGGTAGTTTTTCTTCTTTTAAATATAGTCTCATCCTTTACTGTGTTGATTCCCTTTATGTATTTACATGTTTCTATCATATCCCCCCTGTCTCGTCTTTCCTCCAAGATATACATGTTAAGATCCTTTAACCTTTCCTAGTAAGTTTTATCCCGCAATCCATGAACCCGTTTAGTAGCCCTTCCCTGAACCCTCTCTAAGGTATCAATATCCTTCTGAAGATACGGTCTCCAGTACTGTGTACAATACTCCAAGTGAGGTCTCACCAGTGTTCTGTACAATGGCATGAGCACCCTCTTTCTACTGCTAATAACTCTCCCTCTGCAACCAAGCATTTTCTCCTATCTTGTCTTTCTGCTTCTGACAGTCTAGTGACCCCCAACTGCATTGGTTCGGGTTCGGACTGTTCAGGAATTTCAGGGACAATAGGTCTGGAGAAACGGGTTGCTAAATGCATGCTCATGCGTCTGGTCTTGTTTTTCTAGTTGCTTCTCTGGTTCGTAATCTATTATCAATCTGCATGACAAAAGTGATAAATTCATTAAGCTTTTTGGGTAAGTCTTTGGCAGCAATCTCATCTATCATAGTTTCAGCTAATCCCTTTTTAAATACAGAGATTAACCCACTATTAGTCCAGTCTACCTCGGAAGCTAGGGTACGAAATTCTATGGCATATTCCGAGATAGTCCGGTTCCCTTGTCTGATGTGCATCAGGGCAGTAGAGGCGTCATCCTCTCTGCCTTCTGTGGATTTGGTTGCTGCTCGGCACAACTTTTCCTTATTTCTTTATTCCTTTGACCTATTCTGCTGCTTACTTCATGAGTTTTATATCTTTGGTGGGGATAAATACCACCTATGCACCTAGGACTGCATCACAGATGTCCAATTTAATGTTCTGCATAGAGAAGATTTTGGGATCTAACATGCTTGTGCAGTGAGCACTGTGCATTCATTCAAACTTCCCCATAGGAAAGCATTGAGTAAATGGGCGCTTTCACATCTTGTTACTGAGTTTTACTCACCCAGCACAGGGGAATTGCTTCTATTGGCTGATATAAATTTATTTATTGAGGTGCTTTCTTATGGACAGAAATTCTCACAAAGAGCCTTGCATAACTATGAGGCTATAATGGAAACAGGGAGCCATTTTATATCTTGACACTTAAAAATTAAAATAAGACAAATTCTGTGCCTGGCTTGCTATAACTCCCTAGATATAATGCTACAAGCACATTCCAAAGATATGCTTGCTAAATAAATGTTAAATTTTTTAAATTTATTTTTGTTGTTGAATTTACTACTATTTGTATGCTAACAAGTATTGATCCCAAGATTAAATATATTAAAATTATAATAATAGTCAATGCTGCTTGATGTTCACAAGATTGTGTTGGGCATTATGGGGACTTTTCTCTGATGGCATCATAAGTAGGGCAGCAGATAAAAAAAGACCGACATGTGTACGGGTATCCAAAAATTAAGTTTCTGCCAGATTGAGAATACTTGGGAGGTATGCAATCAAGTAAAATAAGAATATGATTGCATGGAGTGAATTCTCCAAATGTTTTTGACAAGTATTCAGCAAATTTTGTGTGGAAAAATTGGTGAATATTTTTTTTCAATATTAATGTATAATTCTCTTATTGATTCTTCACAAATTGCTGTTTGGTAAAGAAGCCCTATGAGACAGGGGCATTGATATATAGTGATGTCCCGAACGGTTCCTGGCGAATAGTTCCTGGCGAACATAGCGTGTTCGCGTTCGCCACAGATGGTGAACATATGGATGTTCGGTCCGCCCCCTATTAATTTACTAATACTAAGTAAAAATTACTTAGTATTAGTAAATTGTGCCCCTACTCGCAATACCGCGAGTAGGGGCATGTCTATTAAACAGTGAGTAGCCTCTGGCTGCTCACTGTTTTTAAAAAAAAAAAAGGGTCCCCCCCCCAGTGGGGCCCCTAAAAATGCCCCTGAGCGGTGGGTCGGGGCCCTAAAAATACCAATAAGGGGGGGACCTATTGGCGGGTGGGGGCCATATTGATAATGAGGGGGGGAACCTACTGCCCCACCCCGGCCCCCACCCCGGCGCGGCAGGTGGGGGCCAAATTGATAATGAGGGGGGGGACCTACTGCCTACTTGAAAGCCATCCAATCACAGTGCTCTGTGTCATTTTACATAGCGTGGGAAAGTTCTTTTGAATTTTAAACCCTTTTGAAGCTTAAACCCACCAATCAGAGTGTTCTTAGCCTAATTGCAGGGCGTGGCAAGGCTTTATAAGCCTTCCCCCGCCCTGCGGAGCTCAGTCTGCGCGGAGCCCAGTCTGCGCGGAGCCCTCCATGGGTGAAGATGGATTATTTTTTTGCGCTCTGTTTTTTTCTTTTTAGTCTGTTTTTTTTTTTTTTTTGCACTCTGGATTTTTTTATTTTTTTTTAGTTCAACGGTTATGTTGGTTTTTTATTTGGCCTTTTTTGGGGCTGAAAAATGAAGATTTGAGAAAAAAGAAGACGTCGAATGGTAAGTTTACTTTTATTTTACAGGTTAGTTATTTTATTCCCCCCTCACTTTTTTTTAGGGTGAGGGGGGTAGGTAGGTCTCCTCCCCTCCCCTTCAACCAGTAAGAGTCCCTGTGGGTTTTAAAATTCGCCTGCCCATTGAAGTCTATTTGCGGAAGTTCGCGTTTGCGAACCGAAAATTTCATGTTTGCGACATCACTATTGATATATTTAAAAAAATACTCACTGCTTAAACTCAAAACTAAGTCATATTACTTCTTCCCAATGACATAGACTTGTTTCCTCCCAAACGTTTTCCCTGTAATGTCTAGATAGAGATGATGGAGCTTCATAATGCATTATGTTCAAAAGTTTCAATCTACACAGTTCTGCTTCTGACAGCACTAAATGTAAATAAACAGGCAGGGGGGTTGCAAGCAGTATCTTCATATTGGCCTCCCAGACCCATCATGCCAAAAAGATTTAGAGATAAGGAGCTCTACATTCAGTGCTATTGACCTGCTAGCTTTGAGCCTGCTAAGAGGTAAAACAAGAGAGTTTTATTCTTTAGTCTTACCCATCAGTTTGAGTTCATGGCATAACACAGAAGTATTCAGTTTATACTCTGAAGGTTTTATGCCCTAAGTTTGTATTTTTCTTACTCATAACATGGAGAAATAACAAAATCTAGGAAAATCTTCAAATTCAGCTATCCACCTGATCACTGAACAGTGTAAATATTTGCTCAAATTGTTGAATTGCCGTTATGAGATTAAACATTACTATTATAGTTTATAATTATAGTTATTTACATAAAAATAGATCGTTTAGAAACATTATCTCCAGCATAGAGCCAAAGGCACCTCTTTTTCCATTCATCTCTATGTGTTTAATTCTGTGTCCACTTTCATTTTGTTAATGGCATATTCTTGACAAGTACATACAAATATGTTTTTAAAATGGATGATATAAAAATCATGCAGTCTCTTACGTGTACCTTTAAATTACTCCAAGATCATCACATATAATAAAGAGACAGACACGGAAAGAAAACAGCCAAATAACCACAAGAATGGAAGATAGGTGCATACTGTCATGTATCAAGTTTGATTGTTTCCATTTTGTGTGATTGTTTTCTAGGAGGTGAAGAGATTAAAAGTTGTGAAACAGAAACAAAATGAGTAGCCTAGAGCAGATAGTACATTTTTAGATCATATTATATAGCCAGCAATGAAGATCAAGCTAAAAAGAATTAGATGGTACAAGATGATAAAATGGTTGCAGTGCCAGTGCAGTGCAAAATAAAAGGACAGGAAACACAATATGTTGTAGTATGCTCTTACAGCATACAGTTTACTGGATATATAAGTGTACGTATAAACACACTGTAAGTGCGTCTCTATATTTTTCTTCACCAAATATTAGAACATACTACACTATATGAAGTGTCCTGTCCTTTTATTTTGCATATGTACTGACTATTATCAGGACCAGGGAATAGCCATAAGGTGCTGTGGCCCTTTTATCACATTGTGTACCATTTCTACTACCAGAAGGAAGAGACTCTGGCTTGAGTTGTCCTAACTGTCAGAAACGCTAGAAATCCTTTGAAGTGATTTAAAAAAATAGAAATTGCTTTACGTAGAAACACTTTCTGAAGTCGTTAAGGTGCGGTGCCATTCTGCGGTGAAACTAGGGGGAACTGGGGAAACATTTGTCCTGGGCACTAATGAGTAAGAGCACCAGCACTGCCCTTACCGAAGCAGCAGCCACAGAGACTTGCTCCCAGTTCCTCCAACCAAATCATGCATTCACAGCATCTGCCAAAAGTTGCCTCATGCTGAGGGGGAAGCAGGAAACAGTCCCCAATATCCCATCCATTAAACACCAGAGAATGTGCTCCGGCCTCCTCTCTTCCTCGCCACCCATGCCCATAAAGGTAGGACTCCCGAGGCAGATTTGGTTACTGTATGTGTGTGAATGTAACTATGCGTGTCGGTGGCTGTGTGTATATGCTTGAAACTGTGTGTGACTGTGTGTATGCCTGTAACTGTGTGTGTGTGCCTGTAATTGTGTATGACTGTGTGTCACTGTACCAATGACTTTGCTTGTAACTGTGTGCATGTGATAATATATGTGGTATATGACTGTGTTTGTGCCTGTAACTGTGTGTGACTGTGTGTGTATCTGTAACTGTGTGTGTGACTGTAACTATGTTTATGACTCTGTGCCATTGACTGTGTGGTGGTTGTAACTGTGTGCAAGTGTAACTGTATGTTAAATAGTATATGTATCTGACTGTGTGCACTTGAATACAGTTTGATTGTGTCTATCTGGCTGTGTATTTGGATCACCTCTGGCCTCCTCCTCCGACTTCCTGGGCTCTCGAGGACCACGGAAGACGTCTGCTGCACCTCCTCAGGTTACCGGCGGGCGTCTTGGATCCTGCGCATTTGCGCGAGATCCCGGCAGACTTTTTTTTTTATTAGGTTACTGATTTCATTATTAGAGGGTGAACCCCTTTAATTAACGCAACACAATGCTGATATTGATGCTAATTTCTTTATTAGAGGGTGAGCCCCTCTCATAAACTCAGCCCGATGCTGACACTGATATCTCAGCTTGATGCTGGTAGGGATACTAGTCATATTATTAGAGGGTTCAGCCCTCTCATAATCTCAGACTGATGCTGATATGTATACTTATTACATTATTAGAGGGTGCGGTCCTCTCATGAACTCAGCCGGATGCTTATTAGAGGGTGCAGTCCTCTCATAAACTCAGCCTGATGCTTATAAGGATAATAATTACATTATTAGAGGGTGCAGCCCTCTCATAAACTCACCCTGATGCTGATATGGATACCAATTACATTATTAGAGGGTGCGGCCCTCTCATGAACTCAGCGGGATGCTGATATGGTTCCCATGGCAGACCTCTCTGCATTTGAATTACTGTTTAACCCTGATTCGTCTTTTGTTTGCATTCACCCAAATACGAATAAATTACCGAATGGCAGGCCACCCAGCAGGGAAGTGTGCTGCTTGTTAACCTTTCTGCCCTCATTAACATGTGGTTAACCGCAGACAATTCCAACTCCCGAACGGTCGGCAGGGTAGTCGTCGTTCATATGAATGAACACATGGCGGCGGCCATCTTGGACAGTGGAACGCCCAGCGGTGTTCGTTGACAAACTCATGGAACTGATTTCGGATTTACTTCTACCACTTAACCCAATTATCTCCAGGATAGAGAGGAGGAGTTGCACTGTTCATGTAGGATTGTTTTAAAGTGTAAATGTATGTGATTGGCTAATGTACAAAACTGGCTCAGTCTTCCACAAGGTCCCTATGGGAGTGTCCCTTGCTGGAAGACCTGCATAAAAGGCTGACATGTAGCCCCCATTAAACAGATCCTGCTTGACCCTCAATACAGAGCCTCGCTCGTACTTGTCACGTATTCATCCGCTTATAGAAAAGTGGTTAATGACATTTACTGTCCACACAGGAAAAGTTGTGCCGAGCAGCAACCTAATCCACAAAAGGGTTAATACTGAGCAGCAATTATGCAAATGAAACCTGGTAACTGACTTTGGGGTCAAAGGCCGGTTACAGCCTATCAGAACTAAAGGAGGGGTATTTAGGCCCAGTTCTCAGCCTGCTCAGTGCCCTGTCGTGGTTTCCCTTGTGGTTGTCCGAGAGCGCGTTCCTGTTTATAGTTTTCTACCTGTTTTTGACTTTGGCTTTGTTTATTGACTTCTCTATATTCTGGTATCCTGACTCCTGGCTTTCCTCATTGCTGTGTCCCTTTCTGTGTTCCCTGACCTCGGCTAGTATTTTTGACTATTCTTTGTACGTTAAATCCGGCCATTCTAAGGACCGGTAATACGTTACTTATTTGTCATCCGTGCTGTACAGTTCTACGTGCTGGATCAAACAGTAATCCTGACAGTACTTGGGGGAATAATACGTATATTTCCTGTTCGGCTCTTAGGAGTGTTCGGTAGCTGACTTCACGTTCGGGAAAAGGAACCCCTTCCCTACTTGGGGTGCCGTTACAATTGGTGGCAAGCGGCGGGATGGTTCCCCTACCCCAGAAGAACAGCTACAAGGCGACCTAAGTGAATGGAGGCACACTATCAGCAACTAAAGCGATCTACCCTTAAGGATTTGCTGGAGAACCGGGGTCGACTGGCTAGTAACCGCAAAAAGAGGGATATTATTACCGAATTGCTAGAGATGGATCGAGCTGAACGGATTGTCGAACCAGAGAGGACACCCGAAAAGGCCAGTTTTGACCGGGCCGTTCAAATAAGATTGGCTCACTATGGACCGAATCCCCCATTGGATATAATAACGCAAGTCATAGCGGCCGTTTGACAGATCCATCTGTATAACCTGGGATTGCTGGTTCGCCTGTTTTGTCGTTTTCGTGGAATTACTCATTCGTATGCCTCTGTTCGTATAATGGATGTTTTTTGCCGAACAAACTACCAAACGGACGGCCACCCAGAAGAGAAGTGTGCTGCTGGTTAACCTCTTGATCCCAATTAGAACGTTGTGGTTAACCGCAGACACTTCTCAATTAAAACCGAATACAGGGTGGTTGTCGTTCGTATGTCGACCATGAGGCGGCGGCCATTTTAAACCATGCAAAGGACCAGCGGTGTTCGGCATTGATTTCATGGAACTGAAAATGGACACTTTTTCTGCCGAACACCGCTGAAGCCGCCGACCTCCCTTCTCAATCGACAGAAGTATACGAACACCGGCCGTTCAGGGTTTTAAGCGCACAAATGGACTTAACCCAGATAGCCTTCCCATGGAGTCAATCGCATACCGAAAGACTGTAATAGACTTTGACTCCATGGCGATTGAACTATACGTATGAGATCTGAGCGCTATTCGCCAATAATATGCACTCAGATCCAGGCTATCTGGGGATATGTGCTACAAATGGGTAACATTCGACAATTGTAAAGTTATTTATTTTTATATGTTTTTCTGTGTTGAATTTAAAATGGCAATTTACCTCTGTCCTGGAGATAATTGAATTACTTCTCAATTATCTCCAGGGCAGAGGGGAGGAAATACTAATGCATGCTGGGAATATTCTGTGTCTGTGGGTCCTAACCTGCCATATGTCTGTCTATTGTTACAGTCTCCCATTTGGTCCCCCACGGGAGTGTCCACCAAGTGGGAGACCTGCATAAATACGGGCAGGTAGCCCACAGTAAAGCCAGTTCATGTTTTACCCTCAATGCGGAGCTTGGTCTCGTTATTGGGGGGATTTATTACCGACGAATAGAGACTGCCGGATGGGATTATTAGCCGCTTGGGAGATAAATGCGTTCGGCTACTATTGGCGACTCGTGAGTTTGGAGCTCGTGAAGTGAAGTGCCTGTATGGATCCCGTTCATGAGATAACAACGTTCCCCTGCTTGCGGTTCGTATGATTGTACTTGATACGCATGAAGCCTGTGTTATTGCAAAAGGGGAGAATTCACTAAACGGCGGTTTGTGCATTTGATGCTGAGGGTACCGTAACAGGCCGTAGATGCTAACTGGCACCAGAATCAGCCAAGACGTGCTGCTGCAGCAGAGGTAACAGCAGTTCCAGGTGAGAAAAGAAAAGTGCACTTTGCAGCATTTAAAAACTTTGTGGAAGCTGACGGAGAAATCGACGGGTACCTTGACGATTTTGAACGGCAATGTGCCCTGCACAGAGTACCCGCGGATGAATGGGTCACCATTTTATCCGGAAAACTGTCCAGCTGTGCCAGTGTAGCCTCCCGGGCTATTCCTGATGAGGATATCGTGGATTATGGGCTAGTAAAAGAAGCACTATTGGCCAGGTATGCTGTAACACCTGAGGCATACCGGAGGCGATTCCGGGACAATACTAAGCAAAGTGGGGACTCTTACACAGAGTGGGCATGCCGCCTACATTGTACGGCATCCCACTGGGTCAATGGATGCCAGGCAGCATCCGGGGAAGAGGTGCTCCAGTTGTTCCTGCTGGAGCACTTCTATGACAAGCTGAACCCGTTGATTAGAGAGTGGATCCGAGACAGGAGACCTCTCACCCTGCCTGAAGCAGCTCGGTTGGCGGATGAATACACAGACGCCCGCAAGCAAGACACCCCTGTGGTCAAGGCAACTCCACAAACGGATTACCAACCTGCGGCAACCCCTCCAACTACCGACTACCAACCTCAGCCCAGGTATACCCAGCAAAATTACCCACAACCACAAAGATGTTTCCAGTGCAATCAAGTCGGACATAAGAAACAAGACTGTCTTCTGAATCCTGCCCGGCAGTCTCAGTTCTGGAGGAAGCCGGGAGGAGGGAACCCTCATGCACCAACGCCTGCTGCTCACTGCATCAAAGTGGGGAACACAGCAGAAGAGCACTGGGGAACCTTACATGAGGTTGACCCTATCCATGCAGCTGCCTGGGATAATTGGCAGCAACACAGACAGACTGTCCTGGTCAATGGGAAAACAGCCTGAAGGTAATTGAGTTACTGTGAGACACCGGAGCTACTCTGACCCTGCTACAGCGCAATTTGATCCTGGAGAGTGAACACACGGGGCACACTGTAACCGTTAGAGTAGCTGGAGAAACCATCTACCGGTTACACACTGCCCGCGTTCATTTGGATTGGGGAGTTGGGCCAGGACACGTGAATGTGGGCATCATCAAGGAGTTACCGGCTGATGTCCTACTGGGGAATAATTTGGACTCCCTTGTTTCTGCCTATGCCTCGCGGAGGCCAACCCTGTAACTACCCGTGCCCAGACCCGTGCTGCTGGAACCAGCCCACCTGCTGCAAAGACCCAGGTAAGACCACCTACCCTGATGATTACTTTAGAACAGGCCTCCCTAGGCTGAGATGCCCCAGAGGCATTTGGGAAAGAGACCCAGGAAGATCCGACCCTGCAGAAATATAGGGCCAAGGCAGACACCCAGGAGAGCGGAGCAGATGTGGAACACTATGAGTGGGTGGGGGATAGGTTGTATCAGATCCCCTAGAAATCTCCGACAGGTAAGACCTTTTCACAGAAGAGACAGCTGGTGGTACCTAAGAAATACCAGCTGGAGACTCTGCGAATCGGGCATGATGTCCCCCTAGCAGGACATCCAGGGTCCCGCCGCACGGCCCATAGGATTACTCAGAATTTCTTCTGGCCCAGTTTTAACAAGGATGTGCATCAATATTGTAGGACTTGTGACACGTGTCAACGGGTAGGAAAGCGGGGGGACCACCCTAAGGCGAGACTCATGTCAATGCCTATTATTGGGGAGCCCTTCTATCGCATAGCCATCGACATTGTGGGTCCTTTAGCAAGACCTAGCACATCCGGGGATAAATAAATTCTTACCGTGGTGGACTATGCCACACGTTACCCAGAGGTAGTAGCTATGTCCAACATTGAGGCAGAGACAGTAGCTGATGCCCTGGTTAAAATATTCACCAGAGTGGGGTTCCCTAAAGAGATCCTATCAGATCAGGGGACCCAGTTTACCTCTGTTCTCACCCAGCAGTTGTGGAAGGTGTGCAACATTAAGCCCCTGTTGAGTTCACCTTACCACCCCCAGACTAACGGTCTCTGCGAGCACTTTAATGGAACCCTCAAGCAAATGCTGAGGACCTTTATTGACGCCTGCAGCGACTGGGAGAGATTCCTACCTCACCTATTATTTGCATACAGTGAGGTACCCCAGGAGTCTACAGGGTTACTCTATGGGAAAAGGGTCCGCGGGCCCCTGGATCTCATTAGAGGACACTGGGAGGGAGAGACAGAACAGGAGGGGACCCTCATAGTACCATACATGCTGGAACTCTGGGACCGCATGGAGCAGCTATCTCTTTCTTTTTTTATCTCTTTTTTTGAACTTTCGCCGAAACCGGAAGTGATGCGGACGTTACGGAACCCGGAAGAAGACGGTGGAACGCATAGATGCGTTCCATCGGAAGAAATTTGACCGCGAATTTTAAAATATTTAAAGGACTCAGAGAACACTATTATTTTATGCCAACTGAGGAAGCCACCCTGGCAAAACGCGTTTTGGCAATCTTACTGGACATTAGGAAATTTCACCTTTTGGATTTACACTATTTATATCCATTTTTAAAAATCTTTTTTTGAATAAATATTTTTTCTGGAATATAAAAATGTATTATTCTCTCCATTTCCTATCATTGAAAGAGAAGGAAGACATACTGCAACAAGAACCACCAAAAGAGGTCTGGGGATCACCCAATTAAGATCCCAAAGGAGATCCACAGCCACGTTTTATTATATGGCTCTCCCATTGTGAGTGCATAGTATTTATATTTTATCCAAAATTTGTGTATAGAAATATCTGCACTATTTTGTACCTCTCTATCTTTTACAGTGAGAAAGTTGGAAGAGAGGGAAGTACATTTTTATTTAATTATCACCATTTGCTCCACCTACTTTCTATGTGTTATATGTGGAATTCTCTGCCTGAAGAAGTGTTTTTATCAGAGTCCATACAGATGTTCAAACAGCTACTAGATGCATACTTGCAAAAACAGAATATTCAAGGATATAATCTTTCAATGTAGGGTAATAACTGCTTGATCCAAGGATAAATCTGACTGCCATTCTGGGGTCAAGAAGACATTTTTTTCCTAGCTTGTTGCAAAATTGGAAATGCTTCAAACTGGGTTTTTTTGCCTTCTTTTGGATCAACAGCAAAAAACTAATGTGAGGAAGGCTGAACTTGATGGACGCAAGTCTCTTTTCAGCTATGTAACTATGTAACTATGTATCTATGCATATGTATATCCATCTATAGTATATATATATATATATATATATACTAGTCCTGAGCCAGTGGGTGAGTGTATCAGAGGTGACCACTGGAAGTGGTGATGGTAGGTGGTTGATCCTTCCTTTCAAATATTATATGTAGTGCCAAATGTCCACATTGAAGAGTAATTCCGTCTATGTGCTGTAGTCATCAGTAAGATAAGTAGTTAGGCAAGGGCACAGGCGTTGCTGACACTCTGTGCTTGTGGGCTGGGGATGGGCTGCGCGCCTGAGCCACTGTACCTCCTTGTGGGATATACCCCCTGAGGTATTATGAGGGAGGACCTCCCACTGAATTCTCACTGTCTCTGCTACCTTATCGGGCAGAGTTTGGGCTGTTTGATTTGGTTGTCACTGTTACAGCTCCTATGATTCGTATAGATGCCAAGATTTCAGACCTCGAGTTCATAGAACTGAGTTCCTGGGCCTAGAGCCTATTCTTGAGAGTATCATTCTTAAGAAATTCACAAACACATGTACCTATATGCCTCACTCAACTATGCCCTATCTTCAGTGTGATGAGTGTTCCATCAGGCCCTCCTCGAGTCACTGTGACAGGGCGAAACAACAGCGGGGTAGTACATTCTAACCATTCAGACTACTCCACTCTCTCCCTATACAGAAGACACAGAAATACAGACCCTGTTCAACAAGGACCAATTTGGTTTCTCACTGCACACTGGGAGGGTGTCTTCTACAGCTCCATCCTTCTAGGTCACAAGAAGTCAGTTGAATTTACTTACTGCTCTAAACCTCCGGATTCTGTATGCTCCTGTTCCATCTACCAACGTTTGCTACACTCCCAGGGTAATGATCGTCCACACCGGGTCCACCTGTATACCCTTCAGTCCAAATTTGACCCCTTGTGTTCTACCAAGTGGCTACGACCGGTGATGGCTCATCATCGTGTATAAAGGTCCCCATTACTTCAGGGATCCGGATTGCTTATCAATCTCCTGCGACAATGCTTTCGGGATGCAAATCTCAACCTCTATTTACGCTCCCCCATTTGTATCTTGAGGCTTCACAGTCTACCTAGGAAGTTGAACCTCACCTCGCTACTCGGCTGAGGTTCTTGGAATTTAGGATAGACATGCCCTTAGGAGTTCTTTGTCTATCACAGTCACAGGTTCCTCAGCCGGCTTCAAGTACTAGAGACATCTAGGGTGCGACCGGATGTTTCTCCACACACTAGCTCGCATGGTAGATCTCTTTTTGGATGAGACCACTCAACGCTGAGTTCAAAGGGGAATGGATGGGCTAAATGCTTGACCCTCGGACAATCGGAGAAGCCGCCTTCTACATCACGAGTTGAGTACGGATGGCATTTTCTTTCACAAGCCCAAGATCGCCAATGCACTTCAAACTATTGCATCTGGCTGAGAATTGACAACATGTCGAGATTACAATACATCGACCGTCTTGTGGAAAAATCAAACTACGGATTGTTTTTTTTTCCTCACTTTGAGGTTCATCAATGTCTGGCATCTTCTTCGATCAATCTACAGTCACATCTCGCAGTTGTAGGGTCCATTCAGGATTTATTATTTTATTTATCTCCTGCATTATTTCCCAGCGACAGAAGCATCATTTTTACTTGTAGCCTGAGCATTAAAACAGCAAATATGAAGCTTCCTGTCATGTTATAAAATTGTAGATTTTACCTGTAACGGATCAACTGGCACCCCGACTGGGTACCTCCATTGATGGATGCTCCTAGTGCTTCCTGAGGGCTCCAAGCACTCCACTCGACACCATAAGCACTGCAGACCGAACCTCTCTTCCTTCAGAGAGCGAAGCAGGAACAAGCTCTTAAAATAGCTTAGTGATTATAGCCAAGGGAGTATACAGTGTATAGCAATCCCCAGTGTAGATGAGGCCTTTTTCCCCCACACATGAGACGAGGCTCTATGTTTTTTTTTTTTAATTCTTTATTTGTGTAGTTTTGCAAAGATTTGTGTAGGGGGAGGGAAGGGGTACAGAAGAGAAAAGGGAGTTGGGAAAGGGTAGGGGTAGGTACATTCAGTGTACAATAGTGGTATTGGTACCATCGCAGGGTACGTTTTCGAAACATGGTATTGCAGTTACATAGGAGAGTGTCTTATGCCTGGGTGAGGTTGACACCTTCACTGGGAACAACTTCATAGGAACAACTTCATATATCTTATAATTTTTTCATCAAAATTGGATGTAGCGTGTATTGCTGGGAAACATGCCTTTGTAAGGTGTTGTTTTAAACACTATATTTGTCGTTAGGAAGGTGGGTGTATAGATCCTAGTTGTGGTTGATGTCATTATAGGAGACTTTGTTGAGCCTTGTTCCGTAGTCGCATAGGTCGGTGTGAATACCGTTATTGGGTTTGATAGCTTTGTAAGGTGTGTTTTCAATCATAGTTTGGTATTTGCTTTTGCCCTGTTTGGTGCTGTGGCCTTATGTGTGGGTGATGTAGGGTGTCTACAGTTTGAGTCTGTATCGTTGTCATTCGTCCTATGTCTGTATGGGTCTCAATCTGTATCCCGCTTTGTGGTAGACCCCAGGGGTGGGGCAGGGTGAGGTTTTTGGAGGTCGGGCGTGAGGTCGCAGTCCGCCGGCCGCCCTGGGCGCTATGAGGCCCCTGTATGGGTTGAGGAGTGTTCTGTGTGGTGTGAGGATGAACATGTTATGGAGGTGTGTGTGTTGGTCTATGTGTACTGGTATTTCGGTTGGTCTTCCATGGTATTAAGATCATGGTTTGATGAGATTACCGTGGTATGGTTGTGTCCCCCTCTAGCCACGGGTCCCAAATTTTATGGTACTGTTTGGGTGAGTAATGTATTTGAGCTGTAAGTTTGTCCAAGTACGAGCTGGAGACGAGGCTCTTTGTTGAGGGTAAAACAGGAACTCAGCAGTCTGAGGGTTTATTGGCACTTATATACAAGTTTTTCCAAAAGGTTACCACCCACGTGGACCTTGTGGGATACAGGACATGCAGTTACAATAGCCAATCAAAACATTACAGTACAGTCAGACACTCCAAGCCAAGGCACACAAACCCTCCCTTCTGCCTGTGATATAATTACAATTATAAAATGTACAGTTTTACACAATATTCATAACTTCCAAACCATACATGCAATTCACATATTCCGAACCAGCATAAGCAGTATACAAACATATGTCAAAATCATACAAATTGGTCCAGTGATTCAAAAGTTAGGTGGAAGTCCTATTTGACCGACTGGAAGCATGGCTTTCCTCCCAAAACAGTTCCACAGATTTAGGCTGTACTGCCGGTCTATCGTCTCCTCTATCCTGGAGATAATTGGCTTTAGTGGATATGGTAACTTTATTATCTCCAGGTACAGGGAATATCTCCATTTACAACAACAGTAAAAATACATAAAAATACATTTATATATATATATATATATATATATATATAATTCCTATTATACTGAACAGAACCCCCACATTCAACCTATCCCCAGGTAGCTTGGATCTGAGCACTCAATATATCCGAACAGCGCTCAGATCCCATGAACAGAATAAAATCGCCATGGGGTTAAAGTTTAGTAAGGGCTAATGAGATATTGAGGAGGGACAAATCAGCCAGTTTAAACTGGTCTGGCAGTGTCCCTGGAACAATGCCCTGCTGGAGAAACAATAGACAGGAAAAAGGGGGAGGAGAAGAGGCACGTTTTCTCATGGAATTAAAGGGCAGAAAAAGTGTGTTACAATCCAATATGCCCCAATAATGTTTTTAAAGGGCCATAGTCATAAGGCAGGAGGCTGGCAATCATGCTCCTCCAAAAGCTAGGGGCAAAGGGCAGTTGGTCACATAAAAAGACAGTGACAAAAGGCAGTTTGTCACAGTACCTATAATCTTAATTGTATTAATGACAGGAGGTGACTATTTCCATCCCAATTTAATCTCTCCCTTGTTTGGTTAGTTGTCAGAAGGTGAGGTGATCATATATGTATGCAACTCTGCTTGTTGTTTTGGCCTCCTGACGCTGGTTCAGGTTACCACTTCTTACTTAATGGATTGGGATCTCTGTATATTTTGCTACACGAGGGGCCTGCATGTTTTTGCCCAGAGTACATTTCATTATCTAACCAACGCTTTTGATTCTGTTTTTCTCGTTTCAGTTTACAGTCCGTCCATGGTACCATGTTTTGACATTTTTTCCTGGAAAGATGACGTTGTTGAATTCATTGTATCCTAGGGTTCTCTACATGGTTTCTTTCTGCCTTTGTTTCTGTTTTGTCGCAGCTAGAAACAGGAAGTTATGTGTAGGGAGGGGAGTTTTATTGTACCTAACTTTTTTCTGATTGATTGTTTTTCTGTGCTGCTGTGGAGTTCTAGTAAAGAGAGACTTAAACAAATATTCGCCTCCTGTCATTAATTTTATAATTTTAAGATTATAGGTACACTAAAGCTAGCATAATCTACAATTTATCAAAGCAATAAATAATAAATGGTGTGTGTGTGTGTGTGTGTGTGTGTGTGTATGTATATATATATATATATATATATGTATGTATGTATTGGCAGTGTACATGGATGCATGTACTGAATGTTTTTACTATTGGACAGTTTCTTTTTTTCCTAAATGTTTTCTCACTGTATCTCTCCTAAAATGTCTCCTAGTCTGTTTCAGTTTACTAAATACCTCAACCATCTCTATATCACTTTCCTAATTGTCTTCCTGGTCTGTTCCCTTTCCCTAAATGTCTTACTTGTCAATCTGCTTAACTTTAGACACTTGGGAGTCTATTCACTAAACAGTGATTTGAAAAAGTTGAGATGATGACTTTATACAACTCTTCTGTTATGGCCTAAATTTGCAAGTTGTATTTTAACTCAGTGTTTAATGAATACACAGGGGAAAGAAAGGAAGAGAAATTGATAGAAGACAATGACAGGGATATTCACTAAAGTGAGAATTGTTGGGGATTCAAAATTAATTAAAGGTTAACTTCAAGTGTAAGGGCAAAGTAGTCAAATCTGGAGAATGTTAATAGGTGTATTGGCCTTTAATTAGAAAATCACTTTGCATTCCCAACAGTTGTCACTTTAGTGAATAAGTCTATAGGAATAAAGAGATACAGGCTGGAGATAATCTGTGGCATAGAGTGAACAGAGAAATCATGAACATAGAGACTGCAAGCTTTGGAAAACACAAACAAAGGAGAAAGATGGGGATAAATGCTAGTGAGAGAGATTGGACACTATGGAGGAAAGGGACAGCTGATCAGACCTGATTGAAAACCAATTGGAAAAATTTAGGTCAAAATAGCTGATTTAGTAGAATTCCCCAACTCAGCTTTGAGTTCAGATTTTAAATTAAAATTCAGAGTTTAGTGAATAAAATGATCTTGCCTTGATCTTTGCCTAGGGTACACTGGCCCTGATCTTAGCATGCAAATATATCTTTCTATTTCCCAATATTTGTTTGCTAAGATTTGTGATTTTAACCCCTTAAGGACCAAACTTCTGGAATAAAAATGAATCATGACATGTCACACATGTCATGTGTCCTTAAGGGGTTAAGTAGACTAGTAAGATACAAAACTGTATTTTTTGTGAGATTTTCCTGTTCCTTTAATCTGCATTTTTAACTATTAATTGGTAGCAAGCAATGGAAATAAAACTGTCCTCAGATGGAAAACGAGATACATTGTTAAAAATATATTAAGGAGTTGATAGGAAACTTCACATTGTGGGTTTAAGTATTGAAGGACAAACAAGGTAAAGATTTGCCAGAAGCAAAAGATATAAAGAGAAGATGGATAGAATATACAAACAATCTTTTGTTAGAAAGACAGAATCATGACAAACGTGCTGGATGAAGAACCATCTGACCTGGAGCCAAACATTTTAGAAAGGGAAGTTTGAAGGGTCTTCAAATTGCTATAAAACATAGGATCTTAAAACATGGCAAGATCAAAATACTGACAGCAGTGGTTTAGCAGTTCTGGAAGGTAATACATTGGATCATATATTAGACATGTTGAATAAGACTAAACATGCTAAATGAATTTGAATACAGGTATATATGCACGGTACATTATATTTATATATACTCATAAATCCACTGCAACAAACAAGAACACTAGATTAAAAAAACGGGCCCTGCTTCTTTCCTCCTTCATCAATTCTTTTTCTTACCCATCTCTACTAATTTTCCTTTGTATTCACGTGTCTATGTCCAGAACTTTAATAATTGAATGTCCAATTTAGGCACAACCGGGTGCATTCTAATGACATCAATGAAAAACACCACCTTATGGAGCTTGCGTGAAGAGCAGAGCATAAACACCACCTTATGGAGCTTGCGTGAAGAGCAGTGCAGGATTGTGAATTCCCTAGTAGATGAATCACAATATATTGCCTTAATAGCATGGCTGTGCTCTAAATAAGTATGTGCACAATGAAATAACTGTTACTAATATTACCACGTTAGTCCAAAAATATATAAAAAAGTAATACATAAAAAAGAGCACATGGCAACACAGTATATAAAAAGAAAAAATACACATTTGTATAGGTATGGGATAGCAAGAAAATGAAAAGTTAGATGTGTTTCATGCCATTCAAAGGATGTGTTTGATATATTTCATATAGCTTATCCCTTCTCTAAAGTATAATTTATCCCAATAATATAAAGGTTTTTTTTTACCTAAAGTCAGAACCTCCCCGAGCCAAATGGGGAAAAAACTTTTCTTGCTGTGCGGGGCCATTCGGACTGCAAAATCCAGACTTTGTTGATGGAATTGGTAATGGAGCCCAGTACTCAGGCTGAAGATTCTTCTTACAGGAAAAGTTGCTCTTCAGTGATTATAGCTCATTCCCCAAACACTAGACGACACATAGTGTAGGGTAGAACAACAACTCTCCTTTATTAAAAACAGAATATCTGTGTATACCCACACAGCCTCATATATATACAAAAGGGCACACAAATTCTTCCTTCAGTTCCTCCACCATAACCCCCTCCCAAACAGTACATTAGTAGTGTGCACTTGGGATAGTAACCAATTACACGAAATATGCCAAGTTAGCCAATGAAAGTATGGACTTGGGATGGTAACCAATTAACTGGTTTGGCCTGAAACAATGGGACCATACTCTACTGGGAAAGCAATAAGACAGGAGAAGGGGGAAAAAAATAACAACAATCAAACACATCATACACACCCTACACATATAATGGGCACAGGGTGACTAAAACATAACAGTAATCTGGGGACCTATATAAAGTGTCAGTCTTCCAACCCCAGTGATGGTGACTGTTGTCACTGACTTAATAAATCTCCAGATTTTGTAAATCAAGCCCAGAATGGACCTGTATTTGGTCCAGATTTCAGCTGAGTCGAACAATCCAGACCAAGTGAATTAAATCTGGGCCTGGAGACTTCAATTCTGGACCCAGATTAGAAGAAATTTGAACAATATGTCTGCTGGCAGCACTAGCAGAAATAAATGAAGCATTTCTTACATAGCAGACATTAGGACCAAATAATAGAAATATTTAAGTAGAAAATGGTTACTGGTAGAAAAAACACAATTTAAATACCACTTATTTATACATATTTATACCTGAATACCATGCTTTGAGAGTGAAGATTCAGACATTTTCAGTAAATTAATACTTTTTCAAAATTGATGTTGCTAATGACAAAGTATGAATTTCCATTATAGCATATCAGGGCATACTGGAGGAACCACAGGTGTCCAAAAGAGCCAGGAAATTGTAAAAACAATCTATAAATGGTTTGGCAGATTATAGAGGGACACATCAGGGGACTCTAAATGCCATCATCACTGTGCTGTAGTGGTTATGGTACTGTGTGTATCTTTTAAGCTTATAGTAATTTTTCTAAGTGTTGCAAACAACTCAAAAATGATTTGTTGTCACAAGTCTACACCAGAAGAAAGTTATGGATGTGGCGGCTATACCAGATCATATATCAAATGTTAGGATTATCATCTCAAAAAGATGTTGGGTCAACTGACAACTCATCTGTCATTTGTTATGCTTTTTGTTATTTTTGGATCATTTTTTTTTACATTTATTTCATTATTTCAATGTTTCATTTTTCAATTATTTCAAATGTTTTGTAGCACAGCCTTGTGTGTGCAGGAGGAAATCTCTACAGTGTTTTCTCATTCTCCCTCCTTTTCGGTTCATTTTCAAAAATTCTACTATAATTTCTCCACTTTTCACTGTATCCTAGTCTCTGCCTTCACATACCTCATTTACATGTTTTATTCCTTCTCTAAATGCTTTTCTCCTTTACTACCTAACTCCTTACCTGCCAATCCTTCTAAGGCTATGATCCTCATATATCTCTCAACTATTATGAGGTTTCTGGCTTCTTATCTTAAGTGCTTTCCTGAAGGGATACTAAAGAAGTCCAGGTGATACCCTTTTATCCTGGAGCTGCATGCCATTGATAGGAGCTGGATGTGGCTGAAGCATGCTAGGGGTGCCTTTCAAGGTGAGTTACAATAAAAGTAGACAAGTACTCATCCTTGAAAAAATTAGATCATTATTATTTGCCTTGCATTTTAGAATTAGAATTGTCTACTTTTATAGAGAATTATAAAAGTAGATAATTCTAATTCTAAAAAGCAAGGCACGTGTAGGATTTAGACACTATTATAAATTACAACAAAAAGTTAGAACTAGATCACAATCTGTGAAAAACAATAACATTAAAACAAAAATAAAGTGTAATACCAACATAAAAACTAATTTGTAAAGGCAGTATGGGTATTATAGGAAAACCTAGATGAACTAACATATACATAAGACAAATCTAAATACCTATATGCAAATTATATGCTAACAGCCAGAATAAAAGTACAGTCTAGTTGTTGTATATTAGCATAAAACAGACCTGTTTTAATATTTTTAGAGCCCTAGGTTTATCTAATTAGTTGAAAGGAACAAGACGTTTATGCGTCCATTCTAA
This sequence comes from Pelobates cultripes, assembly GCA_933207985.1. Classification (NCBI taxonomy): domain Eukaryota; kingdom Metazoa; phylum Chordata; class Amphibia; order Anura; family Pelobatidae; genus Pelobates; species Pelobates cultripes. The sequence continues at coordinate 207,849,102 of OW240912.1, read as the reverse complement.
GCACTTCCAAAAAAAAAACACACACAAAGTAACCCCATTAATAAACAGTGTTTCAAAATCAGCCTGGGCGAGTCAGGATCATATAACTCCAAAAGGCTAGGCTGTATACAATGTTTCTAAAAAGTCCAAAGGAGATACTATGAAATAATATGAGAGTTAGATGTCCATAATAAGGGAAAACACATAGAAATGGGAGGTGGACACAGGGAAATGGGAGGTGGAATAAACCTCTGTGGCCAAGATCAAACAATTTCTCTCAATACCCAGCTATCACTAGACTGGCATTCTGTACTGCCCAGTGGGCCACGACATGGACCCATATAATAAAAATTATGACCTTAATCTGTTGAGTCTATGGGCATCCTCCTATAAATATCTACCCTGAAATACAAGGGCCGATAGCTTAACTAAAGGTGGCCTGGCCCAGTGTGTTGTTAAAGGAGATCAGCTCTGATCAGGCCACTAATCCGAAAAAGGTTTCTAATGCCCTTATAGTGGCCTATAGTTTGAAGCCACACAATGAGACTCCACAAGCCTATGGGCTAAGTGTGGCAACACCAGTCGCAATGCCGGTATTCCTTCTACATTTAATTTATTTTTGTAGGTTATTGCTATTGTTTCATTTGGTAGGCATTTCTATAACCCTTGTGAACGTTAGACATTCCATAAAATGGAAGTCAAGTTATAAACAAAGTGTGCGCTATCAAGTATTTTACTTTCTTATTATCTTGTTTCTTGTATGTAGGTGTATATCCTTTTCTTTTGTTGAATATCTGAATATCCTGCCAATGTTTCATGTAGCCTTTACTTTCAATCAGAACATATGGCAGCATAACCTAAAGGTTGGCATCAGACACTTAATAGAGTTGACATTAACTGTATCTTTCAGAGAGGTTCTTGTGACTTTTCATGTTAATCTCCAGACACATGCTCTTTAGTTCTTCTTTCTTTCTACTGGCTAATCTGGAGTAAACCCATTCATTTTTTATCTAATTGAAAACAATAAAATGCTACCTGTTGATCAAAGACAGAAGGAAAATGTGCTTCACAAGAAAACGTTGCTAAATTTCTAATGTAACTTAGTAACAAGGTACTAGAGAAATATGTGTGTAGCATTGCAAAGGGATGCTTGACTCTATATTGATTTGTTTTGCAAGCGTTGTTTATGATCCAGGTAATTAGAACAACTGTTAATCCCTTAAGCAAGAGGGCAAGGCAAATTCCTTATTATAGTAATAATTCTGTTAGCCTATTGGTCTTTAGTGGGTTAATAAAGACATTTGAGATGTTTTGCACAATCCAATAACCAGTCATATTATCACAAAGGCATGCTGCTTTTTATAATTAATAAGAAGAACAACATAACAATTGCCAAGATATGGAGGGGTTAGTTCTATGAGTGTGAATACATTTCATTGTGTGCCCAGCATAATGATGTTTAGAGCTGAAAAAACTGTCAATTCAAGCAACTCTAACATTTTAATTAGCTTTTTTAGTTTTATTGTAGCTTTTTAATTTGTGCGACTAAACATGTCCAGGATGGGGTGGGAGCATCAAAAAAAGTTCCAGTGGTGCTCTTGCAATTATGTGTTAACATTTATTCAAATATCATGTGTATTTAGCAAAGCATTGGAAGTGCAGTCTTATGTAACAGTACTCGGCTGAGTTAGTGCTGAAATGAATAAACTGTGTGTGGGCCTAGAAGTGCTGTTTTTCTTTTCAAATTGCTAATGGATTGTAATCCTGATTTTGTGAATAATATTAATTAAGCACCCTGGTGTTAAATGGTTATATTTTGGGCATTTCTTGGACAGCATTAAAGGAACACTATAGCATTTGTTATACAAAAGTGTATTCCTAAAGCTATAGTGTCCCTATGCACTAAAAGTATTGTCTGCTCCTTTTACACTTACCTCTTTCCAGCACCAAGGTCCCTCTGTGCTGGCTCTGTCCCCTCCTCCTCTGACATCGGCTATTCAGGAAACCTAATGCGTATGCATGACGAGTGCTGCGCACAGATTAGGCCTTCCCCATTGAAAAGCACCGATTCAATGCTTTCCTGTGGGGGATTTCAACACGCATAACATCCTCATGCAAAGCTTGAGGCTGTCCAGCGTCATTTCACAGAGTTAAACGGGTTAGTGCAGGCTGGGTCACCGGTGGGGGCCAGCCCCAGGATGGCCTGGGGGCTCTAGATGGCAATTACTGCAAACATGTCCCCACCCATCACAACGTTAGCATTTGATCTTGTGCTGGTTCTGTTGGAACCTGGGTGGTCCTTGGTAGTGAGAAGGGCCAGAGGGAACAGGAGCCTGGAACTCTGGGCGAGGAGGGGGTCTGATAGTGATCTGAAAAGCGTTCAGATCCCATGAACATAGCCAAATCTCCACCGGGATATAGTTTAGACCGACCGCACACGAGGTGCTTGCCCAAAAGAGTTCCATGAATTCAGTATGTGTGGTTGGTTTCTTTCTGAGTACGAAATATAACCATATATGCGAATAAACTGTCCGTGGGTATGCTTACACTGTATATCTTGTTCGGAAGTATGTTCCCACCGGACGCCGCTCCTCTTAGACGAATGGAAACGAACATAGGTGGAAGTGGAAGTGTCTGATAATAGTTCCATACACTTGATGACCAAACACCTCTGAGTGTGTTCAAAAACCAAGATGGCCGCTGTCACGGCAAGGGTGCATAATTTATTATTACACTATGGAATATTATCCTGTAATGTAATTTGTGTAGTAAATGGCACAAATTACAGAGATGGTATTGTTGAGGTCAAAAGGGGTTACATCTTTTGAAGCTGGGACCCCCACAGAGGTCAGATGACAGAATGGGTAGTATGAATGGCATAGCAATCTGAAAAGGATTTTACCATATGGATGTGAAGTAATCAAGGCTCTGCAAGGTGTGAGGTTCTACACTTGGAAAAAGTCTGAATGTCTCTTCATCCATTTGGCATGTACCTTGTAAGTGATGAGTAAATCTTTTTGATATGTAAATGCCATTAGCTTTGTCCCAGTATCATATCCAAAGGAAGGACAAAAAAATTCATATTTACCCCCATAGAATAATAATAAAGCCTCATTTTTGTTATATTTGGAATGTGACAAGTGCCATCTTCTAACCAAGTCCAAACATGAGTGTCCTAACTTGACCCTAGGGAAAGGAATTGTGATGTCCGTCCTATTGGATCGTGGGTGGGACGTGCAACATGTCTATGGAATGGGAAAATAACAACAAATTTGTAGATGCAATTATTATTTCTGTGGCAGGTACAAAAAAAGAAGATAGAGCCAAATGTTTCCATTTGGATTGACCGTGGTCTGGAACAAAGGAGGTAGTCAGTTATTATTTCTGTAGGTATGCCTTAACTCCATAGAAACATAGAAACAGAGAAACATAGAATGTGACGGCAGATAAGAACCATTCGGCCCATCTAGTCTGCCCAATTTTCTAAAAACTTTAATTAGTCCCTAGCCTTATCTTATAGTTAGGATAGCCTTATGCCTATCCCATGCATGCTTAAACTCCTTTACTGTGTTAACCTCTACCACTTCAGCTGGAAGGCTATTCCATGCATCCACTACCCTCTCAGTAAAGTAATACTTCCTGATATTATTTTTAGACCTTTGTCCCTCTAATTTAAGACTATGTCCTCTTGTTGTAGTAGTTTTTCTTCTTTTAAATATAGTCTCCTCCTTTACTGTGTTGATTCCCTTTATATATTTAAATGTTTCTATCATATCCCCCCTGTCTCGTCTTTCCTCCAAGCTATACATGTTAAGATCCTTAACCTTTCCTGGTAAGTTTTATCCCGCAATCCATGAACCAGTTTAGTAGCCCTTCTCTGAACCCTCTAAGGTATCAATATCCTTCTGAAGATACGGTCTCCAGTACTGTGTACAATACTCCAAGTGAGGTCTCACCAGTGTTCTGTACAATGGCATGAGCACTTCTTTCTTTCAACTGCTAATACCTCTCCCTATACAACCAAGCATTCTGCTAGCATTTCCTGCTGCTCTATTACATTGTCTGCCTACCTTTAAGTCATCAGAAATAATCACCCCTAAATCCCTTTCCTCATATGCTGAGGTTAGAACTCTATCAAATATTCTGTACTCTGCCCTTGGGTTTTTACGTCCAAGATGCATTATCTTGCACTTATCCACATTAAATGTCAGTTGCCACAATTCTGACCATTTTTCTAGTTTACCTAAATCATTTGTCATTTGGCTTATCCCTCCTGGAACATCAACCCTGTTACATATCTTAGTATCATCAGCAAAAGACATACCTTACCATCAAGACCTTCTGCAATATCACTAATAAAAATATTAAAGAGAATGGGTCCAAGTACAGATCCCTGAGGTACCCCACTGGTGACAAGTCCAAGCTTTGAATATATTCCATTAACTACAACCCTCTGTTGCCTGTCACTCAGCCACTGTCTTACCCATTCAACAATATTGGAATCCAAACTTAAAGATTGCAGTTTATTGATAAGCCTTCTATGTGCAACAGTGTCAAAAGCCTTACTGAAATCTAGGTAAGCAATGTCTACTGCACCACCCTGATCTATAATTTTAGTTACCCAATCAAAAAAATCAATAAGATTAGTTTGGCATGATCTCCCTGAAGTAAACCCATGTTGTCTCTGATCTTGAAATCCATGTGTTTTTAGATGTTCAACAATCCTATCCTTTAACATGGTTTCCATCACTTTCCCACTACTGAAGTAAGGCTTACTGGCCTATAGTTGCCCGACTCCTCCCTATTACCTTTCTTGTAAATGGGCACAACATTCGCTAACTTCCAATCTTCTGGGACTACTCCTGTTAACAATGATTGGTTAAATAAATCTGTTAATGGTTTTGCTAGTACACCACTAAGCTCTTTTAATAGCTTTGGGTGTATTCCATCAGGTCCCATTGACTTATTTGTCTTTACTTTTGACAGTTGAAATAGAACCTCTTCCTCTGTAAACTCACGTGTAATAAATGACTCATTTATCCTTTTTCTCAACTGAGGTCCCTTTCCTTCATTTTCTTCTGTAAATACAGAACAAAAATATTCATTGAGGCAGTCAGCCTGACCTTTATCCTCTTCTACATACCTTCCTTCTTTTGTTTTTAATCTAACTAATCCTTGTTTTACTTTTCTTTTCTCATTTATGTATCTAAAAAATGTTTTATCCCCCTTTTTTACTGACTGTGCTATTTTCTCTTCTGTGTGTGATTTGGAAGCTCTTATAACTTGCTTAGCCTCTTTCTGCCTAATCTTATAGATCATTTTGTCTCCCTCACTCTGGTTTTTTTTATAATTCCTAAATGCTAACTTTTTGTTTTTAACTATTTTGGCCACATCTGCAGAGTACCACAGTGGTTTCTTGAATTTTTTGCTTTTACTGACAAGCCTAATGCAATTTTCTGTTGCCTTCAATAGAGCAACTTTTAAATAATCCCACCCCTGGGCAAGACTTAATAAACCACAGGGTATATATCTAATGATCCTGAAGGGTGCTTGTGTACTTGCTTGGGGCCAAGATCTAATTTTGAGTGAGTCACCATCTTTCCTTGCCAGAGATCCCCTAGACAGAAGTTGTACTTTGAAAAAACCTAAGTGAGTAATTAGGACTTCTGTCTTTTATCCTTTTTGTTTTTATTTGTTGTTGGTGTAAATCATTTGTTTATCATATATTGTTATATGCACTGTGACTATTTTTTGTTCATAATAAACATTCATTTATTAAGTTCTGCCTTTGTCTGGTTAAGAATCACGTTACCTGCAGAGACTAGTTAGTATTTCTGTAATTCCTTAAATATTGCGCTAAGTAATATTTGGTGGGTTTTATTACTGATTTACCTGGGGGACCAAGGCACCTCATTTATAAATTGTCTTGGTGGTGGTAGCGTTAAAATAGTAATAGTTATATTATTATGTTTAAGTGTGGGGGGTGTTAAAAGGGGGATTTTGTCATTATTTCCGGTCTAGTGCAGACAAATAGTGAAGTTTAACCCTTTTACCACCACAACTACGTCACGCACACTCTTGGAGTAGGGTGCGTTCGTGACAGCCGCCACCTCATGTTCGTCCATACGAATGACGGCCACCCAGCAGACCACTTAGAATGTTGAAGTGATTGTGGTTTGTGAAAGTGTTATTGATGTCAAGTGGGTTAACGAGTGGCACACGGCTGTTCTGGGTGGTCCATGTGTTCGGTACTTTATTCGGTATACAAACCAAATGGGGCAATCTGTTGGGTGAGGTTCATATACTGATCCAGTCAATGAAAAATAGTAATTTAGAAAGCAGGGGATCTGTTACATACCTATTATTATTTTTTATTGTTCTCTCTCTGTATTATATGTCATTTTTATTTCTATATTACTACTTGCTTATATTTCATTGTATTATTATCTCTCTGGCGCCACCTTTCTCTCCTTCCTTATACATGTATTCAGTTATATTCATTGCCCTATTGTGAAGGTCAGTGTAGCACACCTGTCCTGCTATATGAGGATTCATCATGTGGTTAATCAAAAACCTCTTCCATACTCTGCATAACTTAACATGAATGAGAGGGAGATACTTTATAATTAAAATGTTTTAGATCAATCAGTTGGCCTAACGATTCCCAAAGAGTTTCAGCCAATGCGGGGATGGGAAAACATCTCATGAAAATGTTAAAGGGACACTATAGCCACTAAAACAACTTAAGTTAAATGAAGCAATATTTGTGTATAGATCATGCTTTTGAAGCCTTGCAGCTGTATTCTCTGCTGTTCTGTTTGCCAGTCTGTTAGACTTTTACCCAATCTCCACTCCTTCAAAAAATCTTTGAAAACTTACTTCTTTAGGAAAGCATATCAATTAAACTGTGAACAGCTTTCCCTCCCTGCACCCTTATTCCTCTCCTGAAACTGTCATCAAATCAAAACACCAAGCCCTCAATGAACACGTTTCTACCCTACCCTTACCTTTTGTGTCACATTACCCAACTTCCTCTAGCATGTAAGCTCATTGAGCAGGGCTCTCAATCCCTCTGTTCCTGTGTGTCCAACTTGTCTGGTTACAAATACTTGTCTGTTAGTCCACCCATTGTACAGAGCTATGGAATTTGTTGGCGCTTTATAAATAATAATAATAATAATAATAATAATAATAATAATAATAATTTAGTTGTTAAATCACTTTTGTATCTGTCCATGCAGCCCTAGCCACACATCCCCTGGCTGTAACCGACACAGCCTGTATGAAAAAAAAAAGATTAAATGTTCAATCAGATGTTAACTTCAGATGTTTTTTTCTCCTGCTCTGTAAATTGAACTTTAATCATACACAGGAGGCTCCTACAGGGTCTAGCAAGCTATTAACAGTGCAGAAAATAAGAAATTCTACATTAATCAGAATTTGCAATATTAGAAGTTTAAACATTAGATCTCACTTTACAGGAATTATTTAGGATGGATTTGCATCGCATGCAGGGAGGTTTGGCTAGGTTATGAACAAAGTAATTTAACACCTAAATGGTGGATATTTGAGCAATGAGCAATTTATACACCAAAACTGCTTTATTAAGCTAAAGTTGTTTTAGTGACTATATTGTCCCTTTAAGGACTGGTTCATATGGTCACAATTCTTTATGGCAACCAGGGGCGTATTAGCCGCGAGGCAAACAAGGCATTTGCCTTGGGCGGCAAAAAATGCCGCCCCCCAAATGCCCAGGGCAAATGCCTAGTTAGCCTCGCGGCTAACTGACATCCTGGGCGGGCGGCGCTGGCAGGCGAGGGAGCTGAGCAGTCAGCTCATAGGAAGTGCTCCCTCGCCAGCCGCCCGCCTGCCAGCGCCGCCCGACCTGCAGCCACTGGACCACCAGGGAGAGAGAGCCCCCCCAGCACTCCCAAAGGTAAGGAGGTTGGGGGGGGGATTTAAATTAAAAAAAAAGGTACTGTGTGTGTTTGTGTCTGACTGTGTTTGTGAGTGTGTGTGTGTGTGTGTTTGTGAGTGTGTGTGTGTTTGTGTCTGACTGTTTGTGTCTGTGTATGTGTCTGACTGTGTGTGTGTTTGTGACTGTGTGTGTTTGTGTTTGTGTATTTGTCTGACTGTGTGTGTGTGTGTGTTTGTGACTATGTGTGTTTGTGTTTGTGTCTGACTGTGTTTGTGTCTGACTGTGTGTGGGTGTGTGTGTCTCTGACTGTGTGTGTGTCTCTGACTGTGTGTGTGTGTGTGTTTGTGTCTGACTGTGTTTGTGAGTGTGTGTGTTTGTGTCTGACTGTGTTTGTGTATGTGTCTGACTGTGTGTGTATGTGTCTGACTGTGTTTGTGTCTGATTGTGTGTGTGTCTGACTGCGTGTGTGTTTGTGTCTGACTGTGTTTGTGTCTGTGTATGTGTCTGACTGTGTGTTTGTGGCTGTGTATGTGTCTGACTGTGTGTGTGTGTTTGTCTGACTGTATGTGTCTGACTGTGTGTGTGTGTTTGTGTCTGACTGTGTGTGTGTGTATTTAGAAGGTGGGGAGGGGGGAAGGGTTGGGTGGGGGTGGCGCGGGGGCAGGGGGGCGCCTGAGTTTTGTCCTGCCTAGGGCAGCACAAAACCAGGATACACCACTGATGGCAACCCCAATGTTTATTTCACATGTGAGCCACATCCAAACCCCTGATAACATTATGTTGGTAATCAAACATATGAGGAATATTTGGTTGTGGTCTTCCCATGCAGCAGTGAAGAAGATAATTAAGCAGACTATATTAATTGATTAAGGCCAAGTATACAGCATGGATAGTAGGTCCTCAGCAATGTCTACTATAAGTATTGCTGGGGGAATTTGGGAGCTGAAGCCCCAGATGTTTAACCACAGATCCCTATCAATAGAGAGGTACCGTTCTCCTGACATAAGAATAAAAATCATTAGTATGTTCCTCCACAAAGTTACTAAGGTGAAGCTGGGGAAAGAACTTTGTTGTACACCTCACTATTAGTTAATTAGCATGAAAAGATTGTTTTAAATAGCTGACTGCACATAATGTTCATGGGCAGAGAGGTGGGAACTTTATATAGAGAGGTATTTGTGTAAGAGTTATCAATTTTTGCTTTGGGCTCAAACTCCAGATATTTCTGGAGTCTAGCATTGTCACTGATTCCTGTTTCAGCTAGGCATGCTGACTACAGACATATACTATGCACAGATAAAACATTGGCAGCTTGGAACCCTTTTTTATACCTCCTGCAGCAAAATGAAATATCCCTGCATGCTCAGTGTTTCATACACGTGTGTCTAACATATAGAGATGCGTCTATTTAACGTATGTAAAACATGTTAACAATTACATTCATTTTTAATATTTTCAAAAGTTCTGTCAAGTTATTTGTATGAAATATGTTTGGAGTCCAGATTCATTTTGCTTTAAACACCCTCCAGATATATGATATGCATTTTGAGTATATACGTGAAAGAATTATCACTACAATTGTTTAGTTTTGACACCGCTTTTTTATTGTACATATACAATATATAAAATATATATTACATATTTTACATATTACATATTACATATCACAATGCTTTACAACAGTTTAAATGCACTTTAGTTCATTTAGCACTGGTACTAATTAATTTTTCTCCCACATTAACACGTTATGTTTATATGGTGGAACTGAATCCTCATGTTTGTTTGCTGAGATAGGTGATTTTAAGTAGCCTTGTTAAATTTAAATTGTATTTTTGTGTGTGCAGTGTTGCTTAATCTATAAGTTATTTGTATGAAGTGGTTTCTAGTGTTTGACTCCATCAGAATGTAGATAGTTAAACTGGTAATACAACCTGTATGCATACATGGTGTTAAGTGACAGGACCTCTTTATGTAACAATAAGAAATTACAAAATAAATTACCAGATAAAAGGAAATGTTTTTATCTGGAAACATAGCTATTACCCAGTAAACATGAGACTGACTTAATAGCCGAAAATTCCATCTGCAAGGAAACATGTTACAAGCCATTAACATGCATTAAATATTTGGTGCTTATAGCTTTTCTGTTTTAGGTGAGGTTTCTCCTCCCTCCTCTATGTGAGAGGCACCTTTCTTTATGGAGACATAATATGAAAGTTGAAGCTTAATGGGCCCAGTGGAATTGTGGGTAATCAATGTTCCTTGCCAGTGCATAGCAGTAAAATGAAGATATATATATAAGAACTGGCTTTCCCTCTTCCCTTTGCTGCTTGCTGTTGTACTCATTTTTCTACAGAGAATGGTCTCTGCCAGCTGTGTCCTCTCCACCTCCTTAACCGCTCAGGTGGGGACACTTTATGCTGTAATAGGATTGTTTACCAGAAAAGAAAGACCCAACAAATTACATTGGACTAATCCAGGCCCAATATCTTGCCAGCTGTTGGCGTCTGTGTTCTTGCAGAATTCTTTCTGGAGTGCTGGGATGCAAGCTTTAGGAAAATATATAGCAGTGAACGGTTAACTATTTTTTCCACCATAACTAGCTGATAGAACAATCTCTATATAATAGCATCCATCCTTCAGTATGTGTGTAATATAATGTATATAAATGAGATTCTAAAAGTAATAATAATTTTTCTAATTCGTGTTTTTCTTTTAATTATTTTTGGGTTTTTTCAAGGTTTTTTTTTTTAGATTTCAACGGCAGAAGCACCCTAAATGCTGCAATGGAAGTTATGATAACCCCTTCAATAAAATAACTAAATTGATTTTTTTTTATTTTCTTGTTATATCCACTAAGACATATCTTGCTATTCTAGGTATTTCTCCCTATATAGAGCAAATCTCTGTAAATTGCTCTATATAATCCCCATCTACAGTAAGTGTGCTTTCATTTGTCATAGAATAACCTCTGTTTGGATTTCTGTTTGGAAAAATCTAGTTGGTTGGTAGTGGTAAGCTAAGGTAGGGTTAAGAGTCATAAACAGGAGGGCCATTCCCAACATCATATGAAACATACAAACATAGAATGTGATGGCAGATAAAAACCATTCTGCCCATCTAGTCTGCCCAATTGAATATATGGGATCAGTCTTGCCACAGGATCTGGGATAATGTACCCTAATATGAAAAAAAAAAACATTTATTCATTCATAAATACCATGGCTTGATATCAATGGTTTAGAAAGTAGGTGGCTACAATTAAAATCCGATTTTCCAGGTTCTATCTGTCTCACTACACTGTACAGTTTTTTGTTTTTACTTTTTAATAAATCTAGGGTGGAAGAGAACTTATTTTTATTAGAAGACACAAAGGCTCATATTATGCATATCTCTTTATTTTCTCACCAGCAAAGAAAGACTTTTTTATAATTAATAGGAAACAAAAATCAATAACCCTAGCAAGGGTTTACCATAACATTACAGTAACCAATAAGAACATTCCATAGCACAGATCCACCCATGTGACCCTAAGCTACTCCTCTTTCTTTGTTGCTGCCTCCTCGGCTAAGTACGAGTAACAAAGCTGAGTCAAGGGAGCCAGAAAACACTTTTTTTCACGTAAATGTGATGGATCACCATGTTAAGGGAATATCTCAGATATAGTCAAGATAGGCAATAACTAATTCCTGTAAGTATTCTCTTAAAACATAATGTATTAGGTCCTGGAAGATGGTTGGGGCATTAGAAAGTAGGGATGTGCATGGGTAAAACATTTGGTTCGGTTAAAAAATTTGTCACTTCGGCAATTCGGAACTTTGGCAATTTGGAACATCTGTAGGGCTCCCTACCCCCTAAGCAGTGGCGTACAGACAATCCATGGGGCCCCGGTACAAAACTGATCCATGGGTCAAGGTTCCTGTCATTATTCATGTAATTTTCCCTTGTTTTGCCACTTTCAGTAATCCGAAGCACTTCGGCACTTCTGAAATTCTGCACTTCTGCAATTTGGTTCAGTTCGGCACTTCCGAAATTCAGACTTTAGCACTTCCGGAATTCGCCAAGTCTGCACTTCCAAAATTCGCCAGTTCGGCACATCAGACATTTGGAAGCATCCAAATTGGCTGAAATTCGTCCGTATTCACATTAGAAATTAAACAAATTGCACATGTCTTTTACAGAGTCCAAAAGGCATGACAGTATACTCATAATGCCCATATCTTGTGTTAAATGCTGTCTTCCATTCATCCCCTTCTTTGATCCTCACTAAATTGTACACCCAACATGAATCTAGTTTGAAAAAGATGTGGTAACCCTTCAACCTGTCAAACAGTTTTGAGATCAGGGAAATGGTGTAGACATTACGTACTGTTATCTTGTTCAACCCTCGATAATCTATACGTGGTCTAAGATCGCCCCCTTCCTTGGAGACAAAGAAGAAATCTGCTCCAGCGGGAGACAAGGACCTTCTAATAAAACATAGTCTCTGGCAACAACTCTATGGCACAGTCATAGGGCCGATGCGGAGGTAGACTATCAGCTTTCCCTTTGTCAAAGACCTCTCTTAGATCATGGTAGGCTTCCGGTATAACACTAGATAAAGGAGGTGATGTGGGAACATTGATAAGACCTATAGGCCTGATCCTAGTGACACATCCCTCTATACCGGAAGGTCCCCATTTCATGACCTCTCCTTTCTCCCAGCCTTTTAAGTTTGTGAGGGTTATGTTTAGACAACCACAGATAACCCAAGACTGAAAGAAAGAAGGAAATGAAATTGTTTGAAGAACTACGATTTCCACACAAAGAACGCCAACCATCATATGAATAGGAATAGTTTCCTTAGTAATGATGGATTTTTCAAGTGGCTACCATCTACAGCCTCTACAGCCAAGGACGTTGTTCTTTCTCTGAGGGGGAGTGAATATTTATTGACAAAGGACTTATCAAAAAAATTCTCAGCAGCCTCAGAGTCGATAAATGCATGAATGTGGACTATTCTCCCCTCCCATTTCAAGGTGATTTCTAGTAGAAGCTGTAACGGCACCCCCTGGCATAAAAGGGTTAAACCGCCATTTAGTAGATCTTCTCTTCCAGAGACACAGGCACAGCTACTGCAGAACACCAATCCGCCGAACAGGAAACCATACGAATGCTGTAAACAGCTGAATAGGAAAAACTATACGAATAGGTTTACACTCCTAGCAGTCAAACTGGAACAGCATACAGTAAATCCCCCCAAGAATGAGACAAAGCTCCGTGTTGAGGGTCAAGCAGTGAACAGTCAGAGGTGTGGGTTTATTGTTCTTATATACACATTAATACCACCCACAGGGTTTTGGAACACATAGAAACATAGATTATAGAAACATAGAATGTGACGGCAGATAAGAACCATTCGGCCCATCTAGTCTGTCCAATTTTCTAAATACTTTCATTAGTCCCTAGCCTTATCTTATAGTTAGGATAGCCTTATGCCTATCCCACGCATGCTTAAACTCCTTTACTGTGTTAACCTCTACCACTTCAGCTGGAAGGCTATTCCATGCATCCATTACCCTCTCAGTAAAGTAATACTTCCTGATATTATTTTTAAACCTTTGTCCCTCTAATTTAAGACTATGTCCTCTTGTTGTGGTAGTTTTTTCTTCTTTTAAATATAGTCTCCTCCTTTACTGTGTTGATTCCCTTTATATATTTAAATGTTTCTATCATATCCCCCCTGTCTCGTCTTTCCTCCAAGCTATACATGTTAAGATCCTTTAACCTTTCCTGGTAAGTTTTATCCCACAATCCATGAACTAGTTTAGTAGCCCTTCTCTGAACCTCTCTAAGGTATCAATATCCTTCTGAAGATACGGTCTCCAGTACTGTGTACAATACTCCAAGTGAGGTCTCCCCAGTGTTCTGTACAATGGCATGAGCACTTCCCTCTTTCTACTGCTAATACCTCTCCCTATACAACCAAGCATTCTGCTAGCATTTCCTGCTGCTCTCTTACATTGTCTGCCTACCTTTAACTCATCAGAAATAATCACCCCTAAATCCCTTTTCTCAGATGTTAAGGGAAATGGGAATGTCTTTTACATCCAATGCCTGTATAATCCAACTGCGCCCAAAACCATTTCATAAAATTTCAGTCAGCGATCCTTCATTGAAATCACACAGCAAACTGCAAGGGTGTGTCAAAGCATGTGGAGTATATCAAAGTTTTCTTTGATGGTTCTGGACATGATATTGCCGCCTTAATAAAGGATATATCCATGATATAAACTAGATCTCTTAGTAAAGGGTTTTTAAAACTCCTTTAAACCATAATACCCATCCACTTAGTAAAATAGGATGACTTTGCTGTTTTCGGTTTCAGGGGATTTTCCAGACATCACCAACAAGATTTAATACATGACATTGCAGATACACTTAGCCCCATTGATTTATCATAAGAACCTCCATAACACAATACAAGGTGTCCAGACAAAAATGTGCATATCGCATCACCACATTTTTATCAGGATGAACCTCAAATGGAAGACATAGTAGCCCCAATACCAGACTGCACCTCCCTAATACCAGGGCAGCTTACTCCACCCGAATACCAGGGCAGCTTACTCCTCACCAATACCAGGGCGGCTTACTCCTCACCAATACCAGGGCAGCTTACGCTTCCCCAATACCAGGGCAGCTTACTCCTCACCAATACCAGGGCGGATTACTCCTCACCAATACCAGGGCAGCTTACTCCTCACCAATACCAGGGCAGCTTACTCCTCCCCAATACCAGGGCGGCTTACTCCTCACCAACACCAAGGCAGCTCACTCCTCACCAATACCAGGGCAGCTTACTCCTCCCCAATACCAGGGCAGCTTACTTCTCACCAGTACCAGGACAGCATACTCCTCACCAACAAGGCAGCTTACTCCTCCCCAATACCAGGGCAGTTTACTCCTCCCGAATACCAGAGCAGATTACTCCTCATCAATACCAGGGCAGTTTACTCCCCACCAATACAAGGGCAGCTTACTCCTCACCAATACCAGTGCAGCTTACTCCTCCCCAATACCCCAATACCAGGCCAGCTTATTCCTCCCTAATACCAGGGCAGCTTACTCCCCCCTAATACCAGGGCAGCTTACTCCCCCCAATACCAGGGCAGCTTACTCCTCACCAATACCAGGGCAGCTTACTCTTCACCAATACAAGGGCAGCTTACCAATACCAGTGCAGCTTACTCCTCCCCAATACCCCAATACCCCAATATCAGGCCAGCTTACTCCTCCCTAATACCAGGGCAGCTTACTCCCCCCAATACCAGGGCAGCTTACTCCTCCCGAATACCAGGGCAGCTTACTCCTCACCAATACCAGGGCAGCTTACTCTTCACCAATACAAGGGCAGCTTACTCCTCACCGATACCAGTGCAGCCTACTCATCCCCAATACCAGGGCAGCTTACTCCTCCCCAATATAGGGCAGATTACTCCTCCCCAATACCAAGGCGGCTTACTCCTCACCATCAACAAGGCAGCTCACTCTTCACTCCCAGCAGTCAAACTGGAACAGCATACAATAAATCCCCCCAAGAACGAGACAAAGCTCCGTGTTGAGGGTCAAGCAGTGAACAGACAGAGCTGTGGGTTTATTGTGCTTATGTACACATTCTTACACATTAGTACCACCCACAGGGTTTTGGAACACAACCAATAAACACATACAATACACTTCGACACTCCCACACAAAATCCTAACCTCTGCCTGTGATACAATTACCTTACACAATGGGTAATGTAATTATAACAAGCAGAGAAATACAATTTTTTCCACGTTATTCATAACTTGAAAAGTATGCATAACATTCACATAAAACTTACATTTTCAGAATCAGCATACTCCAAATACAAACATACGCCACAATCATACAAATTGGTCCAGTGGTTCAAAAGATAGATCGTAGTCCTTTGTGACCAAAGGAAGCATGGCTTTTCTGCCCAAAACCAGTTCCACAGAGTCTTCTATCCTGGAGATAATAGTGAAGTAATCCAATTATCTCCAAGGACAGAGGCAAAACTCCATTGAACACATGGCAGCAAAAGACAATAAAACACATAAAAACATAACTGTGCAGCCATTGCACAAAACAGGTACATTCAACATATCCCCAGATAGCTCAGATCTGAGCGCACATTATTTCTGAATGGCGCTCACAGCACACACATACAGTTCAATTGCCATGGAGCCAAATTCTTTCCCATAGTCTTTCATTATATGAATGGGCTCCATGGCATAGCTATCTGGGGTATCACCCACCGCTCAAACAGGGCAAGCACCAAATTACCTTGATTTCATGTCTTTGGAGGGGAAAATCAAGCCTTTTAACATGGGGCCATAATCCAAAGGCAACAGGCGAGCAACCAGGCTTCTCCAATGCAATGTGGCGAGATTGGTCTCGTCACATCTCTCCCCTTTTCCAAACAGACTAACAGGGTATCTGACCTCCTGCCGGTCAGTGCCCTTGTTAGTCCAGCAGCCCACCCACAACACACAAACAGTAATACAGCCCACCCACAATAAATGGTTACTACACCTGGGTAGAGGAGAACTTTGTCCATGTCCAGGTGCCTCACCACGGCTGTGTGGGTGACTGGTAAGCTGACTTGGTGGGTTGCTGAGTGGGCAGAGACCAGCGGTACTCTGCCCTGGTGCCAGCGCTACCACGGGAGTAGCCTGGTTGAAACCTGGTTGTTGGAGGGTGAGTCCGACTGTCTCCCCTTTGGTTTCACCGCTCGGTTGCTGGAGGGGGAGACCGACTGTCTTCCCTTTGGCTAAACAGCCCTGTTGCTGGGGGGCAGAACCGACAGTCCCTACCCCCTGTGCTGTAAGTGCAGAGACCACGGTCCCATCTGCACGGTTGTGGGGTTTACTGTCCCCCCCTGGTACGTCAAGCTGCCGCTGGGGAGAGGGGGTAACAAGCTCCTCTCCCATATATACTTCCAGCCGTGGGGGAGGGAGGCCGACTGTCTCTGCTCCCAATACAGAGTCCTGCTGCTGGGGAAAGGAGACTGGGCTCTCTATTCCCTGTAGGACACTCTGCCACTGGGGAATGGAGACTGGGCTCCCAATTCCCTGCTGTATCTCCCGATTCCCAATGACTCATACTGCTGCTGGGGAATGGAGACTGGGCTCCCAATTCCCTATAATTCACACTGCCGCTGGGGATCTGAGCCGACTGCCCAGCATCCCTGTAGCTCACCCTGCCACTGGGGAGGGAGGACGCTGCTCTCCTCTCCCTGCAAGGTACACTGCCGCTGGGGATCATGACCAACTATCTCTGTCCCCTGTAACTCAGCCTGCCGCTGGGGAATGGAGCTTGGGCTCCCAATTCCCTGCAGTTCACTCTGCTGCTGGGGGACAGAAGCAACTATCTCTGTCCCCTGTAACTCTGCCTGCCACTGGGGAATGGAGCTTGGGCTCCCAATTCAATGCAATATCTCCCGCTGGGGAATGGAGACTGGGCTCCCAATTCCCTGCAGGACCGGTGGAGAGACCTCGGTCCCATCTCCACCAGCCACCTGGGGTTCTTCCCAGTAACATTCTGCAATATCTGCCCAGCTGAATGGGTATGGATCTGGGTCTCCACTTCCCTGCTGAGCCTTCTCACTGGAGTGGAACAGATCTTGGTAGCCCTGCTCCAGCTCCATCTCTCAGGTCACTAGGTGGACCAGGTCTTGCTCAATCTCATGAGTGTCGTCCCAGTCATACCTGCTCTCCCTCCACTCCAAGAGATCACTGAACCGAGTTTGTGTAGAGCTCCCAAACTCAGGCTCTGAAAAAGTCTCCCATAACAAACCAGGACCATCAAACTCCTCTCCCTCTGGCTTGTCATGCTCGGCTGTCCAGGGCAGGTACTGTGCCCCATACCACCAGAGCACCTGGTAGGCATCTTCCAGCCAAATCTCCTGCCATACCTGGAGCTCCAATTCCTTCACCCATTCCTCCAGGGGCTGCTCTCCCAGGAAGGGCATCCGCAGGGCTAGTCGCTTC
The DNA here is from genome assembly GCA_933207985.1 of Pelobates cultripes. Lineage (NCBI taxonomy): Eukaryota > Metazoa > Chordata > Amphibia > Anura > Pelobatidae > Pelobates > Pelobates cultripes. Next base: position 207,831,167 of record OW240912.1, on the reverse strand, counting down.
TGCAATCGCTGGTCTTCCTTGGGGAGTCTCTCGCCCCGCTGGTACTCCACAATGCCCAGTGCCTGGTACCAGATGCCTTTGCGAACTGCATCTCGGTCATCCATGACACCCTCATCGTACTCCACTGCTGGTTCCATCCTGATGCTGTCAGGGTCACTGTACTCAGACATGCGTTGCCCTCAGTTTGTAAAATCCAAAGAAATGGTGTCTCCTGTAGCTGTCCTTCTGGCTGTAGGAACGATCCCGCCGCTTGCCACCAATTGTAACGGCACCCTCAGCATAAAAGGGTAAAACCGCAGTTTAGAAGATCTTCCTTTCCAGAGACACAGGCACAGCTACTGCAGAACACCAATCCGTTGAACAGGAAACCATACGAATGCTGTAAACAGCCGAATAGGAAAAACTATACAAGTAGGTTTACACTCCTAGCAGTCAAACTGGAACAGCATACAGTAAATCCCCCCAAGAATGAGACAAAGCTCCGTGTTGAGGGTCAAGCAGTGAACAGTCAGAGCTGTGGGTTTATTGTTCTTATATACACATTAGTACCACCCACAGGGTTTTGGAACACAACCAATAAACACATACAATACACTCAGACACTCCCACACAAAATCCTCCCCTCTGCCTGTGATACAATTACCTTACACAATGGGTAATGTAATTATAATACGCAGAGAAATACAATTTTTTCCACATTATTCATAACTTGAAAAGTATGCATTACATTCACATAAAACTTACATTTTCAGAATCAGCATACTCCAAAAATGACAAAATCATACAAATTGGTCCACTGGTTCAAAAGATAGATCGTAGTCCTTTGTGACCAAAGGAAGCATGGCTTTTCTGCCCAAAACCAGTTCCACAGAGTCTTCTATCCTGGAGATAATTGGGAAGTAGTCCAATTATCTCCAAGGAGAGAGGCAAAACTCCATTGAACACATGGCAGCAAAAGACAATAAAACACATAAAAACATAACTGTGCAGCCATTGCATAAAACAGGTACATTCAACATATCCCCAGATAGCTCAAATCTGAGCGCACATTATTTCTGAATGGCGCTCAGAGCACACACATACAGTTAAATTGCCGTGGAGCCAAAGTCTTTCCCATAGTCTTTCATTATACGAATGGACTCCATGGCATAGCTATCTGGGGTATCACCACTCAAACAGGGCAAGCACCAAAGCTGCTTTCCTGTACAGACCCTAAGTGTTCCAGAGAAAGCTGCTCTCCTGTGCAAACCCCTGTATCCAAATGCCCTGCTTGTTGAATCCAGGGGTCCTGCTCCCTGAATACAGAGGCCCTGCTCCCTTCTTTATACTGAGTTATCTGTTTTGCGTTTGTTATTCTTTTGTGTTTCTTGCATATAATAATATATTTGTTTTTTCTTTAATTTGTGTGTATTGTGTGTATTCTGATTTCCAGATGGTTCATATCTGTTGTGGTTGCTGCTGTGGCCCTTCCTGATGAAACCTTATCAATATATATGAATTCTATATCATTCATGCATAGCTAAGAAACCCCTGTCTCTAATTCCTGTGCCACCACAGATATTGCCTATGCAGCCTAATTCTTTAGGCCTAATATTTTTTTATGTTTCACTGGACAACTAGGGATTCTCCAGAGCCATTACTTGCAGGATCCCTGGTGGTCCAGTGAAACATAGAATTGGAAGGCAGATAAGAGCCATTTGGCCCATCTAGTCTGCCCAATTTTCTAAATACTTCCATAAGTCTCTTATATCTAGGATAGCCTTATGCCTATCCCATGCATGTTTAAACTCCTTCACTGTGTTAACTTCGATCACTTCAGCTGGAAGGCTATTCCATGCATCCACTCTCTCTCAGTAAATTACCCTGCAGTCCATGAACCAGTTTAGTAGCCCTTCTATGAACGTTCTCCAAAGTATCAATATCCTTCTGGAGATAGGTTTCCACTACTGTGCACAATACTCCTACTCCAATTGAGGTCTCACCAGTGTTCTGTACAACAGCATGAGCACTTCCTTCTTTCTACTACTTCCTTCTAATACCTCTCCTTATACAACCAAGCATTCTGCTAGCATTCCCTGCTGCTCTATTACATTGTCTGCCTATGTTTAAGTCATCTGTAATAATTACCCCTAAATCCCGTTCCTCAGATGTTGAGGTTAGGACTGTATCACATATTTTATACTCTGCCCTTGGGTTTTTATGCCCAAGATGCATTATCTTGCACTTATACACATTAAGTGTCAGTTACCACAGCTCTGTAGTTTACCTAATCATTTTTGGTAGTTTATACAAACACAAAATAGGTGTGGCAGATAGTGGCGCTTATCTGGTATTATATTAGAACAAGTGACTTTTACCTGCTGTAAACACTCTGTGGGTACTCCCAATATCCCACCACAAAATAGCAAATACCACAGAAACAAATAACTTGGGGTCTGGTTGGTATATCTACCTCCCAAACTCCCAGTTAGAGCGCAGCGCTAGGTAGGTACATGCAGAATATGTGCATATATATATATGCATTAATAACTCACCCCTCCTAATAGGCTTGTTGGGGGGTGTACATAAAAGACAAAAAGAATATACAGAATAATGGTACAGTATTGTATATATGCAAAAATTACTCTTATAATGTGTGAGTCAAGGTTCACTCAAATTTATTAGAGCCTTTTCAGCTTTAAGGCTCTAAACTTGTAGGCTTCTGTGTCTTTAAGGTAGACAGCTATTACCCCTTTTTCGTAGACCTTTGTATATATTCCTCTCCACAATATATATGGAAAAAAAGGAGAGAGAAAACTCTGGGTGTAGTATATATTGCTCAACTTGTTATTTAAAATACTACACCCAGAGTCTTCTCTCTCCTTTTTTGCACATGACTGTGCAAGGGAATATTTTAATCTCCCTGCTAGCTCAAGGAGCCATAGATCCACGACCAGACACGGACCCACCCCTTTTGAAACCTGGGCCCTAGGCATTTGCCTATGCCAGCTATTGTGTAATATTTTGCTTAAGGTATCTTATTACCACACTGTGCCAATATCATAGAATAAAACAGCAGCAGAGTTGCTACTAAACAGAAAAAGATTTAAGTAACACAGTTAAAAAAAAACACAAACACAGATAACTGAATGTAGCAGAAGGGCCCCTGTATACAGGACAGGTAGGGCAAGATCTCTGGATACAGGACAGGCAGGCAGGGCAGGTCTCTGGACACAGGAGGTGTGGGACAGGCCTGGGCTGGGGAGCAGGGAGGCAATTGCCCCCCAGGCCACCCCAAATCCTTTTAAAACCATCCGCGGTGGGCCGGTTCTAATGCTGCAGCCACCTGACCGCTCTGTAAAGAGCCTCAGGTGGCTGCAGCGCTGCTTCTACCCTCCCCCTCCACTGAGTGTGCACCTTCCTATCACTCAGGCCAGGCACCGCAGACTGGAGAGGAGCTCGGCCATGCTACAGGGAAGGGGAGGTGAGGAGTAACAGGAGGAAGGAGGGGGTAACAGGAGGTGGGGGGGAGTAACAGGGGGTAACAGGAGGGGGTAACAGGAGGAAGGTAACAGAAGGGGAAGTAACAGAAGGAGATTAACAGGAGGAGGGTAACAGGAGGAGGAGGAGGGAGAGGGGGAGTAACAGAAGGAGGGGGGGAGTAACAGAAAGAGAGGTTAAAAGAAGGAGGAGGAGTAACAGAAGGGGGAGTAACAGAAGGAAGGAGGGGGGAGTAACAGAAGGAGGAGTAACAGAAGGATGGGGGAGTAACAGAAGGAGGGGGAGTAAGAAGAAGGAAGGGGGAGTAAGAAGAAGGAGGGGTAAGAAGAACGGGGAATAAGAAGAACAAGGGCGTAAGAAGACGAACACAAGGGGGGAGAGTAAGGGTGAGGAGAAGGGGAGATGAGGAGAAAGGGGGGACTGAGAAGAACACAGGGAGGGTGGATGGTGAGGAGAACACAGAGAGGGTGGAGGTGAGGATGACACAGGGAGGAGAGGGGGTAAGAAGAACACAGGGAGGGGTGAGGTGAGAAGAACGCATGGAGGGTGGGTGAGTGTGAGAAGAGACCGCTAGAGGAGGGTGGGGGAGAGGAGAGACCACTAAGGGGCAGGGGAGAGCTCTAACAGACAGAAGGGACAGCTCTATAGGACAGGGGGCAAGACAGGGAGCTCTTTCACACTACGCGCACACACACACAATGCATCTCTATACGTACACAGAAACACACAATGCATCTCTACACACACAGAAACACACAATGCATCCATACACACACAGAAACACACAATGCATCCCTACACACACAGAAACACAACATGCTTCCCTTACACACAGAGAAACACACAATGCATCCATTACACACACACAATGCAACCCTTACACACAAAGACAATGCATCCTTTGCACACATACACAGAAACACACAATGCAAACCCTTACACACACATGCAAATACACACACACTGCTTTTCTTACATACACACATAAACACAATGCATCTGTTACACACACTCAATGAACACACATACAGATACACACCTTGCATCCCTTATGCATACAAACACAGATTCACGCAATGCATCCCTTACACACAACCAGAAACACACAATACATCCCTTATACACAAATACACACTGCTTCCAAAACACACAAACACACTGCATCACCTACACAAACTGGAATCCCTATACACTACATACCATAAGCACACATATTAGATCCTCTGCAATAACACATAACACATCCCCTACACACTCCACTCCCTGTGAGCGAACTCATGGGTGGGTGGAACATATAAGTGGACTTATGAGTGGGCCTTGTGGGCATACTCACCGTCAGGCCATGGGGCTGTGCAAGGGGCCCCCAAAAAATGGAGCTGCTTCCAATTTTCCCAGAACATTGAATTTTGTGACCACAGTTGCAAACAGCCTCCAGAGAGCCTGTTCTACACCACACCAGTGGAGCCAAACTGCAGCCCATCATCATCCTCATCTGGTTGTAAGTAGGCAATCTAGTATATTATTAGTGACACTAATCTATAATTTACCTCACATTAAAGGGACACTGTAGTCCCCAGAACCACTTCAGCTTAATGAAGTGGTTCTGGTGTCTATAGCCGGTGCCTGCAGGCTTTTTAATGTAAACACACACTGTGTGCAGCACTGGCGTTAGTTCATATGGCAGATCATATGGGTGGGGCATTGTGATGTCACATGGGGGGGCGGCAAATTCAGCTGTTCCCCATGCAGCCATAGGTTACATAGTTACATAGTTACATAGCTGAAAAGAGACTTGCGTCCATCAAGTTCAGCCTTCCTCACATTTGTTTTTTGCTGTTGATCCAAAATAAGGCAAAAAAAACCCTGTTTGAAGCACAATTTTGCAACAAGCTAGGAAAAAAATTCCTTCTTGACCCCAGAATGGCAGTCAGATTTATCCTTGGATTAAGCAGTTATTACCCTACATTGAAAGATTATATCCTTGAATATTCTGTTTTTGAAAGTATGCATCTAGCAGCTGTTTGAACATCTGTATGGACTCTGATAAAACCACTTCTTCAGGCAGAGAATTCCACATCCTGATTGTTCTTACAGTAAAAAAAAACCTTTCCTTTGCCTTAGACAAAATCTTCTTTCTTCCAGTCTAAACGCATGGCCTCGTGTCCTATGTAAAGTCCGGTTTGTGAATAGATTTCCACACAATGGTTTGTTTAATGTTATCACATCCCCTCTCAGGCGACGTTTTTCTAAACTAAATAGGTTTAAATTTGTTAACCTTTCTTCATAGCTGATATGTTCCATTCCTTTTATTAATTTTGTAGCCCGCTTCTGCACATTTTCTAGTGTCATAATATCCTTCTTTAGAACAGGTGCCCAAAATTGCACAGCATATTCAATATAGGGTCTTACCAGTGATTTATAAAGAGGCAAAATGATATTCTCGTCCCGAGAATGAATGCCCTTTTTAATGCATGACAATACCTTACTGGCCTTGGCCACTGCTGATTGACATTGCACATTGTTGCATAGTTTGTTGTCTATAACAATTCCCAAGTCCTTTTCGTGTGTTGTTATGCCTAATTTGCTTCCATTAAGGGTATACATTGCTTGTGTATTCTTTATGCTGAAGTGCATAACTTTGCATTTTTCAATATTAAATGTAATCTGCCATTTGAGTCCCCAGTCCCCCAGTCTATCTAAATCCCTCTGCAGCAAAGTAATATCTTGCTCACATTGTATTATTTTACAAAGTTTTGTGTCATCTGCAAACACTGAAACATGACTTTCAATGCGGTCTTCAAGATCATTTATAAACATGTTAAATAGAAGGGGTCCCAGAACAGACCCCTGAGGGACACCACTTGCCACCTCTGTCCAGCTTGAAAATTTACCATTAATGACAACTCTTTGTACTCTGTTTTTAAGCCAATGTTCTACCTAAGAACAAGCATTTTCATCTAGACCGATTTCCTTGAGTTTGAACACTAATCTATTGTGTGGAACTGTATCAAATGCCTTGGCAAAATCCAAATAGATCACATCCACGGCAACACCCTGATCTATACTTCTACTTACTTCTTCGTAGAACGCAATCAATTTAGTTTGACATGACCTGTGCTTCATAAAACCGTGCTGATTTTTGCTGATAACCATGTTCTTCTCAAGGAATTCTTGAATATTATCCCTTAATAACCTTTCAAATATTTTACCAGCCACAGAAGTTAAGCTCACAGGTCTATAATTTCCAGGCAAGGATTTTGAACCCTTTTTGAATATAGGAACCACATCTGCCTTCCTCCAATCCTCCAGAACACTTCCTGAAAGAAAAGAATCTTGAAAGATTAAAAACAGAGGTTCACTTATTTCTACACTTAGTTCCTTTAGTACACGTGGATGGATACCGTCAGGCCCTGGAGCTTTGTTTATATTAAATTTCTTTAGTTGCTGCAGCACCTTGTCTTGAGTTAACCAATTACAATTATTCTGCAAGTTTTTAGTAGCAATCATTTGCACATTTATTGCCATGGGTTCTTCCTTAATATATAGGGAGGAGAAATAGTTATTTAAAATTCCTGCCTTTTCCTGGTCTTCATTAACTAACACCCCTGTTTCAGTTTTTAGTGTACCTACACTTTCATTTTTGTTTTTTTTTAGAATTTATGTACTTAAAAAATGCTTTGGGGTTGGTTTTGCTCTCTTTAGCTATCATTTTTTCATTTTGAAGTTTAGCAAGTCTAATTGCCTTTTTACACGCATAATTTGCTTCCTTATATCTTTTATAAGATGCATCCGATTTGTCCGATTTAAATGCTTTAAATGCCCTTTTCTTATTTTTAATCTCTTGTTTTACTTCTCTACTAAGCCACATTGGTTTTAATTTGTTTATTTTATATTTATTTCCCATTGGTACATAGTGAGAAATGTACCTTTCTATTATTTGTTGGAAGATGATCCATTTATCCTCAGTGTTCTTTTCACTAAAGAGTTTATGCCAGTCAATATATTGTAAAGCTTCCTTTAACTTATTGAAATTGGCCTTTTTAAAATTATATGTTTTAGTATACCCCATGTGCTTTTGTTTTTTTGAGTTTATCTCAAAGGACACTATACTGTGATCACTATTTCCCAAGTGCTCACCTACTTGAATGTTGGTGCCGCTGTGCTCGGAGGTTGCGATTACTCTTCACTTCCTCCCAGCCTACAGAGCAGCGCATGGGAGAGAGAGAGGAGGAGGCATGATTTAGTTTTACAACAAATTCAGTAAGCAAATCTTTATAAATTTGGGGGGATCAGCTCTGTTTCCACAGTTTATTGGTGTTTACTCTAATGTCTGTATTAATATTGAGGGATTTCTAAGAAGTAACATCAGTAACATCAGTGTGTGTCAGCAGGGTCAGCCGTTGGGGTGTGCACGCTGTGCGGTCACGCAGGGTGCCATGACAACAGAGGCGCCTGGCGGCCAACACAGCTCACAAGTTGGGAACACCAGCATATTCAATTTAAACGATTCGCTGGTGGTCCACTGGTGCGCACCAGCAGTAGGTGCAGTCAGATTACCGTATTTTTCGCTCCATAAGACGCACTTTTTTTCCCCTCAAAAGTGAGGGGAAATGTCTGTGCGTCTTATGGAGCGAATGTGAAGAATTACTTACCTGTCTTGGAGCGTGGGCCGGCTTCACAGCGCGCTCCGCGGTCCAGGAACTTCTATTTCAGGTTCCGGTTTCCGGCAGGACTGAAAGGAAGTGTGCACACTGAGTGTGCACACTTCCTTTCAGTCCCGCCGGAAACCGGAACCTGAAATATTAGTTCCTGGACCGCGGAGCGCGCTGTGAAGCCGGCCCACGCTCCAAGACAGGTAAGTAATTATGGGACAAGGGGAGGGGGATACACTATGGGACAAGGGGAGGGGAGGAGACACTATGGGACAAGGGGAGGGGAGGAGACACTATGGGACAAGGGGAGGGGAGCAGACACTATGGGACAAGGGGAGGGGGACACTATGGGAGAAAGGGAGGGGAGACACTATGGGACAAGGGGAGGGGGGACACTATGGGACAAGGGGAGAGGGGACACTATGGGACAAGGGGAGGGGGAGACACTATGGGACAAGGGCAGGGGGGGACACTATGGGAGGGAAAGTGCACTATGGGACAATGGGAGGGGGACACTATGGGAGAAAGGGAGGGGAGGAGACACTATATGACAAGGGGAGGGGAGGAGACACTATGGGACAAGGGAGGGGACACTATGGGAGAAAGGGAGGGAGACACTATGGGACAAGGGGAGGGGGGACACTATGGGACAAGGGGAGGGGGAGACACTATGGGACAAGGGCAGGGGGGGACACTATGGGAGGGAAAGTGCACTATGGGACAATGGGAGGGACACTATGGGATCAGAACACTAATGGACAAGGGGAGGAGGGGTTAAAGAACACTATGGGACAGGGTAGGAGGGGTTAACAATCACTATGGGACAGGGTAGGAGGGGTTAACAATCACTATGGGACAGAGGAAAGGGGGGTTAAAGATCATTATGGGACAGGGGAGAAAAAAAAATATTCTGAACAAACTGTCCCATGGTAAGAAACACTATGGAACAGTTTGTTCAGAATATTTTTTTTTCTGGGTTTCCTCCTCTAAAAACTAGGTGCGTCTTATGGTGAGGTGCGTCTTATGGAGCGAAAAATACGGTATATCCTCTCCCTCGTGGTTCCGGCGCTCAGTTAGTGAGTCAGAGCACAGGCTCAGAGATTCTCAGCCTGCACTCTGACAACATTGAAAGTCAGAGCCACGAAGGAGCGGGTATTGGCATAACATCAATATCCGTTATAAAACCAGGAAAAGGTGGGCATGGATGGTGAACTGATTTGGTGATGCAATGGGCCACTTGACTAGTTTTGCCCCCCAAGCCTATGACTGCCAGCCCTCCCCTGGACAGGCCTCTGGATACAGGGAACTCAGGACAAGAGGACTAGAACAACAACATAACATTAATAAACTGGCAAACAAGAAAGAGTGAGGCTCAACTAAATAGGGAGAAGTTAATTACAAAGTAAGGCCAGTTAGGAACAGAGAGCGCGATCTCAATTGGGGTGCAGCAGCCTGGAATAGCACCATAGACAGGTAATGGCACTGTGAGATACTGCACCAGACTGAGAGTAAACCAAATCGTGACAAACACACACCTAAAATGATTCATTATTATTTTATTTGTTTGTTTTGGTTTGTTTAAACAATCAGTGTTTTTTTGTCTGAATAAAACACTGCTTAGACAGGGTTAGTTTAGAGTCCTCACTGCACTTTGCACAGAATTAAATCCAGCTTATGAAACACGTCTCTCTTTATAACATAAAGGCAATGGATGACATTGGGCCTGAGGTGAAATTTGGGCATCTTCTCATATGGAAATGTGTTTTAACATCTTCTAACCACAGCAAATTGTTTTGCTGCTATCTAGTCTTATCCCCATGCAAAAGAAAAAATGAGCACAGAATAGGTGTTAGCGATATTCAATTTCAAGCTGTCAGCTTAAGGGCTCTTCTCCCAGTACAACTCTGTCCCCAGTGTAGCCCTGCTCTGTAGGGATTGCTTAGTTTTTTTCCTTTAAGCTTCATGATAAATCAACATGACATATTCACCCAGAGTATAATCTGTTTGGCTGTAAAACTCAGACTCAAGGCTCCTGCACTGTGGGTTTTCATAAACATGCTCTGTTAGCCCGCACTGTTCAAGTGAATGAGCTTTGTTAAGATAGATGAGTAGGGATTGGACTACTCTTAAAGGCCTTGAGATTTTTCTCAGAGGTACCCTTAACCCTTAAACAGCAAGAAAGATAGTGAGTTGCAAAGGAACAGCTATGACTAAGCATACCGTTTGCTATTATATGTGTTCCTTGGATAAAAGAATAAAAATGCATCTATTATAAGCATGTAAATGTAATGTATTAATTGTTATGAACGCACAAAAATATATTAAGATGCCATAGTAATGGTTATCTGTATGCTTGTCAAGAGCAATTGTCCCTTTTTACCAAAAAAAAAAAAAAATGGTAATATATTGTACTTTGATAATTAAAGAGAAATCTGGTCAAAATATTGGATGATTGCTTACAGAAGTAATTGTTTGCGTTTGGAGTATTTTGCTGTAAAAATAGATAATCGGTGTATCTTTTTATTTTTGCAGACATAACCTGAATGGGGAGCACACACAGAGAAAGGATTTTGTTAGGGGTAACATTATTTTTGGAATATTGTATAAGCGGATAGCCCAATAATAAATATATTATTTTTTATTATTTTTTATCATTTATTTGGAAGGCCAGATTGTCAAGGCACAGCCTAAATGTTAACTAAATCCGTTTTCCATGATGACATATGTGCTGATCCTTCTGGGGTAATGAGCTCCTCCGGCATAAAGATGCATGTCTGCTTAATATAACTTGCAGAGTAAATTCAGACTTATACAATTTACCTCTTCTCCAATATTTACCACAATTAAACACATCTACCTTGATTACTGAAGTAGAACAAAGAGTAACTGTTACCATCTCTTAGATGACAGTTCCTTTTTATGGCTGGTGTCATCTGATCCAAGTCATTCCCATACAACATACAAGACAAGATCTTCCTGAAACAGCAGGTGAAAAGGGTGGTAATGAATAACCTGTCCTGCAAAGAGGTACGGGTGCCACATTTATAATTGATATAGATTATACGACACTGCCAGACATTTAAATGTATAAAAGATTTAAAAAAAAATTTTTTTTAAAAACTCTAAACATTCTCTCATGATAGATTCTCTTATAGATCTGGGCTAAATGGGCAACTTTGTCACAAAGACAGAATGACAAAGTGTCACAGCAACAAAAATCGTACAAGTACCTTTTGTCTGAGTGATTCCACTGCAATCAATACAAATGCATTATTGCTGAGATTTTTATCATGTCTCTGGTAAGATGCTTCAGATGTGTCTGAAAGTGATTGTTGCCTTTACACTGTTGCACATGTAACTTGTCCAGTGTCTTTAAAAGTATTTGATAAAATACAAATTCAAAGACTTCCAGGCATTGGAATAGTCAAAGTGGAGAGCATTCTAAACACGTTAAATATAGTACAATAATTAAAATATATTGGAGGGAATATTTAACTCTGCACACAATTGTATATACTACGGATTGAAATGTATGGATTTTATTGCTTACAAATGTTTTAAAATGTGTTTATAAATACTTGCTGTGATTTAAATCCTTCTGGTGTGGATTGTTTTTGCATCTCAGCATATCCACAAGGGTGAATCATATAACAGGAAGGCTTTTTAGAGAGAAAACTGCATTTATTAAACAGAAAATATCTTATGGCGCATCTGAATGTATCCTTTTTTCACATAATGGGACAAATGAAAATTATAATTCAGTGACATTTATGTAGGGATTCCAAGGTTGATTTTTATTCTCAAGTTCCATCTTTGTGTGTTTCTAAATCCAAGATATTATGTGTTCTTTCATACTTAGCAAGGCCCATATAAATAAAAGTATTTGGGGTAAAAAAAATCTGAATAGTTCCATACCAAATGGGGCAAAATCATACACTGCTGTACATGGCCTGTTGCAAACAGATCCTCGCCACTGGCTTTTGGAGGGGCCTGCTTGCCATCCCCTGCCAAAAGACTTTGGGCCAGGTCAGCGACTATAAAGACCCATATTTTATTCCCCCTGGTTCGGCACTTTCCATAGAACTGAACACTAGCTCACTGGCGGCCGTTCGCATGGACCAAAACCGCGAATAGACTTCAGCAGCACTTAGCCGCGATTCAATGGAATTGTTTTGTGCATGGGACCATGTGTGCGGTGGCCAAAACTATGACTTCCAGGAAATACCTGAACCCCTGAACTGATCTGGGTAATTTTTGGATATGTTGTTTACCCAGATCGGGGCTATCAAGGGATGTAACTTTTGTGGGCTTTTTGTATGTTTTAAAGGTACTTTTAAGGTTTTATAAAAATGTGTTTTTTTGTGTCTGGAGTTACTTGAGTTGAGTACAATTATCTCCCAGGCAGATGGGAGGGATTGTATGATTATGTATGGGAGTGTCCTGTACTTGAACAAACTTTGTCATTGGTCTGTAACTTTGTACTGTTGTCTTCCATCAGGTCCTTGCATGGGGATTGTCATAAAAGGCCAAGTGTGGTCCCAGTTAACTTCACCCTCAACACGCAGCCTCGTCTCGTGATTGTAGGGCTACCAGCCAATGGGCAAATGGTTATAAAACCTTCAGTGGCATCAGGAATAATTATGCACTTGTTAGCCAGCTGCAACATTAAAAAAGTAAAAAAAAAAAAAATCCTACGGGGGTCTATAAGACTCCCATATTACTATAAAGGCAGTTTGATGCATGTCTACTAAACAATAAAGTATTTAGTAAATATGCCCCCAGTGGTTATTTTACATACCTGTGGCCTTTTCTAGTGACTGGGTAACATGGCTGCCCAGTTGCTAGCTTTAAAAGTTTAGAACACATGCCCCCACCTGCCGCATGGCTGGGCATATGGAGGTTTACAGCCTCCATTATAGTACTATAATAGGACTTTTATTTATTTATTTTAAATATAGCGTCTGGATAACAGGCGCTAACCTGCCATCACATAATTAACCTTCACACCGTCAAGGGTTTTTCAACTATTTGCCCACTTAATGCTAGAGCTGCCAGCAGGCAAATCGTTCTTCAAATGATCAATTCACTTACAAATAACAAGTGAATTATAATTTGAAAATGTGCATCCTATCAGATTCATTCTGTTTATCTTTAGCCACCATGCAGTTGTTGATAAATCTCTGATTCTTGGTCTGTAAATTGTTTCGGATGCATATGCTGGTGTTCCCAACGAAATGTTCAAACTGAAAGTTTTCAACTTATTTATATGTAAAATGGCTGGACCAATCTAAAATCAATGGATTGACACTCCTCATTAAGCGAGAATCTCCCAGTGGTGGAGTAGGAGCTGTGGCAAGGGTAAAACTTTTTTAAATACTTTTTTATATGGAAATTGCAGCCATCTCATTCATTTTCTAATTATCTGTTCCTTTGCAAGGTTTATGTGTTTTAATTTTAATTTGATAATTAAAAAGTGTCACAGAAGTCACAAAAGCAGTCTAAACACTTAGCAGGAAGATATTTTTTAAATGTTAATTAACCTATAACAAGGTTAAATTAATGTTTTATAAGTAGGATTCTGAGATATTATAAATATATTTAGTAAAAGAAAACAAACCAACCAAGGAAACAGAACATAATAATAAGGATAGGAAAGAGAGGGGAAATGGTACTTCATCATAACCTGCCAAAACAACTGTGATGCATTGAGCTATGGACTCCATAAGACTTCTGAATGTGCCCTATGGTATCTGGCACAAAGACATTAGCAGCAGGTCCCTTAAGTCCAGCAAGTTGCGAGGTGGGGCCTCCATGGATTGTATTTGTTGTTCCAGGAGCCATCATGAGCGGTCTACGCCTATGCAGCATGCTTCAATGCTCTGTGTGTTCTATCATGGCCAGCATTAAGCGATTTGAGGGTAAATATGGAGGGAACACAGCAGTGGCGTACATACCGGGGTCGCAGGGGTTGCGGCTGTGACTGGGCTGGGCCCAATAGGGGGCCCAGCCGCCCTGCGACCCGGGAAGTGTATGCCAGTGTGGCCAGCCTCTTCTCCTGGGGGGACCAGGAGCTGCCCACCTCAGGGCCCCCCAGACTGGCCCTGATGTCACTGGGCGGGCTGGTGGGCGTGCAAGGGAGCACTCTCCCTTGAGCGCTCTCTGCCCAGCTCCCTCGCACACCGCACTGATGCCGGAGCCGGAATATGACGTCAAGATAAGGAGGCTGGGGGATTACATTTTAAAGAAACATGTGTGTGTGTGTTAGTGTTTGTGACAGAACCATCTGCCTGTCTGTTGTGGTGGATTTGTCTATTTCTGCCCCCTTTCGTGTAAATGGCTGTTTCTATAGCCCAGCCATACGAATGACTGTTTTTTCCCGAACAAACCTACCGAACGGACGGCCACCCAAGAGAGAAGTGTGCTGCTGGTTAACCTATTGATCCCAATTAGAACGTTGTGGTTAACCGCAGACACTTCTCAATTAAACAAATTCAGGGTGGTCGTCGTTCGTATGTCGACCACGAGGCAGCGGCCATTTTAAACCACGCGAAAGCCCAGTGGTGTTTGGCTCTATTTCTATGGAACTAAAAACGGACACTTTTTCTGCTGAACACCGCTGAAACAACGGAACGCTTGGCTGCCTCCATGAAAGCATACGAATACCAGCCGTTCGGGAGGTTTGAAGCATACGAAAGGACTTAACCCAGATAGCCTTCCCATGGAGTCATTCGTATACCGAAGGACTGTAAGAACTTTGACTCCATGGCGATTGAACTATGTGTGTGGGATCTGAGCGCTATTCGCTAATAATATGCACTCAGATCCAGGCAATCTGGGGATATGTGATACGAATGGGAAATGTTCGGTTATTTTAAAGTTATGTATTTTTATGTCTTTTATGATTTTATATTTAAAATGGTGACTGGCTTTGTCCTGGAGATAATTGAGTAACTTGGTAATTATCTCCAGGGCAGAGGGGAGGGAATCATAGTGCATTGTGGGTAAAAACTGTGTCTGTGTGTCTGGAATGTCCCCATATCTGTCTGTCATTTAAGTCTCCCATTTGGTCCCCTAGGGGATAGTCCACCAAGTGGGAGACCTGCATAAATACGGGCAGATAGCCCACAGTAAAGCCAGATCCTGTTTGACCCTCAATGCGGAGCTTCTGTCTCGTTATTGGGGGGATTTCTTCTTTGCGTTTAGAGACTGCTGGATAGAACCGAAAGCCGCTTGGTGGATATTATTGTTCGGCGGCTAGCAGCTGTTCGTGGAGTTCCGTTCGGGAGGTTGGAGCCTTTCACTGATCCCGGTCGGGAGATTGCCGCTTCCCCTGAGTTTGGTTCGTGCACTACGGTTATGCGAACGGAGATTATTGGTACTGCAGCAGGGGAAGGTCGACTAAACGGCAGCTTTATTTAAAGACACAAGGGGTGTCTTAACAGTGTTAGAGTGTGTGTTAGTTTTTGTGTCAGTGTGTGTGTTACTGTGTGTGTGTCTGCTAGTGAGTGTCAGTGTGTGTGTTAGTTTGTGTGTCAGTGAGTGTGTTACTGTGTGTGTCTGTTACTGAGTGTGTTAGTTTGTGTGTTAGCGAGTGTGTGTTTGTCAGTGAGAATTTATGTTCTGTAAGTGAGTGTGTATGTGTGTCTATCTGTCAGTGAGTGTGTATGTATGTATGACGCTGAGTGTGTCTCTGTCAGTAAATGTGTGTGTCTGTTAGCTAGTGTGTATGCATCTGTTCGTGAGAGTGTGTGTGTGTTTAAAAACCCTTTAGCACTTACCTTTCTCCAGCGCTGGACTTCCTTGGTGCTGGGGATCGTTCTGCCCCGATCCGCCTCTCAGCTCAAAGTGCACATGCGCGGCAAGAGCCGCGCGCACTTTCAAACCGCTAATAGGAAAGCATTACTCAATGCTTTCCTATGGACGTCCAGCGTCTTCTCACTGTGATTTTCACAGTGAGAATCACGGAAGCGTCTCTAGCGGCTGTCAGTGAGACAGCCACTAGAGGCTGGATTAACGCTCAGTGAAACATAGCGTGTGTACGCCACTGGCACACAGCTCTCTGCCGCTTCTACATTAAATATTGCAAGAAGGGAGTCGAGAGCTCACTCCTTGTAATGATATTTTTCTCATTTACCTAAATAATTGATGTAAATAATAGTCAGCATAATTCTCATGTTATCAACTATTAAGAGTACAATTCAAATTTTATTGAACAAACGTCCTAATGATAACAGTATTTTAAAAAAAATTAAAAAACTTACAATGCACTGTGTAACGGCACCCCCAGGCATAAAGGGGTAAACCGCTGTTTAGTAGATCTTCCCTTCCAGATACACAGGCACAGCTACTGCAGAACACCAATCCGCTGAACAAGAAACCATATGAATGCTGTAAACAGCCGAATAGGAAAAACCATACGAATAGGTTTACACTCCCAGCAGTCAAACTGGAACAGCATACAATAAATCCCCCCAAGAACGAGACAAAGCTCCGTGTTGAGGGTCAAGCAGTGAACAGACAGAGCTGTGGGTTTATTGTGCTTATGTACACATTCTTACACATTAGTACCACCCACAGGGTTTTGGAACACAACCAATAAACACATACAATACACTCAGACACTCCCACACAAAATCCTCCCATCTGCCTGTGATTCAATTACCTTACACAATGGGTAATGTAATTATAACAAGCAGAGAAATACAGAAATACAATTTTTCCACATTATTCATAACTTGAAAAGTATGCATCACATTCACAACTTACATTTTCAGAATCAGCATACTCCAAATACAAACATACGTCAAAATCATACAAATTGGTCCAATGGTTCAAAAGATAGATCGTAGTCCTTTGTGACCAAAGGAAGCATGGCTTTTCTGCCCAAAACCAGTTCCACAGAGTCTTCTATCCTGGAGATAATTGGGAAGTAATCCAATTATCTCCAAAGACAGAAGCAAAACTCCATTGAACACATGGCAGCAAAAGACAATAAAACACATAAAAACATAAAACTGTGCAGCCATTGCACAAAACAGGTACATTCAACATATCCCCAGATAGCTCAGATCTGAGCGCACATTATTACTGAATGGCGCTCAGAGCACACACATATAGATCAATTGCCATGGAGCCAAAGTCTTTCCCATAGTCTTTCATTATACAAATAGGCTCCATGGCATAGCTATCTGGGGTATCACCGCTCAAACAGGGCAAGCACCAAATGACCCGGCTTTCATGTCTTTGCAGGGGAAAATCAAGCCTTTTAACATGGGGCCATAATCCAAAGGCAACAGGTGAGCAACCAGGCTTCTCCAATGCAATGTGGCGAGATTGGTCTTGTCACACACTGTTCCAAATTATTATCCACAGTAAGCTTCAAAACACTTTATAGGTTGTAAAGAACTGAAAATTGTCATTTGTTGTGTTTGCAGCATATTTACTGAAATCAAAAGCTATTTCCATCAAACTTATAACAACATTTTAACTTTTTAAACATTTTAACAGGTCACGTTACATTTCAACATAGGACCCCATATTTGATAGCAGCTTTACAAGTCTTGCATCCATTGAACTTGTGAGTTGTTGGACAGTTTCTGCTTCAATTTTTTTTTGCAAGGTGTCAGAATAGTCTCCCAGAGCTGCTGTTTGGAAGCAAACTGGCTCCCACCCTCATAGATCTTTTGCTTGAGGATGCTCCAAAGGTTCTCTCAATAGGATTGAGGTCAGGGGAGGATCGAGGCCACACCATGACTTTCTCTCCTTTTATCCCCATAGCAGCCATTGATGCGCCGGTATTCCTTTCAGCATGAGATGGTGCATTTTCATGCATGAAGATGATTTTATTACGGAAAGAAAGTACCAGGGAAGAAAGTGGTCAGTCAGAGACTCCACATACTTTGCAGAGGTCATCTTTACACCTTCGGGGACCCTAAAGGGGCCGACGAGCTCTCTTTCCATGATTCCGGCCCAAAACATGACTCCACCACCACCTTGCTGACGTCACAGCAATGTTGGAACAGGGTGGCGGTCCACCAACCATCCACTACTCCATCCATCTGGACCATCCAGGGTTGCACGGCACTCATCAGTGAACAGGACTGTTTGAAAATTAGTCTTCAGGTATTTTTCTGCCCGATGCAGCCGTTTCTGCTTGTGAGCATTGGTAAGTGGTGGCCGAATAGGTTTTTGCACAGTTGCAAGACTCTGGAGGACTCTACACCTAGATGTCTGTGGGACTCCAGAGGCACCAGCAGCTTCAAATATCTGTTTGTTGCTATGCAATGATTGTGATAAGGTAAATGGGGTGGTCTGTGAGGGAGTTTATATTTCATCTGCATTGTTCAGAGGGGCATATGATCTTTAACCCCAGGGGGAGTGTGTGTATGTATATAACGTAAATGCATATTTAGTTATGGGCCCCTGGGGTGGAGCATTTGGAGAGAAGGGTGGGCCAGTGCTCCACTCCGCTGTTTATTGTTTTTTCTTGGGAGACTAGGTCCAGACCAGGGTTTGTACTGTCTCCAACCCACTGCTCAGCTGCAGGTAATCAGCTGCAGCAGTGGGAATAAACCCCTCCCTGCTAGGCAGGTAGGGGAGAATGTTTGTTTCTCTCTTGAAGCAGCAGGCTGACTAAACACTGGAGTGCAGAGAGCTGACAAAGACACTAGGTTGGTGAAACCAATATTGTTTTGTTATAGTTTAACCCCTGAGAGATAGGGAATCTGAAGTTAGTAAGTGCTCAGACGAGCTAGGTTTTTGCTTATAGGGATTTGTGTTACATTATTGTTTTTTTTCATTTACTACTGTCTCTGTGGTGTAGCTCAACAATAAAGTGCCTGGAATTAAGTTACTTTTAAAGACTGTGCATGTTTCTACCCAAAAGGACCGTGCTAACTGCAAACAAGATCACATGATATTTTAGCAGCTGCTCTCTTGATCCGATGCATGGATCTGGCAGAAACCTTCCTCAATGTGCCTTTATCTGCATGAACCCATCTGTGCTCTGAATCAGCTACAAATCTCTTGTGCGATGATCATGCTTAAGTTTTCGTGAAATATCTAATATTTTCATACCTCGTCCAAGGCTATGAACTATTTCACTCTTTTCGGCAGCAGAGAGATCCTTTTTCTTCCCCATATTGCATGAAAGTGGTGCTCTGTTCCCTTCGGGTTTATCAGTTTGGTGGCAAACGGCCAATTATTTGCGGGTGCTTTTGTTGCATAGTGCAGTTCATATTTTTAGTAAACATTCTGATTTTGTTCGGCATTGGCTTCCTTTCACACCGCTTATCTTGTTTCTCTGGCTTTTCGACAACCATCTTGGATCTTGCATCACAAGATCTGAAATGGCCATTTTACATAATTCTGTTCGCTGGCAGCTGAGTGTTGTTGGGAGTTTCAGCCTGTGAGGATGGAATTTAGTGTGCTGGCTAAACCTTTCTGAAAAGTTACTGCCTGCCTCTGCGGTACACCTACTACTGCCTTCTCAGGGACTTAATACAGGTTAGTCATAACCTTAGGGAGTGGGTTCAGCTGGTCTGGTTATACCTATTAACCCAGCCTGGAGTCAGCCACAATATTTTCTTGCTGCCGAGCAGAACTGTTCACGCAGTCTCCTTACCTGCCCTTGGTGCCACTGAAACCTAACGGTGGTCCCTGCAGACATCCTGCCATACTGTGCCTATCCACCTCACTGATATTGCAGTGTACATATTCTTGGGTGAGCCCCAAGTATTATATTTCATTGCCATACCATGGAAAATACTCCCACAGACCTGCAAACGGTTAATAATACCACTTCTGTAAAAAAAAAAAGTATTGGCTAAGGCATTACCAGTGGCCAACAGACAGCCAAACACCCGGCCAAATGCTCACAGAGTAAAGAGGTGTCGGAAGACTTAGATTCCTCATTCAGAGAAAAATCCGGCCAGGCGAAACACCACTGGAAGGGTGAGTGGTACAAAGCAGGGCCTAAAAAGGTCAGACGCACCTTAAGTGAGGTAAGTGCATACATCTCATACCCCCACTGGCACAAGATATTTCTTTGGATCTGAAGCAAGATGTACCCTGGATGAGTGAAACAACTTCAGAAGCATGTCTTACCCTTAAGTAAACAAGCAATTTTTGCATTTTTGCTGTTTGTGTTCAATTTAAATCTCTCACATTTATAACACCAACACATATTATATACCATTTTTTTAAAGGACAAAAGGGGCTTTAATTTGATGTCATATATACATATATGGATCCTCATTAATTATAAAAACAATGCCAAAAATATTAAGATTTTTTAATTTTTATTTTCACAGTTTAGGCAAAAATAACGTGTGCATAATATGTCCAGCTTAGGAAAAGTAATTCAAAATAAATTCATTTATGTGTCTTGATTTATAGAGTACATAATATGTATAGGATTTCAGCTTATTTTGAAAGTTACAGGTTACAAGGACTAAAAGAAAATTGTAATGTGAAACAATTTTAGAAGTTGATATGTTTGTCTTGTAAATTTAGTAGCCATCACAAAAAACAAAATTGCCACACAAAAGTATATATTTACATAAAGTAGACATCACAGGCTATTTGCCACTTTTTACTTTCATCACCAATCTCTGCTAAGTATTGGAGTAAAATTGTGTTTTTTCTCTATTTTGGTATATACACATATAGGAAGTTTTTTTTAATGTGTATTTCGTAAAGCTGGTGTGTGCTATTCCTGTATAGAACCTCATATTGTGTCCAGCTACATCTGATGAGAACAATGATACCCCCATTGTATGCCCTTGGCACTATACTGTGAAGCTACAATGCCATAAGAGACAAGCGTATTGAATTTGCTTTAGCTGGAATTTTCATAGATGGATTGTTCAAATAACCCCACTAAGGGCTTCCATTTGAGAAAGTAGACAGTGGAGGCTCTAGACTTTGTGAGGCTTTGGACAAAACTCAAACATGAGGTCCCCACTAACACCCAAAGAGAGAAAATAAATAGGGTTGCATTGTCTGTCTAAGGTGATGTAGTTATATTGCAGCCCTGGAGCTAGGCTCTGTATTAATTGTTCAGAGGCTTGCAGTGTTGCGGCCCCCTGTGCCGCTGTGATGTGAGCTCTCTGACTGAAGTTATGACCTAATTTGCACACTAAACTTGCAATAAATAAATGTAATTAGCAAGTATGCTAATTGTTTATGCACAACTGAAGGGTATGGTTATATAGCCTGGCAGTCGTGTATACGTAAGTGCTGATGTATATATTTCTGAATGTGTTTGGCCCTGTCTTCCTGTGCATGTGCCTGAGAGTATCCTAGTGTGTGAATGTATGTCTTTGTGAGCATGTGTCTGGGACCATATATGTGTGTGGGGTAGCTGTTTGCGGTGTATTGTGTTTATGGGGGCTGCCTGTGGCCTTTCTGCATTGTATTATGGCAAAGCTATGCTTCATGACTGTGTGTGTCTGTGATGAATGAATTCAGTTAGCGGCTGTGACTCGGTGAGCAAAGGGGTAACTATGGCAGGGTGAGTGTGACAGGATGAGGGGAGTTAATGAGACTTGGAGGATTGGAGAAGGATTTGAGGAGGTTAATGTGACAGGGTGTGTGTGGTATAGTTAAGGAATATATCACAGTGTTGGGGTGAATGTGCCAAGTTTTGAGGAGTGAGTATGAAAGATGGAGGGGAGGTGAGTGTGGCAAGGTTGGGGGGAGAGTGTGACAGGGTTTGAGGTGAGTATGGAGGACAGGATTGGATGGGGTTTATGTGGTAAGGTGAGTGTGGCAGGGTGAAAGAGGTGAGTGGGATAGACTGATAGAGAATGAGTCTGACAGGATTGGGAGGTTAATGTAATAGGGTAAGTGTGGCAAAGCAAGGGCGTGTGAGTTTGATATGTTTGGAGTGGGTGAGATTTGGAGGGGTCAATGTGAGTGTGGCTGGGTGAAGGGGCTGAAAGTGTTTGGGATTGTGATAGTGTTTGTGTGGGGATGATAGTGTGTGGTTGGGAGACTGTGTGTGTGTGTGTGGGGTGGGTGACTGTGTGTGGGGGGGGATTGTGACTGGGTATGTGTGTGGAGGGGTGTAGGTGTGTGTAGGGGCTGTGATAGGATGTGATTGGAGGGCTGTGACATGGTGAGGGGGGACTGTGACAGGGTGTGTGTGGAAGATGTAACGGGGGGTGACTGTGACATGATGTGTGGGAAGGTGACAAGGTGGAGGGGCTGTGTCAGGAGGAGCAGTGACAGGGTTAGGGGGCTGTGACAGGGTTACGGGGGGCTGTGACTGGGTTAAGGGGGCTGTGACAAAATGTAGATGGGGGCTCTAAGGTGGTGGGGGCTGTGACAGGGTTAGGGGGGGTGTGACTCGGTTAGGGTAGCTGTGACCTGGTTAGGGGGGCTGTGACGTGGTGGTGGGGGCTGTGACAAGGTAAAAGGGGACATGACAATGTAGAGGGGGGCTCTGACAGGGTTAGTGGCCTGTGACAGGGGTAGGGGGGCTGTGACAGTATTGGGGAGGGACTGTGGCAGGGTAGGATAGGCTATGACAAGGTTAGGGGGTCTGTGGCAGGGAATGGAGACTTTGACAGGGTAGGCAGCTGTGGCATGGTTAGGGGGGGCTGTGACAGGGTTAGGGGGCTGTGGCAGGGTAGGGGCGACAATGTGGGGGGGAATAGTGGGGGAAGGGTCATAAATACCTTTTTTTTTTTCTTCATTGACGATTCCCTCATGGCCCAGTGTCTCTCTCCCTGGTGATCGGGTGGGCTCCCTTTCTGGTCTACCGCTACAGACCACATGGTAAGTCTCACAATCTCCAGTCAGAGTGGTGCCGAAGTAACGCTCTGATTGGCTAAGATGGCAAGACACCTCGGTCTGCAGCTCTCTCCTGGGGGAGCTGCAGACTGGAGGCTGGCTCTCAGTCCAGGCACACTGAGTGGGCCCTCGATCATAGACTGAAGACCTGACATGTGAGTCTGCCCTAAGACAATTTAGGCCTTAGCTCGGGGCCTTAGGCGGCTGCCTAAATCACCTAATTAGAGAGCCGCATCTGAAAGTAGACCGTCCAAGGTATCTTATTTTCCATATATTAACTTGTACCTTAACTTGTCACCATTTTTTCACCAATTTACGTCAATATTTGTGGTGAGGAAAAACAACATGCTGGGTCCATGTCCCCTTTTGGAGTAGTTGAGACAGTTGTTTATTCAAACTACCTCACAAATGCACACAACTTCTTAAAGAATACACTCTGGGGTATTTCAAAAGGCATATTTTGAACCCTGGCATGGTTCTTTGCATTTTTTTGCTATTTTATTCTAGGTGTAGTGGCAATGAGCATTTTTCTAATGCATTTTGCTACTTTTTTTTTTTTTTTTTTAAATTGAAACATATTTTTTAACATATTAAATTTGGTGGGATTTTACTTTTTTTTTTACACAGCGAGAAGCAAATCACTGCTGATCCATCTCCCTGCACTTCACACTGAACGTGGAAGAGCAGGGAGGCAGGTCAGGAGTTCCTGCAGCAAGCTTCCAGAGCGAGCACAGCTGCAGGGATGGCGGGATCAGGTGCTCCAAGTCTGCCTCGGATACCAAGGAAGACTGGAGCAGCGTTAACCCAGCGATCGCCGTGATCTGGGGTTAACGTAAGTAAATGACGAGCATTTTCTGTCATGGGTGCTTAATGGTAGGACAAGCATGACTGCACATAAAATCTTATTCCAAAAATACAATACATTCGATAGTATTATGTAATGCTAAAAAACGTTTATGATAGATTTATGAATAATAAGACTTGTATCTTGCTGTGGGTAAATTAAAATATGATTCCTAAACATTATCATGCTGCAGTTATGTGAAAGTTGCATTATGTATTTTTTTCAGTAAACATGTACATTTAGTAATACATTTAGTAATAAAGTAGGCGAACTAAGTTAAAAACCCACTTCTTCATAAAAGCATATCAATTAAACTGTTAATAGCTCCTGACTGATTCCTCTTCTGCAACTGTCACTAGTCTAATACTATCCTTACCTTTTTGTGTCATTTTACCCCACTCCCTCTAGCATGTAAGCTCATTGCGCAGGACCCCTCTGTTCCTGTGTGTCCAACTTGTCTGGTTCCAACTACATGTCTGTTCGTCCACCCATTGTAAAGCACTGCGGAATTTGATGGCGCTATATAAATAACATAATAATAATAATAATAATAATAATAATAAAAAAGTCTATCTCAATTTTTCAAGCCATGATTATGGCTCAGTTGGAGAATTTTTCCTGATCATCTATTTCTGCCTCAGTTTTTCCATTCATGTTTAATTTGTGAAAAGTCAGAGTTTAGTTTATCATCCTGAACATAGCAAAATAAGTTACAGGTTTGGGTCAATGGGTTTTCTCTTTGTGACTTTGTGAGATTAGTACCAATTGTAAGTAAATGGGTTCTCAACTCAACACATTAGAAGCTAAATATCTAACTTTTTTAGAATGTTCTTGAAGAAATCTATATTTGAGGCCTCTTGTATTTCTTGATTTAATGGGAAAAAACAGAAGACAAAGAAGCAGAATTTAAAGGAAACAAAAACTGTTATCAACTTGTCTTGCAACTAGTGAAAAATTGGTGTAGAAATCTAGTTTTAAGTCATTAATGGCATTAAAACAGACCTTCACCTACATGCAGTTTAATCCATTAATAACATATTGTGTAAAGCAGAGATAATGGAACTTTTCCACTGTGAGATTAAAGGATTGAAAATGAAAAAAAAAAACACCCTTGAATTGGATGGAGAATAAGGGAAATAAAATGGAATAAATCACTTTTTACTATTATTAATTTTTATTTTTGTATGGTGACATACACCTTGCCATGATTTTCTTAACAAACGCAGTGAGATTCTAAAGACATTTAACTTTAACCCTTTAGTTACACATTCATTAAAGTGGCATAACATTTTCTATAACATTTTATTTTTACAATTGTGGTTAAAATTAACATATGAATCTGAACTTGATATTATTTATTTGTAAGTTATGGCTAGTTATAGCCATGAATATAATCATACAATGAAATTATCAGCTTATGATCTACTTCAACACTCGTGGCTTAATTAAAGTAAGCAGATGTACCCCCAGGTGGTTCATATCAGGAATTGTGTGCAGATGCTTAATTTAAAGTCATTCATTTGGCAGATTGATTATACTAAGTCCTATAATAGTCCCCAAATTAGCACCCTTTGTACTTCACAAAATTAAGCTGCAGGAGGTTCTGCTAGAGTTTTAGTCTTGGATTGGAATTTGATTTGTAAATTGACCAGATTAGTTATTTTCACAGAGATTACAGTTACTCAGTTTGCAAAATGTGGTGGATTCATTTAGTTGACTGAAGAGATATACAATAATGCATAGATTTCCGGTTTTCTAGAAAATGTGGTTGATTTTATAAAAAGTTTCTCTTATTTGTACATGGCACACCACCGAACTTATTCACCAAACTCATTCATCAAGCATCTATTAAAAGAGCGAATAATGGCTATTCCACTGGCAAATTACAGTTATTTTAATTAATTAGTGCCTCAACTTATGGTTTGAAGATGACAAGCGGAAATCTCTAGTAGCATTTCGTACATCGTTGGGCATCTCATGTCATTGTGAAATCCAATAAAATAAAAGTTAATCAGTAAAGGACAGAGTTGCCACCATAAATGCAAACCTCAATCATCATATCTCAAATGAAAAGTTTCCTAAAAGAATAAAATATATATATATATATATATATATATATATATATATATGTATTATTTTTTTTATTATTCAAATTAGAGGGAGGAGAGAAAGACAGTATTGTTTTTATTTAGTAATTTAATCATTGCTTGATACATACTAACGACCAGGGACTGACATCAGTCTTGGCCCAAAAGCATACATATGCCCTAGGCTCTGTTCACTTTAATTATATGCACATGAGTTTACTCATTAAACATATTTAGTTGTGAATTGTAGGCCAAAATAACCAATCTGGAAAAATTATCCAATTTAGCTAAAGTCACAGATTGGCTGGAATTTGTCAAATTTTGGGGGATTGGCGAGCCATTTGAATTCCACAACTTTGAATCGCCATATGACCAAATCACAAAACAACTGAAACGCACAATGGACGAACAGTTTTGTTTGATTTAGTCATTGGAGTTTCATCCATGGCACCAAAAAAGATGACTAATGAGAAAAAAGATGATGGATGGCAAGCTGACAGTCACTAAATGTTGATTTAATTACAGATCAAGTGTACAGTGACCAACAGCTGGGAAAAAAAAATCCATTTATATATATTTACATATTATATTTTAATATATACTATATATATATACATACATATATTTTTTTTATTATTCCTCTGTTTTTCCCACTTATTGGTTATTTCTTTTTATTTGACAAGGAAAATCAGTTATTTTATTATTATTATTGTTATAATAATAATAATTATTATTATTATTATTATGTATATATTTTGCAGTATACTGATTGGTGCACTTTTGTATGCTTTTAGTTTGTCTAAATTATTTTTCTTGAATTGTTTGCATTAGTGAAATTCAACAGAGCAGGAACACCACATGGATAAGTTTCGATCCTTTTAAATGATTTTTTTTTTCCAGACAAACCAAATTTCTTTCGCTGTGCACAAGTCTAGTTTTAAGTTCACTAAAAAATCTGTTTAGTAAACAAGCTCTACATCTGTTTGGCAACAAATAAACAAGAATTGACAAAGAAAAGAAGAAAAAGTAAAGTAACTGAGCTGGAAAATAATATGGATTCTAGAAATTTTCCAGTTGGCAATTTAAGGCTACAACATGCACTTTCTTTGTCACTTTATAAATGCATTTGATTGTACAAATCCATCAATATTTTTGTAAATAGTGCAAGGTTGTAAATCTGGGCATATTTGTGTATAGCGTCATAATGTGTGACTAAATTATGGAAGTGTATAGTTAGTTTCAAGGTTAGTAATAGAAGTGTTGTATTATAATGTTTTATATAACAGCAGCACTTTACAAATATAGAACTTAGAAGTGAAGAAGGCCATGCTCAAGCAAGCTTACAAAGTCCAATCTATAATAAAAAAATTTCAACATTACTCATGTATAATTAAAACTAGACACAAATATATTGAGATACAGCAATCATACATTAAAGGAACAAAAAAAAAATACATATAATATATATGCAAGAATAACCATAACGGCAACTCTAGGCAGCTGCCTAGGGCCCTGGAGCCATGCATTTCCATTGGCCCAATTTACCACTCCTTTGTGAA
Organism: Pelobates cultripes; assembly: GCA_933207985.1. Classification (NCBI taxonomy): domain Eukaryota; kingdom Metazoa; phylum Chordata; class Amphibia; order Anura; family Pelobatidae; genus Pelobates; species Pelobates cultripes. Next base: position 207,803,749 of record OW240912.1, on the reverse strand, counting down.
GCATGAAGGGAAATCCAGACTGGGAACCTTAATGGAACTTAATAAGTTTATGATACTATGACACTGCTTACACGATCACTCCTAAAACTAGGCTTATTCTCCAGATATACTTTTTTTGGTTTTATTGAATGACCTCCAGTTTAGCATGATTTTTTGACCTCTTGGGATGCATTGAATCAGTCCTCTCAGACTAAATGTATGGCAGTTAAAAATCAACGTATTGGATAATCTAGTAACCCCAAGGGGGAACTAGTCATGTGTCTGGGGACAAACCTATAGGGGGTAACCCTCAATTGTGTGCTATAACCAGAAAAAAGGACCCTGAGAGCACTAAGCCCCTAAGGTCAACAGATTAGGTGTCCCACAAACTGAGTGGTGGTTGTTAAAATGTAACTTTTATTATTATAATAAAATCCAAAATCTACAATAGACATATACCCCCCAAAAAACAAAACTTAATAAACAAAATATTGTGACAGGCTAGGAGAGGCACATAGGGCCAGTTCTATAAGTAGGGAGTACCCTACTGACTGGTAAAAAAAATCTACCAGACCTCTCACAGGCAGCTCTTGTGCTGAAATCTATAGCTCAAAAAGAAAAAATAATAGTAATGAAAAAAAAGGGGAGCTGCACTAGGGTTCTGGTAACCCAACCTGTATACACTCTTGTTCGGCTAAGAGCTAGCTCATGGAATTACAAAGCAGGATGTATCCTCATGATGTAGCACTCCAAGAAGTGCTAGAAATGTATCACTGCTTGGAATAACATTAACAATGTATGCCAGCTTGTGCAGAGTGGAGACAATGTAGCCTTGAGTGTAGTAGTGAAATGAATCTATCAGTACACGTCAACTTCCACTTAAGGCATGCTAACAATGCTACATAATAGCCCAAACTAGACTCCTGACGGGCTACTAAATAGCTGCAAAATGCTGGCTCCAAAGAGTAAACATGGATTAAATGGTGAAGGCATCTAACTGAGTGTGTGATGCCTATAGGTGCTACTCGGTGTCGAACGGGGAGAAAAGCCCACAATAAGACGGAGAATCCGCATGTCTGCCCCACTCCATACACCAAAATAACTTGGGAGAACATAACATAGACTAACTAGCTACAGAACAAATAGTGAGCTAAAGCCTGTCTACATGACGAACTCTAAAGCCTGACGCGCGTCTCAGCGCTTCCTTGAGCACCTTCGTCAGAGGCAAGATATCTGAGTCTGCCCTGAACGGGCTGAGATTTAAATGCACCATCCACCAATGAGACAGGGGGGCATGCGTGTCCTGTTCCTGCCAGGTTGTGATGGGGAAAATGAAGCCCGCCCCCTTGACATGTAATGGCAGAGCATTGGTTGCATGCCGAAAAAGGTAAACAAAGCCCAGAAGGGTAATAAACCTATGGAGTGCACTGGGCTCTTGGACTGGCGAAATAGCATCCACATGAAGCCACAGGATTACCTGTCACTCTAACGATGTATTGCGAGCATCCAAATCCCATAGTGCCAAGTGAGACACAAAACTAGTTGTTTCTGTTGCACAGAAAAACAGGGATAAAAGCTCAACAAAAGTGGGGGTGACCCCAATACAGGCAAATAGGGGTTGAATGACCGGTAGCTACCCAGTCTAGTGCTCCCAGGAAATGGTGTCCCCTGTGGCTTCATGGCCACCAGTAGAGGGACACCCAATGCCATGGGTGTAAAAGAAAAAAGGAAGGGACACCCCCATCCCTATGGGATCACTCAGTAGGTATAGCAGAGTGTCAAACAAGTATATAAACAGGGGTTCATGAGTGCAACCCTGGGTAAATTGTGCCCTTTGTGGCGCAGTATACATAAACCCTTGTAATGAGTGTTTTGGGGGCTTCATGAGGTGGCTAGGTCATAGAGTGTGCCATCTACTTATGATAAACATAAGTCACCTTCATAAGCCAATCCTATGAACTACAGCGTGGACCTGTAATGCAGTGGTGCATTAATGTCAGCCCGTTAAAGGGTAAGCTTAACAAATAATAATCGTCAAGTTGGGAGTATAGTGACATAAATGAAAGTTGGTTGTTTTCATTACTATTACCCGTATATACTCGAGTATAAGTCGACCCAAATATAAGTCGAGACCCCTAATTTTACCCCAAGAAACTGGGAAAACTTCTTGACTCGAGTATAAGACAAGGGTGGGAAATGCAGCAGCGACTGGTAAATTTCTAAATAACATTAGATACCCCAAAAATTATATTAATTGAATATTTATTTACAGTTTGTGTATATAATGAATGCAGTGTGTGTATGAATGCAGTGTGTGTATGAATGCAGTGTGTGTGTGTATGAATGCAGTGTGTGTGTGCATGAATGCAGTGTGTGTGTGTGTATGAATGCAGTGTGTGTATGAGTGCAGTGTGTGTATGAATGCAGTGTGTGTGTGCATGAATGCAGTGTGTGTGTGTGTATGAATGCAGTGTGTGTATGAGTGCAGTGTGTGTGTATGAGTGCAGTGTGTTTGTGTGTGTGTATGAGTGCAGTGTGTGTGTGTGTGTATGAGTGCAGTGTGCGTGTATGAATGCAGTGTGTGTGTGTGTGTGTGTGTATGAGTGCAGTGTGTGTGTGTGCATGAGTGCAGTGTGTGTGTGTATGAATGCAGTGTGTGTGTGTATGAGTGCAGTGTGTGTGTGTGTATGAGTGCAGTGTGTGTGTATGAATGCAGTGTGTATGAATGCAGTGAGTATGAATGAGTGCAGTGTGTGTGTATGAATGCAGTGTGTGTGTATATGATGCAGAGCCTTGGTAGGGGGTCCTACCCCCTCCCTGCTTGTTAGCTGGCCAGGAAGGGGGACTCTCATTCCCTGGTGGTCCAGTGGTGTGCACTGTGTAGGAGGGGGCTGGCCGGAAGCGTTTACTTACCTTTCCTGCAGCTCCCTTCTCTCTCCTCTGGTCCGGTCAGCTCCCCTGTAAGTCTTGCAGTCTGAGTGGCACACAGAGCGTTGCCACGGTAATCCGTGGCAACGCTCTGACCCCGCGGCTCTCAAGAGACTTGCAGGGGAGCTGACCGGATCGGAGGAGAGAGAAGGGAGCTGACAGGAGCTGCAGATAAGGTTAGTAAAAGCTTCCTGCCAGCTCCCAACAGGACCGCCGGGCTTGTAATGAGCCCAGCGGTCCTTGTCTGTATTATGGTAATGTAAGTTGCCATAATACAGACACTCACTCGAGTATAAGACGAGTGGGGGTTTTTCAGCACAAAAAATTTGCTGAAAAACTCGTCTTATACTCGAGTATATATGGTATTTTTTTCTTTGTGAGCTAAAGATTTCAGCACAAGAGCTGCCTGTGAGAGGTCTGGGAGATTTTTTTTTACCAGTCAGTAGGGCACTCCCTACTTATAGAACTGGCCCTATGTGCCTCTCCTAGCCTCTCACAATATTTAGTTTATTACGATTTGGTTTGTTTTGGGTATATGTCTATTGTATATTTTGGATTTTAATATAATAATAAAAGTTACATTTTAACAACTACCACTCAGTTTGTGGGACACCTAATCTGTCGACCTTAGGGGCCTAGCGCTCTCGGGATCCTTTTTTCAGTTAAGAAATCGTTTAACTTGAATAATGAGAGTCGAGGTATAATGAGCCAGCTGGAAAAATCTGTTTATCACTGCAAATGGCCCACAGCATCATCCAGTATTAGGCCCTAGGTTTACAAGCAAAGTGACCGAGCGGAATATCTACCTCTCAAAAACACTTGATTACTTCTGAACTTCAAAATTAGGATGCTATTGGATACAAACTCTACATATTTGCTAAAAAGTTTAATGTTGAACTTGTCAAGGTCCAGTGTTTTCAAGGACTTTAAAAATAAAATTATTCCTGGTACCACCAGTTCTACATTAGCATAAACCTAATTTTAACTTTCATCTTGCTCAACAAATTGCTAACAATATGGCAATATACACAGCTGTTGTTGGATTCTAGTAGGAAAGATATCCTCCAGCAGACTGTAAAACAGACTCCTTGTTGATGAAGATTCCTGTATTTGTTGCTGTTTTTTATTTGTTTTATTTTATCATAACCCACAGTTTTTTGCATAACTAGTTATTTTAACTGCCTAATTATTGTTATTTTTTTCCACACAGTGTGCCACTTATTTTTACACTGTTGCTACTTATTTTTATACCATCATTATTGCTTCTAAAGTAATGTGTAAACTGGGAGGCCATTAATATTATAAAGGTCCCTGTTTATATAGCTTTAATGGCAATGTTATGACAAAATATGAATAACTGGTTCAAATCCAATCTCCTCCAATTATAATATAGATGCTACATTATTATTTTTATATCTAAAAGAGAAGCCAAAGTAGCTGTTTTGCATTAACCCTATGAAGAGAAAGATAGAAAGAGATATGCCACTAATGTTGAAGGATACCTATCCCGCACCCTATGTCTGGACCCTAGAGTCTTTTGGTTAATTAAAAGTAATTAGACATTACTTTTACTTGACACATGATTCACCATTTTGTATCTCTCCTTTCTCTATAATACACTGTTTAGAAGCAACACGAGAACCACTGACATGTGAAGTGAATAACATTAATTATAATGTTACAATGGAATCTGTCAATGGGTTGGTTCTATTAGGCAGCAAGTAAACAATCAGTTCTTGAATTTCATGTGTTGGAAGCAGGAAAAATAGGCAAGCAAAAAGAGGCGAGTGACTTTAACATGAGCCAAATAATGATGTCTAGACAAGTGGTTCAGAGCATCCCAAAAAGTTGTGCAAGGAAGGACAACCGGTGGACCAGCGTCAAGATCACGGGTACTCGAGGCTCATTGATGCATGAGGGGAGAGTAGACTAACCCATCTGGTCTGAACACACTAGTTCAATTTGCTTAAAAACATAATGCTGGCCATAATAGAAAAGTGTCAGAACATGCGGCACATCACAGTTTGCTGCATATTTGACTGCACAGCCACAGACCTGTCAGAGTGCCCATGATGACCCCTGTCCACTGCCAAATGCACCTTTAATGTGGACATGAGTGTTAAAACTAGACCTTGGAGCAATGGAAGAAGACTGCCAGGCAAGATGCAGAGGCATTAGCAGGATATTGCACCTTGGGACACTGCAAAAATTGTTCAGGAATGTTTTGAGGAACATGATTTATGAATGTTATGCCTCCAGGCTTCTGATAGAAACTCACCTTGGTTCTCATGGCATGCAAGTTGTTGTCACAACATCCAAGAAGTTTGCCAATAGCTAGTAGTACATTCGACATTTTATGTTCCAGAACCATTGAGTGTTGTCTTGGCCTCCAAATTCCCAGATCCAATCCGATTAGTGACAGTCAATGAAGCAATTATTTTAATCCTCCACTCTGGTCCCAGAGTGGTTAATTGCAGTTGCATGATTGCAAGAACTTAATAGATGTTCCCTGCCTCCATAATTAACTAATGGATTATGCAACGCAAGAGATGTGATACACGTATATGCCAAAAACCCTGTATGAGGCATGTAAAGTCCACTCCAGAAGATAGATGGACAAGAATGCCTGTAAACGCCTCCTTTGTTAAATGGCAAAATGTCCACATATATAGGGAGTATTTAACAATAATGTCCCTCCTGTCAATAAAGTAATAGAGGTGAATCTACTGAAAGCTGAGGAGGGGCAATGTATTCACTGCTCCACATAGTTCCGCCTTCACTGTCAAAAAGAAAAGACAACGTCATAGTAATCATGGTTAAGCAGAACTCAGTGTACAATACATAATAAATCAACAATGTCTAATATGTTACTGGCTGTTGGTACACTTCAACAGCTGGGGTACCACGTCAATCAAAGCGAGTTCCCTTCAGTAGCTAGGGGGTGTGATAAACATACTTTGATAACCCACCCTTACTGTAAAAAACTATATAAACCTAAGCATTTTATTGGTGGTCAAATATAGAGTAAAGCTTTGTGCAGGGTGCAGCACACAACAAAAATGTTTAATTAATGTTGAATTAATTACTGGCTATTGGCATACTTCTTGGGTGTTGTGACAACAACTTGCATGTCATGAGAACCAAGGGGGGTTTCCATCAGAAGCCTGGAGGCATAACAAGCAAACCTCCTTAATACCTACTAAATGAAAATGATAGTCACTTAAATATGGATATAAAACTCTATGCAATGCTTAAAAAGAGAGCCTGGGGGCTTACTCTCTAAAAGTGTAAAAAGATCCCACAGAGATGACACTATAAGTAATAATTGTAAAAAAATAATAATTTATAGAACACTTAAGATAAACACTTAGAGCTAACTTGTGAAAGTAAAATAAAAAACATGGAAAGTGAAAAAATAAAGTGAATTAATACTGTAGAAAAACTCAAAAGAAATCAAGAAATCAAGAAAAGAAAAAAGGGCAACGGAAACTCTACATTATGGGAAAACTCCACAAATAAGTGGCTGCACACTAAATAAATACTAAATAATTTAACTCTTTATTAAGACCCAAAGGTGCCAAGGTTTTGAACTCAAAAAATCCGCCAGGGCTAATGTTGAAAAAATAATTTTATATGCTTATCACATTACTCTGTAAAATTGTTCTTATACAATTGTTCTCCCTGCACAGTACCTGCCCTTTTCTGGCCAGGATGACACAGGACCAGGTAGACAATGTATGAATGAGCATGTGAAAACATATCTGAAGTCAATAATGTTTATAGGCAGTTTATAGGGCAGAGGCAACTCAGTATGTAGATCTCGCACATCTAACCTATATATACAGGAGAGGAGGCTTACCAATTCTTAGAGTGGCCATTTTACTGCAATACAAGATAAGAGAGCTGAGAGTAAGAATAGGAAAAGTACAAATAAATGTTACACAGAGCCAAGTCAGAGGATATCAGAGAGCAGGCTAGTCAAGACAAGCTGGGTCACTATACCAGATAATCACAATGAACAACTGATGTGCTATTGGGTACTAAAGACACCACAGCAAGGTTTTGACTTCCTATCAAAATGGGCTTAAATTAGTATTGTATAATTGACTTTGTTTGCATCATTCCTGCATGCACAAAACTTTGTGAGCATAGATAACGAGGCAACACCACTATACTATTGTCATTAATTTGAAGCATGGATGCTGCATCATAAATTGACACCTTGACGCAGCACCCACACATTGTGCCACTAACTCTGTTAATCAGTACAACATACAAGAGCATATGGAGGTCAATATGACCCCACATTAGTATAAGACATTAAAACCTACCTAAAACTCCCACTCGCCATGTCCTGTGTGGGAGCACATCTACTAAGTAGTGAGCAGGCAGGGCAATATGGTCTATTGTGTCAAAGGGTTGGCAAAATCAAGGAAAATAGTTCCAGTTAGGTCTTCTTGTTCCATGCCAGTTTGGATGTACTAGCTTTTAAGAGAGCAGTTGTCGTTTAATGATTTGGACGAAAGCCTGATTGATCAGGCTTTACATAGTTTGAATATTGATAATACTCACATAGTTTAATGTGAACACACTTTTCCAAGATTTTTGACAATACAGGGAGCAATGATATAGGATGATAGTTAGATACCAAAGTATTGTCAGCACTTTTATGGATGGGTACTACTGTTGCAGTCTTCCAAAGTTTGGGTATGTATACAGACACAAAAGATTCATTGATTAGTGTTGCAACAAGTTTAGCAATTGCTGGTGACCTAACAGGACCCCACTGTTTCTTTTTCATTTTTAGATTATTAAGGTATTTAATAATCAAGCACTTATTCAAATATGTAAGAAAAAGCAGCTTATGAAAACACTTGTGTAGCTGTACCTCCTTAAACCACACTTAAATTTCAACTAATAGTGAAATCCCAGTAGTAGTGAAGAAAAAAAATAGTGGAGCACTAAAATGATAATGCTTACTCATAACAACTTGTTAAGGTTGGTTTATCAGCTAAAATAATAGTTTAGTTAGAATTAAAATTAATAAAGAAATAGATTTAGGTAGAGTTGAAGACCCGTTTGCTGTTCCGCCTTTCCCTTGTTTCAGGTTATCTCCGCTTGGTTTAGTCCCTAAAAAAGAAAAACGTTCATATAGACTAATTCATCATCATATCTTATCCAAAGGGTTCATCATTAAATGATGAGGTGGATGCTTCAATTATCTCATATAGCTCTTTTGATGATGCACTGCAGTATGTTAGGGAGTGTGGGCATAAGGCTCTTATGTCTAAGGTCGACATTGAAGCAGCGTTTAGGCTGCTCCCCATACATCCAGATTGTTTAAGCTCATTAGGTTTTCAGTTTGAGGGTAGTTTTTATTTTGACAAATGTTTGCCCATTGGTTGCTCTGCCTCGTGTTTTTACTTTGAAGGTTTTTCAAGTTTACCTGAATGGGTCTTTGACAGGTTTCTGGTTTACATTCAGTTATTCACTATTTAGATGATTTTCTCTTTATTGGTAAAGCGGATTGTATGGATTGCTTGCATTTGCTGCAGATTTTCATGGCTATTGCCCAGCATTTTAGCATCCCTTTGGCAAAGGAGAAAAGAGTCTGGCCTAGTACATGCTTACAGTTTCTTGGCATAATTATTGATTCAGAACGGATGGAGTTCCATTTACCTGAAGACAAGGTTATCAGAATGAAGCGTGAAATTTCACATTTATTAGGGGTTAGCAAAACCTCGGTAGGTAAATTGCAGTCTGTATTGGGTCTGTTAAATTTTGTCTCCAGGGTAATGCCCATGGCCAGAGCCTTTTCTAGACATATGTCAAGAGCGATAGCTGGCTATAAGAACCCACATCACCATGTTAGAATTTACAGGGAAATAAAAGAGGACTTACATGTATGGAACAAATTTTTAAGTGAATTCAATTGGGCCACAATTTGGCAAAGCGAATTTATATCCAGTTGGGATTTAGATATTTGTACAGATACGGCTGGGTCGCGAGGTTTTGGAATATATTTCCATGGTAAATGGGCTGCAGCTAAGTGGCCTCAGTCATGGGAAGAGCATGGTTGGACACGAATGATCTCCTTTCTAGAATTATTTCCAATAGTAGTAGCCCTGGAGGTTTGGGGCTCCGTATTAGCCAACAAAAGGATCAGTTTTCATTGTGATAATTTAGAAGTAGTTTGGGGGCAAAATGTATCCCAGTAATAAATTTACTGAGATTGCTGTTTTTTTATTTGCCTGGTTAATGACATTTGGGTGAAGGCAAAGCATGTGCAGGGTAAAAGTAACCGTATAGCTGATGCTTTGTCCTGTTTTGATTTCAAGTCTTTCAGATCTCTGGCACCCCTAGCAGATGAAGTTGGAACAAGGTTGCCAGAATCCACCTGGGAGCTAACTTCACCCAAATAAGTCATTTGCTGGGTTTATCATTGTCTGCATCTACCTGTGGAGCATATCAGAAGGCTTGGGATGATTGGCAACAGTTTATGCTAAAACAGGATTAGGGTGCTATTGATCCTACTTTACAAGATGGAATTGAATATGTTATCACTAGACTTCAGGCTGGTGTATCCAGTTTTTCTTTTAAAAGAGCACTGTTGGGTATTTCATTTTTACTTAAAGTACTAGGTAAGAGGCCAGTGTTTAAGGAATTCATTATCCAGCAAATGTTAAAAGGGGCTTGGATAAAGAAACCTCCAGTACAAGATAATAGGTCCCCTATCTCCTTTCAGCTGTTGGGTGATTTAGTTAGAAAATTGAGCTCCGTTTGTAAAGATGATTTGACAAGATAACTTGTCTCTTTTTGTTTCAGATACGAGACCTGTGATTGTGTGGATTGTAGGCCATTCTTTTGTCCACTGGGCACACAGAAGAGCGGTGGATAAGTCTTATGGCCAGAACTTTAGTTTTGATTATGAGTCTGTTATGATATATTGGGTTGGTATAAGAGGGTTATTAAGAGAGGATGTTTTCCAGTTATTACAAGATTGGGTTGACCTGATTCCGTGGCCAAAAGTAATTATTTTTCAATATGGCGGTAATGATGTGGGCCAAGTTAAATCAGTAATTTTGTTCCATCAATTTAAGGATGATTTGCTGCATTTTCAACAAATGTTCCTTGGATCGTTAATTATTTGGTCTGAAATAATCCCAAGATTAATTTGGTTGTGCAATGTGAAACTTAAAGCACTAGAAAGAGTTAGACTTAAGCTGAACAAAGCCATGAAATAATTTTGCCATCAATTGGTGGTTTTTCTTTTCGCCATGTGGATATCAAGGGTCAGTGTAAAGGGCTGTATTTAAAAGACGGTATACATTTGTCTGATGTTAGATTGGATATTTTTAATAATGATTTGCAGTGTATGATCGATAAGGCCGTGGTCTGGTGGGGTGGGCTGCATGCTGCAGCGTGTGGGGTTGAGGTCACCTGCCTAATTTAAAGGGGGTGGACTAGCTGAGTTTATGATCATTTGGTTGAAGTTCTGGCTAATAGGGTGGAACTCTGGTGAGTTATGTTTTAATTCTCTGGGGGTTTAAATCCCGGAGATGTTTGGTTAATGCTCTGGGGGTTTAAAGACCGAAGATGGTTTGGTTATAAAGTTATTAAGTTTTGGTTGTATTATTTTAAAACTAAATTAAAGACCACGGCCTTTTCTGCAACATTTCTGAGTCTGTGTATTATTTATTATTATGTATCTATTTGATTTTTTCATTGTTTATTATTGGTGTTTACTATGTATCAGTCTGATTTAACCCCTGCTGAGCACAAGACTTCCTACCACCGGCATTGACAATTCCCTGAACTTTAGCCCAAAGGAAAACACAATATTTCCTACACAATCAGAGAGGTGAGGTATTTCATGACTCTATTTTATGTCCCCTCCTCTCTAACCATGCCCAGCAATCTTTAGTGACATTCATCAGTAGGGAAACACCTCCACTCAAATACTGCCAATCTTTCTTTTTTTACATGCTTATGCTTCCCAGCACTAGGCACATAGAAGTCAAAACAGGACTCTAGGAGTTTTCAGTATTGTATTAAATTCACATCAAAGTCATCTTGATAAAGATGCAGGAGAGTTGAAACATTTATGGAAATTTAACACAACACTGAAAAAATCTGAGAGATTGCTCCTGTTTTGACTTGTGTGTTGTATATTATATGTGCATATTATTTTTAGATGTATTAATTGACACCTATATATGTGTATTTAAATATTTGAATATTTAAGGTACCATTAAAATAGGGGACCCATACTACTAGAATCAATCTATAAAAAATAATTGTCATGAATATTCAAATGAAATGAACCTAAAAGTGTCCTCTCTGTCGTCCTTGGATACAGGAACAGAGTCTTCGGGTATTGAATATAAAAGATAAAAAGAGAGAACAACCGATAGTGCAATATGTATGCTTCAAGTGAAGTAAAATAAAAGTAGCGAACTCACAATTTATAAGAGCTTCTGTCCAGCTCTAGGGTAAAGCGCACACAGCGGTATAATCCCCGCTTATGGGATATGTGGTGAGTATCGATTCTTCAGAGGTATCCAGAAAAAGTACAGAGCAGGCCAACTGCTCTTTGGTGTCAGCGCTGGTTGAATAATCCCCACCTAGGATTTCTTTAGCTGCACAGGAACTTGTGGAAGTGTTGTTAAAATTAGGATAAAATTTTTTATCAGATATATATAAAACTTTCCAGGGATAAATGTATAAATAAAGATAATGGGAACTATCAAGTAACCAAAACTTTAATATTTATTATACAAAATTATGTTTCCATTAACGCGTTTCGTCATACAGACTTCTTCAAAATGGAATGCCATAACCTCTGAAGAATCGATACTCACCTCATATCCCATAAGCGGGGATTATACCGCTGTGTGCGCTTTACCCTAGAGCTGGACAGAAGCTCTTATAAATTGTGAGTTCGCTACTTTTATTTTACTTCACTTGAACCCTACATATTGCACTATCGGTTGTTCTCTCTTTTTATCTTTTATATTCAATACCCGAAGACTCTGTTCCTGTATCCAAGGACGACAGAGAGGACACTTTTAGGTTGGACTTTTACCATTATTTGGACTGGATATTATCTCTTTTACCTTGGCGCAGCCCTTCTTTTATATTTTGTTTTTACTTTGTATTTTTAGGGTTTTGGGGGGATTCCCTTTTTGGGTTGCTGCCTTATAGGTTGATTGGCGCTGTCTCTTCCTTTTATCTAGTTAGTCTTGTTATGCCCATTCCTTGTTCTAGGTGAATGCTCTCTATGGGTGTCACCCTGCATTGACACCATACACCTCAGAGTCAAGTTTCTTGGGCTCTTTAAAGTGAGCGGATTTGGTCTTATTCTTCCATAATTGAATTTAGAATATACTACACTGTTGGTTTTCCATGTGTAGTGTGTTCTCTGAGACTTGAAAACTATTGATTAGAACATAGAGGTTTGAGACAATCACTAACAGGCTCTACCATATGTGAGTGCACTAGCATATCACTCTATGTCCACTATTTTCTGTTACATATTAAGCTAGTTTATGTTATTTCTATGTTTTCATGTGCACCCGCTGATAAACCAACCTTAACAAGTTGTTATGAGTAAGCATTATCATTTTAGTGCTCCACTATTTTTTTTTCTTCACTACTACTGGGATTTCACTATTAGTTGAAATTTAAGTGTGGTTTAAGGAGGTACAGCTACACAAGTGTTTTCATAAGCTGCTTTTTCTTACATATTTGAATAAGTGCTTGATTATTAAATACCTTAATAATCTAAAAATGAAAAAGAAACAGTGGGGTCCTGTTAGGTCACCAGCAATTGCTAAACTTGTTGCAACACTAATCAATGAATCTTTTGTGTCTGTATACATACCCAAACTTTGGAAGACTGCAACAGTAGTACCCATCCATAAAAGTGCTGACAATACTTTGGTATCTAACTATCATCCTATATCATTGCTCCCTGTATTGTCAAAAATCTTGGAAAAGTGTGTTCACATTAAACTATGTGAGTATTATCAATATTCAAACTAGCTAAAGCCTGATCAATCAGGCTTTCGTCCAAATCATTAAACGACAACTGCTCTCTTAAAAGCTAGTACATCCAAACTGGCATGGAACAAGAAGACCTAACTGGAACTATTTTCCTTGATTTTGCCAACCCTTTGACACAATAGACCATATCAATCTATTGCTATAATGTAAAATCTCAGGTATTTACATCACTGAGGAGGTAATAATATGGGTAAAATATGCTAATCAATTTGCACCAGATGGTTAATTACAGGTGCATCAGTGCGACTAGCTCACCAAATCTGGGAGTACTATCAACCTGAAAACAAACGCCCATTTACCTGGCAAGCTCTTTGCTGACTGAGGCTCTCTTCACACCACGTTATATGTATGGGATGCACTGGAGGTCTTACCTTGTGTATATTTTAACACTTAAAACTTGATGTACTATTCTTCTATTGTTTACCTTTTGTTGTGTATCATATATGATAAAACCTTTCAATAAAAACGTGATTGTCAAAAAAAAAAAAACTCAGGTATGGGTAATCCTCCACTAATAATAAAATAGTGCAAGGTGTGTAGGTGCTTCTCAACACAGAGAAAAAGTCAGATCAGAGGGATGTATTTAAGGTGTATCCCCTAATCCCCTTTAAAATTTTACCAAAACCAAATTTTATAAAAAATTATACAATAATACACCCCAGTGAATGCACACAGATGATACCTTATACAGTATATGAAAATGCAAGTCAGGCAGATGGATCTAAAAAAAAATAATACACAGTGCTTTCTGGATATATAAAAACACACTTAAAAAATCGAGGACTAGAAATCACACTGTAAAGAGCAGTTCCAGGCTCTATATCAAAAGGAAGAAAAGGAAGTATACCAGCGCTTATATTTCAAAAATATTCTGACAATGCACAAGGATTATATATAAATAAGCTGCTATAACATCAAGATATCTTTAAAAATAAAACTTGTAAAAATGGAAAGTAGATGTAGCGCTATATTTAGTAATGGAGATAAAAAGGCAATACCTTACAGAGTCTTTACAAATTAAATAAATCTTCCCAATTTGAGTTTCTAAAAAACACAAAGAAAAAACAGAACGAACATAGTGTATACCGTATGATACAATGTAATAATAGAAAAAAAAGGGGGTAAAATCCCACTCACACTTTTTAGAGCTATGAAATAATAGCTCAATTTCAGCGTTCTTGGGGTTCAGTAAAGGCGACCCTCACCCTTCTTGAATTCCAGTGTTTCTGATGTTCTATTAAAATGAAACAGGACAAATATGGTGCAGTACCGTTGGTCTTTAAAGAAAGGTAATAAACCAAAATGGGGTACTTACAAACTTAGAGCCATCCAAATCGGCTCTGATCAATGCGTTTATGTGGATAAGGTCCACACACCTTCTTTAGAAAAAATGTAGCAGGGATAATGCCAATAAAGTGTAAAGGTACAATATTTATTTTAATAATAACATTATAAAATAAGTATAAAAGATATATAGATAAAATTGGCATATAAAAAATCCAAAGTCTCACAGTCTTTATTCCAGGACGCGTTTCGCCTATATCGGCTTCCTCAGCTGGATGATAGTGATGTAGTCTTCCTTGGGATTCTCCTGCTTTATATACCCCTCTCCTGGGTTGTTAATTGATGTTTGGCTTGTATTTTCGCGGGCAATCACCATGGAAACGGTGATGCCCTGCGTCTCAAGCCTCTTCCTCGTTCTTCCTTCCGGGTTTGAGCTCCGTCGCGTCACTTCCGGTTTCGCCGATATGTCATTTCCGTGCGTTCCACCGTGCGGTCCACTGGTTCTTTCTTCCTCCCAGACAGATCGGCACATATATGCATAAGTAGGAAGTAATAACTCAGTAGTGTACAGACTTCTTTTGTAATTCCCACACAAAAAATAACCAATTTATATATATTTACATCATTAATAAAAATAATAATACTTTGAGTTCATTAATATACTGATCTTTAAGTTTATAAGAAATATAAGAAAAGGCTTCAAAGTATACTTGAATCTTTCCTATTTCGAAAAAGGATGTATATAAAAAGAGGTGCATGAAAGTAATGGAAAGGCTTTTTTATATATATATAAAAATTTATGTTAAAAAATGACACATTTCAAAATCAGCGTTAAGTCCATTCGGGACCAGGGTGTTTAACTTAAAAATCCACTCCATCTCTATTTTGCTCATTTTAATATCAAAATTTCCACCTCTCCAGTCTTTGTCCACTTTTTTAATACCCAAAAATGTAGTATCCTTAGTTTCACAATTATGGGCCATCTTATAATGTGCTGAAACGCTATGTTTCTCAAAACCTTTTACAATATTACGGCCATGCTCTTCAATTCGGATATGTAATGGTCTAGTTGTTTTTCCTACATATCTTAAACCGCATGGGCATATTATTAAGTAAATTAAATTTTTAGAATGGCAGCTTAGGAAATCTTTAATAGGATATTCTATTCCTTCTTTATTAGAAAAACTTTTTATCTGGCGTTTTTTATTGTTGGTCCTCTTACACGCTAGGCATTGGCCACAACCGAAAAAACCTTTTTCTGTATTCAAAAAAGTGTTTTTATCCTTTTTCTCCCTCAAAAAACTTGAAGTGAGGGTATTACGTAAATTATTGACTCCTCTGTGTATAAATTTAGGTTTTTCTGGTAAAAAAGTCTTAGCGATCGGATCTTGCAATAAAATAGGCCAGAATTTGGAAACTATTTTTCTTACCCTATAGTTGTCAGTACTGAAATTACATATAAAAGGAATTTCCATAGATGTATTTTCCTTTTTCTCTTTGTATTTTAAAAGATTTTTCCTGTCTGTATTTTTCACTGCTTCTCTCGCTTTTTCTAATTTAAAATCCTCATAGCCTTTATCTATAAAATCCTGCTTTATTTTACTAGACTGGGTTTCGAAGGTAGTTAGGTCTGTGCAATTACGTCGTATCCGTAGGAATTGTCCTTTTGGAGCATTTTCGAGCCATGGGGAGAAATGGCAACTCTCCCTCTCTATATAGCTGTTAGCCTCAACTGTCTTAAAATAATTTTTAGTTTTAATTTTATTATTTTCAATATATATATGGAGGTCTAGAAAAACCACTTCGGTCTTGCTCCAATTACTGGTGAGTTTTATACCCCAGGTGTTTTCATTAAGATGGTTTAAAAATGTAACAAGTTCCTCCTCTTTTCCTTTCCATACAAAAAAAATATCATCGATATAACGGCCGTATGTTATTAAACTTTCCCCCCAGCCATGCGCACCATAAATGAAAGTACTTTCCCAATGAGCCATAAAAAGGTTTGCATAGCTGGGGGCAAATTTCGTCCCCATAGCTGTCCCGTTTACTTGCAGATAAAATTCCTCGCCATACCAGAAATAGTTATTAGTTAAAATTAATTCTATTCCCTCCAAAATATATTTCGTTTTTATGTTTGTAAACTCTGAAAAAAATTTTAAAAAATATTCCACGGCATTACATCCATATTGGTGTGGGATGTTACTGTAAAGAGCTGTAACATCACTTGTGACTAAAAAGCAGTTAGTGTCCCAATCGCATCCCTCCAAAGTATTTAAAACCGTGATAGTATCTTTGATATATGAAGTGGTTTGTTTAACCAAAGGCTGTAATTGTATGTCCACATAATGGGATAATCTGCTTGATACGGAATCTATTCCTGCCACTATCGGTCGTCCTGGAGGTTTATTTATATCTTTATGGATTTTGGGGAGAAAATAAAAAACTGGGATTTTAGGATGTTTTATATTTAAATATTTATACTCCTTCTCACTCAGAATTTCTAATTCCAAACCTCTTTTAAAAAATTCTTGAAATGTTTGGTTAATATCCTTACTAGGATTATATTCCAATTTTTTATAAGTAGACTGGTCTTTTAAAATTCTTTCAGCTTCTTCGCAATAAAATTCTTTAGACATTAAAACAATCCCCCCACCTTTATCTGCTGGTTTTATAACTATATCACCATCTGTTTTTAAATCTTTTAGTGCATTTCTTTCTTGTCTAGTTAAATTATGATTGAAATGTTCTTTTTTTATACTTTTATTAATCTCTGTCATAACCATTGTTTCAAAGGTCACCATTTTTTCAGAAATCATATGTTTTGGATAAAACTGGGATTTTTCTTTCAAATTAGTATACTTAGACTCCTCCTCTTTGTTTAACTGTAACTCTGTAGGGTTTTTAGCAAAGAATTTTTTTAGGCATACATTTCTCTTAAACTTGTTTAGGTCTACGTAAAAATCAAATTGGTTTAAAGGTTTATTTGGGGCAAATTTCAATCCCTTTTTCAATACCTTTTTATGATATTCTGTTAAATTTTTTTGACTCAGATTGTAAATTCCTTTGGTAGGACTTAATTCCTCTGTAGCCTTTCCCGTCTTTCTTTTTTTGACATATTTTCCTCCTCTTGTGCCTCTATACTTATATTTCTTCGTCTTTTGAGTATATCAAAAGCTCCAGGGTGGCTTCACAGGCTACGGAATATGCTCTTCATGGTATTCAATCCAAAAGGAGAGATGGAGAGGAAGAATCAAAAGTAAGTATATAACAACTTCATTGTAATAACATTAAAATATAGACCATAAAGAAACAGTGTTAATAAAAAATTGATTTAGAATATATACAAAACACAAAGATATATATGTAGAGTCCCAAAAAGTAGAAACAAATGTGATTTGACTCTCTCAGGAGTCTTCTTTAATTCTGACTTGACTCTCCATGGTGTGCAGTTGAATACCTCTGTATCAATGAAATCTAGAGCAAGTGAGTTCCGGGTTTGACGGCATATCCAGTAAAGTCCAATACGTCATAATTCTGCTTCCCAGAAATGGGCTGAAGTTGTGTGATGTTAGTCGCGTCATTTTCCGGTTTACAAGTCCTGAGGTATGGGCAAAGGAATTGAACCAACATATTATTCAATAGAAAGGAGATATATATGAAAGATAACAGCCCACATCAGTAAAATTTCATAAAGGTGCATATTGATAATAATAACATCTCTTATCATAGAGGGAGGAAAAAGAGGAAATAATAAGGAAAAAGACAATAAATTTAAACAAAGGTATGAGGACTGTGACAAACTGCCCTTTGTCACTGGTTTCTTATGTGACAAACTACCCTTTGCCCCTGGTATTTGGAGGAGCCTGATTGCCAGCCTCCTGCCTTATGACTATGACCCTGGGGTGTATGGCCCTTTAAAAACATTATGTGGGCATCTTGGATTGTAACACACTTTTTCTGCGCCTTTAATTCCATGAGAAAACGTGCCTCCTCCCCTCCCCCTTTTTCCTGTTTATTGTTTCTCCAGCAGGGCGTTGTCTCAGGGACATTGCCAGACCAGTTTAAACTGGCTGCTTTGTCCCTCCTCAGTCTCCTGCTAAACTTTAACCCCATGGCGATTTTATTCTGTTTGTGGGAACTGAGCGCTGTTCGGATATATTGAGAGCTCAGATCCAAGCTATCTGAATGTGGGGGTTCTGTTCAGTGTAATAGGAATTATGTATTTTTATGTGTTTTTACTGTTGTTGTAAATTGAGATATTTTCTGTATCTGGAGATAATTGGCTTACCACACCCACTTAAGACAATAATCTCCAGGATAGAGGAGAAGACAAACTGCCTGCACAGCCTAAATCTGTGGAACTGTTTTGGGCATGAAAGCCATGCTTGCAGTCGGTCAAATAGGACTTCAATCTAACTTTTGAACCACTGGACCAATTTGTATGATTTTGACATATGTTTGTATACTGCTTATGGTGATTCCAAATATGTGAGAATTATATGTATAGTTATATGTATAGTTTGGAAGTTATGAATATTGCATAAAACTGTATATTTTCCTGCCTGTGATAATTAAGTTAGCCCATTGTGTTTAGTAATTGTATAACAGGCAGAGGGGAAGGTTTGTGTGGCTTGACTGGGAGTGTCTGACTGTACTGTAATGTTTGTATTGGCTGATGTAACTGCATGTCCTGCATCCCACAAGGTCCACGTGGGTGGTAACCTTGCGGGAAAACCTGCATAAAAGAAAGTCCTTTGTTGCTCATTAAACAGTTCTACTTGACCCTCAACTCACAGCATTAACTCGTGTTTGGAGGGGACAGCTATAATCACTACAGGGAAATACTTACAAAATGATAGGCGGAGCCGCTTAAACCTTGAATGATCTGTAAAACACAATGGTATATATACAAAATAGCGTAGTATGTCTGTCCAATAGTATGCAATAAAAGAATAAATAGTGATTTCACTCACAAAGTTGGAGTCATACCATCATATTAGTATGCTTCCTTGGACCATTCAGGGGTTGTCCAGACCCTTTTGCAGCCAGAATCTTGGTCTTTCCTCTTTATATTTAGATATTCCCAATGAAGCTGTTGAGTATCCAAATGGTCCTTTAAAAAACGGTTTTATTCTTATATAGAAGTATTACATATACCAGAAACAACTGGTTAAAAATGAAATTTGTAAAAGACTATTCAAAGTGAAAAGTCCCTTTAAAATGTCCTTGATTAAACCAATGGAGTCCAAAACGTGTTTCGCCTATTTTTCAGGCTTCCTCAGTTGGATGAAATTCACTATACACATTCTTCTTCTTTTAAAATTCCCGCTGAGCTCTCTCCTCCAATTGGGCACCCACTTCCGGTTTTCTTATGTATTGGAACGCAACGTGTGTGACGTGCGTTCCATGCGTCAACATCTATTTCCGGGTTTCGTTGGGACGGAGCGCACGTGCGCACCAAACACCGGCGCCCACTTCCGAGTTCCGCCGAAGTGGAACGCACGTGCGCTCCAACCACGCCGTGCGTCCATCATCATCGTTACCCACTTCCGGATTTATTTCGTCGGAACGCACATGCGTTCCAGACATGCGTGTCGGCCAATGAGCACTATATTTACATGGAACGCACATGCGTTCCAAATGCTATCCATCCGGATATATGCTAAAAAAGAAATATACATAAGGACCATATATTGCACTCAAATAGGATTATGTATAATATAAAATAAAGAATAAAAGTTACAGAGCCCACATGTTCCCTGTCTATAGGGATAGATGATAAAAGAGTTAAAAAAATAGACTTATTCTTTATAATGCTCTGCATATTCCCTTAGCTTCACTGAGCTCTTGTAAGAGCTCTTGTTCCTGATCCTGCTTCGCTCTCCAGGGTGGATAGGAGACGGAGAGACCCCAACCCAGCAGCGGCAGTTCATGGGGTCTGCAGTACTTATGGTGTCTGCGTTGCTGATGGTCCTTGGTGAGTGCTAGGAGCATCCTTTCTACGGTCCAACCTTCAGGTAGCCTGGGGCAACCGTAACAAGGACATAATTCAATATAAATATATTAAATACAAATGTCATTTCATCAAAGGAAAGACACATCCTCAAAGTATAGACAGAATATATATATATATACATTCCAGAAACTGTTAAAAATATTTTTTTAAAATACATATATAACTCTCCATCAATATTAAAGATAATGAACCAACTCAAATTGAAATTTAGTCCTTTGTGGGCTAAAGAATCTAAAAAATCCAGTTTCTATTTTACAGAGTTCTTTGAAATTGGTGATCCTCCACTAACTTGGTTTTAATCATATGTATCAGATCAATCACAATACCAGTTTACAGAGATATAAAAGTGGATCGTAGATAACAAACTTTGCCTAAACACTGATAAAACTGTCACAATGATCTTTGGAACAGTACCTAAATTACATAAATTACACAATTTCCATCTATGCATCAGAACAAAATCAAATAGCACACTGACTGCAGTCCGTTATTTCAAATATCTAGGTACATTGCTAGACCCCAATCTATCTTTTTCCTATACATTGAAAAACTCTCATTGAAACTTTATCCAAAACTAGGTGTTCTGTACAGAAACAAATCCTGCCTAAGCCCCACAGTAAGGAAGCAGATTGTACAACAAATGCTAATGCCAGTCATTGGATATTGGGATGTAGTGTATGCACCTGCACCAGAAAATCCATCTTTATAAACTTATTACATTGTATAACTCATTCTGCTGCTTTGTGCTATTATGTTAAAAGGGCTAAACTGGCAATCACTGGATTTAGCCTTGAGTTTAACCCCTTAAGGACATATGACATGTGTGACATGTCATGATTCCCTTTTATTCCAGAAGTTTGGTCCTTAAGGGGTTAAAAACTTTTCTGGGAAGCTCCAACCCTATATGAGAAGAATGCTGTCCCCAGCTCTTCCCACCTCCTATAACCTCCAATCCAGTATCAGCACTTTTTTTAGTACAACAATACAAAAATAAAGTGCCTTGATACTCATTTTCCAACAAAGCACCACAATTATGGAATAACCTCACAGACCCAATCAAATCCTTCTCCAGTCTAAAATCCTTTAAGAAATCTCTGAAAACATACAGTTGCAAGAAAAAGTATGTGAGCCCTTTGGAATGATATGGATTTCTGCACAGATTGGTCATAAAATGTGATCTGATCATCATCATCTAAGTCACAACAATAGACAATCACAGTCTGCTTAAACTAATAACACACAAAGAATGAAATGTTGCCATGTTTTTATTGAACACACCATGTAAACATCTCAGAATTTAGACTTTGTTGAGGCAGACAGTTCAATGTGCAATGTGATGTATTAACTCTGTGAGGCTTGCCTAACATTCCAGCACACATAGGCCCTCATGGACTCAAGCCATCAGCTTTACATTCCTATTCGTAATGTTTAAAAACCCATAATTTTCCAGCCTGCAGCAGCCTCCATAAGTCCCTTGAGAGAATGTTGGATAATCAGGATGTTTATGGAACTGGACAGGGTAGAGGAAATGTTGCTCCATGAAACTGCTTCCATTACATGTAAATATATAAGATGCACAAACAATAATCACTTACGTTGTGTTCACATGCAGAATGGTTACATTTTCTAATATTTAATTTAACATGTTATGCACCATTTAATGTAAGCTCATATAACGTAAGTGCTTTTTCATGTACAAAATATATGTTCTCAGCATAATTTAGAACACCTAACAATGTAATGCAAGCATCACATGAATAAACACCCAATGTGATCTTTCAACAAGACTTTAAAAGACAATATTAAAAAAATTAAAAATTGCAGCTAAAAATGTATTATACCAATAAGTGTACTAGTACACCTGAATGTTAAAGTAAAAAGGTACAGTTTGCTACTAGAAATGACCAGTTGCATCCCTAGTCAATAGTCATTTTAGATGCACATAAAAAGAAAAAAAAGCTTGTAATATATATTTTGCATAATAAGCTAGAAATGGTGCTGTATAAATGTCTGTGACCACAAATTAAGTAAAATGCTTGCAAAAAGTGCACATCAATCACAAGTAATAGAAATAAGATGCAAATGGAAATAAGTATGTGCTTTAAGTTGCTGTACCCTTTTTTTCACGTTTTGCTGCAATTTAGACAATTAGGCCACAATATTCACATTTCTTACGCTAATAAGAAAGGATCACTAATTATGGTAAATCATACATTTAATAGATCTTTTTTGTGCAGCATAAAAGAAGACTAGACACACTGCTGTGTAATGCTTCTGTCATTATTACAATTAAAAAACTGATTACTTATACTGTGGTTCAAAACTTTTCCATTTTGTGTAGGCTCTTGATGCCATTACTCTCAGTGATAAAGGTTTTCTCTTAGAGAACAATAACATAAAGTGCACTGCAATTCATAAAGGTTCAGACTTAGAGCATACAGCATCCACAATCTCTGAAACTTACAAAATTAAATTGTAAATCATACATTATTAGAAACAGGAATTGTCTTGACTTGTTCACTAGGTAGGTCCTTATTATTTTCCACATTTGTCATATATTTTGTTTAGAAGACTAAAGACTGAGCCAGATGGAAGTTCAATAATAATGTCTTCTCATGGAAGGATTTTGAAATTCATTGCAGAAATTGCTTGCAGTTCAAAATTGTGATAGTGGATCATTACAAAAAAAAGTTATTTATTAATGATAATTTGAATACAAATTTGTAGATCGAGTCACACACTGAAAATTTGCTGTAGAGAAATTAGGTAAATTCTAAAATTGCCTTTATAAAGGCTTGTGTGAGAGTCAAAACATAGCAAGAAACTGTCCTTTTACACTGTCTGTGTGTCCAGTCTTTTTCTGTATTCTATTATTCTGGCTGCAAAAAGTAAACATGAATTCAATGTGAATTTTGACTTTACCACATTATTCACAAATTGTAAGTGGTAAAGCATTAGGGGTAGGGGTAAAGGGTTAGGGGTAGGGTTAGATGTAGGGGGTTAAACTAGGGGTAGGGTTAGGGTCAGTGGTAAGGTTAGGGCTAGGGTTAGATTCCTGTCATCATTCCCTTAATTTTCTCTCCCTCTCCTGTTTTGCCACCCTTTAGAAATCCGAAGCACTTTGGCACTTCCAAAATTCGGCACTTCGGCAATTCGGTTCGGTTCAGCACTTGCGAAATTCTGCACTTCAGCATTTCAGGACTTGGGCAATTCAGTTCGGTTCGGCACTTCAAAATTCGGCAATTCGGACATTCAGAAGCATCCGAATGTCCGAATTGTTGAAATTCGGCCAAATTTTAATTCAGACCGAAATGAATTGCACGTGTCTAGTAAATAACCATATTATGCTAATAATAAACATTGCGGTACTACTGCAATGTTATCAATATACTTTCTTGATCACAAAATCTGAATGAGAAGCATTAGATTGGACCAGCCATGATCATGATTAATGATCTCATCATGGGTGGATTAGACTGCGGGGAGGAGACACTCTCAGCGCTGGAATACAGGTAGGTATAATTGCTTTTTTTTTTAAGAAGGTGCAGTAAAGAACACTTAAAAAGGAACACTATATTTTGAAAGTTAGAGTGATCCTTATTGGATCTTATTTAAAAAGATTTACAAAAATATAAAAACAAAATAACATTCATTCAAAGTTTCATAAAGAGTTTTTTTTTCCGTTGCTTGATTGCAGGCATTCATTCCTCATTTTTCCAATCATTTTTGTTGTTGAAATATATAGATATTTAGATGGAGATTTAAATGTATTAGATGAAAAGCTGATCAGTGTATATTTGTAATGCATGACATATTTTAAAATAATGTGATGTTGAGCTTCATTCGTCAATCATCTACACCGAGATTTACATCCACTATTTGTACATAGTCATTTTAATGAAAATGCCATCTTATTGTCTTGTTACAGAGACATGACTTGCCTTTATCTGTCTTGTGTAGGAATATGGTGTGTTTTACTAAATGCTATCAACAACCCTTTAGTAAATTGAGCTTCAGATCATCCTGTGGTTAATGTTTACATTGGATCAAAATATCCTTTAGCTCTAGTTTCAAACACACTTAGCTATTATTATTTATATATGAATGGAATTATCCAACTATTGTACTAAAATAGTGAACTAAATGAACTATTTTTTTTTTTTTATCGGACATTGCAGTCAATAGAATTAGATGGGCAAAACAAGAAAATAAGAAAACAAAAGCAAAAACAAAAAGCAAGACGATAGCCTAAAATAGCATTTGTATATACTAATACCAGAAAAAATGTAAGAACAAAAAAAGCTGTTTCAATAAAATCTGAATGGATATGCCTACTAATCAACAGAGGCAGGCTGACTACTCTGTGCCTGCAAAAGGCTTATTTTAAAGAGACGCTAATCTTTAAAACTGAAAGTTTGCTTCTTGAGCAGGAGCAAAATCTATATATATATATTTTTTTATTAAGAAGCCCTTGGAATTTGAGAGGGAAATTATTATTAAATAAAACCTCCTTTTATAAAAGGTTGAGTTTATTGGTCCATTTTTCAATGCATTTTGTTTAAATTGGTTACTTGACTTTAAATGTGTGTGTGTGTGTATATATATTATATTTAAACAGCCGTTTCCAGGTTAGACAATGCCATAAAATACGTCCAGCAGGAGCAGACTACGTGTAAAAAAATAAAAATAAAATAAAGTCTTGACATTTTTTTAAACCAGGCCCGTTACTAAACAGAGTTTAGAATTGTTTCTTTTTAAAACCGGGTCAAGTAAAAAATGAACCCTCCTATCTCAAATAAATGTGAATATCTATATAACCTGGACTTGTGTTGAAGTTTTACTCTTTTTTTTTAGTTTGCCGAATACTTTTATTTCCTGGCTGCTTGATTGACAGCTGTGATGGTACACGTTTAGAGTTGTGTGCTTTTAATTTACAAATTGCTGCAGATTTGCAATGGCTCACTGCAGATATATTGCCTCTCCTCGTGTGAGGCCAATGAAGTATTGATTGTTACTGGTCTGTTTTGGAAATTTTAAAAAATATATATTTTTTGGACATACAACTATTAAGTGATTTGTACTAGGTGGAGGATTTGTATGCATTTCCTCAATAATGCATTAAAATATGGTGGTTCGGGGGAGCAGGCGCTACTCCAAGTAGTATAATTCCTTTTAAAGTACAAGTTGATTTCTTATTATTCCAAGGGCATCTTATCTGCTTTGAACAATATTAAGTTTTTTTTAAAGTTTAGTGGCTCTTTATTATTTATTAATTTCAGACTAGAACTACACATATTTCTCCTTTTTAGAAATATGCGATAATCCCTCATTTACAAATGTCCAGAAAGGTTGTGTGATTTTTTTTTTCAATTTGACAATTTTTATTGTTTTATAAAGTAAAACTTGGGATACAGAAGAGAGTAGGGAGGGGTTACAATGAATGTTCAACACAAATCACACTCTTCCGTCCTGACATTTGTATATTAGGCATGGTATATATACACTCTCTTGTTTAGCTAGTCCCTGTAGCCTTCCATGTCTTCTGGGCTTGTGGGCATGAGATCCCAGCGTATGTGTGTTCATACGCTCTCATTACCCACAGCTGATCCACTATTCTTGGGTGGTGCGTGCCCTGCGCTTACGTTCGCGGTCCTTGGTGTGTTTATTTAATTATGCCCTACTACACTCTTCTTCAGTGGGATAGGAGGTAAAACCAGGATTGTGAGAGGTTAGGGGGGGTGGGGGGGGGAGTGAGTTTTCCATGTCCTGTCTATCTGCCGCTCGAGGTTTTGCTACATTTGATATTTCCTGTGTGGCTGCATGTCTGTATTCTACAGGGAGGGCTCCCTAATTGTTGGCCAGTTGCATCCCACGAGTCTGGGTCCCCTATCCTTCCTATGGGTGTCTAACCCCTGTGTTCTTCCTGTGACCCTCTTCTGTCGTGTGGTTCGAACCTATCGTGAGAAGTCTGCTTGGAGTATCCACTCTACAGCTCCTCCTTATGGTGAGCTTCCCATCTAGTTACAGCTTCCCTGAATCTCTGGTTGTTGCCTTGTGTTTGTCTGGTCACCGCTTCATACCGCAAGTTAGTAGAGATTTGTCTCTTCAGGGTGTGTATTGTCGGTGCTGTTGTCAACTTCCATTCCCTAGCTAGGAGTGTCAGTGCTGCTATGAGGATGTGGTAGGTCAGGGTTGACTCACTGTTGCGTCGGGATCCCATGTTCATGAATAGGAGACACAGTTCTGGAGTTATCGTGGTGCTGTTGTCCACTGTCGTTTTGATAATGTCTCCCACCTCTTCCCAATAAGGTCTAATCTCCTTGCATGTCAACCAAATATGGTACATTGTTCCTGCCTCCTCCCCACAGCGCCAGCATTGGGTTGATGTTCCCGGGTATATTTTTGCTAGCCTGGTCGGTACCATGTACCACCTATAGTACACCTTCCTCATCAGTTCTAAATGCGATGTGCAGGTAGACCTCCATCTGTATGCTGTGAGCGCTTGTGACCATTGTATTGCATCAAACTCTTTCCCCAGGCTACTCTAAACCTATCTGGTTGGGCCGTAGTGTTTTCCATTAGGAGTGAGTAACACATTGAGATTGTACCTTTCTTATGTCTGGGGTTCAGACACGTGCTCAAACTTTGTAAGTGTGCTCGGGTCTCCTTTAGTGGCTGACTGGGTTCCAAGCATGGACTTAAGTTGTAGGTATGGGAATATGAGTTTAGGGGGTAGCTAAGGTTGTGTGATTTTAATATTTTTCTGACTTTTCTCGAGAAAATACTAAAATTACATGGCCTCCCGGTGCTTTCACACAATTTTTTCCCCTTTTTTACTTTGGAAGCTGTTTGGTTGTTTTTACCCTATTTTGTTTACTAATACTTTCCTTAAATTTGTGTATTGCACTTTACATTGTGTAGAATTCCTTTCAGAAAACGCTTGTGCAAATAGCCAAACTGTGTATGCACTGTTGGCGAACAGTGTAAAGCTGTAACAAGGGACACTGCAATGCCCAAATATTTTTTTTAAATCACTGTTTAGTAGTTATTCCACCAATGAAAGCATGTATGCATTTAATTATGATTTTTTTTTTTTTTTTTTAATTGGGGTATACGTAATAACAGCTTGCAAAAATTTATTGCCTGCAGCCTTTCCAATCCCTCCCCTTCTAGATACGCCCAGAATTTCTGTGGCTGTCCAATCAGAGTTCCCAGTTCAGCTCAATGAGGAATCTTTGCAAGGCAGATGCAGGGCGGGTGTAACAAGATTCACTTATAAAAGTGCCCATTTCTGTTGAAATCTTTACGTTTTGTAAAAGAACAAAACAAGGCAGACTTTGTGTTTTAGTGACTGGAGTGTCTCTCTAAAGTATGCATGCAGCATCCAAATGATTACATTGTAAGTTCTCTAGCCAGATAATACACATATGCAGGGTATATACACTATACCTGGCATGACAAAAATTAACTCTTCCCCCCCGTTGTAGAATTACAACCCCAGTGCTGCTTTGCAAGTCTGGCCATCCCTGTGTTTTACCAAACTACAGCTGCCTGATGGTCTTGGTACCATTCATCTCTGGATTCTACAGACATCTCTGAAGAAGCTCTACTCTCCTGGATTTTGAATGTAAAATAATGGACATTATCTCGGATTTTACTCAGGATATGAATATGTATCTGTGAATATATTTAGCCCTCTTATTGCCGTAGGGTTTTGGCTGCATTGATTACTATACATCTAATCCTTTGAGATTTTACTAGGATGCTTTCAATGATCCAGCTTATTTTTTGTAATTGTTTTTTTTTCTTCTAATTGAAGATGTCACATTTCATAGGGCATGCTTGGCGAGAACATATTTTATTAAATTCCCAATTAAATTCTAGGTCTCAAAGCTCTGTAACTAAAATGCAACTTGCTTCCAGTTATGCTTCTCAGTTGTACATTTCTCAAATAAAAAATGTTTCTATTAAAAAGTGTGCCAATCTATATGGGGGGGAATGGTAAAAGGAGATAATCATGAAAAGGGTGTTGCATACTCCATTTTGAAATCTAGAAAAGGGCATTGGCAGAATACTTTTAGGAGAGGATATCTTCTGCAGAGGTTCTCACTATCAGGGTGCATTGGTGCTTTTTGAAGGGCTCTGCCCAGTGTATCACTTAATTTGGAAAAGACAACAACCAGAACACATAGCAATTCCACAGAGTTCCAAATTAGCAAGCTATCTACTAAACTGCTCCCTAATCACATACCATGCAATATGGCAGTCCCACATAAGGATAACAAATTAGGGAATTGTCTACTAAATAGGAGAACGATCAGATTTAAGAAAAGTCAATTTATGAATTTTGATCTTTCAGCTGTGTTTAGTAGATACCAAGTGCTTTGTGCAAATCAAGGAGCTTAATGTAACCAGTAAAGAAATCTAATATATGGCAGCTACAACGCATGTGCTAGTATCCTCACTCTTCAAACACTTACATGCAGAAAAAATGGGGTGAACCGAGTGATCCAAACCCACTCACGTAAACCTAGTGGAGCGCTAAATATAATTGAATTACCCTTAAACATTAGGGGAATACAGAGGAGGCTGTGGTATAGCCATACTTTACCAACACTGGTGTGGTTTGAGCCTATCCTTGTCAGGCTCTGCTCCATGTGAGTGTATCCATTACCTATCACACTTCAGCCTGTTCTTGGACTTTACGCTATTGTACATATCTTTCTTTCCTTTAGTATACTCTGTTAAGATCTGTATTGTTCCCCCTATTGTTTAAGGGCAAGTCAATTATATTAAACTCCCCACTAGGTTTACATGTGTGGGTTTGTATCACTCAGTTCAGCACCTTTTTTCTGTGTTTAGTAGATAGCTCCCTAGTTTGTCACCCTTTTGTGGGAATGCCAATTTTAAGGGTTCCAAATTATGAAGCTTATCTGTTCAAAAGCGCCCTGATTTGATATCCATTCAAAAGCATTTTTTCAGAATTTCAGATGAACCGAAACTTCAAAATTAATTGGCGACATTTTTCACTCCAGCATATCTCTATATAATAGAGAGATATCGAAAGATTTCCTGAGCACTTCCACTGCACTATGAAGGCTTGTCAGAAGTGGAGGGAACCTCAAGAACAAGCAGTGTTGTGACACAGTAGAGCATTTTGTAGACAGAATGTATCCTCGAGCAGCAGAGCATGAGTGATGCATTCCTTATCTTCAGAGATGTACATTGGAGTGATGTCCTACGTGTTAAATGGGGAAAAAAGGAACCTTGTGTCTACCTTTTATAGAAACAATAATCAAATGAAAAACTATGATAATTCAACTACACACTTCGATGGACACCATTCACCACATGTCAAAACATATTAACAATTTTCAAGAAGTGGAGTGATGTTTAAGTGGAAAACTCCATACTTCATGCACAGATCAAATAACAATAAATATAATACTTATACTCCCAATAGATGGCAATCACAAAATCAGTGTTGTATAGTACATGTAAGAGAAAATTGAGAAATAGCAATAATAGTGCCGATCTGTATGGAATATTTACTGCACTTACAATAATTAAAATGTAGTCAAATCCAATAGAATGGCTAATAAGCTAGTGATAAAGTAACAATTTATTCAAACCCAAAGGTTAAAAGCAATACAGTTGAAATATAGTTAAAATATTGTAAAGCAAAATGCAAACAGGTTGCCACTTAGAAGATTAAATGGTGAGTATGCCAGTACATGTACCCGTTACTCACAACCACGCTCAATACAATGGGGGCTACCCATGTGGATCTGGACTCTCGGCGTCTTCCATCTGGTGGAGTTGTAATAATACCTGTGTGGATGCCGTTCGTCTTTCCCGGTGAAGCTCAGCTCCGCTCACCTGGATGCGTAATTGTCACGTCTATGCGTTTCGCCGTGCACAGACAGCTTCGTCAATACGTTTGAAGCTATTTCAGTCCTTACCCATAAGGGCTAATAAATGGGCAGATGTCCAATCTCTTATTGGTGAGATCTTAAAGCTTGGATTTGCATAATGCAATCTCTCCCAAGCTTTTAAAAGTCCCATAATTTAAAGTGACACTGCTTGCATAATGTTATCATATATTTACTAAACACAGTGAAATCTATATTTTAGTAGAACAAATGATCTATTAAGAACAAGTATCTTAAATTGAATAACAGATGTTCATACAGATGACAACTTTAGTCCGATTCAGACACCACATTTCATAAATAATAATCATACAGTAAATTAAGACCTATTCATTTGATAAGGAAGAAAACAATAAAACATGAGTTTTTAGAATGTTCATAGTATTGATCTTATTATATATTCTATACATTGCAGAAAGAAAAAGTGATATTAAACATATTAAAAAATAAACATATATCACCCCATTAAACCAAATGGGTGTCATAAAAAAATATATAGTGAGTTTAACACACCAAGGGGCATAACATATAGCAGGGTGCCACAGTAGCCAATATTCATAGAACAGTGAAAAATAAAAATGATAATAAAAATAGGAATAAGATGATGAGGTGGATATTATAAATTTAAAATTAAGAATTTTAAATCTAAAAAAAAGGGGGTCGATCTAATTTTCAAAATGACAAATTTCAAAATCATTATTTAATCCTTTGGGAATGTGTGTATTCAATTCAAACATCCACCTCATATCTGTACAGCCCAAATGTTGCATAAAATTGCCTCCTCTTATTAACCTGTTGAATACTACATTATGATTTGTACTTTGCTGGTAACAGTGCTGGGTAAATAATAGATATTAGGCCTTCGTATCGTAGACCTGTGGCACACATATGTTCAATAATGAAAAAAAATCTGAATATGGGATATTCTTAGCTTCTTGAAGTGAGGCAAAAGTAAGAGCATTGTTATCGTTAGATTACCAACAGTCTCTTTATTGTGAGCTGCCCACCAAGAGAATGTTTCTCTCCCCGATGGAAACCGAGGATTT
Organism: Pelobates cultripes; assembly: GCA_933207985.1. Taxonomy (NCBI): domain Eukaryota; kingdom Metazoa; phylum Chordata; class Amphibia; order Anura; family Pelobatidae; genus Pelobates; species Pelobates cultripes. The sequence goes on along the minus strand of OW240912.1, from coordinate 207,772,499 downwards.
ATAAAGGAGTATGTGGAGAGTTATGTGCCTTATAGACTGTAAGTTATAGACTGTAAGCTCCTTTGAGCAGGGTCCTCTTCAACCTATCGTTTCAGTAAGTTTTCTTGTAATTGTCCTAGTTATAGTTAAGTCCCCCCTCTTATAATATTGCAAAGTGCTACGGAATCTGTTGGCGCTATATAAATGGCAATAACAATAATTGAATACCATCTTGTGAGTGTTCTACCTTCCCCTGCCCCCTTTCTTGATTATTTGTAGCTGTATTACACTATTTTGTGAATATTTTTATTTTTCAAGTTTTATTATTTATTACCAGCTTGTATTCCACACATATTGTTATATATAATTTAATATGTTATTATTTTCTTTTTTATATACATTTGGGTGTGTGTGTTTTAATTTATAGAGTTTCTCCTTTTTGTTATACATTTTTGTATACTTTTGGGTATTTATATGTGTATTATATTTGTTTGTGTGTCAAGCTGGTGGGGACATGTGACCCATTGTGACTGCTCACTGTGACATCATTGTGACATCATGTAACATCACCCTTGATGCACAGTTTGCAGCAGTCACTAGACACGGCTTGGACAGTAGACACTGCTTAGCTGTTGTGGTGAGCAAATTGCTAGAGATGGCAAATAGAAATGTTTTCTCGTGGATTCGGCGTTTGCCCTTTCGAAAGGTAAGTAAATGACTTGTTTTCTTTAAGGTTCCAATTAACCCAACCATTAACTGGGGTTTGTAACATGTTAACTCCAAGTTTGTGGGTGGGTCCATATTTAAATTAATAACATGTATCACTAGAGGCGTAGAAGCAAATCATTATTGTATTCTTATCTCAATGGAGTTAAATGCTTAACTAATTTTTCTATATTAAAATCCCAATGTTACAGCAATTTGCAATAATGTTGCAGCTACAAGCCCATCGTTTCACTCACATCCAATTCTGGGAGTTGTTTGTCCTTGTTCATACAACTAGTTGTATATGTATCAGAATTAGAACAAACTCAATAAGTGGTTTACATACACTAAGGTTTAGACATATATTAATTATCAAGGAAATTCAATACATTAAAATACCACAAGACAGTGGCAGCCCAAGATACTAAACAGGAAATGGTAAATGGAAAAGTAAACCCGAAAGTCAATTAAAATTGATGATTTCAAAATTCTCCAACTGGACTGTAACGACAGCTTAACTATTTTACCTTCAATTTTGCCATTTGGGTTTCAATGTACTAGAATTCAGTGTTCAGTGGATGAAGCCAAGTTACTCAATAGATTGGAAATCTGTATAAAACATTTCCCATACTAGTTACATACAAGGTCAATGCAAGTTTTTTTACTACTCTAGGCAAAACAACATTTTGCTGACCCCCGCCCCCCACCACGCCAATATGCTCCGTCCATGGTATGACATCACACTGACCATAGCGCAATATGCGCCGCCTGTGGTGTATTTAAAAGAAACACTTTTATAAACGATCACAAATGTAACAGGCTTCATACAGCAAGCAGAGGTGCTTTAAGTTTTCTGGAGTTTTCCTTTAAAGGGCCACTCCAAACACCATAACCACTACTGCTAACTACCATTAATGAATTGTCAGCTGCTACTCTCAGCCAATCTCTGCCGTCTCCTTACTGGCTGTACCAATACTACTGCATTAGCCGAAGAGAAGAGAAGAGGGAGAGAACGGTTACTGATGGCACACATTTAGTGTTAAATTATTTACAAACAATTTAACACTTAAATATAAGGCTGTTCCAGGGACTCCAGGCACTATAACAACTTCAATGTGATTTAAGTAAACCCATACCTTTAGGTTGTTTGTAGTAGTTTATTGCTGGGCCCTGTGGCAGCAACGAGATGGACTGTAAAAACTTTGGTTAATTAGAGCATTTTTATTTGAATTTATTTGGGTTTCTAATAGTTTTTGCCATTTCAGGGCGCCAGACGCAAGAAATGTGATGACACTGAGCAGAAAGGAGAGGACCCTTCGGGTATGTTAAAACATTGTGTGTGTGGCTGTTATATCTATCTTTGGGAAGCCTAGTAACAATTCTCCTAACAAGACATTCCTTCTTCTATAACTTTAATAATAGGTTTCTGTTCATTTTTTACCAGGAAGGACACATTCAGATTTCTCTGGTTTGATTGCTTCCTGCAGAGTTTGTACAAAATATACAATGTTGACATTTCTGGGACATTAGATTGCAGAGTTAATATTTTGGGGAAGGTAGATCCATTTGTATATATTCAGACGCCGTTTCCATCTTGTGAGTCTCTTCTAACCCCCTTACCCATTGTATCCCCCCACCCATAATGCACTACTGTCTTAGTCCAGAAAAGATCTGGAATGTTCCCATTCTTTTTAATGACAATGCTAAGCATATCCCATAAACTCAGCAGGTGTATGTAGTTCAGCACTTGGCAGTAGTTTCATTCACTAATAGTCATGAAGAAACTGTTTATTGAGCTGCGTACTCCATTGATGTTTATAACTCAATGGAACCAGTGGTTGCCTCTCATTTGTAAACATAACAAATGCTCCCCCCAAGAAATGTAATTTAAGTGCATTTCGATATCAATATTTATATATTGCTATCAAAATTTATGTAAAATTAAATTACATATATATAAAGTATATATTTACATATTATTTTTACATAATAATGTGATTTTATTGATTATAAATTGGGGGACCTGCCTGACAACCCAGGCAGAAAGTCCAGTGAATTCAATTTACAAGCCCTATATTTAACCTTGTAACTTTCCAAAACACCGTAAAACCTGGACATGGGGGCTACTGTTGTACTTGTGAGACTTGGCTGAAAACAAATACGTATGTTTTAAAAGAGTAAATTATTTAATGACGATGATATCATCAGTGAAAATGCAGCTTTTCTGTGACAAATGCAAATGTTTGGACAGGGTTTGTGACTAAGTGGCTCCTAAAAGATTAGATTTACCCCATTTGCAAAACCCTGGGTTGTCTACGTTTGCAAATGGTTTGCCATGATGGGGGTAATTCTCATTCCTGGCCTGCCATACTGCCTTAAAGGCAACTAAACCAACAAATTTCAAGGTGCAAAAACTGCAAAGGGGGAAGTACTATATGTAACCCTGTAACTTTCCAAAAATCCATAAAACCTGTATATGGCTAAACATAAATATGTGCATTTTATTGCACTAAAAGTTAACAGTATTATGACATTTAAAGGTAAAATGCCACAGAGAACTTTTTAATTTCTCAAACTTTTTTTTTTTTTTTATTCATATTAAATTATGTTTCATACATAAATAGTTTATTTTTGTGAAATGAAAACCCTCTTTCTCTTGAACAAAATTGTATGTAATACGTGTGGGTGCACTTAATATGAAAGATGTAAGCTATGGTTAAACAATATATATCTCAAATTCAAGGTTTTGTTTTGAACAGAACTTGGAGAACTTCCTCCATCCTTAAAGGACCACTATAGTGCCAGGAAAACATACTCGTTTTCCTGGCACTATAGTGCCCTGAGGGTGCCCCCACCCTCAGGGTCCCCCTCCCGCCCGGCTCTGGAAGGGGGAAAGGGGTAAAAACTTACCTTTTTCCAGCGCTGGGCGGAGAGCTCTCCTCCTCCTCTCCGCCTCCATTACGCCCCGCCGGCTGAATGCGCACGCGCGGCAAGAGCTGCGCGCGCATTCAGCCGGTCTCATAGGAAAGCATTTACAATGCTTTCCTATGGACGCTGGCGTGCTCTCACTGTGATTTTCACAGTGAGAAGCACGCAAGCGCCTCTAGTGGCTGTCAATGAGACAGCCACTAGAGGATTAGGGGGAAGGCTTAACCCATTCATAATTATAGCAGTTTCTCTGAAACTGCTATAAGTATGAAAAAATGGGTTAACCCTAGAAGGACCTGGCACCCAGACCACTTCATTAAGCTGAAGTGGTCTGGGTGCCTAGAGTGGTCCTTTAAGGGCTTAAAAGATATAGGACAAGGCAGGGAATAATATTATGTTGTAGTTATAATTATCAGAAGACAAAAGCAGGGATAGGGAAACTTTGGGCACCAAAACATTTGAGAGCACATAACATATTATGGTACATGAAGTGTCTGAATAAAAGTGTATGTATTAAAAGATCCTATAATTTGTCATGTTGCCTTGAACAATATTGTCTGTCTACATTGTGATTTGACTACTGTCTTTTTTATTATTATTTATAGAGTGTCCAATTACTCCAAACTCTCCTAAAATTGCCAAGGGCTCAGCTGTAAATGGTAGTTTTTCCTCAATCGATCTGAACTCTCCTAAACGTATCGTATTGGCAGCTAATAGCGGGTCATCAAAGGACATCCCTAAACATGTAGCTCAACCGGATATTGATAAAGTTAGGGAGCAGATCAAACAGGAAATTAGAAAAGAACTTAAAATTACAGCAGGAGCCAGAAACATGGTAAAGGCTACAACCAAGAAAAAACATCTTGCAAAAGTCAACAAGTTTCTCAAAACATCACAAAGAAAACTGGATGATCTTTACATTAAACTTCAAGAGCGCAATGCGCATATTGTTGTGCCAGACGCAGAAGGTACATTCCAAGACTTTGTGTTTCCTTGTAATGAGTGTGTGTATGTGCTTGTTTATTGTAAATATATTTCAATCATTTCCTGGAGAACATGGATAAATACTATGTTACGCATCCAACATGTAAATGTAACCTACAGATATATAGAGGAAGCAGTACTGTTTTTCTTTTTCTTTTTCATTTTATAATCAGGTGGATGTTTTAGAGACTTCAAACAGCAAATCGTAACTTTGGATCAGTTACTGCACTCGTGATGTGCTGTATGAGATCGTAGACTGACTTATAGAAAAGATCACTTACTGAGCATCAGATCAGCCACATTATACAGCGTGAAAACGTGCAGAATAAAATAAATACTGGCTGAGGAAAGCTTAGCCTTGTTAGTTTTACAGAAACATAAAACAAAAATTTGCAGCTTCTCCAGCTAGCTCTGTTTAGATGGGAAATCTCTCACCCAAACCTGGTAATTGCATTATTCCCTATGAGAGCCTATATGGGGGGGTTTGTGAAAACACACAGAGTTACAATGTGGCTTATAGAATGACCCCATTTATGTCGTGACTGGCTATAATAATGGCAATCTCACTGGCATATATAGAAGCTGGAATAGTTAGTGGATGAGTTTATGACGTGACACCTCAAAGAGAATACTGTTCATACCGTCCCGTTATGATGTCATCAAGCACGGGGGATGTTTAGCTGCAGTGATTTTTGTTGTTTTTGTTGATTTTCTGCTGCTCTCAGGTTTTGTGTAAATTACAATATCTTTACTTACAGATGTTACTGTTATTGCCTTTTTTATTTATTAAGTGAAACTGTCTGCCGACATTTCTAAATTCTGTATTTTTTTTTCTTGTTACTAATTTCCGTGATGTCCAGAGATGTCAGCTGTTCCTAAAGATGACACCAGCTCCCAGGCACATAACGTGAAGCTGACTGCTTTGCAGAAACAGCTAAGCATTGAGCTGAAGGTGAAACATGGAGCAGAGATAATGGTCGGTGCATATTCAAATGGGTATTCCAAAGTAAGTTGGTTATATTTAAATAAGAGACAGAAAAAATTCTTTAAACTTTTTTTTTTGGTGTGGGAGTGGTGGAAACACATTGTACAATGCATAATTTTTTTCAGCCCAACAGCATTTTATCTGATTTAAGCTAATAGTATGTTGGTGATATTTGTTCATGGAATCAAGAGATGCGATAGAAACTAAATTTCCATGAGTTTGCCGACACCATCTCAACTATTTAGTTGAAGGCACAAGCTTTTCTTGATCGGCCATTAATTATTTTTAATATTTCTAATTGGAAAGCATGCAACATCTGGGTGAAAATCATTGTTTAAGGGGTAATAATTAGATCAAAACATAGTCCATGTCTGTCCCGGGGTGTGAGCAGTCAGGGCTTATTTCCTAGAATAGGGTAATTGAGGCTACACTTCTTCATACATCTCACTCAATTATCTGACTATTCTTATTGCTGTTACAGAATGTCAAACATCTTACTGCTGTCCAGAAAATACTACAAGACAGCGAGAACAAAATAGACAGTTTACGCAACTTAATTCTGGAAGAAACATCTATCATTAAAGGTAAAGGTTCAGTAACCTCATATGTAGTTTAAAAGAAGATTTATGGGTAACAATGAAAACTGTTCAAAAACGGTTTGACTACTTATAATGGGATCCAGGGCACTCCTGGCACCATAACCACTACTGCAAGATATAACTCTCTTACAGGAAGGTCTGAGAGAGCGGTGTATATCCCGTAGACCTCTATACTCCAAGGGTTTGTGAGGAAATGTACAGATTATTATTAATGTTATTATATGTATAGCACCAGGAAATTCTGCAGCGCTTTACAGTGGGTGGACTAACAAACATGTAATTGTAACCAGACAAGTTGGACACACAGCTACAGAGGGGTTGAGGGCTCTGTACGATGAGCTTACATTCTAGAGGGAGTGGGGTAAAGTGACACAAAAGCTAAAGGAAGTATAGGGAAGTAATGACAGTTGTAGGAGAGGAATCAGTCGGGAGCTGCTAACAGTTTAACTGTGGGCTTTTAATGATTTTTTTGAAGGAGTGGAGACTGGGTGTGCGTCTAACGGAGAAGGGATGGGAGTTCCACAGGAACAGTGTAGCCCTAGAAAAGTCTTGAAGGTGAGCATCAGAGGTGGGAGTACGGACTGAAGATAGACGTCCTCTTAGAACTGGGAGCAAAGGGAGTTATACCAACACGCAAATACATTTTATATTATTTACAAAACATATATCTTAGACATCTGTACATGAGCCGGTTAAAGCATTGGGAATGTTACTGCCTTAGAACTGGGAGACCAAGGTTTGAATCCTGGTTTAGACCTTGCCAGTAAGTGTCTGTGGGTAGGATTAATTACTGAATGGATGTACGTTGAGCAGAAACTTCATCAAACCTAAATATCCCCTTTCTATAATTGTAAACCACTGCAGAATATGTTGGTGCTATATAAGGGATAATAGTAATATCCTGAAATAATTTGCAAAACATTTTACAAGATAAATTCTTGTTAGTCAGTCCCTTTAAAAAATAGCTTTTATATCAAATAGTTCACTGAGAGATATTAAAACTTACATATTAAGGTGGCGATCAAAGCCTGACTTAGTGTAAAGCAAACATACATTCTGCTGGGTGCTTTAAGCCATTTATATCAAATCAAGATCAGTGACCAGAATATTGTCAGAGAAACTAATGACAGACACCTACCTGCGTCTGGAAAAATTCAGAAATCTATGTTCACCTAGAAACAAATAGATGGAAAACACACTTCCTGAGTCTCATGCCAACACACCAGTCGGGATGGTCATCAATGCAGACATGAGAGGGACTTGCAGGTGCTCCTCCAAGGTAACAAATGTGTAAAATTCCAAATAGTGACCTTTGGGTTGATAGGTTCTGGGAGCATAATGTCTTCTTTAAGGACATATCAAAGCTTCTGAATATAAAGAGCATTAAAATATATAGAGATATAATGAACATTCTAAAAACAAGGCAGCTCTATGATTAACATGACATGTTCATATGAAAGAAAACCACCTATGGTCCTTTAAATGGACAATTCTTAAATGTTCTCCGATGAGAGCTGAATTACTGCAATAGTCTCCTTCGAGAAAGGCAACTTCAAATGTGCCCAGCACTGTGAATTTATTCGCTAAGCATTGTGGAATATCATATTCCAAATGTTGACAGGCAGGTGATGCATGCGCATCAATTCTAACAGCCATCCTGCAGGGGTTGCATGCTTCATTTCAGCTATACGGTATATAAACAGGATATATATCTATTGAACATTTATTGTGTCCCCTCCAATACTACTGACATTATTAGTTTATACATATATGAGTTATACATAATATTATGGGTTTACATATAAGCATTATTAGTGTTTGAAAAACTAATTGATTCTTCTATAAAATTAAATATCATAAAGATCCATGATTGGAGATTGTGGTTCTTGTTTTATTCTCTTTAGAATTGAGGTGAAAATAATTGTAGTATCATTGATCACTGTGAATGATATACAATACTTACATTATGTTATGTCTAAACCTTTACAGAAGAAACATCGTTACCAGTTCCGGAGACGGACATTAATATTCTTGCCCCTTCGTTATTGGTGACAGACGTACAGGAGCCAGAGCCGGCTGGGTATTCACTTTATATCTTTCTAATCAATGTTGTTAGAACCTGAAGCCCTCCTAGTTCATAGTACTATACATGTTGAATTATCTATAAGTCCGACATATGTTTGCCTACTGCTGTCTACACATTTCTTAGCATGTGTATCAGTCACAGATTCATTTTATAATGCTGTCTACATGTTGCATACTTGTGACAAGTAGCCAGAACTCCTTCTCTTTGCAGGACTCTGTGAATTCTGCAGTCTGCCAGGCAGGGTGTGAAAGTACTTTGGATGTCACACAGGAATGCAGAACTCTATACGGTGCAAAAACATAGAAATCTGCAACCCTAGTTATATGTATTATTGGGGTGTCCTTTAAATAATGCACTGTATATAGCAGCATCAATGTCTAAAATATAATCAGTATATAGATCTGATAATCTGCCATAATATTTTAACGATTAAACCAGATAAACTATTATTGTCTTCCTTCTGATAGCGATATTCCAAACTTTGATATGAAACCAATTAGCCCACCGGATGTGGAGTTTGACTCAGAGCCACCTCCTGCTCCAAGTCAATCATTTCTACACAGTGATCAGAGTTGGTTTTCATTCCATATTGAGATCCCGGACATACTGGCTCAGGTAAAGATGTGCTGACTTTATTTTGGTTGTTTTTAATCCTTAAACTTAAGTGTATACTCTGCGTAGAATAACCATTACAGCTTAGTGCAGTAGTCCTAGTGCAGAGAGTCTGTGGCTACTAACCCACTTTTTTGTCAAACCATTTGGGAGCATTTTGACACTGAACTTTGGCTAGCATCCAGTGACTGCACCCCTCGCCACAGGGATAATGTGGAATTTACATTTTTGCGCTATAAATGTTATGTCCAACCGGGACAGCTGTGGGGTTATCCTGAATTGTCAGCCAATCAATGCCATCCAGGTTGCATAAAATTGGTATTGATACAAAAATGTTAATTGATCACTATCAGTATGGCTGAAGAGGGGGGAAGTATCCAGGTATTTGGGAGAATCTAATTGGTTTGACATTAAACCATGGATAGAACCAGGACACTCTAATTAATGTAACTACTACAGTGAGCTATAATGGTTATGGTGCTTACAATTTCCTTTTAATCATTATTTTCTCACATTCATGGCTTCTCTCTCCACTCCCAGCAAACCTAGCTTCCTTTAGTTTTCTCTACCATTTTATTGCGTCTAACTTTCTTTTCTAGAATTCTGGAGATATCTATGAATGTAGCATTGATAACAGATACATCATGACACCAGATGAAATGAGTCACCCTAATTGTTCCAGTCTGGATAATATCGTTCCTGAAAATTCTGAGAACCTACCACATGACCACTTACCTGCTATGTGGACTCAAGATCAACTTCTTCTCAAATTGCAGGACATCCAGCATTGCTCTATGCTGGAGGAGGGACAATCTGTAAAAGTAAGTTTAAGGTGGAATTCCAGTTCTAGTTCGATATAACAGATATCTTAACAAATGTAGGACAGCACAACACAATCAATGCCATCAGGTTGTATAAAATTGGTATTGAAGAGAAATAGTAATTCCTCACTATTTTACAACAAACTAGAAAAGAAAATGGCAGTCATATCTCCTAAGATCAGGGAGCTATTTCCTTATCCGTATATTTAACATGTGATTGTGAGATGTGAACAATAACATTAAACATAGAATTTCAGTCTTTTATTCAGCGGCGCCAGTTCTGAGAAATGACAATAAAACCCAACATTAAAGTGTCTGACTTTCTTTTCTAGGATTCTGGAGATTGCTATGAATGTAGCATTGATAACAGATTCATCATGACACCAGATGAAATGAGTCACCCTAATTGTTCCAGTCTGGATAATAGTGTTCCTGAACATTCTGAGGACCTACCACAAGACCACTTACCTGCTATGTTGATCCAGGATCAGCTTCTTCTCAAATTGCAGGACATCCAGCAACGCTCTGTGCAATCTGTGAAAGTAAGTTTAAGGTGGAATTTCAGTTCTAGTTCGATATAACAGATGTCTTAACAAATGCAGGACAGCACAACACAATGAATGCCATCAGGTTGCATAAAATTGGTATTGATACAGAATTGTTACTTCCTCACTATCAGTATGACTGAGGAGGGGGGCGGTATCCGTGAACGTGGAAGAATCGAATTGGTTTGACATTAAACCAGGGATAGCACCAGGACACTCTAATAGTAATTAATGTAACTACTACAACAAACTAGACTGGTTATGGTGCTTACAGTTCCCTTTTAATCATTATTTTCCCAAATTCACTACTTCTCTCTCCAGTGGCGTACACACAACCCATGGGGCCCTGGTGCAAAACTGACCCTGCCCCCACCACCACCCCACCCCACCCACCACCACCCCATTCCCCCCACTGCCACCCCATACAGACATGCACAGAGATACACACATACGTACTGACACATACATTCACATACATAGACTAACATGCAGACACACAGACACATACGTAGACACACACACACACACACACACACACACATACATAGACACACAGAAACACACACACAGACACATGCATAGACAGACACATACATACAGAGACACACATACACACACAGACTCATACATACAGTCACACACACATACATACAGACACATACAGAGACACACATACAAACATACATACAGACACATACACAGAGACACACACACACGTGCAAAATATTTTAGTCACCCTCCTGTTACCTACCGTTTAGGTGCAGGTGGGTGACTTCCCTGGGGTCCAGTGGTCAGATTGATGGGAGTCAGAGTACCCACTCTGACTCCCTCTGCTTTCTTCAGCACGGCTCCTGGTGGTTGCTGGGAGGAGTGACTGCGGAAGTCACTTCCTCCCAGCATCTGACATCATCAAAGTGGGCCCGGTCGCGCTGTTACCAGGCCCACTCTGATGATGATATTCATTTCCATCGGGTTTCCTTAACAGCATGGGCCACCCAATGGGCCCCTTCACCTGCGGCCCGGGTAAATATACTGCGCGGTCGGGGCCACAACACATGGCAGCAGGCACGCGGTATGTACGCAGCTGTCTCTCTCCACTCCCAGTAAACCTAGCTTCCTTTAGTTTTCTCTACAATTTTATTGTGTCTGACTTTCTTTTCTAGGATTCTGGAGATAGCTATGACTGTAGCATCGATAACAGATACATCATGACACCAGATGAAATGAGTCACCCTAATTGTTCCAGTCTGGATAATAGCGTTCCTGAAAATCCTGACAACCTACCACATGATCACTTACCTGCTATGTGGATTCAAGATCAGCTTCTTCTCAAATTGCAGGACATCCAGCATAGCTCTATGCTGGAGGAGGGACAATCTGTGAAAGTAAGTGTATGACGGTATTCCAGTTCTAGTTCGAAATACCAGGTGTCTTAATAAATGTAGGACAGCACATCACAAGCAATGCTATACAGGTTGTATAAAATTGGTATTATTACAGAAATGGTAATTACTCATTATTTTGTAACAAACAATAAAAAAATCCCAAAATGGCAGTCAGATATCTCATTGGATCAAGAAGCTTTTTACTTATCCATATATTTAACATGTGTTTGTGAGATATGAACAATAAAATTACATGTATAAATTCACACCTCTTTATCCTGTAACCGGACATCTCCATCTTAGCTCCCTGTCAATCATTGTTAAAAGCTTCACCCTTTGTATCTGCAGTCAGCACAGAGAGAGCATCCAGAGAGGAGGAGAAAGGAAACAATGTTTCTATATCTCCTCTTCATTTGCATTGTGTGCCCTGGCTGTGCCAGAACAAAAAAAAAAAAAAGAAAACAGAGCATCTCATGAAAAATGTTACAATATAGGTGATTTTCAGTAGTTATTTTAAATGGCGCACTTTAGAGAGAAGTGACAATAAATCCAGACGTTAATTGTGTCTGACTTTCTTTTCTAGGATTCTGGAGATAGCTATGACTGTAGCAGTGATAACAGATTCATCGTGACACCAGATGAAATGAGTCACCCTAATTGTTCCAGTCTGGATAATATCGTTCCTGAAAATCCTGAGGACCTACCGCAAGATCACTTACCTGCTATGTGGATTCAACATCAGCTTCTTCTCAAATTCCAGGACTTCCAGTATCGCTCTGTGCAATCTGTGAAAGTAAGTTTAAGGTGGAATCACAGTTATAGTTTGATATAACAGATGTCTTAACAAACGTAGGACCACACAACACAATCAATGCCATCAGGCTGTATAAAATTGGTATGGATATAGCAATGTTAATTCCTCACTATCAGTATGGCAGAGGAGGGAGGAGGTATCCAGGTACTTGGAAGAATCTAATTGGTTTGACATTAAACCAGGGATAGCACCAGGACACTCTAATAGTAATTAATGTAACTACTACAGTAAGCTATAATGGTTATCGTGCTTACAGTTCCCTTTTAATCATTATTTTCCCAAATTCACTACTTCTCTCTCCACTCCCAGCAAACCTAGCTTCCTTTAGTTTTCTTTACAATTTTATTGTGTCTGACTTTCTTTTCTAGAATTCTGGAGATAGCTATGACTGTAGCAGTGATAACAGATACATCATGACACCAGCTGAAATTAGTCACCCTAATTGTTCTAGCCTGAATAATAGCGTTCCTGAAAATTTTGAGGACCTACCACATGACCACTTACCTGCTATGTGGATTCAGGATCAGCTTCTCAGAATGCAGGACTTCCAGTATCGCTCTGTGCAATCTGTGAAAGTAAGTTTAAGGTGGAATTCCAGTTCTAGTTCTATATAACAGATATCTTAAAAAATGTAGGACAGCACAACACAATCAATGCTATCAGGTTGTATAAAATTGATATTGATACAGAAATGGTAATTCCTTGGTATCAGTATGACTGAGGAGGGGGAAAAAATCCAGGTATTTGGAAGAATCTAATTGGTTAAACATTAAACCAGAGAGAACGGCAGGACACTCTAGTCACTATAACCACTACAGCAAGCTAAAATGGTTATGGTGCTTACAGTTCCCTTTTAATCATTATTTTCCCACATTCACTGCTTCTCTCTTCACTCTCAGCAAACCTAGCATCCTTTTCACTACCCCGTGCTTCCTTTCCTTTATTGATCAATATGTTTCAGACTCAATCGTACAAACCCCCAACACCGTGGGTGAGCTTTCTAGTTGAGAATATGGCTGCTATCCCTTTATAAAAGGAGAGCGGTTTATGGCCTTCACAGTTTGCTCCATACATAGTTTCTGCTGCCTTGTCAAATTAAAATAAACACACATTTTAAAAAAATGAAAAGAATCATATAAAAATGATAGAAAGTATGAAATGTATACGATAATTTGCATTTCTTGATCAATTGAGTTGCTGAATTCTGGGTTTAGTAAATAAATCAGAGCGTTTGATGGTTTATCAAAGGGTAACAATCACTTCCCAGGACGTTTAATATTATATTTACTTATCCCTAAATTCAACGACTATCTGTTTGTAAGATGTGAACGATAAAATTAAACATAGAAATCCACACCTCTTTATACTGTAACTGGTTAAAAAAAAGCTCCGCCCTTTGCATCTGACCGTCAGCACAGAGCGATCATACAGAAAGGAGGAGAAATGAAACAATGTTTCTATATGTCCTCTTCATTTGCATTGTGTGCCCTGGCTGTGCCAGAACTAAACAAAAAGAAAACAGAACATCTCATGAGAAACTGTTAACATGTATGTGATTTTCAATTTTTTATTCAATGACGCACTTTCCAGAGAAGTGACGATAAAACCCTTTTATCGTGTCTGACTTTCTTTTCTAGGATTCTGGCGGTAGCTATGGATGTAGCATTGATAGCAGATTCATCATGACACCAGATGAAATGAGTGAACCTAATTGTTCCAGTCTGGATAATAGTGTTTCTGAAAATTCTGAAGACCTATCACATGACTACTTACCTGCTGTGTGTACTCAGGGTCGGCCTACTCTCAGAATGCAAGACTTCCAGCTTTGCTCTGTGCTGGGTAAAGGGCAATTTGGGAAAGTAAGTTTATGGTGGAATTCGAGTTCTAGTTCGATATAACAGATGTCTTAAATTCAGGATAGCACAACACTGTATTCTTTAATTTCAGGTTCTGCTGGCCGAGCACAAGGAAACAACCAACATGTATGCCCTGAAATTCATAAAAAAAGTAAACTTAGAATCACCACATCAGTTCAACAAGTCAGTGAATGCAGTAATAAATATCTTGTGTTTGTGAAGAGGACCAAGTCCTGTTTCTGTGGGGGGTTTTTTCATTTGATTTTAGAGTCGAAGAAAATAAACTTTTATTTTCCTTTCCAGCCTTCTTAGTGAAAAGCGGATATTCCAGACAGTGAGCAATAGGCGGCACCCATTCCTTATGAACTTGTTTGGGTGTTTCCACACCCGAGATCACGCCTGCTTTGTTATGGAGTATGCAGCAGGGGGCGACCTTCTTACATGCCTTGATAACAACCATGGCCCATTTCCAGAACCCAGAGCAGTGTGAGTATAAGCAGCATTCTGTCCATTTATCGATATCTCATCCAATGTTCTACAGATGGTGGCTTGAGCTGGGCTACACCTTCCATAACATCTTGTCAGATTATGAATTAATTCTGGGATATCACACTTTGTTTAAATTCTGTGTTTATTTAGTTTAGAATGACTTTAAACTGTATAACTTTATATCCTATGAGCTGCTGTATATATCTTTACCATTATGTGTCAATGCTGGATCAGAGCAGTTACTTCTGACCACATACACCGCTGTCTGCACCAACTATGTCTAATGACTCTGCAAGTATCGGCATTGGTGAATTGAACCCGCTGTAAGTGATAAACGACCAATCACCATTGTATCAGCTCATACATAACACACTAGCAGTGAAAGACATGAGGAAACCTGGGAATTAATGTACTCTGTCAGAATACAGAGTTGGATATATGGAATAAAACCATTTAATCGTGCAAACACTGTATCTTCTAGAAAGCCATTCATTTATTTATTTTTCCCCAGATTTTATTCTGCATGTGTCGTCCTTGGACTTGAGTATTTACACGAACAAAACATCGTCCACAGGTAAGCCTATAAAAAAACAAAACTACACGTTATTTAAGTGTTATTTATGGCACACAGTCTGTCTAACCCAGTTTAATTATCTAGATTAAGTTATTAATTTTAACCAATTAAAAACCCTGAACAATGAGAGCTATTCTAAGTGCTTCTAGTGTTATGTAAAATGAATAAAACTTCCTTTTCTACATTTTAATCTAGAGATCTGAAGCTTGAAAACATTGTTCTGGATGAGAGAGGATTTGCGAAGATAACTGACTATGGTCTCTCTAAAGAAGGTAAATAGAATGCTCTAATATAATTTTAGATACAAAAAGGTCACACCTACTAAGTTCAAATCAGTTATCTTTCATTTAAAAAGCCACTTAACATATAATAGGATGTCTATAAAAGGTATGCTTGATTCCAAAACTGACATAAAGGAACTTTATAACATTAAAAATAAGAGCATTTATTTTAAATGTAAATTATTCCTAAGTGGGCCTCCCGTTTCTTTTCCAGCAATTTTTTATGAATGGGCAGTGACTGATTGCTGAGAGCGTCAGCTGACCGCTCCCAGACAATCAGCAGTCCCCCTGCCCAGTGGCACTCCGTGCTTCTTAAAACTGTAATTTCAGAAGCCAGATGCCGCCTGAGGGAAGTAGTGATTGGAGATGGAGGCTCACTTTGAGATTAAACAGTTCAAGAACGGTTTGACCACTTGAGATAGGCGTGCGCCCTGGAGGCCTCCTGGCACCATAACAACTTCAATTACGTTTTTATGGTGCCCGGAGTGTAAGTGTATAAAGTACTTCTGTTTTTTTTTTTTTTTATCAAACTAAATTTAAGTATTTTCCTGATAGTCAGACCCAGCCACGGTGCTGCCACTGCGATAATTGAAATTTTCGGATGGAAATGATATGAGAAGTTGCGGCAGCAACAAACTTAAAGAAAGTCATATCCAAATGTAAATTGCTAAAATTGAACATCTATCCTCAACTTATATACAATTCTATTTTCACTATTTCTGAGGAATTGGATACGGAGACAGAACAAACAGCATTTGTGGAACTCCTAATTATCTGGCTCCTGAAATGGCCAAGCGCAAGACATATACAAGATCTGTGGACTGGTGGAGCTTCGGAGTGGTTATTTATGTAATGTTAACTGGAAACGTAAGAACAATCTTTCATTAAGAATTTACAGTCAGATTTCTGTTTAGAAAATATAAAGAGATTCTGCCAAGTATTTGCTTTTAACATGACAACAATCTTTATTAAAAAGTTGCTCTATTTATTTTTGGTTTTGTTTTATTACTTTTTGTTGGCCTCCCCTCTTCCAATAATTCCTCTCTCTCCAACATTCACACCCACATTTGTATACAAACGTATCTCACCCCAAAACAGACACCCCCAATTAATTAACTCCTCCCTTCCAAACACAGACCCCACATTCCCTGACTGTTATTTTTGCACTCGTTTACCTGTCATTTTCCTTCAACTATTATATTACAACATTTCTTTACAATGAACCCATCCTTATCCAAATCACATCTCAAATTAACCCCTCCCCATAATAGATCCAGACAGCTTCAATACCCTGTAATTAACCCCTGACCCTTGGTTCCCAAATCTAAATCTTTTACCAATGAATTATCTCCATCTTCTGCTCTGCCCCTGGTCCAGTTACTTAGTACTCCGGTGGCTGACAATGTGTGCGTACATCGTGTGTAACCCTCTGTATACCACTTCTTTGTGAATACCTATACGGTCAGAGGATGTTTAGTAGTAGACTCTAATAAACATCCCACCTACTAACTTGCTTAAATGTTTTGTATTTAACTTTTTTTGTCTCCTGACAAAAAGAAAAAAGCCATTGTAACCCAATGTTACTGTACAAAATAAAACAAATAATACTAGATGACAATTTAAAAAGTAAATAAATAAAAACACCAGGAGAAAATTAATTATACAATAGACCATGGGTGCCAAAAAGGTAGATCTTCCATGATGCTTTTTCATTGTAAAGGTATGCAAAGCATCATGGGAGTTGTTGTTAGAGAGCATCTGGGGATCTACCTTCTAGGCACCCCCTGATATAGACCTTCCAGTCCTTTATCTCAGAGCTCAAAAACTGATATTCCCTGCGGTCTTGAAAATCGCTCAGCGTTTTGAAAATTCCAGCCAATCACAGTGCATCTCCGGACACGTTTCACTCCCCTGCGGTACGCCTGATGATGTATTTCACGACAGTGTTCAGTTATCTTTCACATATTATATACACTCGCACACACATGGTTGTTGAGTTGTGATATACACATTGTGTCATCTGTACTACGAAGATTATAAAACCCTATTAATTTATTGCTCAGCTTTCAGCTACTACAATTTACAACTTATTCAAACCTTAACTGAGGTTTTTTTAAATGTAATTTTTCTCTAGTTACCCTTCGAAGGCCGTGATGTTGAGACACTTTATGCTAAAATTGCCAAATGTAAACTAAAAATTCCAGAGTCATTGTCTAGTGAAGCCACTTCAATACTGAGTAAGGTAAGTTGTCACGCAAATTTAATATATCATACAACCCATGCTGAAAACATGCATTCGCCATCGATGAGTGGAGATTCAGACCTAACAAGCTGCCCTGAGATAGGGGAATTCTGTAGAATGGGCAGTAAAGAATGGAGGTCCGGCTGACCTTTGGGAGAGGAAGTGTATCAGTTTTTTTATTTGATGTTTATACAATAGTTCTCTTATTGGTCATGCAAATTTTCAATGCTATATATTCACCTTGAATTGGATGTAGCTAGCTGTTTGTGTTAATGCTGGTAAAGAAACATTCATTATTACAGAGTATTAAAACAAAACCCGAAATATCTGCTCACTTATTCTATGACATCCATAAATGATGCAATATTACATCTAACACTCATTCTCTATAGTTATGTGACTCACAGCGCCCACTAGTGGCTTGTATAAAAACATAGTAGCAGTTACAAACCGTGTACAAACACCACCACGATTTATCCTGGCGTAAAACATTGCATTGCCAGCATCCCTCTCAACAGTGAGATTACTACCCACTATATATTTATTTATAATTAACCCCTTAAGGACGGAGCCAAATGTACACATTGTGAACAAAACAAAATGTAAACAAAACCTGGCATTTGCGCTACATGTCTGTCCAACCGTAATACACCTCTTTCATAGTAAATGCACCCACCCTTATTATATATCATTTTATTCAGGGGAAACAGGGCTTTCATTTAATATCAAATATTTAGCTATGAAACATAATTTAATATGAAAAAATGGGAGAAAATAAATTTTTTTTGGATTTTTTTAGTTCTACATGACATTTTAACGGTCAATGTCATAATACTGTTTGCTTTTACTGCAATAAAATACACATATTTATATTCAGTAAAGTCTCACGTGTAAGACAGTACCCCCTATATACAGGTTTTATGGCGTTTTGGGAAGTTATAGGATCAAATATAGCACGTTACATTTGAAATTGAAATTTGCCAGATTGGTTACGTTGCCTTTGAGACTGTATAGTAGCCCGGGAATGAAATTTACACCCATAATGGTATACCATTTGCAATAGTAGACAACCCAAGGTATTGCAAATGGGGTATGTCCAGTCTTTTTTAGTAGCCATTTGGTCACAAACACTGGCCAAAGTTAGCGTTAGTATTTGTTTGTGTGTGAAAAATGCAAAAAACGCCAATTTTGGCCAGTGTTTGTGGCTAAGTGGCTACTAAAAAAGACTGGACATACCCTGTTTGCAATACCTTGGGTTGTCTACTATTGCAAATGGTATGCCATCATAGGGGTAATTTTCATTCTTGGGCTACCATAGGGTCTCAAAGGCAACGTAACCAATCTGGCGAATTTTAATGTGAAAAAAATGAAACGCAAGCCTTATATTTGACGCTGTAACTTTTGAAAACACCATAAAACCTGTACATGAGGGGTACTGTTGTACTCGGGAGACTTCGCTGAACACAAATATTTGTGTTTCAAAACAGTAAAAAGTATCACAGCAATAATATTGTCCGTGTAATGCTGTTTGTGCGTGAAAAATGCAAAAAACGTCACTTTTACTGGCGATATCATCGTTGTAATACATTTTACTGTTTTGAAACACTAATATTTGTGTTCAGCGAAGTCTCCCGAGTAGAACAGTACCCCCCATGTACAGGTTTTATGGTGTCTGGAAAGTTATAGGGTTAAATATAGTGCTAGCAAATTAAATTCCCTTTACTTTCGGCATTGGTTGTCAGGCAGGTCCTGCTAATTGTAATTAATTAAGATACCTAATTATGTAAAAATATTACATAAATATATATGTAGAATTAATATATGTATATATATACGTATGTGTATATATATGTATATATCTATATAATTTTTAAAAAATATTTTTATTTATATATAGGTATATATATAGTGATATATATGTATATATTTATGTATATAGATATATATATTATTTCGTTCTACGTGTATTTTGATATATATATATATATATATATATATTAATTTCACAAAACAGTTAGAACGAAATAACACACATCTATATATTTTTTAATTATTTATTTTTAATTATTTTTTAATTTTATTTTTTAACGTATTTACATTTTTATTTTTTTTATATTATATATAAATATATATATAACAATAAATTATATATATATTTAATCAGTATCAGTCTACGTGTAATTTGATATTAATA
Organism: Pelobates cultripes; assembly: GCA_933207985.1. NCBI lineage: Eukaryota > Metazoa > Chordata > Amphibia > Anura > Pelobatidae > Pelobates > Pelobates cultripes. The sequence goes on along the minus strand of OW240912.1, from coordinate 207,752,420 downwards.
TATATATATAATTATATATATATTAATAGTAAAATACACCTAGACGGTGTACGTGTGTGTATGTATATGTGTATATATATATATACTTAGATCATATATATATAATATATGCATATGATCTAAGTATATATTATTTTTTTTTTACACCAATAAATTTAATTTTAATTTTATTTCCAGCCAGCAGGGGGACCACCTGTCATTACAGGCAGCCCCCCTGCTGGCAATGCAGGAGGCAGCCTACTCGGCCATGTGATTGTGGGGTCCTCGCTAGGACCCCACTCTCACATGGCCGGGGAGCACCGGAGGAGAAGGATCTGCCGCGGGGGGGCTCCCTGGGAGTCCCCCCCACCGCGATCGCCGGCGTGGGACCGCCGGCGACAGGGTAAGTTAACAAAAACCGGAAGGCGTACAATTACGCCCGGCGGCGTTTAGAGCCGCCTATAATAGGGCGTAATTGTACGTCCTCCGGTTTTAAGGGGTTAATAGCGATAATACACATTTTTCCTTTACCTTTGTTCTGTCCCTTTGAGTATAACGCTGAAGAAGTAAATACGAAAACACAAAAATAATGCATTTCACATGAACAGTACTGAGCATTGAACATCTCAAAATACACTCAGGGCTGGTGCAAGGGTTCTTGGCTACACAGGCAAAAATCCATTTAGCGCCCCCCTTCACACTCTTCTCCCCCTGTTGTGCAGTTCTCACACAGATATCTCGTACCTTGGACGGAGCCGCACACCCACAGGACCTCCAACAGGGCCCGACTTACTGTTAATGTTCCTGATGTTTAGCATTAAAATTAACAAACCTATTTTACAAAATTCCTTTTACAGTTACTGACTAAAAAACATGAGAAACGTCTAGGATCCAGTGAGAAAGACGCACAGGAAGTGAAGGACCATCCTTATTTTCAAGTACGTACATATGTTTTTTTGTTTTGTGTTTTTTACTGTGGTTTTGTCACTAAATATTTGTGTGATTTTAGGAAAAATAAAATCTTTGTAATATACTGAAATTCTAACACAGCCAAAAGAGAACATAAGAAAACTAGAGAATTCTATTGGGATCTAAACAAAATGTGGCTTTTTGGGCATATTAGCTGTTATCTTGTATTTTATATAGTCTTGGTTTGTACATGATGCTCATTATTTTACAAATTCCTTTCCAGCATATAGATTGGAACGCATTATTATTACAAAATGTGACACCTCCATTTGTGCCAACCATTAACGGAGCCGAAGATGTCAGCAACTTTGATGCGATATTCACCTCGGAAGCGCCTATTATAACTCCACCAGCAAGACGAAGAGTTCCACCGTTAATGGAGAAGAAGACATTTGAGGATTTTTGTTGGAGGGCAGATTGGAGTTAATCTCGGTTGTGATCCACAATAAGAATTACTGGAGAGAGAATTAGCATTAATATATTCTACCAATGACATCATTTATTGAAAACTAAAGTGAGAATTCAAACTGAATTTCAAATTTAGAGTTAAAAAAAAGAAAAAAGAAAAAAAGAAACATGCCCTCAGTCAGCTACGATTCCAGATTGGCTACTTTGGCTTTAAATTTGCAAATCACTTTGATTTCTCATTTTTGGAAATAACCCTGCAAATTGTTGAATTGTGTATACGTGTATTATTATTGTTGTTAAAATAAAATAAAAAATTTGACATTAAAAAAAATGTAAATTTAGACGTGAATCTTTGTGTAGCAGAAGAAGGAGGAATAGTACCAGGCTTGGGACCCAGACCTATTCCATCCAGCGTTCGTCCCTTCTCCTAAGGGGAAATATAATAGAGAGTCAGCCTTTCCTTCCAGCAATACCCGGTTAGTAATGTCAGTGATCTTCCAGACAGAGAGCCAGCCTTTCCTTCCAACAATAACCGATTAGTAATGCCAATGATCTTCCAGACAGAGAGCCAGCCTCTCCTTCCAGCAATACCCGATTAGTAATAACAGTGATCTTCCAGACAGAGAGCCAGCCTTTCCTTCCAGCAATACCCGATTAGTAATGCCAATGATCTTCCAGATAGAGAGCCAGCCTTTCCTTACAGCAAGCCCCTGTCATATCCACGCCCCCAAAATGTGAGTGTCTGAGGAATGTGGGATGACAGGGGCCAATGGGGGCACATTTCATTTTTTGGCTCCCACTGCCCCTTTAAGAGCATGCCCGAGACGCGCGGCACGCTCTTAGAGCTAGGCGGAACACGTGACCGCATCTCGCGGTCCGTGCCCGCCTTCATTTGGGAGCTGCGCGCGGCGGGAAGTGAGGACCTTGGCCGGCCCCCGGGTAAGGTAAGTACCGCTACAACTGGGAAGGGAAAGGGCTAATCACTGTTCCAGTGTGGAGGATTCAACAGGGAAAGTCCTTTTAAGCACTAGATCTTCCAGGACTAAGTGTCATCCAGTGCCTGGGGGTGGATAGAGAGTTCCCCACTCGGCTCCATAAGGGAGTGGTTCCAGGACCCCAGTCAAGTCACGGCGACTGTGGGCAGAAGTGCTGCGGAATTATAAAATAGGAAATGCACTTACATTTATTGGAGCTATATATGTGGATCTGTTAGTGTGTATGATCACCTCTCTGATGATATGTAGGTGGTGGGGGGTCTTCTCTGTGGTACTTATAAAAATATCAATATAGTGCACACTGTGTGATTGGGTGGGTGAGAGATTAAAATTCACTTAATAGCTCAGGAGCAAAGTATGGTTTTGCTCACTCAATAAGGTTCTGGTGGTACACCTCCCCACCTTGGAGAACGAAGTAGAAGAAATTCGTGGGGTGCCAAAGTGAGACGGGATGGTCCAGGGTAGTTAGAAAATGAGTATCTTTTAATAAATACAATAAAACAAAGAGTTAAAACACTGATAATTAAAAGTAACACAATGTGTATCGCCACTGCATGCATAGGGCTTTGTCAAGTGTCCTAGAAATTGAAAAAGCTCTATGCTGTGGTGAAACGCGCTGTTAATTTTGATTATAAGTGTTTTAAATGGAAAGACCCCCGATAGGCAGTACAATTAATAGCCTAATATACAATGATATAACAGTGGATGATGAATAGTCCTTTTAAGAATACATTTTCTTCCCCAGATCTTAAGAAACTTCAGATCTTAAGAACAAGCATTCTGGCCAGGATATAAATGGAAGTTTATCATACCAAAACCTCAAGGACTCACTTGGGCCTGGCATACCACAGTCTTTAAAGGAATTTGATACCAATGGAGATGACAGATATTCCTTCACTGAACTGAAAGATGATTTAGGTTTTTAATTGCTGCACTCGATACAAAGAATGGAGAAATCACTGAATTGAAACTATTCATACACATGTCCCATTGACCTCAGGGCCAGATTAAGAGCCTAGTGGGCCTGGTTCTGACAATTATGATGGGGCCTAATTACAGAATTTTATCGACCAAAAACACTAAAACAGTCATACCTCTAAAGAGTCATGTATCTGATGGAGTTGGTGTTGGAGGGAAACTCAAAGGATGCAGCTATAAGAAAACACATACTCTATGCTAATCTCTTTATCTAATTAATGCTTTCATCTTTCAAGTAAATCCATACCCCATAACAGCAGTGTCCATGGGCGGGGTAAAAGGGTGTGCCACTGACGCAAATCACGTGACCAGAACTGCCAAAAGGGGCGAACATGCCCAAAAAGGGGGCATGTCTGTCCAAAGAATTGGAAGGCCAGCCTGGCATCAGTGTCCCTATGTATCACAGTGTCAATGTCCCCATGTCGCCCAGTCCCCTAGTCTCCCAGTGTCTGTGTCCCCATTTCTCCCAGTGTCCCCATGTCTCAGTGTGTCCTGTGTCACTAGGATACTAGGGGACACTGAGAGACATGGGGACACTGAGAGATCCGGGGACACTGGGAGACGTGGGTGCACTCGGAGACGTGGGGGCACTTGTGAATACAGACATGGGGACACTGGGAGACATGAGGACACATACATTTGGGGACACTGGGAGAAATGAGGAGACAGACACTAGGGACACAGACATGGGGACACAGACACTAGGAGACAGGAGGACACAGACACTAGGGACACTGGTTGGGAGGCATGGGGACACAGACACTTGGGGAGACTGGGAGACATGGGACACAAAGGACACAGAGACATGGGGACACAGACACTGGGAGACATGGGGACACTGAGACACTAGGGACACTGGCTGGGAGACATAGGGACACTGGGAGACATGGGGACTCTAAGACACTAGCTGGGAGTCATGGGGACACTAAGAGACATAGGGACACAAAGAGACATGGGGACATAGATACTAGGGGCACTGGCTGGGAGGCATGGGGACACAGACACTTGGGGACACAGACACTTGGGGACACTGGGAGACATGGGGCACTTGTGGACATAGACATGGGGACACTGGGAGGCATGGGGACACTGAGACATTTGGGGACACTGGGAGATATGGGGACACTAAGGACATAGAGACATGGGGACACAGACACTGGGAGACATGGGGACACTGAGACACTAGGGACAATGGCTGGGAAACATAGGGACACTGGCTGGGAGTCATGGGGACACTGGGAGACATGGTGACATTGAGAGATATGGGGACACAGAGACATGGGGACACAGATACTGGGAGACTAGGGGATACTGGGAGCCATGGTGATAGACATTTGGGGAATCTAAGACACTAGGGACACTGAGAGACATAGGGACACAGACACTAGGGACACTGGCTGGGAGGCATGGGGACACAGACACTTGGGGACACTGGGAGACATGGGGCACTTGTGGACATATACATGGGGACACTGGGAGACATGGGGACACTGAGACATTTGGGGACACTGGGAGACATGGAGACACTAAGGACACAGAGACATGGGGACACAGACACTGGGAGACATGGGGACACTGAGACACTAGGGACACTGGCTGGGAGACATAGGGACACTGGAATACATGGGGACACTGAGACACTGGCTGGGAGCCATGGGGACACTGGGAGACATGGGGACACTGAGAGACATGGGGATACAGAGACATGGTGACACAGATACTTGGACACCAGGGGACACCCGGAGTCATGGGGACACTGAGACACTAGGAACACTGGCTGGGAGACATGGGGACACTGTGTCCCTAGTGACTCCATGTCCCAATGTGTCTCCCTATGTCTCACAGCGTCACCATGTGTCTGTGTCCCCATGTGTCTCAGTGTCCCCATGTCTCCCAGTGTCCCCACATCTCCCAGTGTCCCCTAGTGTCTCAGTGTCCCCTAGTATCTCCCTGCTGCCTTTCCCCACATCCTTCACATACCTGAGCTGTAGTCTGTCTCTGCAGGCTGGAAGCTGTTGTCTGGATTCTCTGTGTTGTGTAGCTGCTCCCCCGCGGATCAGTGAGTAGAAAGAGGCAGGGAGATGCTGTAACTTCCTATCCCTGCCTCTCTCCTTACACAGTGACCCCTACTGGCCGATGCTGGTATTGCAGAGTAATCTCCGTTTATACGGAGGAAAATACACTGCCAGGCAGCCTCCAATACCAGCTGTGCCTTAAAATACCAGTCAGGTGGTAAACCTAAGAGTAGTCTGTAAAAAAAAAAAAAAGTAAAAAACATTTTTTTTTTTTAATTTTTTTTTTTACAATGGGCCTATTCCATGGGCCTGGGCCTGGAGCTGCAGCTCCATCAGCCCCTATGTTAATCCGGCCCTGGATATAAACATGAAGATCTGAAAAGACAGAATTATTATTATTTTTTTAATGTTATGACTGGTGAAGCACAAATCAATACCACAAAAACATACAGCATTCTTGAAACTGCATAAAGTAATACCTTATGTAAATAAAGCTGAATTTATTTTTTTGCAAAATCCCCTTAAGTAACATGTCCACCTAACATGCAATCCTTTACTGAGAAGTAAACAAATCTAAAAAGGATCAAAATCGGTGCATTTAAATTACAAATCTGTGAGTTTATCATATGTTTTTAGGAAAGTATTTTAAGGGTTATTCAAGGAACAATGTAGGAACCGGAGTCCATGAGTGCTGGGGTTTACTCATCGTTTACCAGAGATGCTCCGTCCCCAGCAGCCTTGTCTTCAATAATGATACAGTGGAGTTACAATTCTCCATTGCAGCTCCTGCTAATGCTTCCTTCTTTGGAGTGCTTTGAGATTTGAGATATTTTGAGCAAACAAATATCAAAAGTGCTTGGCCACAAACACATGAAAAAAGCTTTGGTCACGAAACACTTAAAGAAGGCTTGCCAGTTACATTGGTCAGTATAGGTATAATTAACAGAAATTTTTTCGCAAGGATAAATCCATTTTGTAGTCAAGAAAGATGTCTCTCTCTCTCTTTTTTTTTTCTTCGCTGCACATTTGAAAATTGTTTCATGTTTAGTTTTTGACCTTCTTTTGAATCAACTGTAGATGCAAGGATACATGACGGTTTGACCTTGCTATATTTAAGGGGTTTTTTTTGTCAACCAATTTGGCAAAATCTGTGACAAATTTGCTAAGTGCATGGAAAATGTCACTGATAAAAGTTTATTTTAGCTAAAACACAAGCTTAGTGAAAAACATTGACAGATTTAGCTGTATTCAGTAGTTACAGATATACCAGTAAATCTTGATGCACACTTACATTATGGGATGTGATCATTGTGCATTTATGTCTCAGCAATTCTGCTAGCATAGCTTAGAATTGCTATAGTGGCAATATATACCTGTTTCTAATATTTGAAGATAGGAGATTTCAATAAAAAAAAGTGTCCGTGAAGAAGGTATTTTGAATTTAATGTTATGGGACATTTTTAAAAGCGTTCTTTAGTGACCTATAAACCCATCATCAAAAGAAGTGCCATCACTATCTCTGATGCATTAGGGGCATCAAGCCAATGTGGCTTCTTTTTTTATGACGGTAGAGCTAAAGGGCAGTCTAGTGAAATCTCTCACTTGAGACTTCAGATCAATAATCCATCTCAAATGGTATAATTTAGATGAAAGGGTCTTGCAATGCATACTGACCTGGTCATCTTTAAATAACTCAATTTACCCCTCTGATGGGAGGCAAGCACATTCCAACAACTCTCAAACAGCCCCAGGGAATAATATAATGTTTAGTCAGCTATGTGTTCGTACCATAAACAAGCTACTATTTCAGTAATATTCTTGAAATTGAGTCTGTTCACTTGGATACCAATTTAGTTGTTTTTTTCTTTTTGTTACTATTTTTCCCAGAGTGCTGAGATTTGAAGTATTCTTACTGTTAAATGAACTCATGTGATATTAATGAGAACAATGTCTGGTGTTCTTGAGTCAGGATGCAAGATAATTATTCATTAACATGCTTGATATCTCAGTAGTTGTAAGGTAAAAGTTATTCTATATGCAGAATTAGTTTTATTTAGAGTTTATATAAATTTTTTTATTGTTGGATTTTGTGTTTGATGTTTTATTTTTTTTTATTTAGGTTGACTTTGCTGGACTATCTCACTTTAGGTATAGCTGATATTAAAAGAGTTAACAATCTTACCGCTGTTTAAAATGTTAAAACCACCAAGATTTTCTATCCTTTGTGTATTGTGAATGTGCAATGACCAGATGCATTTTTTTCTGATGTCAGTCCATATATTAAGTACTCTGTTACATGGCAAGTTGTGTTCCGCAAATGCCCTGAAAGGAAAAAGTATTTTCCAATCTCTGGAATTAAAATATGAGCCTTACTAAAGTAGTACATGATGATCAGTTTCTCTATATAAATGCAGGTAGGGACACAACAAGTGGACCTAAACACTTTCATCAACTCACTGTAAAGTGGAAAAGTTTTTTTGGCCTCCTAAATATAAATTACGGACCAGGAAATAACAGTGTCCTGGCCCTCTAGTATGTTACATAGGGCCAGCATATTCCCTACCAGTCACAGTCATCAATCTGTCTTAAATCTGAAACTCCTGAAAATGTCTGCATCCATCTACTTTCAATCAAAAAGCAACTGCACTCATTGATAACTTATAATTGTATTATATATGTCTATACACTTATCAATCACAATAATAAAACCACTGATGGGGGGCTCGAGTCCTGCAGGAACGCGTGGGAACTTTTTCCACAGCAGGAACGCCATTCCCATTAGTAGTCCTGCAGGACCTTAGGGCCTTCTTTCCTCATAGGCACAATGGGCACTTGCCTGGGGGCCCCACTAGTATAAGGGCCCCACAGTGTTGCCTATGTGCCGAGGCCAACAGGAGAGATCCTCCAGCGAGAATGCTGATCGGAGCATTGCCGCGCATTGCCATGGCAATGCTCTGACACAGCACTCACCTTGTGGAAGAAGTACAGAAAGCCTGCAGCCAGAAGAGCTGCAGGATAAAGAGCACTACTCACCACCGGACCACCAGGGCTGGCAGTGTGTCCCACTCCCTGGATAAAGGTAAGAAGAAGGGCAGGGGGCACAAAGCTTTTACTAATTTTTATTTTTTATTTTTATAATAAATATACATATGCTCTCTTAACCATATGCACCCCTCACACAAACATAGCACTACCGCCCACCACACAGCACCCCTCACAAACACACAGCATCCCCTCACACACACAGCACCCGTCACAAACACACATCACCCCCTCACACACACAGCACCCCCTCACACACACAGCACCCCCTCACAAACACACAGCACCCCCACACACACTCTGCACCCCTTACACACACACTCTGCACCACTCACATACAAAAAAAACCACACACACAACACCCCCCCACACACACACACACTCTGCACCCCTAACATACTTTGCACCCCTCACACACACAGCACCCATCACACACACACAGCACCCTTACACACTCTGCACCCCCTCACACACAGCACCTCTTACACACTCTGCATCCCCCACACTCTGCACCCCTCACACATACCGCCCCTACACACACATACACTGCACCCCTCACTGAAGTCAGTGTGTGTATTTAGCAGTCTGTGTGTGTATTCAATAGCACATGTGTATTCATCAGTCAGTGTGTGTATTCATCAATCTGTGTGTGTGTGTATTCAGCAGTCTGTGTGTGTGTATCCAGCAGTCTGTGTGTATGCAGCAGACTGTGTGTATTCAGAAGACTATATTTATCTATCCAGCAGTCTGTGTATTCAGCACTCTGTGTGTGTATTCATGTGTATTCAGCAGTCTCTGTGTGTGTATTCAACAGTCTTGGTGTGTGTGTATTCAGCAGCTGGTATGTACAGACTGCTGAATACACATACACACGGACTGCTGAATACACACACACCGACTGCAGAGTACACACACACCGACTGCAGAGTACACACACACAGACTGCAGAGTACACACACACAGACTGCTGAATACACACACATACTGCTGAATATACATACAGACATACTGCTGAATACATAATCTGTTTGTGTAATAAGCAGTCTGTGTGTGTATTCAGCAGTCTGTGTGAGTGTATTCAGCAGTCTGTCTGTGTGTACTCGGCAGTCGGTGTGTGTATTTAGCATTCTGTGTGTGTGTATGTGTAGTGATGTCCAGAACGGTTCGCCTGCAAATAGTTCCCGGCGAACATCACTTGTTCGCGTTCGCCACGGATGGCAAACATATGCGCTGTTCGGTCCGCCCCCTATTCGTCATCATTGAGTAAACTTCACAGTCAGCAGACACATTCCAGCCAATCAGCAGCAGACCCTCCCTCCCAGACCCTTCCACCTCCTGGACAGCATCCATTTTACATTAATTGTGAAGCTGCATTCTTAGTGAGAGGAGGGACAGTGTAGCTGCTGCTGACTTGATAGGGAAATTGATAGCTAGGCTAGTGTATTCAGTGTCCACTACAGTCCTGAAGGACTCATCTGATCTCTGCTGTAAGGACAGCACCCCAAAAAGGGGCTAGAACATCAGTCTGCTTTTTTTTTCTGTGTAATGTAATTGCAGTTGCCTGCCTTCCAGCCTGTGTGTCAAGCTCACAGCATATACTGTGCCCACTTGCCCAGTGCCACCACTCACTCACTGGTGTCACAATAGCTTGCATTTAAAAAAAAAAAAAACTTTTTGGACTGTAATATAATAGCCTTCAGTTTCCTTCACGAGTGTGCGTTTCAGGGCCTGCACAGTGCCACCACTCACTCACTGGTGTCCCAATAGCTTGGATTTAAAAAAAAAAAAACTTTTTGGACTGTAATATAATAGCAGTCAGTTTCCTTCACGAGTGTGCGTTTCAGGGCCTGCCCAGTGCCACCACTCACTCACTGGTGTCACAATAGCTTGCATTTAAAAAAAAAAAAAAAAAACTTTTTGGAATGTAATATAATAGCAGTCAGTTTCCTTCACGACTGTGCGTTTCAGGGCCTGCCCAGTGCCACCACTCACTCACTGGTGTCACAATAGCTTGCATTTAAAAAAAACAAAAAACTTTTTGGACTGTAATATAAGAGCGGTCAGTTTCCTTCACGCGTGTGCGTTTCGGGGCCTTCTAGGGCACAGTGTCACTCCAGTGCAACTCATATCTGGTGTAACAGTAGTGTACATTTAAAAAAAAAATACAATTTTGACTGTAATAGATTGAATAGCAGTTAGTTGTCTGCCAGCGTGTGTGTCAGGCTCACAGCGTATACTGTGCCCACTTGCCCAGTGCCACCACTCATATCCGGTGTCACAATAGCTTGCATTTAACAAAAAAAAAAAACTTTTTGGACTGTAATATAATAGCAGTCAGTTTCCTTCACGAGTGTGCGTTTCAGGGCCTGCCCAGTGCCACCACTCACTCACTGGTGTCACAATAGCTTGCATTTAAAAAAAAACAAAAAACTTTTTGGAATGTAATATAATAGCAGTCAGTTTCCTTCACGACTGTGCGTTTCAGGGCCTGCCCAGTGCCACCACTCACTCACTGGTGTCACAATAGCTTGCATTTAAAAAAAACAAAAAACTTTTTGGACTGTAATATAAGAGCGGTCAGTTTCCTTCACGCGTGTGCGTTTCAGGGCCTGCCAGGGCACAGTGTCACACCAGTGAAACTCATATCTGGTGTAACAGTAGTGTACATTTAAAAAATAATACAATTTTGACTGTAATAGATTGAATAGCAGTTAGTTGTCTGCAAGCGTGTGTGTCAGGCCTACAGCGTCTACTCTGCCAACTTCTGCCACTGCACAGTGCCACTCATATCTGTTGTCACAGTAGCTTGCACGTATAGTACCACTAATCGAAAAAATATGACAGACAGAGGCAGGCCACCCCGCAGGGGCCGTCGTGATCGTGGTGCTGTGATTCCCTTTGGCCCTAGAATAATGCCCAGTGTTCAGAGGCCACGTACCCTGAACTCAAAAAGTTCTGAGGACATAGTTGACTGGCTAACACAGGACACCCAATCTTCTACAGCTTCCGCTCTGAACCTTGACGCACTATCCTCCTCCAGCTTAGCTTTGGGCACCTCTCAAGTTACCACTCTCCCGCCTGCCGCCACCACCAACACTAGCACCACAGCAGCTTCACTTGGTATGTCAGAGGAGTTATTTACACATCAGTTGGAAGAAATGAGTGATGCGCAACCATTATCACCAGAGGATGTAGATAACAGGTATATGTCTCAGTCAAGCAGCATTACACACATGGACGTACGGTGTGATGATGATGATGATGTTGTGCCCACTGCTGCTTCCTTTGCTGAGTTGTCAGATACAAGTGAAGCGGTTAATGATGACGATGCATCCGTGGATGTCACGTGGGTGCCCGCTAGAAGAGAAGAAGAACAGGGGGAAAGTTCAGATGGGGAGACAGAGACGAGGAGGAGGAGACGAGTTGGAAGCAGGGAGAGGTCGTCGCAAGGAGCTGGTGGTACAGTCAGACAGCATGCATCAGCACCTGGGGTCAGCCAGACAGCACACCAATCAACGCATGCTGTTGCCACCACCAGAATGCCGTCATTGCAGAGCTCAGCAGTGTGGCATTTTTTTGTGTGTCTGCCTCTGAAAACAGCGATGCCATTTGCAACCTGTGCCAAAAGAAAGTGAGTCGTGGGAAGTCCAAAACCCACCTAGGTACAACTGCTTTGCGAAGGCACATGATCGCACATCACAAACGCCTATGGGATCAACACATGAGTACAAGCAGCACACAAACTCAAAGCCGCCATCCTCCTCCTGGTCCAGCATCTTCAGCCACGTTAACCACTGCTGTCCTCCTTGCCCCCTGTCAACCATCCGCCTCTCCGTCTCTCGCCTAGAGCAGTTCCTGCTCATCTGCCCACAGTCAGGTGTCTGTCAAGGACATGTTTGAGCGTAAAAAGCCAATGTCACAAAGTCACCCCCTTGCCAGGCGTCTGACAGCTGGCTTGACTGAACTCTTAGCCCTCCAGCTTTTACCATACAAGCTGGTGGAGTCTGAGGCATTCAAAAAATTTGTAGCTATTGGGACACCGCAGTGGAAGGTACCCGGACGAAATTTCTTTGCACAAAAAGCAATCCCCAACCTGTACTCGATTGTGCAAAAGGAAGTAATGGCTTGTCTGGCACACAGTGTTGGGGCAAGGGTCCATCTGACCACTGATACCTGGTCTGCAAAGCATGGTCAGGGCAGGTATATCACCTACACTGTGCATTGGGTAAACCTGCTGACGGCTGCCAAGCATGGAATGCGTGGCTCTGCAGAGGAGTTGGTGACACCGCCATGACTTGCAGGCAGGCCTGCTGCCACCTTCTCTACTCCTCCTACTCCATCCTCTTCCATAACCTCCTCGGCTGAGTCCTTTTCTGCTGCTGCATCTTGCTCCACATCAACGGCACTCGACCGACGGGTAGCAGACTACCACGTCTTAACTGCAGATATCGACACTCTGAGGATCCATGAACCCCTTGACTACTGGGTGTGCAGGCTTGACCTGTGGCCTGAGCTATCCCAATTTGCGATAGAACTTCTGGCCTGCCCCGCTTCAAGTGTCCTGTCAGAAAGGACCTTCAGTGCAGGAGGTATTGTCACTGAGAAGAGAAGTCGCCTTGGTCAAAAAAGTCTAGATTACCTCACCTTTATTAAGATGAATGAGGGTTGGATCCCGAAGGGACTGACAGTGGGTGATACATTCGATTAAAAAAGGCCTGATGAGGGGGACGTAACAGGGTGACGCGGCTGCCGGCCTGCCGCGTGATATTTAAATCCCTAGCTCACCCCAGTACCTTGCCCTGTCGTGGTTTCCTGTTCCTCATTTCCTGAGAGTGCTTTATCATTGTGAATCTGATTTCCTGGTATCTTGATCTTGGCTTTTCCCTGGTTATTCTGAATTCTGGTTTCCCTGACTTGGCTTGTGTAAACGGTATTGTGTATTTTCTGGCTTCCTTGACCTCGGCTTTCCCTTTGACCATTCTCTGTCTCTAGCGTATTAGTCCGGCCATTCTAAGGTCCGGTTTACGCTCTGTCCTTTTATTTTCCTTTTCTTGCCTATGTATATGTTTACATAGTTTCTGCTTGCTGGACCACACTAGTAGTCGTGACATTGGGATTAAACTGATAAGAATAGTACTACTTAACACACCACTCCTATCTGGTGGCACATTAGATTGCACGCGCAGTGCCCCAAATTTGAAGAAGGAGGACCGACCAAGCATCTTTTTCCATCTCCCGGTTCCTAAAATCTATGCCATATACACGTCCCCTGATAGGGGACGTAACAGGGATTAAACTGATAGGAATAGTACTACTTAACATACCTTATAATAACGCAGAGAGAGGCAACGCAGAGAGAGGAGTCTGAAGAAGAGGAATCAGAGGAGGGAGGTGGAAGACCAAACACAGCAGGTGTCCCAGGGGGCTTGTTGTCACCTTTTGGGGACCCTTGGTGTTGTACGTGGCTGGGTGGAGGAAGAGACCTTCAATGACATCAGTGAGGACAAGGAACGGGACATGGCTAGCTTGGTATCCAACCTTGTGCAAATGGGGAGTTTGTGGTTGTGCAAATGAACTGTTTGCGGTTGTTTGCGGTACGTTAAACAGGGAGTTTGGTTTGTCACTGTGAAGCGGGCGTAACCCTTACACTACCTGATCGATACAACATCATACCTGATATTTTAAAGCACGTCATTCCAAACAATTTAAGAATGTTAGGTGATTTATGCCCTTTATGGATTAAAACCAGACTCTGCATCAACTATGTAATTTTCCATGGGAGTTTTGCCATGGATCGTCCTCCGGCATGCCACAGTCCAGGTGTTAGTCCTCTTGAAACAACTTTTCCATCACTATTGTGGCCAGAAAGAGTCCCTGTGTGTTTTAAAATTCGCCTGCCTATCGAAGTCTATGGCGGTTCGCCCGGTTCACCGGTTCGCAAACATTTGCGGAAGTTCGCGCTCGCCTTTCGCGAACCGAAAATGTTATGTTCGCGACATCCCTATGTATGTGTATATTCAGCAGTCTATGTGTGTGTATTCAACAATCTGTGTGTGTGTATTCAGCAGTCTGTCTGTCGATAATTTACAATTTTATTCCTGTGAGTTGTGTTGTAGGTAGGGGTCCCAGTGTACTACTTTGCCTGGGGGCCTATAATGCTGTTAAGAAGGCACTGTTAATCATGTGAGTATATCAACTTCCTACAAGTGCGCAGAGGAGACAAACTTGTTTACAAATCACAAACTGTTCGCTTTTGTGTCATTACTGTAAATTTACCAGTATGTATCAGGTTTTCTCTTTGTGGTTGCTGAAGCATGTTCAGATGGTTTTTATCGCTTTTGGGATATTATATATAACCATATTAGAATGTCCTATTTTTTTTATATCAGATATAGAAGTAAACACTTCCTTTAACAAATAAATAAAATCTACCATCAGGACAAAAGACAACAAAGTTAAACATAAGGCAGTTTACATTATAGGAGCTTGGGGTGATGTTGGCTGGTTGCATTGTTTAATATAGAAATTATTAGTTTTTGGATCTCAGCTTTGAAATTAATAAAAATAAGTCAGATCAGATCCTACCCATAAGAAAGTCATGCCAAATGCGCTTGTGTCTTGAGAAAGTTTTTAGAACAAAATGCCGAAACCTATTGATGAGCTACTGACAATATTTTGTCTGTCATCATAGTTGTGCTTTTTTAATCATGGTGTTGTGAGTGTATCATTATTTTTTTTATCTCTTACGATACAATGGGAAATACATGAATGTGGATTTTATGTTTTGTAATATGGTTGTCCACCATTAGTTTTCTGCAGGAAATGAACCAGCCAGTTATATTTTCTTAATTTTCTATGCCAGTACTTTGCTTATACCATACATCTTTGCACACAGCAACTTCATTTTGGGTTTGTGAGAGCTGCCGTTACATTGTGCACGTTTTACTGTATAATTCTAATAACGGATCTACAAACACATAGAAACATAGAAACATAGAATGTGACGGCAGATAAGAACCATTCGGCCCATCTAGTCTGCCCAATTTTCTAAATACTTTCATTAGTATTTATTTACATTTCATTAGCAATGATGTTTCTGATGGCAGTGGTCTCTTTCAGCAGGACAAAGCACCCTGCCACACTGCAAATATTGTATGAATGGTTTGAGGAACATAACAAAGAGTTCAATGTGTTGCCTCGGCCTCCAAATTCCCCAGCTCTCAATCCAATTGATTATTTTTGGAACGTGCTGGAACAACAAATCAATGGAGGTCCCAACTTGCAACTTGCAAGACTTAAAGGATCTGCTGCTAATGTCTTGGTGCCAGCATTAGGGGAACCTACAAGATATTAGGCAGGTGGTTTTATTGTTGTGACCGACCGGTGTATTTGTAACAATGTATCTAATAATTGTGAAGTCTTTTTATTTTCTAAGTGTAACTGTGAGTTTTTATATCATCTCAAGGACATACTTGAACATAGTACATATATGTCAATGAACTAAACCTGGTAAAATATCTAATAAATAAATACATATTTGCTTAGTAGTAAGTTCAAAACTTGTTTCTTTTTTTACTTCAATTAAAATAAAGATTATATTTTAGTCAGTTCCTAGGAAGCACAGAGAGCCATATATTTGTTGTTATTTTCTGACTTCTTATCTCGAGAAAACAAGTTGTTTTCTATTTTCTCAAGATAAGGTTTCCGTAAATACATGGCCTCTCAGGGATTCCACTTATGTATGATGTATGTCTTACAAACTGAAAACTGATTTTTCTTTCGACTTGCCCACTGTTTGGCTCCATCCATTTTACTCTCAGTTCTGACCTGTTACCTTTGTTTTCCACATGTACACTGTGCCTCTCACATACCTTTAGGTAAACTCTAGCAGTATTTGATAACAAGGTTTTTTGTTTTTTTTTAATCAATGGCTTTCTTTTACCACACCCTAAAAACAACAGCTTTGTGGAGTATCCAGCTTGTCACAAGAACAATTTTTCCATATTACAAGTTGATCTCTCTTGTTCTTTTGGAGTTAAATTGGCCTCATGGTTGCTTCTCTGATTAATGCCCTGTTTGCCTGGCCTCTGTTGCTGAGCTTTGATGCATGGCTTTTTCTAAGCATTGTTTTGGTTGTTCAATGTTTTATTTAACTTCTGTCTAAATCAAATGGTAAAAATCCCAATACTTTTCCTCATAAGTCCAGGTTGCAGCACGGTATAATGTATAGGTCCAATGGGTGAATGCCTATACAAGGCTTTGTAGCTTGAGGTTTTACATTCAAGCATTTACACATCCCTTATTATACTTTTTATTATGTCTTCCACGTATGCACCAGAAACATTTATAAATATTCACAGTAAGAAACATTGACATTAGAAATACCTACAATGGCTTACCATACATAAAGAACATTTATAAATCCATTTAAGTCTTGTCCTCTATCTTCAATGGATTTTGATTAATAATAATGAGCATTGCTTCCAATCTGTACGTTTTTTTTTTTGTTGCAATAAGAATGCAACGGAAAGATAGGTCAAACACATCACTTTCACCAATGTAAGATGCATCATTCGGCAAAACAAAACATTTAGAAGTAATTGTCATAACTCACAATATCAAAGAGCATGTGTACCCACCACACATAAAACTAAATTACCATTAACCCCTTAAGGACCAAACTTCTGAAATAAAAGGGAATCATGACATGTCACACATGTCATGTGTCCTTTAGGGGTTAAACACATATGCTATCCTTTTTTTTCTACAACACAAAAACTATAAAAGCTCATCTGCACACAATGTTGTATTATGCAACATGCCTTATGTTCCTGACCTATTGTCAAGGACATACCAAGATCAAAGTAGATAGCATATTCTTCAAAAAAAATCAATCTTTCCAACGTAGTAAGTACAGTCTAATGTACTTAAATTAAAAGCTTGATACTTACAGGTAAAACAATTATCATTATTACAATTATGTTTTGGTTGGAGCATTTGTTTACCTCATAAAAAATCTTTCATCATTCCTGCTTATTTAAATGGAAAGCAGGAGATGAATATAGGGGGTAATGGTTATACGGGATAAAAGCTTTCATGATTAGCCAAGTCTGTATTAATAATCTTTATTGGAATAATGTTCTGTTGTAATTTTAGATGGATGCAGAATCATGTGTCTAACATGGAAAATTGCTGCCCTTTTAACCCCTTCAGGACGGAGTCAATAGTACACGTTCCGATCAAAACAAAACGTAAACAAAAACTGGAATTTGCGCTATATGTCAGTTCAACCGTAATTCACCTCTTTCATATTAAGTGCACCCACACTTATTATACAGGGAGTGCAGAATTATTAGGCAAGTTGTATTTTTGAGGATTAATTTTATTATTGAACAACAACCATGTTCTCAATGAACCCAAAAAACTCATTAATATCAAAGCTGAATATTTTTGGAAGTAGTTTTTAGTTTGTTTTAGTTATAGCTATGTTAGGGGGATATCTGTGTGTGCAGGTGACTATTACTGTGCATAATTATTAGGCAACTTAACAAAAAACAAATATATACCCATTTCAATTATTTATTATTACCAGTGAAACCAATATAACATCTCAACATTCACAAATATACATTTCTGACATTCAAAAACAAAACAAAAACAAATCAGTGACCAATATAGCCACCTTTCTTTGCAAGGACACTCAAAAGCCTGCCATCCATGGATTCTGTCAGTGTTTTGATCTGTTCACCATCAACATTGCGTGCAGCAGCAACCACAGCCTCCCAGACACTGTTCAGAGAGGTGTACTGTTTTCCCTCCTTGTAAATCTCACATTTGATGATGGACCACAGGTTCTCAATGGGGTTCAGATCAGGTGAACAAGGAGGCCATGTCATTAGATTTTCTTCTTTTATACCCTTTCTTGCCAGCCACGCTGTGGAGTACTTGGACGCGTGTGATGGAGCATTGTCCTGCATGAAAATCATGTTTTTCTTGAAGGATGCAGACTTCTTCCTGTACCACTGCTTGAAGAAGGTGTCTTCCAGGAACTGGCAGTAGGACTGGGAGTTGAGCTTGACTCCATCCTCAACCCGAAAAGGCCCCACAAGCTCATCTTTGATGATACCAGCCCAAACCAGTACTCCACCTCCACCTTGCTGGCGTCTGAGTCGGACTGGAGCTCTCTGCCCTTTACCAATCCAGCCACGGGCCCATCCATCTGGCCCATCAAGACTCACTCTCATTTCATCAGTCCATTAAACCTTAGAAAAATCAGTCTTGAGATATTTCTTGGCCCAGTCTTGACGTTTCAGCTTGTGTGTCTTGTTCAGTGGTGGTCGTCTTTCAGCCTTTCTTACCTTGGCCATGTCTCTGAGTATTGCACACCTTGTGCTTTTGGGCACTCCAGTGATGTTGCAGCTCTGAAATATGGCCAAACTGGTGGCAAGTGGCATCGTGGCAGCTGCACGCTTGACTTTTCTCAGTTCATGGGCAGTTATTTTGCGCCTTGGTTTTTCCACACGCTTCTTGCGACCCTGTTGACTATTTTGAATGAAACGCTTGATTGTTCGATGATCACGCTTCAGAAGCTTTGCAATTTTAAGAGTGCTGCATCCCTCTGCAAGATATCTCACTATTTTTGACTTTTCTGAGCCTGTCAAGTCCTTCTTTTGACCCATTTTGCCAAAGGAAAGGAAGTTGCCTAATAATTATGCACACCTGATATAGGGTGTTGATGTCATTAGACCACACCCCTTCTCATTACAGAGATGCACATCACCTAATATGCTTAATTGGTAGTAGGCTTTCGAGCCTATACAGCTTGGAGTAAGACAACATGCATAAAGAGGATGATGTGGTCAAAATACTCATTTGCCTTATAATTCTGCACTCCCTGTATATCATTTTATTCAGGGGAAACAGGGCTTTAATTTATTATTAACTATTCATTATGGAACATAATTTATTATGAATACAATTTTAAAAAATGTGAGAAAATAAGATTTATTTTTTACATTTGTATTTCCGTCTGACATTTTAGCTCTTAATGTCATAATACTGTTAGGTTTTACTGTAAAAAAATGCACATAATTGTAATCAGCAATGTCTAACCCAAGGTATTGAAAGTGGGGTATGTTTAGTCTTTTTTAGTAGCCACTTAGTCACAAACACTGGCCAAAGTTAGCGTTCATATTTGTTTTTGTGTGAAAAAAGCAAAAAACTAATATTTGGCCAGTGTTTGTGACTAAGTGGCTACTAAGAAAGACTGGACATACCCCACTTGCAATACCTTGGGTTGTCTACTTTTGCAAATGGTATGCCATCATGGGGGTAATTCTCATTCCTGGGCTACTATACGCTCTCAAAGGCAACATAACCAATCTGACAAATTTCAATGTCAAAAAAATGAAATGCAAGCCTTATTTGCGACTGTCTAACTTTCCAAAACACCATAAAAACTGTACATGGGGGGTTACTGTTATTCTCGGAGGACTTCACTAAACTCAAATATTAGTGTTTTAAAACAGTAAAACATATTACAACAATAATATAGTCCATGAAATTGCCGTTCGTTTGTGAAAAATGCAAAAAACATAATTTTACTTAAAATATCATCGTTGTAATACAATTTATCATTTTGAAACACTAATATTTGAGTTCAACGAAGTCTCCCGAGTAAACAGTACCCTTTATGTACAGGTTTTATGGTATCTGGGAGAGTTAAAGGGTCAAATATAGTGCTTGCGAATTAAATTCTCTGCACTTTCTCCCTGTGTTGTCAGGCATGTCAATCAAATTTTAATTAATTAAATCACATAATTATGTTAAAAGATTACTTAAATATACATGTAGAATTTTAATATATATGCATTTATAGGTATTTAAATTCTACGTGTATATTAATGTAATCTTTTATGTAATTATATGTATTTATCTATATATATATATTTGCGGTTATTGTATATTATTGTGTATTTTTTTACCAATATATATATATATATATATATATATATATATATATATATATACATATATATATATATTTATTACAAAATACAGTTAGAATGAAATTACATATGAATATATAATTTATATTAAATTTTGTTTCAATATTTTATTTATTTATTTTATTTTATTTATTTATTATTGTAATTATACGTATATATATATAATATGTGTATATATCTATTATATATATATATAATATATATAAATATTATATATATGTAACGTCATTCTAAGTGTATTTTAATACTAATATATGTACTTATATTAATATTAAAATACACTTTGTATGACGTTACATATATATAATATATATATTATATATATAATAGATATACATATATTATATATATAAAAATAAATTTCATTTATTTTAATTTTACGCATGTCTAATTCTTTTTTTTTTTTTACTTTCCCACCAGCAGGGTGACTGTCTAACATTTCAGACAGTCCCCTTGCTGGCAGATCCACAGCCAGCTATAAGGGGCCATGTGATCGCTCTCACATGGCCCGGGGGCCTCATTTGCCGGGGGAGGGCTGCCTGGGCTGTCAGGCAGCCCTCCAGAAGAGGATCGCGGCGGAGGTAAGTATGCCGGACCTCCAGGGGCTCAAAGCCGTTACATCGTTCTATGCCAGTGCAACGGCTTTAAAGCCCTTTTAATGCGGGACGGCATAGAACGCTGTAACGCGTTAAGGGGTTAATTTTTCTGTAATTTCTCTATTTTTGTATAATGCTTGTGGGTTGTGCTTGTTTAGTGGACCATGTAGCATGATAATCAGTTTGATAGTATCCTATTACTCCACTAGATAACTAGTGTAATTTAATAAATTCACAAAAATCCCAACATGTAGAAACTAACTTCAGGAAGGTGGATTTACACACACACACAATCTGACACAATCTGACACAATCAGGGAGCCGCATTGAAAATGCGGAAGACTCCCAGATTTTCCAGGAGAATTGGAATGCCTGAATTCAATGGTGGTCAAATGTAATTTTCGTGGGACAACTCTAGCAGTATTAATTGTAGATGATGTAGGCAAATATTTGCTTAAGTCTCTTTTTACTAGAACTCCACAGCAGCACATTAACATAGAGATGAAAACATCAGAGACAAAAAAATCAGGAATCTATAAAAGGCTTCTCCCAACTAACTATTTCCTCTTTCACGCTGCGACAAATAAAGTACATGAACAATACACCACAAATACAATAACAGGAGAAATAAACATAACATAACAATGAATGCCATCCAAAATTGAAACCGTGGAACCAGTGGGTGAAGCCTTGACCTTTATCCTGTAGAGTAGTCAGATCTAAGAACTGTAGCCAAACCATTAAACTGAAACTAAATAAACAGAGTCGAAAACACTGAATAGCGAATTAAATGTACTGAGAAAACATGAATCCCCATCATAAATACTGACAGTATAATATCCCAGATAGTGAAAAAAACTTGAATCCCCATCATAAAATACTGACGGTACCATATCCCAGATAAACCTCATCTCCCCCAGATAACCAACCTGGCCCAGGAGACCAGGAGAATAAATAACAAGTCAGTCAAACCAACAAACAACAAGGGGAGGGAGAAACTGGGAGGGAAATATTTGCCTCCTGTCATTAATAAAATTAAGATTATAGTTACACTAAAGCTAGTATAATCTACAATTTTAAAGCATGACAGGAGGCTTCATATTTGCTGTTTTAATGCTCGGACAGCAAAGACCAAAGAAACACGATCCGCCGTACCAACCTAAACTCTGCGAAGATAGCTCCTCGTAACCGTCAAGAAATCATACGATGTCTTGGAGAAAAAACGCCCGTAATGTCGGTACCTGAAGTCGCTGTGTTACTGACTGAAGTGAACCGAACAAACCTATACGCCCCGCCAATGCCAACCACAACCAAGCGGTACATGAAGGGCGAGAAAAAGGGAAGAACAATTTAAACAAACGTTGACGTCGAACACCGCCTAAAGGTGGGAGCGCTACCAAAGTAAGAATATGACCCTCGGGTCCAACTAAGGCTGATAGACAACTAAGGTCTGAATCGCCGAACCCATCTGAAAAACAAGGTATAATAATGGAAATAAATCCAGAATCAGTGAATGGGCAATACCCAACAGAACCCACCATAGGAGCATGACAAAAATGCACGTACCCCCTGGGGAGATGAATGTCATGTATTCATCCGCTTATAGAAATGTGGTTAATGACATTTACTGTCCACACAGGAAAAGTTGTGCCGAGCAGCAACCTAATCCACAGAAGGTTTAATGCTGAGCAGTAATTGTGCAAATGAAACCTGGTCTCATGTATTCATCCGCTTATAGAAAAGTGGTTAATGACATTTACTGTCCACACAGGAAAAGTTGTGCCGAGCAGCAACCTAATCCACAGAAGGGTTAATGCTGAGCAGCAATTATGCAAATGAAACCTGGTAACTGACTTTGGGGTCAAAGGCCGGTTACAGCCTATCAGAAAGAAAGGAGGGGTATTTAGGCCCAGTTCTCAGCCTGCTCAGTGCCCTGTCGTGGTTTCCCTTGTGGTTGTCTGAGAGCGCGTTCCTGTTTATAGTTTTCTACCTGGTTTTTGACTTTGGCTTTGTTTATTGACTTCTCTATATTCTGGTATCCTGACTCCTGGCTTTCCTCATCGCTGTGTCCCTTTCTGTGTTCCCTGACCTCGGCTAGTATTTTTGACTATTCTTTGTACGTTAAATCCGGCCATTCTAAGGACCGGTAATACGTTACTTATTTGTCATCCGTGCTGTACAGTTCTACGTGCTGGATCAAACAGTAATCCTGACATTACGACATGGCCATAGATCCTGTAGAACTGTGTCAGCACATAGCTGCTTGTGAGAGGAAATTAGAGGAGAATGATCACCGCATGGATCAATTCACTCAGGCTTTAAGTACGCTTCTCGCTAGAACAGAGCATCTGCAGCCTGCAGCGTCTCCTCCTATAGCACCTCTACCCTGTGTACCTCCACCCACTGTTAATATGACTCCTAGCATCTCCTTATCACTATCCCGACACTAGTAAACCTTTTATATTGGAAGTTGATGCATCCGAGACAGGGGTAGGGGCTGTTCTCTCTCAGAGAGAAAGCCAGGGAACACCATTGCATCCTTGTGGCTACTTCTCAAGAAAGATGTCTCCTGCTGAGCGCAACTATGATATTGGCAATAGAGAACTGTTGGCCATTATTCTTGCACTCAAGGAGTGGCGACATTTTTTGGAGGGTTCCAAGGACCCCCTGTTGATCATAACCGACCACAAAAATCTGGCATATATAGGGGATGCCAAACGTTTGTCTTCCAGACAGGCTAGATGGTCACTATTCCTTTCACGTTTTAACTTTCTCATTACTTATAGACCTGGTTCTAAAAATACCAAGGCTGATGCCTTGTCCAGGCAATTTGATAATGAGTCAGCTCCGGAACAGGTGACATCTCTTATTATTCCACCAGAGTGTATTATTGCCACTACTGTCCTCTCACTTTCTTCTCCACTGCTTGGCACCATACTGGAGGCCCAGCCTCAGGCGCCCAGTGGTAAACCGTGTGATAAACTGTTCGTTCCCCTATGTGAAAGGGTTAATATCATGAAAGTGTTCCATGACAATATAACTGCTGGACACCCGGGCATCAATAAGTCCACTGCCGCGATCACTAGATCATTTTGGTGGGATTCACTCAGGAAAGATGTAAAGGAGTATGTGCAGGCATGTTCTGTGTGTGCAGTTTCTAAGGTGACTCATGCACTTCCTTGTGGCCTGTTGCAGCCTCTTCCTATTCCTGAGATTCCATGGTCCCACTTATCAATGGACTTTATTGTAGAGCTTCCTAGCTCTGCTGGGTTCACTACTATTCTCATGGTTGTAGACCAATTTTCTAAGATGGCTCACTTCATTCCTCTCAAGAAGTTGCCATCTTTGCAAGATTTGGTCCTAATTTTCATACGTGAAATTGTCCGTTTGCATGGCATCCCCCACAATATTGTGTCCGATAGGGGCTCTCAGTTTGTGTCCAGGTTCTGGAGGGCGTTCAGTAAACAATTGGGGATTGATCTCTCCTTCTCCTCCTCCTACCATCCACAGACCAATGGTACAGCTGAGAGGGCTTTGTAGGATCAATCCAGTGTCTTACTCTCTGGCTCTTCCTGCATCTTTAGGGATTCCCAACACTTTTCATGTGTCCTTACTCAAACCTCTTGTCTGCAATAGATATACTGTTCCTTGTGTTCCTCCCCTCCGGTGGTGGTGGGTGGTCAGGAAGAGTATGAGGTATCTTCTATCGTGGATTCTAGGTTTTCTCAGGGCACTTTACAGTACTTGGTTGTTTGGAAAGGTTACGGTCCTGCTGATCGTTCTTGGGTTTCGGCTCCTGACCTGCATGCGGGCCGTAAGATCCGCGCTTTTCACGCTAAATTTCCTCTCAAGCCTGGTCCTGTCCGCCCGGTGGGCGTTCTTCAGGTGGGGGGTAATGTCACGTATTCATCCGCTTATAGAAATGTGGTTAATGACATTTACTGTCCACACAGGAAAAGTTGTGCCGAGCAGCAACCTAATCCACAGAAGGTTTAATGCTGAGCAGTAATTGTGCAAATGAAACCTGGTCTCATGTATTCATCCGCTTATAGAAAAGTGGTTAATGACATTTACTGTCCACACAGGAAAAGTTGTGCCGAGCAGCAACCTAATCCACAGAAGGGTTAATGCTGAGCAGCAATTATGCAAATGAAACCTGGTAACTGACTTTGGGGTCAAAGGCCGGTTACAGCCTATCAGAAAGAAAGGAGGGGTATTTAGGCCCAGTTCTCAGCCTGCTCAGTGCCCTGTCGTGGTTTCCCTTGTGGTTGTCCGAGAGCGCGTTCCTGTTTATAGTTTTCTACCTGGTTTTTGACTTTGGCTTTGTTTATTGACTTCTCTATATTCTGGTATCCTGACTCCTGGCTTTCCTCATCGCTGTGTCCCTTTCTGTGTTCCCTGACCTTGGCTAGTATTTTTGACTATTCTTTGTACGTTAAATCCGGCCATTCTAAGGACCGGTAATACGTTACTTATTTGTCATCCGTGCTGTACAGTTCTACGTGCTGGATCAAACAGTAATCCTGACAATGAATACCCGTCCTCAGGAATTGTAAAGGGAATTCTAAGCAGAGCAAGGCCCACCGACAACAGTCGTACACGCTACCTAATCTAATTAATATGTTAGTCCCCGGTAATAAAGAGACCGAACAATACCAGAACTCTGTAAAAGCGGTAGCAAAATTATGAGATCCGTACCAGACCCAACTACGTCAGGGTCGCCATGCAGACCCAAGTCTCACAATCCCTGAGATCAAATGAGCAAGGGTCCAGGGAATCCAGGAAGTAAGTTCGACTCTGCTGAAGCAGAGATCATAATTCCAAAGTACCAGCAGACCGAGGCACCTGTAGAAAGGTCCTGAGAGCAAACAAACGGAGGAGACTCGTCCGCGTCTCCATGTCCATCGCTGAGCAAATGGGTCCGTCATCCAGCCGAACTGGTCAGGGCCTGATGGGTCCTCCTCCGTTGACTAAAGTCTTGACGCCAGATCCTCCCACGTATTCCATACATACGAGAACTCAGGCAGAGGAGATCGTAGGAGGCACCCCCTTGCGTCCAATCCACCCTCCAGAACTCTACTCCTTGAGATGTAGAGGAGGTCGATATTTCCCTTGTTGAAAACGAAATTCAGGGACTCGAACAAGGAAAAACGCAGGGAGCGTCTGACCTTTCGGTCTGGGAGGTACCTCGCAGGGGGTCCGGCAAGCCCGTCCAGGTAGACCGTACAGCAAGATGTCCTATATCAATGAGGAGTCGCGTCCGGGTCCCAACGCGTGGAAAACGAGAAAGATCTCTTCAGATAGTTCTGGTATTCCTGAATGTCCTCAATTCCCCCCAACCTGCCAACCAGGATGTATTGTCACCCAAATGACTGATGCACAAGATACCTATCTCACCAGGGAGAAAATAGAGGCCATCTTACCAGAACTGGGCCCCGTGGTCCCTAGAGGTTTCTTGAGGGGCTCAGATCCCTTTATCCCAAGCACCTCCAGCGGTCCAAATTGCGTTTAGGATAGGATCGTCTGTCACCCCAGACTCGTGGCCCCATCTGGGATGTCATTCGAAAGTGGAGGCAAGTGTGAAATTCCGGGTCAAGGGTCCAATCCCCCATAAAAGGTACGCGTTGGAGCTGAGATAAGCCTCTGTCAAGCATTTCCATGTAAAAAAAGGACACATATTATACTTCCTTGTATGTTCCGCTAGCACAACTCACTCGTGTAGCGGAGAACAATCGGCTTGCCAGTGCGGACTTAATAGTATAGACACTGCAGTGGGTCGCACTCAGGATCTCCTGAATACTAGACAGGTGCTTAATCAGCAAAACCGCAGTGACCCATCGGGGTCTAAGTCTGGGTTTGCGGCTACTTTGTTCGGGAGCACGGCTGGGAATACCCCTCGAATTATCCTGCGGGCTTCTCAAGCCAGCGGTCTATGGGCCCAGAAATGCACTGATGGTGCTAGGTGATCGGGCAGAGACCATTCCAAAGAAACCAGGTGAGCAATGGATCGAGGGTCGAACAGGGATTCGTTTAAGGCGATCCACGAGACAACCTCTTCTTCCATGGTCGTCGGGGCCCCTGTAGTGGACTTGGCATGCAGATATTCTGGCACAGACAGCACAGGCCAGATCAATGGGCCACAGACAAAGCAGGCCAATCAATGGTGCACAGACAAAGCAGGCCAATCAATGGGGCACAGGCAGAGCAGGCCAATCAATGGGGCACAGGCAGAGCAGGCCAATCAGTAAGGCACGGACAAAGCCGGCCAAGTCCTGGGGCACAGACTGAATGACATGCTGATATCCCACATCTCCACGCTTCCCAAATTGGGGAAAGCCCCTACACAGTGTCATCATTTCTGACCCATCTTGCTGTTAAATGGTGACATAAAGTTATACGTGAAAAACCTGGTGAACCGATTGTCCAAAATCCTTCCACACAGCGACCAATCTGGGTTCATAAAACACAGACAGGGCTCAGACAACACCAGAAAATGACTAAACATTTTACCATTTAAATTCAGAGCGTGGTGGGAGCCTTCTCCTAGCCTTAGACGTGGAGAAGGCCTTCGACAGGCTAAACTGGACCTATATGAATCAGGTGTTGCTGCACTTTGGCTTCCCTCCCACCTTTATGACAGGCATAATGGCTCTCTAGAACAACCCGACGGCCCTAGTGTCTTAATCATTCTGCATCACAAACGTGACTAGGCAGGGATGTCCACTGTTCCCCCTTGTTGTTCGTCCTATCACTAGAACCCTTAGCGTACAAAATTAGGACACATAGGGATATTAGTGGAATCCAGGTAGGCAAACTGGAATACCGGTTCTCTATTCGCTAATGATATTGTATTAACTCTGAGCAAACGTCACTACCAGCATTAATATCCCTCTTAGAGTCCTATGGAGCAATCTCCTATTTTAAGCAAAATCAATCCAAAACGCAAGCACTACCTATAGCAATCTCAACACAAACAATACACGCACTCCAAAAAACGCACTCCAAACAAAACATATAACATATCTGGGAATTAATATGGCCCCGACAGTCGGGGAATTATTTGAATTCAATTTTAAACAACTGCTCACAAAGTGCAAGGATGAATTCCTCAAATGGAAGTTGGTACATCTTTACTGGCTGTGGAAAAACAACACAATAAAAATGGTCTAACTCCCAAAAATTTTATATATTTTTCATATTCTACCAATGCACATCCCTCTCTCGTTTTGCAGGCAGCTACAGTCGGTTTTTGCAACCTTCTTGTGGGCATCACACAAGCCGAGAATCCCCGCAACCCTTTCGAACAGACACATTTCAAAAGGAGGAATAAGATTATCTAATATTTTAACATATTACAAAGCCATCCACATGGAGGCAGCAATGAAATTACATGCCCCTAGCAATGGGTAGACATGGAGAGCGAAAAATATCCTGGGGGGACAATTAGGGATGTCCTGTGGACCCCCAAATCACTACGCCCCAATGTACCACATCTGTTTCCCACCACGAAATTAGTGATACACTATTTGGACCTCTTTCAGAAACAACATAACACACATCTTTAATTCCATCCATATGCCCCTCTCATGTCCCTGAGCACAGTCAGCCCATGGCTCACCTTTCAGAATTGGGACAAACATGGTATATCTTCTATTGATATAATGACACAACACCACAAGGTCCTTCCCTTTCCAGAGCTGCAAAAAAGGCATGGTTTACCAAATTATTATGTATTTTCCTATTTGCAACTCAAGAGCATAATTATAGACACATAGAAACATAGAATGTGACGGCAGATAAGAACCATTTGGCCCATCTAGTCTGCCCAATTTTCTAAATACTTTCATTACTCCCTAGTCTTATCTTATAGTTAGGATAGCCTTATGCCTATCCCACACATGCTTAATCTCCTTTACTGTGTTAACCTCTACCACTTCAGCTGGAAAGCTATTCCATGCATCCACTACCCTCTCAGTAAAGTAATACTTCCTGATATTATTTTTAAACCTTTGTCCCTCTAATTTAAGACTATGTCCTCTTGTTGTGGTAGTTTTTCTTCTTTTAAATATAGTCTCCATCTTTACTGTGTTGATTCCCTTTATGTATTTATATGTTTCTATCATATCCCCCCTGTCTCGTCTTTCCTCCAAGCTATACATGTTAAGATCCTTTAACCTTTCCAAGTAAAAGGATCCCTCCCCACGGCAGTTATAGTGAGTAATATCAATGGGGGAGAATCAGAGTGAGAGTAGAACTTTGCCTTGGTGCTGAAATAGAGGTACATTGGCACATGTATACACATCAGCGGACCTATCTCACCCCAGTCCCACCGAAGCCTAGGAGATATACGTCAGGTGTCGCAAAATGCTTACTAATCCTAAAGCTCTTTCATCATGTTACAAAACCATTATGCAGAGAATTCCACACCCAACACCTACATTTATGGCCTAATGGGCAATAGAAACCGGGTTTACTTGGTCTGAGACAGAGTGGATTAGCTCTGAAGGGACAGACCCAGTGCTACTCACATGTAGAGGTACACAGGAAACTAGTCCATCGCTGGTACTTAACACCCAGTAGACTCCACAAAATCTATCCCAATGTACCGAGTTTTTGCTGGAGGTGCGTGGAAACTAAGGGCCATATGACACAAATCTGGTGGATCTGCAAAGCCCTCCATCCACTATGGGTGTGGTAAATTACCTCTTCCTAGCTATAGATCCTAATATTCAACCCATAGATATACAATCGGGTCTATTCCTGACCTCTCCATGCTACACACAGACAAGAATTTCTGCTTATCATCCTACCGGCCAGGAACTAAATAGCTCTGCACTGGAAACAACCTAAATGCCCAACTAAATAGCTCTTGCTAGACAAACTAAGACAATACTATGCATATGAGAAGATGTCTCTCCCATCCAAGAAATGTTCTGAAACCTTTGATGCAGTGTGGCAGCCCTGGATGGAAAGAGGGTTTATTGGGCAGGGAACAGCCTGAGATGTTTGAGATAATACTGATAAATATAGACACAGCAATGTCTTTGACCAGTCACACTTTACCTGCACATATACAGCAGACACCACAGGGGCCGCTTAATGTAATGTATATGTATTGCACACCACTGTATAACTTAAACCCCTTATAGATTAGTCTTCGCTATGTTAGATGGCCCATTAACTCCATTTCAATATGTATGACTGCATGTTCCCCTACCCCTTTTTTCCTTCTGTACCCTCTCCGACCACTTTTATTTCTCGTTTTTTTTATTTTTTATTATTCTTTATTTTTGGCGTGCATAGTAGTACACACAAGCATGCAATGCCCCAACAGCATTTTCAGTCTTTGCAAGGACATATCAGATCAGTTACAGGGCATGTGATGATACTGCACATTTTTGAATAATAAAAGAACATAATTGAGGGAACTGTTACATTTCTAAGGAGATACTTTAAGGAAAAACAAAAGTAGAAAACACACACATGCTCTTAAAGTAAGTGATGTCACTCAATTGTTAAACAAATGATGAATCAGTGCGTAGTGTATGTCACTGATATAACATTGGACCCTCATTGCACTGGTAAGTCGGGAATAAAGAGAACACTAGTAAAACAAACATGTGTAGGTAACAATAGCAGGCTAAACAGAGTCGCTATGCACTAGTCAAACAGGAGGTACATTTAAAACAGGTTACCTAAAAATTTCCACTGAGGCTCCTAAACCCTACCCACTACTGCACTGCAACAGTTGAGGCATTAGGTGTAGAGAGGAATATAAGTCGTGTTATAAAGCAGAGAGAATGGCTTGATGAGCATCAGTTAGAGAGATCAAATGGTGGCTTTCTGCAGTAAGGAGCTTACATATGCACAGCCTAAGCAATGGTCCCAGAGCCCAGATCAGCCGATCCTTATCTGTGGCAAGGCTGGCCTAGAAGGTATTAAGTCAAAGAGGTTTCTCTGACTGAGCTTGGGCACAAGACGCTTCAGTGTGTGTTTAATTGCAGCGGTAAGCGAGGCTCGATGACTCAGCACATTGATCCAGCACCTCCTGTGGTCCGATGTGCAGATGCTTGCTTCAGGCAGGCTGTCCTGGAAACAGAGAGATTTATTGCTCCACGGCAGAAGCGGGCTGCAACAAATCTGCTGGAACTCATTGTGGGATGTCAATGACTGCCGTGTCGGCTGTTTGCGCTGTCCCCTCTGCTGTGTCCTTCTGGAGAGACGCCGAAAATATGAAGGTAGGCTGCGGTGGCTCACAGAACAGCCCTGGTGGGCCGTGGTTCGGCCACTCAATGTGGAGGTAGGTCTCCTGTCACAGAGCTTCGCCCCAAAGCGAGGTTGGCGAGCTGAGCACACCTTCAGATAAGGGCTCCTGTTCAGAGCTGGAACAGGGAGCAGGCTCCTTCTCAGCAGGCAAAGCTTGAATGGGGGGTCTGCATTGTATGCGCCTCCAAAACGTCTGACAGATTTGATTAATTTGTACCTCGAAGCGCTCTCTCCACCGCTGGATCTCTGAGTCTTCCCGATGCTGTAGAGTTTGTGGCATGGTCGCCATCTTAGGGTCGCCATGCGGTCTTTGACTTGTGAGGAAAGATCTCTGCTACAGGTGAGTATGTTATCCCCCGCTGGTCAAAAGGGGGGGGGGCAGCGGGGCTGCAGGTAAGCTGCTGACTAGGTTAGGCCCTATGTCAGGGGATCGACCTCCCCCGGTCACAAAGCCACAATCCACACCAGGCCTCTTCCTCCAAGATTAGTGCTGCTCGATTAGACTGCGTAGATCTGCCAGCTCCCTCTTGTTTCAGCACCAGACAACCGTCTTACAAGGCTGGAAATATCACGATTAAAGATGGTAAATGCTGAAATTTTGCTCATCTATGCCAGAGCTCTCAAAAGACATGTCTGGCCATCTTGGCTGTCAGACCCTGCCCCCTTTTAGTTCTCATTTCATCCGATATAAAACAAACAAAATCTTAAAATTTCAAAAAATAAGTGTATGACTCACTGATGCTATGCTGCTGTGATGAAGTGGTGGGCTTAACACGATATGGCCATATGGTCTAACTGAAACTCCATATTTAATTGCTAAGAAAGGTGATTTTAAGTATTGAAAACTGTATTTTTCTTGTGTGTGTACCATTCCTTAATCTGTCTTTACGACAACACCACTACTGAGAAATGCATGTTCTGGAAATGCCACAAATTTCCATTTGTTCTGTGCATTTTTACAGCAGTCTGATTATTATTGTGTGGTCAAGGTTGCCAAATAGAGCAAACTGATCTAGAAGGAGATACTAGAGGACAGTAACTTGATTTGTCTATTTTCTATTTTTTTGATATCAAGGAAACAACAGTTCCCAGTGTGCTTTTTGAGTTGTTCAAGCAAAGGTCAGAGTATGATTCCTGGAACACAGAGATTGGGAAGACTTTTTGTTAAAGGGGCTAGATTATATACATAGGAAGCGAGGGGAACAGTGATAGAAAAATAAAGGAAATAAAAGGTACTGTATTTGCATATAATAAAGCTACAACTATAGCAAACTGTGAATAAGAATCCAACTAGAAAATCCACAGCTCTTATATTATATATATATATATGTGTGTGTGTGTGTATATACATATATATGTATATATATATATATATATATATATATATATATATATACATATATATCTGCTGATAAAGGGTGAAAAATGCAGCAACATAATTGCATGAGAGAAGGGCAAGAGGAATAATGCTTGATGTGTTTGTTACGTTATGATTAATAGCATCATCATTTCAGAGCACATAGTGAATTTTTTCTTGCCTTCTCCTTCAGTGATTATGTTGGTGCATGGTTCTGCTTTTCTAGATTACCATGTATAACAAATAAATATATTTTAATACATGATTCTACTTAGATTCACTTTATTTTTTTTTGTTTTTCCTATTAAGATTGAAATGCAGGTTAAGCTTTTGTTTAGCTCATTAAGCAGAGGGAATTCAAAATAACAATGTGAAAATTAAAAGGGTAACTACAAACATAATAACCAGGCATGTTACTAGTTACAACTTGGATCCCCCCTCTTCATTCTTTACAGGGATGGTTAATGGGGACAAGGAAATTCGTGGATCTAGGGCACCTAGTGGGAGAAACATCAGGCTGTAAATGAGCTGTCCAAGTAAGAAGCTTACTGAAAGCCTGAGCAAATAGATCCATACGGTGATCATTCTCCTCTAGCTTTCTCTCGCAAGCTGCTATGTGCTGACAAAATTCTGCAGGATCTATGACCATGTCCTAATGTCAGGATTACTAGTTGATCCAGCATGCAGAATAATATCACACCTAGGACTAAGGATAACGTATATCCGGACCTTAAAATGGCTGCACTTAATGTATCCAAGAATAGTCAGAATATTTGCTGAGGTCAGGGATACAGAATGAGACACAACGATGAGGGAAAGCTAAAAGTCAAGGATACCAGAAATCAGGGAAGTCAAAACGAAGCCAAAGTCAAATACCAGAAGCAATACGATCAGGAACACTTTCTCGGATAGCCAGCAAAGGGAAATAACTACAGGGCAATGAGTAAAAGGAGAAATGAGTTTAAATAACCCTCCTGCAGATCCGATTGGCCGTAACTGGCCTTTGACCCCAAAACGTGTGTGCATGTCTTTTGTGTGACGTCACACGCATGTCAACGCCATCAACACTGTGGGCGCACGTGGGGCTACAAAATGGCGTGGATCTTAGTTCCCTAATCACAATATCTTTCCCACACAGAACATGGTTTTATCTTTTCCAAGAAAGACTAATTTGAATGAGCATATCTGTTGCTTAGTTCTCATGTCTTACCTTGTCTGCGTGAGGTAGAATCTAGTGAACTGACACACTATGGGCCATTCTGACACTTTCTTCTCGTTGGATTAAAAATAAGGCTACAAAGTATCTTCACAGAACGATCCAAGAACCAACTATTTTTCCTGCTCCCTTACAGTAAGTACAGCAGCATTTATCAGAATATTGGAGACACCGGGTCAGCAGTGTGTACAATAGAACAAGGTTA
Organism: Pelobates cultripes; assembly: GCA_933207985.1. Taxonomy (NCBI): domain Eukaryota; kingdom Metazoa; phylum Chordata; class Amphibia; order Anura; family Pelobatidae; genus Pelobates; species Pelobates cultripes. The sequence continues at coordinate 207,718,386 of OW240912.1, read as the reverse complement.
GAAATTGGTTGACATACAATGAAATGTTACAAAACAATCATATGTATACTTAATGATAAATAAGAATATGATGACCCACCCTGCAAACTCGGAACTACATCAATCAGTGTATGTGAAGTTTTTACAGAGCCCGGTTATCATCTTTTGCTGCTCGGAAATACACTGATTTTGACACTAAAATAGACACGAAGGTCAAGAAATTGAACCAGTGCTTTCCCCTGGTTTGATCAGCATGATGGTAATATAATGAACAGCCTCCATTTCTCGTTCAATCACCATCAGCTGTGCTCATTCCAGAAGGAAGCAGATTATTTGATAAGCAGGGGAGGAGCACAGGGTAAAACTCATTTTCCAGAACTGTAAATCGTAAGTGAGCAGTATTATCAGCCAGAGAGAGGGCAGGACTGAAACTCAAAGTATTTAATGAGATTTTTTTTTTTTCTCTCCTTCAGAACTATCAGAGAGAAAAAAAAAAAAAAACGTTCAAAGCCTGAATGTCACTTATTTATTTATTTTTATCCCACGAAATATGACTTTGGAATGTTCATGATTAAGTCTGGAATGAAACTGCAAGTTTCTATCTGTAATCATTATTATTGTCCATAGAAATTGACAAAAAGGAGCAGTGAGGATTGCGCGGTTTGTCAGTCTGCTTTTATCCTACCTTGCATAACCACAATACGTTCTCAAGCTATTTTTTTTTCCTTTCTCTATTCATTAACTGTATTAGGGTCTATTACCTACGAGGAAAAGCTATAACATGTACCCCTCACTTCATGTAAAATACATATTTCATCTGAATATTCCAGCTTGTGTATGTATTTGTTACTTGATTAAGTATGTTTAGTTTATTTTTTTTTAATATTTTTATTTAAGATCATAGGATAACTTGTTCTTTAGTGGCAGCAACAGTACATAAAAGTGTTACAATTTTAATAACCTTGGTATTTATTATATTTTTACTCATTTTAAGGGAGTTAAATTCTTGGTTATGCAGTGATATTGTGGCATGAACTGTGAAGTATATGCAGGTGTATTCTAGTTGAACACATGGGGATTGCAAAGAAGGTTTTAGGAACAGAAACTCTAGGTCCGTCTGGTTGTAGTTCCCTCCCTCACTCCTGCAATGGAATTTAAGTCAAGATGGAAATTAATTGGTGTTACTTGGAAGGGAAGTTAGATTAATTGGTGACACTAGGTTGGAGTAAACTTGTTAAACAAGGAAAGGGGGAAAATTGAGGTAAGGAGATAATACATTGTTAACATTGAAATGGGGGAGGAAATGAATTGGTGTCAATTGCAGGTACATGTCATGAAAAAAAAAATAAAAAAAAAAATATATATATATATATATTATTTTTTATTTATTTTTTTAAGATCGATGAAAGGGTGTGGCCTCCAGCACTACAAAGAGTTAAAAAAAAGACTGTACTAACTTGAGCAGTAAACTGCAGCCACAGTACTTTGTTTTTAAATACTTTTGTTTTAAGACTGCACGATACTTACATATTCATAAAAGTTTTGTGAGTATTACAGATAGTTATCAGCCCCAAACTTGGAAGCACTGGGAAGGGATCATTCTTTTCTTTTTTTCATCATTCTTTATTTTGTTGTGCACAATTAAATAGCATCAGAACGCCACAACAGCGATACCAAGGTATTCAGGAATACATATCCATACAAAATGTAACATTTGACATTTTGGCACAATTTTTAACATAACATAAAACAGTGATAAAGCAATCAGGTTAGCCACAAGAGTACAACTAAAACTTAAAGATAAAGGAAAACATGCTTAGTGACGGTTATGAGAGATTTGGTTCCACCTCGAGGGGCTTTGTAAAATAACTGTGTTATTTAGAGTAGTAGGAAACATGCAATATGCAGCTTAAGAGACTGTATGCAGTATTGGGGGAATGCATCAAGGCTTCCAGTCTCTCAGCCTATGCCCATCAACAGAAGGGAACAGTCCCATCTAATGGTAAGCAGCAGTGGTCAGCAAATCAGGCATTATGCAAGCTGGCAAGATAGCAACTTGTTGGTAAGTCAGGCTGTGTATGTTAATCCACTTTCGGCTTCACAGTTCAGCCCAATCAGAAGACCCCTAACCAGTCTTGGACATTACTCGCTGTAGCCTATGCCTATGTACTCCAGCGTTGCAGATGCTGTTTAAGCCGCCTAAGGTGACTGTAGCTAGTGTCTCTCGGCAGCACCACAAGTCTCTCATGAAGATAAGGAACCCTCCAGGTGGGGACCAGGTTAACCCTTGCCAGTCCAAAGGGGGGGAATGGGAAAGCTTAGGGTGTTCCCTCTTGAGGCCGCTCTGCATGGAACAGGAGAGTCGTTGCTTCTCTCATCCAGAGGTTCCACTACGCCTCAGAAAAAACAGGCAGTAGCCACTTTGTGGACCCTTCCCAGGGCACACTAGGTGTGGCAGAAGTCAGGTTAATCCCAGAGGGTGCTTGGGGAAAGAGCCCCAAGACCATAGTTTGCAAAGTATAGCAATTAGTGGAGAAGCATGTGAAAATGCTTCCACTGCCATGATAGCCCGGCTCCTTCTTTTGTATTGGTAATCACCCCATAAACATGTTGTACTATATAAATGTGTGTAATTTCCCAGTGAAGCTTTGGTGATCTGCTATAATCATGTTACAAAGGTGAGCAGCCAGTGGAGATACTCAAGCTGAAATTTTGCTGTGTTGGCTAGGAAATTGGACTTTCTGCTGACTACCCAATTGGCCCAAATTTACCCCAATTCCAATTCAGTCTGAAAAGAATAGCCAACACTAATACAACATGGATAGAAGTTAAGTTTGTTGGATTTTTGTAATATGGACTGTGTGTTGGACTTATGCAGTGCTAAAGATTTCAGTACTTTCAAATAAAATTTTCCAAATAGAAAATGTTGTTGGTACCACCGAACGTAATTATAATGTCGGTTTGGTACAGATGGAATTAGATCAGTATATCATAAAATCTGCTAAACTGGACACCTCAGCAATGCACAGGAATAATTTGATGGCTGGCCAGCATTTGCTAGTCGGCTGTCACATTAAATAGTTTTTTTAAAAAAAGCTTATGGTAGTCAATATATCCCCACTCACCATTCAATGAGTGTATACATTTTTGCTAAACAGTGAGCAGCTGCAGTTGAAGCATAATATTTGTCTCTGGGCCCTTCTCATGACAGGAGTGTCTAATGTTTTTTTCTGATGTGCTTTTTCGTTCTTAGTGGCAGTGGTATCATGAAGTGACTCAGGAGGCAGTGGCAGTAGGGACCCTTTTTTCCAGCACTTGATGTCCTTGATGTGGGAGTTCCTTGCCACGTACATAGCTGGCATAAAAGAAGGTTTGGAGGGAGTGGTTTCAGATAATGCAGGAGGAATCTATGATTGCTTGTTTCCCATTTTGGAATTTCTTTACTGCTTGTTTACTGAATTGTTCTTGCTATATATTTTATTTTTTCACTTTACTATTGATTCACTGAAGAAGTCCTAGCAGAGGCCCTATGTCAGCCTTCAATCTAGCAGTGACTGCAGATATAGAAAAATTACCAAAAAGAATATCCAAATACAAACAGAATTTAAATGTTAGGGAGAAAGAAGCATTAAGGGAGCTAAGTGAAAATAAGGATATTATAGTGAAACTAGCAGACAAGGGAGGGGGGATTGTGGTTCTAAATACAAAGGACTACGATATAGAATGTAGAAGGATTCTTAGTGACCCACTCATCTATAAACAACTAAAAAGGGACCCCACACTAAACATGAAGAAATGTCTGTTTAGTATATTGGAGAAAGGAAGATTTCTAAATATATTAAATAAGAAAGAATTGGAGTTTGTTATGGTTGTACATCCTAAAAAAACTGTGTTTTATCAATTACCAAAAATCCATAAGAGCTTGAAGAATCCCCCTGGTAGACCCATTATTTCAGGGATCGGGTCCCTTACATGTAATTTGTCACAGTATATTGATGTGATTTTACAACCCTTTGTTAAGAAGGCCAGGTCTTATTTAAAAGTTAGTGGAGACCTATTAAAGAACGTGGAAGACCTAAAATGGGAAGAGGGAAGAGGACTTCCTGATGGTGACATGTGATGTTACATCTTTATACACTGTCATCAAGCATGATTTGGGGATCAAGGCAGTAAGGAAAATCTTGTATGAGGATCCCACCATGTTGGTAGAACAGGTGGAATTTCTTATTGAATGCATAGATTTTATATTAAATAACTTTTTTTGGTATGAGAATGATATATATTTACAAGTCAATGGTACTACTATGGGGACCAGGTTCGCCCCTAGTTACGCTAATATATTTATGGCCCATTGGGAAAACCTGTTTATTTGGCAAATTCCAACAAATCTGGTTCCTTCCCTCTCCATACAAAAAAACACAAAAAAACAATCGCCAATGTACCGTCTATAGAAGACCAGGTTCGCCCTGATGGTGGGGGGCGAACCTGGTCTTCTATAGACGGTATATTGACAATTGTTTTTTTATGTTTTTTTGTATGGAGAGGGAAGGAACCAGATTTGTTGGAATTTCTTACATACATTAATAAGAATAAATATAATTTACCTTTTACATACAAATATGGTTCTACAGATATAGATTTTTTGGATTTGGTCCTATCTAACAAAAGATCTTGAAATCCAAAACCTTCTTTAAGAGCGTAGATGTAAATAGCTACATTTGGACTTCTAGTTGCCATTATCCATCTTGGCTATCGGGTGTCCCCTTTAGTCAATTTTTAAGAGTGAAGAAAAACTGTACAGATCCAGGGATATGTGATTCACAACTCCAAAAGGTGAAACAACAATTTACAGAAAAAATTATGATGAGAAATGTTTAAATATAGCCCTCCAAAAGGTACAAACCATAGAACGTTCAACACTCTTAACGAACAAACAGGATAAGGCTAAACAAAATAAGGTTACTGGAGACTTATGCCCCTTAATATTTAATTACAGTACACAGGCAGATTTTTAAAAAAATAGTGTACAGAAACATTGGCACTTATTGTGTCAGGATCCTGTTCTAGTCTAATTTTTGCCTAAAAAATCGAAGGTAATCTTTAGGGGAGCGCCCACACTAAAAACAGACTAGTACATAGTTACAACAAGCCAGTAAAAGGCAACCATTTTTTAATGGGAGAAAAGGGATTTTACAAATGCAGCATATGTAATATATGTAAATTAAATCCTAAGGGAAAAAAATCTTACTACGTTTCGATCCTCTATATCAAAGGAAGTGTTTGACATCAAGGAATGCATTACTTGCAACACTAAACAAGTCATCTACATGTTGGAGTGCCCATAGCCTCCAATATGTGGGGCAAACAAAAAGAACTTTAAAAGTTAGACTTAGGGAACATGTCTACAACATTAAAAGAGGCTTCGATAAACATTCCCTCTCCAGCCATTTCAAAACACATCACAATAGCGATCCGGCATTACTTAAATATTGTGGTACTCAAAAAATAGAAATACCTTGGAGGGGAGGTGAGCTAAGTAAAATTCTAACATATAGGGAAATGTTTTGGATATATAACTTGAAAACTTTAATTCCCTTAGGCTTAAATGCCGAATTGGAATTAGCGAACATATTGTAACAAACTTATAATTTATTCTTTATCCATTAGATATTCATAAAGTAGTAGATTGTAGTTTGGTTGCCTGTAAGAAATATCAATATATACCTTTAACAATAAATCTATTCATTTACCATGATATCTAGAATACTAGTTAGGATGGAGCAACCAGAGATGGTGCTTTTTTTTTTTTTTATTTTTTTATAAATTCCAAGTTAGGAATTTTAATCCATATATAAGTGTTGGTATTAGGAATAATTTTTGTTATTCATGTATACTGTCTAAATTGATGAAAAATGTATAACCTGCTAGAATAATGTTATTTGGAATTGTAATAATCTCATATGTTTTTATACATCAGGGTAATATGACAGCATAGATGGGATTGTTTAGTGCTTTATTGAATATGTTTTTTAAATGTGTATGTCTTTAAGAATTTTAAATGATTTTGCCCGGCAAGGTATAAAACCGCCGAGCAATGGCTGGAGCACCTATCTTGAAAAAGTCCACAGAAGAGGGGTGAAACGCGTTGATCAGGTGCTGCATTTTATATACTATATTTTATTTTATGTTTGGCTGCACATACTCTGCCTACCCAGTTCCAGACACAAGCTGGACTTATTTACAGCGAAGAGAAATAATATATCTTTTGGACAGCCCACCTCAGTGCACGAGGCAGACGCTGTCTCCATCAAAAGACCGGCCGATTTACTTGGGACTGGAAGAGAGAATACAGCCGTTTAAGCTCACTGCATAGTCCTTAGTGATAAGTACCACATTTTATTCGTGTAAGGGTTCCTATTTTGGGGGGGAGGGATTCTCTTTTGTACTGGGGCATTAAAATCACAGAATTACACTATATATATTTTTTCTGTCTTTTTTTGCTTTAAGGAAATTTCAGTACAAGAGTGTGCCCTCATTATTATTGTGGACTTCCCCATATTTGGATCTTACATACAGACAAGTTCTTGGACTTTCATGTGTTTCTTTTTAAGTTCAATATTTTATTTATTGTCACAGTCCGGAACTTTGATGTTTTGATATTGTATTTTATTCTATTGATACAGTTGTTTTGGATACATTTTAGATGTCTGTACCCTTGTGAAATTTCAAGGGGATTATCTTCTAAGCGCTGACAATATATTTAAACACTTAAGTCCTAGCAGAGGATGAAACATGTAGGACCAATTTGAATCATTTTATTTATTTTATTATGTTATATTGTGTGGAACTTTATTATTTTTTTATAATTTATATTGATTGTTAATAAAGCAATTGTTTACCCTTCCTTGGATTCCGGATTGTGATTCCTGTAGTGTCCTGGTTCCAGCAAGGAGACATCCAGAGAGGGAAAAGCCCCCAACACCATCAAGGTAGGCACCCTTAAGGCGATATAGATTCCACCACGTTGTGAGTGTTATCAGTAAAAGTGTAATCTGATATTGATTGAGACATATTACACTATGTAATATTTATTTTTTCCTTTAACAGCTGTAGCCATATATGTGTGTGTGAAATATATTTTTCATTCAATATTGACTGCAAGTTTAAAGGGCATTAATTGAGTACTGTGCTTCAAATAGAAAAAACGCATAGTAAACTCTTTTCTGTTTTAAAATGTTAACAATAGATAGATAAAGAGAAACTTATTTAGTATAGATTTTACAGACTTAAAGGGACACCTCAGGCAACAAAACAACTTCAGCTAAATAAAGTTCTTATGGCCCCAGAGCAGGGCCAGATTAAGAGCCCATTGGGCCTGGTGCTGACAATTATGATAGGGCTAATTACAGAATCTTATCGACCGAAAACACAAAAATAGTTATACCTCCCAAGCATCATGTATCTGGTGGAGGTGTGCTAATCTCTCGCTTTCATCTTTCAAGTAAATCCATACCCCCCTAACAGCAGTGAAGCAGAATTTCACAGAACTCTAAACTTAGCATAGATGCGTCTAATGATGTGCTAACTCTACGCTTTCTAAGGAATGTCCCCTAGCATTCACTTGTCCACTCCTCTCCTAACCTTCTTACTAGCAGGCAGAAGCTTCTGTTATACAGCCTGTGACAGAGAAAAGGTGTATGTAATAAGTGTAGAAAAAAAGGAACATGCCACAGAGTTAGAGAGACTGAAGCAGCAAGAGCATTTGCATAGTGCACAAAGTCAGCTTTACCTTAACTAATTTCATTGTCAGCCAGTCCACAGCAGTTTTTTCCCCTACATTTATTTTAAGTTTCCATACTTAAGCAAAGCATGTGAAGAGTAGTAAAATATTATTTTTTTAAATCAATGGACCTATTCCATGGGCATGGGTCTGGACCTGCAGCTCCATCAGCCCCATATGTTAATCCAGACCTGCCCCAGAGGCACTATTTAACAGGTTAACCACAAAGTTGCCTTCAATGGTGATATCTTCTCCCGCCTCAGACTGCATCTGGATTCTGAATTTTCAGATTCAAGAAGCAAGGAGTGCTGCTGGGTAGGGGCGCCGTTGATTGGCTGAGAGTGTTAGGGACCAGGAACCAGACAGAGACAGAACGTAGATGCAAAACATCTTTATTAATAAATAGGAAAAATTAAATAAACCAAAAGCAAAGTCCAGGAGGCAAGCAGGGGTCAGGCACCAAAGCGGGTAGTTAGATGAGCTGGGATAAGGAGAATGGAGAGCAGCAGAGTAAGGAACAAGGCCAGAAGTCGGGAAACAAGACTACACAGGAAGCCTTCTGGGAAACAGGAAACCACAAGGGCAAGGAGTTACTGGAACTTGCTGCTTAAATAAGCTGCACTAATTAGCAGCAGGGCTGGTTTTTAACAATCAGGTGAGTAACCATGGCAACATTAATGAAGGCGCTGATCATTAAAATCAGCTGAATAGCTCAGATAAAGAGAAAGGAAGGGTTGTTGTTTAAAACAGCAAAGAAACCCTGACAGAGAGGTCCCCATTCACTAAATTGGTTTGAAATGGTTCATTTTTTCCCAAGTCAGTTTAGTAAATGGAAAGTCATTGATTGGCTCACAGCGTCTACCAATCACATTCAGCCAATCAGCGGCACCCCTGCCCAGCGGCACTCCTTGCTTCTTGAATCTGAAAATTCAGAAACCAGGGGAGTGGACATCACCGCTGGAGGCAACTTTGGAATTAAACCATTTCAGAATGGTTTAACACCCTGAAGTAAGTGTTCCTGCAGAGCCCTCCTGGCACCATAAGAACTTCATTTACATGAAGTCCCTTTAACATGTTTGTTCTTATCTGAGCTAAACATTATGTTTTTTTTTTTAATTCTCATTTTAGTGAATAATCCTGCAATTTTTTCAAGCAAAGCAAAGGCTTGCAAAGATTACTGTGAAGCTCTACAGTATATCAGTATACTGTGAAACAGTTAACCATATTTCAGAAAACAAACCCTAGGGTAACTTTACCACTTTTAATTCATACAGGTTGAAGAATTAGGGAAGTTTATTTTTGTAATTTGCCACTTCCAACATGTTCTATCCCTGTGTCACACCTGGAAAAAAAACATACACTCAACACGACCAAATACTCATTAACCCCTTAAGTACCAAACTTCTGGAATAAAAGGGAATCATGACATGTCACACATGTCATGTGTCCTTAAGGGGTTAAATTAGTCTGCATGTTAAGTCAGGAGATGTCACAGATCTTTTTTTCTGACGTTTGAGTGTATCTTTTTTTATGAATTCACTATTTTTTTCTTTAATTATCATAGTAAATAAAATGTATATGGAAATTTTTAAGCTTTTTGTTTTGTAGGTTTCTGTCAAAGTTAATGGAAGCATTTTTTTCTACATTTCTTCAGACAAGCATTACATGTTTTCCGCGTAGTCTGAATTGTGCTACCACATTAAAAAATACATATTCAGTAAGCTTGTATCCCCTGAGAACAGCAATTCATTGCAGGCATGTCAGGATTCTGTGACATTAACAGTAGTAATTCATTTTTTCAAAACTGAAAATTTCATAGCATTATTAGATGGGCCTATATGACTACCACTACCTGGAGCAGCTTTAGGTAAAATAGTCCCATTCTTGCAACAATTGAAAGCATGCAGAGCCTGGTTCTGATGAAGACTGTCTTTGTGCCAGGTGTGCTTGTAAAGGCCTGGAAATGAATTAGATGAAATGTTAAGCCACACCAAGTACATCAAAAACTCTTATAAAAATGACTCACCAGGCAATTGTCTTGTTACGATTTCTACCTTTCTTGAAAAAAATACAGACCGTTCTATCTTGTATAATTATTTTTAAATGACATCACTGGGCATGACATCACATGGTACATAACATCACAGGGAGTGGCATAAGAAGAAAAATATTGGAAGAAAACTAAACATAAATCACTAAAAGCTACTTACAATGTGTGTAATACTTCTGACAGTGCATGTAGCAATATGCAGGTGTAGCAATGTGTCAGTGTTTATACAGTGTGTGTCTGTGTATCTGCATGTATACTGAGTGTGAGTAGTATTGTGTCACTGTGTGTATAGCAGTGTGTGTATAATGCGACTGAGTTACAGTGTATGTACTTTCCCTATGTGTGTGTATAGCAGTAAGTGCATACTGTATCTGAGTTGTTGTATCAGTGTGTATATACTGTAAGTGTGTGTGGAGTATTTTGGGGTAGTGGGGAATTTTCCGATGCTACCTTATACATAAATTAACCCCATTAAACCCTCCCAATAACGACAGACAACTTAGCATGGATGAAACAGGCCACAGCATTTATTATAACATAAATAAATAAATGCTGCATAACACATCCATAACTTTATTTATTCAAAATCTTCTTTCTGTAACCAAAATTGTTAAACATAAATAAGCATAAATTAACATATATACATATATAACAACACACAGTGTTATACAGTAACCCAACCGTCCTTGCCAATAAACATACTGTGGTTCCTAATCACCAACTCCTCTCACCTCCCCCCTCGTCGTAAATCATACCACTCCAATGCCCGCCATCAGCCGACCTTATCCACGCTCAATGGGCATGATACCTGAGGCAACCTAAAGTTAACCGTTTAAAGCAGGGGAGACTTGCCAACTTATTAACTCACTCCAATCATAAAAACATAACCCCACAAACTTAATTGGCAAGGACATACCCCCGGCTCGCTGCGACTAACTACCAAAAAAGGGGTGGGTGGGCGGGAGGCTGTCTGCTGGCCCGGTTCCCAAGTGGCACTGAGGTAATACCACTCCCCCTATTAACTACATAGAAACTTAATCCCACCTACACATACTTCCTAAACCACTCCCCCGCATCTATCCCCACACTCCTACATGTGCCCTTGTCAGCTTAGCTGCGCTATCTCCCCAGGGCCTTCAACCGGCTTTTGCATTTCTGGTATTTTATCGATACCAGGAGTGGCTAGACATACTGGCTGTGCTGGTAAAATACCAGTCAACCCTATTTTTAGTATTCTTTGGTAATTTGATCTAAAATGCATCAAGACAATTTAACATGAATAATCAAACCTACATATCATGGATTTACTGGAGAATACATAATTGATGTGTAAAAAAATAATATGTTAATCTTGTTGAATATTGAAGGGAATATTTGGACAGTTTGACATTGTGCATAAACAAAGCAGCAAATATTGTAGGGAACATGTAGAGAATATTGCAGTGAAAAGGCAAAGATTGTTCAGTTGACAATTTAGAGAATATTACACATAGAAGGTTGGAATATTGCAATTTCATCCTGTGTTGGCAAGTTGAACTTTAATAGATCTATTTTCTCTCTGCTCTCTGGAGTAAAACAGTTTACGTGCAACATGTCCATCATCCTCAGAGGGGGTGGGGGAATCACATGATAGGGAGACGGTTTGACAAGAACAAGAGAAAGAGAGATGTCTCAGTGTCTAGAGTAAGCTGTCGAGATCTCTCTGAACATGCCAGCTCTTTGAAAGATTATAAACAGAATCTTCATCACCCGGGCTTCAATTCTATAAACATTCTATATGTCTGAACCTGTCACCTATGTGTCAATGTGCATACTTATCTATGTGAATTGCTTTGTGAAATGTGATTTAAAAATATTTTTCCCATTTGTGCCTTTTATTTTATATGTGAAATACCAACATACCATAAAAACTAATTCCTTCCCAAATTTTACAATACAATAAAGATACTGTTATTACTGAATCTTACATTTTTCTTATTTTTTTAAAATGTATATATTTGATTGAAGAAATAAATAAAAAAAGAGGATAGACACTCTTCATTTAATAATTATACATGTGCAGAGCAAACCACTGGGCAGAATTTTTTATTTTGGGGCAAGAATGTTTTGTTTTTGTTACTGTTTGGCTCAACTGAATTTCAGTACTAAAAAAAAAATTATTAAAAGGATATTTGAGCAGCCAGACCAGCAGCAAAAAAGGTGCCTATGACCAGGCTGACATGGAAATCCAGCCATGATATTGCCTAGCCTAACTTAATAGCTATGCAATATTAGCTATTTTGCAATGTCAATTAGGAGTTGGCAAAAATAGATTATTGTATATTTGGTTTGATTTCCTTTATAATGTAATCTTTTTCCTTTTGCTATCTTGTAATAATTAAAAATGTGTAGCAGGAGTAATTTTAAGTTGGGAAAAAAGGGGGTTTTATGAACAAACAAAAAAAGGAAAGAAAGTAGTTGGGCAATTGATATCCAACTCACTACGCTGAGAAGAATAAAGCTTTCTCACATTTGCTGTCTGTAGAGTCAGTTACCGTCCTTTAGTCAAAAACAAACAAAAAAAACAAGAGCAATATGCTTGAAAAAAGGGTATTTTGCAAAACATTAAAGGGTTGAACAGGTTAGTGGGTCATCAAGTGTCCACTAGCTTTTTACTTTAATTTGTATTTTTTTAAATTAAATGACTCCTGCTATAGTTGCTCTTCTTTTTGGCAAATTGGATGACTTCTGCTGCATTGTAGTTGCTTTGCCCTGCCTGGCAGACACAGTTGGTAGAAGCTAATTATAGCGTACTGCTTTTATCCATACTGAAATACGGTCATTGACATTACAGCCTGAATGTATGGAAAAGCTTCCCCTGGAAGAAATAAATTGCCCATAACCACTCACATTATCCTAAAAAAAGAAGTGGCAGTCCTAGTGATAGTGTAGGAAAAACAATAGTGTCTTACTAGCTTCTGGTAAGTAAAACTCCGGCACTAATAATGCCAGAAATAGGCGCACCCAAGCTTATTGGCAACTCGGTGTACTAAACAGGAGGGAATCACAAAAATACACCTAATGGGTTTTTAGACTGGACGGTCCTTAATCATAGAAATACATCTAACCCATAGAGATTAATTTAAATATACTGCTATATACAAAGAGAGAAAGCAAAACTACACACACCAGGGAGCTGATCTTAACCCCTTAAGGACTTAGCCAAATGTACACATTGTGATCAAAACAAACAAAAACAAAACCTGGAATTGGACTATATGTCTGTTCAACCGTAATTCACCTCTTTTATATTATGTGCACCCACACTTATTATATATCATTTTATTCAGGGGAAACTGAAAGCTTTCATTTAACATCACATAATTAGCTATGAAACATATTTTAATATGAATAAAATATAAAAAAATGGGAGAAAATAAGAAATTTTCTATTTTTTTTAGTTCTACATGACATTTTAACTGTGAATGCCATAATACTGTTTGCTTTTACTGCAATAAAATACACATATTTGTATTCAGCGATGTCTCACTTGTAAAATAGTGCCCCCCATGTACAAGTTTTATGGTGTTTTGGGAAGTTACTGGGTCAAATATAGCATGTTACATTTTTCAGCTTTTTCACATTGAAATTCGCCAGATTGGTTTACTTTGCCTTTGAGACCGTATGGTAGCCCAGTAATGAAATTTGCCCCCAGGATGGCATACCATTTGCAATAGTAGACAATCTAATATATTGCAAATGGGGTATGTCCAATCTTTTTTAGTAGCCACTTGGTCACAAACACTGGCCAAATTTAGCGTTAATATTTGCTTGTGTGTGAAAAATGCAAAAAACTAATTTGAACGCCAGTGGTGTACTTTGGAGTACTTTGGCGCAGTGGTGGGCTGCATACATGTTGGCCATTTATGTATGTCTAAATCCCCAATGTTTTACTTAGTTATGTCTCCTTGTTTTGCCTTATATCTCTTGTCTTGTTTTATTTTGTATCCCCAGTCCATGTACAGTCCTGTCCTGTCCTGCCCATGTTCTGTTAATGTTTCCCTTATGTATTGTGTACATGTTCTGGGTTCTGCTTTCTATCCTTCTCTGGTTCTGGGTTCTACTAGTTTTGTCTTGTTTTTTGTTTGGTGCCTATTCTAGTCTTACCTTGTTTCTAGTACTGGATACATCTCAGCATTCATCTGCTCTGGCTTCCGTAAAAGCTGCATCAGGGTCTTGGTAAGTGGCCGCACAAACGCTGGTGCTAAACACCCTGCACCAGGCCCTACTTATCCACTTCCACGCTGAAGACTCCTCATCAACTACATCAGGCACAGGGGTCCCGGTCTTTGGACTGCCACCCATAACACCAGCTTAACCAATTCAGAGTCAGGAGGCAGGTTTATGGGTGGGACATTGGCTGGAACGAGGGGCATGTTTCTGTTAGTACTGTGTAAGCTGTTTTTTTTTGGAGGATTTTGTTTAGAGTTCTTTTGTATACAGCATGTAGCAGTCAGGGCACAGGCCTATTTACAGGCCGTGGCATCCTTACTTCTTTAGTCTCAGGCTGCAAGTGTGTGCTCTAGGTCCATATTTTTTATTCAAGGACATAAAGGTTGATCTATCCAGAACAGAGGAAACTCTCGTCTTCATTTCATCTGGGACACTAAATTTAAAACTTTACAATGTTTTTGTATTTTTGTATACACGTGTTTAGATTAAAATGCTTTTATAGCCTTTGAAATGTTTTAACTGCAATCATGGGAAATATACGATTAGTACTGCAAAAGATAATTGTCTAGTAAGTATTAAAAGTGTTCAGCTAGAATATGTTTATTAATATTTGTTATATTTTCTCTAACATCTTTTTATTAAACATTATTTTTTGCTGCACTCTGAGTGATTGTCATTTGGGGATTAACTGTTGTGATATAGCTCTGCCAAAATACCTGACACAGTTAATAATCTAAATTATAGCTGCACAAAATTAAAGGTTTGGTTTTAAATGCTTGCAAATAGATGTGGGCTTCCAGTAACTCTGTTGATGTCTATGTCTAACTAAGGTACACCAGAACACATGGCTGGGGGCCATCTTGGTGCTCTTTGAAGCACATGGTCAGCAACCATATTGGTGCTCCTGAAAGTACATGATTGGTGGCCATATTGGTGCTTCTTGAAGCACATGTTCTGTGGCCATTTTGAAATTTACAAGCCACATGGCCATATGCCATCATGGAACTCCATAACTCGATAAAAAAAAGTGAATTTTAACACAGCAGCTATTGTGAAACCCTTTGATTTATACAAACTTATTCATACAAAACCACAAACCGCAACATCACCCAAATTTGTTTTAATAAATGTAACATTTATACCAAAGAATGCTAAATGGGAAAAAAAGGAAAAATATGGAAAAATTGTTAAATCAGAGCCAGTTAGGCATAAATGTATTCATATAAAGATGAAGGGTAAATTATATACTGGACTAGACAACTTGCACAAAATATTGTTACAAAAGATTTGTCTATATCTAGCTGTGGAAGCCTAATTAATTTATGTATTGCATTTTGTCCCACCTCCTTGGGCTATCTTAGTATTCTATTTTTAATAATGACAATCAATGTTAAGTTTTAAAGGGTGTCAGTGATTTAGTCAATACATTTTTTTTTTCGTATCAGTGACTTAGTTATTGTGGTTTTTGTTTCCACTTTGTTCGTCTTAATAAGTACTCTATTTAAGATGAGAATACATTCCAAAGCTTTATAAGTATCAGCAAGTGAATTATTATATTTTTGAACTTCTAATCTGCCCAGGTCTCACTAACCCTACTCTGAACAATTCACTTTTTTCTAGTGTTTTCTCATTCAGGATTGATACCCAATGGATGCTTTGCATTAGAAAGTCCAAAAAGCTTCCGATGTATTCAGAATGCTCGCTATGTTAACGCCTCTCTTAGGTACAAAACATTTCTGTATTCCCTAAAAAGGAAAGAAAGTCATTTCACCCTCATTACATTCCTCAAAATGTCTAGTGACTTTGGAATTATAATTTTTCTTGTAAACATCCCAGATATGTTCTCTAATTTGGTCCCTTGATTCAAGCTTAGACTGACCTACATATTGAATTTTACATTTGTCACGGGAGTCTTACCCCAACACACAGGAAAGTGAAAGCCCACAAAAGGTGCATCCGAAAGACGTATTACCAAGCCTTAGAATGGCCAGACTTAACGTTTAAAACAGCAAGAAACAAGGTCAGGGTAAGACAAGGTCAGGAATACAGAAATACACAGAGTTTATACAAAGCCAGGTCAGGATAACAGAAATCTTAAGTCAAATGCGAAGCCAAGATCAGGATACGAGAAATCACAAGTCAAAAAACAAAACCGAGGTCAGGATACCGGAATTCACAAGTCAAATAAGAGTCGAGGTCAATAACAAGAAAACAACAAGAGAGACTTAAATAGCACTAACATGTATCAGGACAGAAACCATGATAGGGCAATGTGTAAAGGCTAGAATAGGCCTTAAATAGATTCAGAAGAGCTCCCATTGGTCCACGTCATCTCTGTGACCCCATACAGCACGGGGTTGCCTAGATGATGCGGTGCCTTTAAGGGCGTGATGTCATCGGAATAATTAATTAAGGAGTTGCAGTTCGGCCCGTGAAGCAGCAAAGGGAGCCATTCGTGGGATCGAAGTCTACGATTCAGGCCATGCGGCCTGAGGACTGCAGTAGGGTGGACATGCAGTGCCTTCTGCCCGCGTAGCCCGAGGAGAGGAATGGCGCGGGCACTGGGACCAGGTAAGTTTGTGACACATATCTAGTTCTACAATTGATGAAGTGAGAGATGGTGTTATTATGTTAATTATGCAAAATGCAGGTATAATGCAAAATATCATATCATTCCTCACTATATTGGGAACAAAAGGTTAAACCTCTATTGCCTAATTTGGATGGATTGTTTTAGATTCCATGAATGAAGATTTTCTAATAGGGCTTAAGCAAGCACATAGCTTCTATCAATTAGGATTCATTTATATCCTCTAGATTTCAACCATTCTTTAAATAGTTTTATAAGAAATTCACATTTACTGTTATTGGAACAATTGCATTAAATACAAATTAATTCACCAATGGCTAAACCCAATAAGGTGTGACTAGGGTCACAGCTGGAGGCTAAAAGTAAAGTGTTACAACTTACAAGCATTATGTTTTCTGTAATTTTCATTCACAATCTCTCCATAAAAAGAAATATTCAAATACAAATCTAGCAACACAATCTGTGAATTATCACATAAAATAAAAATTGCACTCATTGACACTTAACTCATTTACAAAAATCCTCAATGCTTCCCTTCCACATCATAATTAAATTCTCTATTTATCATCTCCAAAGACATGGAGCAGTTCCAACCACCCTATGATCTTTAATTAGTTAATTAGGTAAGGTCAACTGGCATGTTGCATGATAAGGTAAGACAATATGTCATCAATACCCATCCAAAAGTTCCAATATTTTACCACCTACCGAACATCCATAGACATGTGTCTAATGCTAGGAGTGTTAGGTCCTAACACTACAAGATCCATGTAGTTCCATGAAGGCGGTGATGAATATTGTAAATATATTTGCAAAGATATATGGATATAAATTGAATATTTAAAAAAGAATTGCGTTAGATAGTTAGGTAGAGAGAGTGACAGAAAATTGCTAAGTGATAGATATTGATTTAAGTGGGAGTTAAATTCAATAAATTATTTAGGAATTCAAATTAGCACAGATATTACAACAATTGTGGAAAAAATACTTTTTACCTTTATTAAAACAAATGAATAAAAAATTTTATAGATTTGAAGAAAAATCCCAATTTCTTGGTGAGGTAGAGTAAATATCTTGAAATCGTATATCCTTCCTAAATGGGTATATCTCTTTAGATTAAGTCCACTCAATTTCCCAGAGACCTGGATAATAATGATACAGACAACATTCAGGAAATTTGTATGGCAGGGGAATACCCCAAGAATAAGTGCTGAGACCCGCTCAAGGAGGTATGAGCATCCCAATGTGGAACAAGTATATAGGGCAAGTGGATTATCACATGCTATAGTAACCCAACAGAAAAACAGCATTAAGACAAGTTGGTGTAAAACTGAACAAAGTGTACTGAATAATAAAAATTTAAGTATGTTATTTTGGACAACCGTAGAGTCAGATCAAGCACAATATGAAAGAAAGAAGAAAAACATTTATAATATATTCCCCAAAACCATTTTAGATATATCCTAAAACTGGGAAAAAATTAGAATAAGTATGTAGGGAAATGATATTAAAATCTTAAAATAAAATATTTAAAATAAAAATTTTGAAACATGGAAAGATTTGGACATAACAAATATTAAGAATATGATGGTCAACAATGAAATAAAGCCCTTTCAATGGATACAACAGGAAAATGGTCTATCGAATGGTGAAATATTCAATTATTTGAGGGTAAAAAGGTATATCAAGAAACATCTATATACTGGGGATGCAGATCAAAGATAGATTAATAAATCATCTTCAAAAAGAGAATAATAAGGGGCTGTTAGCACAAAGCAGTAGATTAATAGAAGGAGAAGAGAAAATTATAAGAATAAAAGCCCTTGACAAATGGGAAAGAGATTTAAATAATAATAATAAAGAAGATAGAAGTTTGCATATATTAATAAAGCTATACATAGTTTAAATATAATTGAAACATATTATAAAATTATGTATAGGTGGTATAGAGCACCTGCGCTTTTGTCTAGGATATACCCAGCAATGTCAAATATTTGCTGGAGATGTGGCATGAATAATGGAGATTATATGCATACATGGTGGCAGCGTCCACCGAAACAGCTATATTGGGAAAGAACTAAAATTACATACTTTATTGGAAAATCTGTTACCTTCTGCCCAGAATTCTTTTTGCTACATATAGGATTGGGTTTATGGTCAAAATATAATGTAGATTTTATCTTACATATTCTTATGGCAGCAAAGCTTGCAATTGCTAGACACTGGAGGGTAACAGATACTCCTACATGGCAGGAAGTAGAGAACCAATTAACATACCAATTAAAGATGCAGAGAGGTCTATGAATACAAAAAAATATATTCACTAAATTGAGATCATATTTAGAAAAACTGAGCCACAGTAGAAGATATTAATGATATTAACAATATAGATATAAAGGTTTTTGATTATATGTTTGGGCAGTACTCCCTGATTGACAGCACAGGGTAGAGGTGGTGAGGGGATCTCTATATTTATATTTCTTTTAAAAAATGTATCAAGTAATAATGTGAACACAATGAACTATGATGTATTGAAATTTACTTAACACAGAATGATGAAAATTTTAAACATTTGTAATGTACTTGATAAAGAGAGAAAATATAAAGGGGAAAAAAATAAAATTAAAATGTGTCTAATGATCCTGGCCTCTTTATTGTGGCAAGCATTAAAAGTAAAGGTTTTAAGTAGGTTTCTTAAAATTTGTGAAAACACTTATTTATCCGATGCAAAGAAAATGGCCCTGATTTCTGAGCTAAATATTCCACAATTTGTAAGCCCATAATATTACCTAAAGACCAAATTATCAGGCAATTGTTCAGTAAGAGGTAAATCCAAATATTCACTAACAGTGGATATATTTAGTAACATTGACCCAAGCTCTTGATTAAAGCTCTTATAATGCACAGATAACTCTCAAGAGAGTCAAGGGAGAACCCTCCAAAGAATCTAAATTGGCCATACTTGATGACAAATCCAAGTTAAAAATAGCATTTGGATTAATAGATTCAATGTCAGTAGGGGAATCATTAACCCCATTAGAAGCACAAACTACATGCTCCAGTGAGGAAGCATTTTCCATCCTGGCACTATAAACTTGTTGAAATTAATTGTCATGGTTAGCAGGGTCTCTTAGTGTCCCTTGGTCACCACTTCTTTCCTCCACTGGTCCTGGTTTTAGCTACAGCATACAGTGATTATGAGCAACAGGAATAGTGATTATAGCTCTCTGGAGCCTTGTAAAAGCCCCCAATATAGTGGACCAGTAATATTGGGTAAAACAAGAGAATTGTTTATTTCAGGGAAAACCACATGCATGTATCCCCCACACACAACAGGAGGTCTTCAGCTAGAACAATGCAAACCACTCCCCGATGTCTGGGACATAGGTCGAGACATGATAATTTAATTTCCTGCTGGACACATTGCACAATACCTTTTACATAATATAATTAACATGGCTTTCATCCAGTTCAACATTTCAACATCCAGTTCAACATTTTAAAAAAATAACTCGGCACACACAACAAAGTCACGTCTTCTGTGACATTAATAATAGTTTAAAAATATCAAAATGGGTAGACGGCACTACATTTAAACATGGAACCAGAAATGTCAATTCTTATTTTGTAAATAAATTGTCTGAGTTATTAAGGACATTGCCTACATTATTTGAGGGGTTTTTCCTTTCATTTTTCTACCTCCTGTACATGACCTCACCTAAAGCTTCTTATTCTCCTCTGGCATATTCTTCTGGGTTTTATGAGAACACATTGAGTTACTTAATTCCATATCTAAAGTGGGATAAATTTGAGTCCTCTTGGACTTGGCTAAATAAATAGAGCTTATCACTAACTATGTGCTGCTGGATAAATAGCTAAATGAGTAATCTAAGGAATGAGACTGTTCTTTTGGATTTCATTGTAGACTTTTGTGGTAACTCCCTAGCCAGTGTATAGGAACTGGGTGACATGACTTAACTGTTCAGACATTGGTACGCTGGCAACAAAGCCATCATATTGATGTCATGAAGGAATTTTGACCTTTTTGGGTGTCAGGATAGAAAACAACCCAACAAGTAGGGTAGTCACAAAGAAAAAAGAAAAGGATATATATGTATTACCATACCTTAGAGTTGCTGCGCTTAACATACAAATCACAGAAAAGGAGCAAGGTCAATAAACAGATAAATGGCAAGGATAACAGAGGTCCATGAATTCAGAGAGTCAAGTCAAGGTCAGGACAAGTAATCAGAGTAGTCAGGATAAGCAAGGATTAAAAACAGATAAACACAATAGGGAACTGTTTCTTTCTACAGATTGTAGACAAAAAAAACCATCCCAATAAAAACTGTGCATTGGTCACTGTAGCGGTTACCCCGATGAGTAGAGGGGTTCCAACTGCTAGAGGGTGTCCTTCTTTCGAGTGTGTGGGGTATTCACAGCATTCCAGCAGGAATCCAAGTAGTGAAGCTCTTAGAAGAGCTAGTGTGATAGCTGTATAGCAGTTTCCTTCAATAAGAGTCAAGACTCTAGATTGAGGGTAAAGTAAGAACTGCAGGTTTAATGGTACAGCTGCTTCTTTTATACAGGTTTTCTCCACAAGGTTACCACTCAGGTTGACCTTGTGGGGCACAGGACATGAAATCTACAGTCCAATCTACAGTTTTACACTTGAACACTCCCAGATACTGTACACAAACCCTCCCCTCTGATTGGGAGATAGTTGAGTTAATTGCTGTATCAACTCAATTATCTCCAAACAAAAAATGCAAGTTTTTACCCAAAGTACAGAAAAACCCCACAATTCAAACATATTCCCATAAACACATTATACATCCCTGGATAGCCCTGATCTGGGTGAACAACATATCCAAAATTCACCCAGATCAGAGCAGGTGTTCAGGAAATTCCTGGAAGTCTCTTTTCAATGTCTAAGTTCCGTTCGAATAGTCGAACGGGGACCGTTCGTGCACATCGTCAATATCAAAGTGCCGTTCGAATTGTCAAACGCTGTTCGACTCCCGTTGAAGAGTCGAAGTTCTGGAGAAGGTAAAGTTCAGCGGTGTTCATACCGTCGCATGTCCGATTTGAGTTCCATGAACTCAATGACAAAACACAGCTGAACACGTTTGACTAAACAAGATGGCCACCGCCACGTATTCGACTATATGAACGGTGACCACCCAGCCGTTCGTCAATTTGGCTGCGGTTTAGCTCCCAGCCTGGGAGGTAAATTGGCTGCACACTCCACTTGTATGTGGTCCAGCTGTTCGGTAGTTCGAAGTTCCACTTCGACCACTTCGAAAGTTTAAGTCCCATAATGCACAAATAGTGTTTTTTGAAAGGCAATACACCCCAGGGGCCATAATCACAAGATAAAAGGCTGGCCATTAGTTCAATTAATGTGAATCTGTTACAGACAAATGGTTTAGATGAACAAGAGTTTAAAAGTTTACAATTCAGGGACAGTCACAGTCACCTAGTATCACACTAAAATCAACAAAAAAATGTAATCTCCTGTCTAACTGTCGGGATCCCGCGGGCGGCTGCGAGGGGAGGCTGCACTCCGCTCGCGGTACTCACCCTCCAGCTGTCCGCGGTCCCCTCCTCCTCGTGGGCTCGGCGAGCAGCATCCTTCCAGCCTCGGATGCCGCCCGCCGTTTCCTCCACGTACCCCAGCGGCAGCATACATGACGCTGCACGCTGGGAGACCGCCCAAATTATTACACGCCGGGGTCAGCTGACCCGGTGTTAAAGACACAGTGCCTCAATCACAGTGGGAGGTTTAGATATCTCCCACATGTGATTGTTAATTCTGATTGGAAATTATCCAATCATAATTAACCTTATGGTTTAAATACTTACCCTTCCTGTTCCTCCCTGCCCTGTTGTGGTCTTTGCTTACTAGTATTGCTACTTACCTTGCGTTTCTGGTTACGTACTCTCTGGCTTGTTTATCTGACTCTGTGACTTTCTCCTATCCTTTGACCTCGGCTCGTTTCACGTTATTCTGTCTTCTGGTTCCCCTTACTCGGCTTGTTTCCTGACTATTCTGTGTGTGCTTAGCCCGACCACTCTAAGGTCCGGTACGGCACCTTTTCTGTGTGTGTGTGTGTGCCAGCGTGTTGGGTTCCCCGAATCGTGACACTAACATTCAAAGTTGTTTCAAGTGCCCCTGGCAGTAGCTAAGCATTAGATACAGATTTCTTTGTTACTAAACATAAAACGCTTCCCGAAAGAAGGATTTTGTTTCTCAAACAGTAAAACAAAAAAAACGCAACAAGAAATAACAGCTGTATACTGGTAAATTAGTCTCACACTAGGAACAATGACAAAATGTCTGTCTCCTATCTTCCTCTTAGAGAATTCTTTCATTTCAGCTACTATTACCTTAAATTTTAAATTATTTTTTTAATTCACTTTAAATTTTTACTTTAGTGTATAACCCTGATAGTCTGAAACTAGAATCAGTAACCCAGGTTATCTTTCATTCCCCCACAAACAAATCGTTCAGTACATGCCTGTTAATAGCAGGACAAATGAGTCAATTAGTTCAACCAGTGATTACCAGACACAGGTAAGTAACATTTCTGCACAATTTTAAAACACACTGTATCACTGCTGGTTTGTCCAACCCAGTAGCTGCTGCCAAAGTGCATTAAAAATATCCTGCTTTGCTGCGTCTACTTTTTTTTACAACCTCTCCCCCCACAAAAAAAATCCCACAACAGTCTATTCTCTATTCCATCCCCTTTTTTTCTGATGTCAGGAATGGCACTCTGACTAAAGAACTGAACACGTCCAATCTTGCACGAGTCTGTTCCCGCAAGGTTCTGCTACTTGATGGCTTAGAAAATAGAATATCAGCAGATCACCCGTAATTTGTCCGAATTGCCATTCGGTCCAAAAGAAATCTCCAAGTCTAATAATAATGCGCTCATCCAGTATTTGCACAATCACAAGTATTCTCTGATGCCTGACAGTTTACTGAAAGCTTAACCTTAATGATCACCATCCAACTTACTATCCCATGAAAATTTCATATAAACCTATGGATAAAATAAATACAACATAAAACCTGTTCTTACACATCTCATATAAAATACAAATAATATTCTCATGTCATAATCTCTGTATTAAGACAATAGATCTTTTAATTCGGTGCTATTAAATATTAAATTAACTACCTACAGTGAGGGAAAAAGATATTTGATCCCCTGCTGATTTTGAACTTTTGCCCACTGACAAAGAAATTATCAGTCTATAATTTTATTGGTAGGCGTATTTTAACAGTGAGAGACAGAATAACAAAAAAATCTAGAAAAACGCATGTCAAAAAAGTAAAAAAAAAAATGATTTCCATGTCAATGAGTGAAATAAGTATTTGATCTCCTATCAATCAGCAAGATTTCTGGCTCCCAAGTGTCTTTTATACAGGTAATGAGCTGAGATTAGGAGCACTCTCTTAAAGGGAGTGCTCCTAATCCCAGCTCGTTACCTGTATAAAAGACACCTGGCCAGAGAAGCAATCAATCAATCAGATTCGAAACTCTCCACTATGGCCAAGACCAAAGAGCTGTCCAAGGATGTCAGGGACAAGAATGTAGACCTACACAAGATTGGAATGGGACCATAGCCAAGACCATTGCCAAGCAGCTTAGTGAGAAGGTGACACCAGTTGATGCAATTATTCGCAAATAGAAGAAACACATAAAAACTGTCAGTCTTCCTTAGTCTGGTGCTCCATGCAAGATCTCACCTCATGGAGTTTCAATGATCATGAGAATGGTGAGGAATCAGCCCACAACTACACGGTAGGATCTTCTTAATGATCTCAAGGCAGCTGGAACCATAGTCACCATGAAAACAATTGGTAACACTACGCCGTGAAGAACTGAATTCCTGCAGCATCCGCAAGGTCACCCTGCTCAAGAAAGCACATGTACAGGCCCATCTGAAGTTTGCCAATGAACATCTGAATGATTCAGAGGAGAACTGGGTGAAAGTGTTGTGGTCAAATGAGACCAAAATCAAGCTCTTTGGCATCAACTCAACTTGTCGTGTTTAGAGGAGAAGGAATGCTTTCCATGACCCCAAGAACACCATCCCCACCATCAAACATGGTGGAAACATTATGGTTTGGGGGTGTTTTTCTGCTAAGGGGACAGGACAACTGCACCACATCAAAGGGACGATGGACGGGGAGATGTACCATCAAATCTTGGGTGAGAACCTCCTTCCTTCAGCCAGGGCTTTGAAAATGGGTCGTGTATGGGTATTTCAGCATGACAATGACCCAAAACACACAGCCAAGGCAACAAAAGAGTGGCTCAAGAAGAAGCACATTAAGATCCTGGAGTGCCCTAGCCAGTCTCTAGACCTTAATCCCATAGAAAATCTGTGGAGGGAGCTGAAGGTTCAAGTTGCCAAACGTCAGCCTTGAATCCTTAAAGGAACACTATAGTCACCTAAATTACTTTAGCTAAATAAAGCAGTTTTAGTGTATAGATCATTCCCCTGCAGTTTCACTGCTCAATTCACTGTCATTTAGGAGTTAAATCACTTTGTTTCTGTTTATGCAGCCCAAGCAACACCTCCCCTGGCTATGATTGACAGAGCCTGCATGAAAAAAAAAACTGGTTTCACTTTCAAACAGATGTAATTTACCTTAAATAATTGTATCTCAATCTCTAAATTGAACTTTAACGACATACAGGAGGCTCTTGCAGGGTCTAGCAAGCTATTAACATAGCAGTGGATAAGAAAATCTTAATTAAACAGAACTTGCAATAAAGAAAGCCTAAATAGGGCTCTCTTTACAGCAAGTGTTTATGGAAGGCTGTGCAAGTCACATGCACGGAGGTGTGACTAGGGTTCATAAACAAAGGAATTTAACTCCTAAATAGCAGAAGATTGAGCAGTGAGGTTGCAGGGGCATGTTCTATACACCAAAACTGATTCATTAAGCTAAAGTTGTTCAGGTGACTATAGTGTCCCTTTAAAGACTTGGAGAGGATCTGCAAAGAGGAATGGGACAAAATCCCTCCTGAGATGTGTGCAAACCTGGTGGCCAACTACAAGAAATGTCTGACCTCTGTGATTGCCAACAAGGGTTTTGCCACCAAGTACTAAGTCGAAGAGGTCAAATACTTATTTTACTCATTGACATGCAAATCAATTTATTAAAATTATAGACTGGACATTTCTTTTTCAGTGGGGAAACCTTCAAAATCAGCAAGAGATAAAATACTTTTTTCCCTCACTGTATAACTTTACAAAAACAGTCTGATAAATCACTAAGAAATTAACTAGATAACATTCTTCATAGGTTTCTTCTTATTAAAGTGGGGACAGTGGCGGAACTACTGCAGTCGCAAGGTTCGCAGCTGCAACCAGGCCCGCCACTCCAGGGGGCCTGGCCGTCCTGTTGACCCCTGTGACCGGGTGCCATGTGTTGCGGCCCCGGCCCACCCGGTAAAATCGATGGGGCCTCACGTTTAGGGGCCCATCGGGTGGCCTATGCTGTTAGGGCCACCTAATAGGAATGTATTACCAGGGCCTGCGATGAAGTCAGATGCTGGGAGGAAGTGACTGCCCTGGTCCCTCCTCTCAGCTTACACACAGCACCACGTGGGAGGAAGGAGAGGAAAGTGTCAGAGTGGGAACTCTGTTTCCCATCAGCCTGAGCAACCACTGGACCCTAGGGAAGTCACTCTTCTGCATCTAAAAGGTAGGAAACAGGAGGGTGACTAATGTATGTGTGTGTGTGTCTGTGTGATTGTTTGTCTCTGTATATGTGTGTCTCTGTATGTGTGTGTGTCTCTCTGTATATGGATGTGTGTATCTCTGTAAGTGTGTGTGTCTGTTTGTCTGTGTGTGTGTCTGTATGTGTATCTATTTGTCTACATGTGTATCTGTATGTCTGCATGTCTGCATGTCTGCATATCTGTATGAGTTTCATTCTGAATATCTGAATGGTTGTGCTTAAGTGTTTGTGCATCTGCATGTGTGTCTGATTGTATATATGTATCTTAGTGTTAGTTTGTGTGTCTGCATGCATATGTGTCTGTGTATCAGCATGTGTGTCCATGCATGTATCTGCGTGTGTTATATAGTGTGTATCTGCATGTATGTAAGTGTGTTTGTTTGTATATGTGCATGTCTATCACTGAATGCACCAGTGTGTCTGTGTAACTGTTACGCCACCACACACCCCTTCACCCTGCCACACTCGCAATAACTCTACCAATCCAGTCACACACCCATGCCATACTCACCTCCCATCGCTATGCCATATTCACCCTACTACACTCACCTTCTCTCGCACTGTCATACTTACCCTCCAATCCTGTCACTTACTGATGCCATACTCACAATAACTCTACCAATCCAGTCACTCACCCATGCCATACTCACCTCCTATCGCTCTGCCATATTCACCTTATTACACTCACCTTCTCTCACACTGTCACTAAAAAACATAACACAATTAACACACAAATACCCTAATATAATAGGTTGGATATACCTTTGCCCTTATATAATTTATAAATAATATAATATATCTTTACAATATATAAAGAGAGAACAATAAGGACAGAATTTGTTTACTTGATTGTTTTTATTTTTTACAGGCAACTCATTATGTCAACTGTCCCTAAAGCTTAAATTATAAGAGTTTGTCTTGTAAATTGGGTTTGATAAAAAAGTAAAGCAGGACTGTTACAACTATAAGAGTGCACAATGCAAAAATGTTCACCTTTTTCTTTGACCCTCACTAAGACTATGTGATATTATACAGTTAATATACAGCGTGTATATAAATCAAAATATAAATGCTGTTTAAGTTCATAGTCTGTATTTGATTTGAGGATACTCCAAAAATCAGTTTCTGATCATTTTCTCTTATTATCCAAAATGATGAAGAGAGATAAGAAGTGATTGAAAAACACTAAGGTATTGTCACAAATGTTCCACTTAAGATTAAACATCACTATAATTCATTCTTATCTTTTTTTTCTGAAAACTGCACTTTCTTGAAAAACATGCTACAATTTTCAGAAGATATGTTCTAGATCAGACACTAGGAAAGTTTAATCTGCTGTTTCTGGATTACACACCTCACAATTATTTTTCTTGTGTAGGTAGTGTTGGAGCTTGGTATTGCAAACACATATGTTCCCATGCATATTTGAGTGTGAATGTGTTCATGACAAGATAAGATCAAATATTAAAAAAACAAGGCAGAGTATCAACTTCAATTTGTTGCTGAATTACAACTGCCTTAAACCAGAGAGGCAAAAGTCCAGCACAAGAGTTGTAGTTCAGCAATGGATTAAGTTTTAACAGTCCCATTTGAGATCACATTTACGACAAACTGCATCAACCATCCAGGTGATTACATTTTAGTACATATGTTTTATTTTAGTCTACCTTGCATTTAGCAATATCCACATATAGTGGAAGGTCTACCTATCACTATCTCTTACCCAGGGGCGTACCTAGAGCATTTGGCACCCGGGGCGGATCCTGTGCTTGGCACCCCCCCCCACCCCCCTCCCCAAAAAAAAAAAAAAAAAAAAAACCTGTAAAAAATGTTAAAGGTTTTATTTTTACAATTTGTAAACTTTGCAAAACCGCTGTCAGCCCCTCCTACAAAACCCTTGTCCTGCCCTGCCCCTCCTACAAAACCTCTGTCCTGCCCCTTCTACAAATCCTGTACTGCCCCATCTACAAAACCCCCGCAACCCCCTTCCACAAATCCCCTGCTTATCCCCCCTTATAAAGACTCCTGTCCCAATACAAAACCCCCACCCCCTTCTACAAAATCCCTGCAGCCCTACACACACATTTACAGGCAGACAGTCACACACTCAGTTACAGACAGACAGTCACACACTCAGTTACAGGCAGACAGTCACACACAGTCACAGGCAGACAGTCACACATACACATTTCCTCCGTGCGGCCAGTTTATCAGCTGTTTGCTTGAGTGAGCTGTACTGGCCGCACGGCACCCTAACTACCATGGGACACTGTGCGGCCACAGCTCACACAGCCCCCTCCAGCCAGGGCCGGTACAAGGATTTTTGCCGCCCTAGGCAAAAGTAAAGTTTGACCATGCCCCAACCATATGATTTGCCATGTTAACTAACGCCAGTGCTGCAGTGCCGCCGTGTTTACATTAAAAGGCCTGCAGGGACAGGCTATAGACACCAGAACCACTACATTAAGCTGAAGTGGTTCTGGGGACTATAGTGTTTCTTTAATGTGAGGTAAATTAGAGCTTAGTGCCACGAATAATATACTAGATTGCCTACTTACAACCAGATGAGGATGATGATGGGCTCTAGCTGCAGTCTGGCTCCACTGGTCTGGTGCAGAACAGGCTCTCTGGAGGCGGTTTGTAACTGTGGTCACAAAAATCAATGTTCTGGGAGAACGGGAAGCAGCTCCATTTTTTGGGGGTCCTTTACACAGCTCAAGGTCTGGGTCCCAGGGTCCACCTTCATGTTCCACCAATGAGTTTGTTCACAGGGGGTGGAGTGTGTAGGGGATGTCCTGATATGTGTGTAAGGAATGCATTGTGTGAAATTGTGTTTGTATGTGTAAGGACTGCAAGGTGTGTTTCTGTGTATGTATGGGATGCATTGAGTGTGTGTAATGAATGCATTGTGTGTTTCTGTGTGTGTAAGGGATGCATTGTGTGTAACGGTTGCATTGCTTGTGTATGTGTGTCTGTGTGTTTTTCTGTGTGCAAGGGGTGCATTGTGTGTATGTGATGAATGTCAATCTCTCCTCCCGCTCCAATTTCCTTCTCCTCCTCCCAATTTCTCTTTCTCACCCATTTCTCTTTCTCACCCCCCCTTATTTCTCTTTCTCACCCCCCCTTATTTATCTTTCTCACCCCCCCTCCTATTTTCTCTCACCCCCCCTTCTTTCTCACCCCCCCTTATTTCTCTTTCTCACCCCCCTCCTATTTTCTCTCACCCCTTTTCTCTTTCCTCACCCCTTATTTCTCTTTCTCACCCCCCTCCTATTTTCTCTCACCCCTTTTCTCTTTCTCACCCCCCTTTTCTCTTTCTCACCCCCCTTTCTCCCCCTTATTTCTTTTTCTCACCCTCTCACCCCCACTTATTTATTTTTCTCACCCCTCTCTCACCCCTTATTTATTTTTCTCACCCCCTCTCTCACCCCCTCTTTTCTCACCCTCTCTCACCCCCCTTATTTCTCTTTCACCCCCCTTATTTCTTTTCTCACCCCTTATTTCTTTCTCACCCCCTCCTGTAGTGTGGCCGAGGCTCTGCTAGTAGTGGGTACAGGGGCTTTTGTTTCCTGTACCCGGCCGGACTAACAGGAAGTGAACACTCAGTGTTCCCTTCCTGTTAGTCCGGCCGGGTACAGGAGACAGCTGCTCTCTGTACCCGTCGGACTAGCATGCTGCAGTGAGGGAGCTGACAGGAGCGCTCCCTCCTGTCAGCCTCTCCTCAGGCTGCGCCCAGGCGGTGCGGTCCGCCCTCATGGATGCACCGCCCGGGCAAAGCTGCAGCCGCCTGAGGCTCAATACAGAGCGCTCGGGCGGCTGCAGCATGGGGGGGGCGGGGGGCTGGCCATGGCACCCCCCACCCGGCTGGCACCCGGGGCGGACCGCCCCCCCCGCCCCCCCCTTAGTACGCCACTGCTCTTACCTCTCTCCCTCGCACTCATGTGGTACAAGATTTGAAGCCGGCTCCTCTCACAGCATGTTCGACATGTCACATGCCGGACGCTGGAGTAATGCCCCTGTTGATTACGCAACCCATATGCACCGACTTCTTGATGTCAATACAGGTCCAGAACATTTTGGGAGCGTGGTCTTAAAGGACCACTATAGGCACCCAGACCACTTCAGCTCAATGAAGTGGTCTGGGTGCCAGGTCCATCGAGGGTTAATCCTGTAGCTGAAAACATAGCAGTTTCAGAGAAACTGCTATGTTTACATTAAGGTTAATCCAGCCTCTAGTGGCTGTCTTATTGACAGCCACTAGAGGCGCTTCCGCGCTTCTCACTTTGATTTTCACTGTGACAAGATGCCAGCGTCCATAGGAAAGCATTGAGAAATTGAGAAATGCTTTCCTATGGACTGACTGAATGTGTGCACGGCTCTTGCCGCGCATGGGCATTCAGCAGGTGACGTCGGAAGAGGGAGGAGAGTCCCCAGCGGTAAGAATTTAACCCCTTCCTCCCCCTTCAGCCCAGCGGGAGTGGGACACAGAGGGTGGGGGGAACCCAAAGGCCCTATAGAGCCAGGAAACCGAGTTTGTTTTCCTGACACTATAGTGGTCCTTTAATTTAACCCCTTAAGGACACATGACATGTGTGACATGTCATGATTCCCTTTTATTCCAGAAGTTTGGTCCTTAAGGAGTTAAAGAAAAAGACGCTCCCTTATAAAAATGGCGCCTTTTGCTTTATTCCTTGCCCTATTGTGGTTCCCTGTGTTTCCCTTAGTGCTATTTGGTACTCCCTGTGTTTATTTAGGTATTTCTGTGTTTTGATTCGGCTTGGTTTAAGACTTCTCTGTTCTCTGGTTCCCTGACTCGGCTTGTATTTTGACTTTCTCCTTTCTGGTATCCTGACCTGGCTATTATCGTATCATTCTCCTGATCTCTGGTATCCTGACATTTTAGCTGTTCCTTGATCACTCTTTTCTACCTACATTATTCCCGATCATTCTAAGGTTCGGTAATACATGCTTGGGTTTTCTGTGGGTTTACACACTGCGTTTTGGGTTATCACACTACCGTGATACTACCTAATTTATTAATAGAAATGTTAGTTGTTTTATAGCTTACTGTTACAACATACTGCTTTGAAAACCTGAATGACTTCCAATAAGTTTGGGGAAAGTGCTTATTATTTGTTTTTGTTTTTTTACCATAACCATACTCCTTATATAGACTCAATGAAAATGAACCAACATCAGTCAATATAATTTCAACTAATCAATATATAGTTACCTCATCACCTAAAAAGTATTCCGGCCAAAATAACCTTCATTATATTTTGATCAGAATGAGCGTTCTCTAATCCCCCTCCAACAAAATTATCTGATGTAGTAAAGGTCAAACAGAAAGTCTGAAAAAAAGCTGAACATGTGCTTAACAGCTCAAGCATTCTTGGAAATACTGATTTTACGTTGGATTTTTCAAGTATCTAGGTCTTGAAAAAAACAGAGAGGTACAGATCAAGTAACACGTAGATAGACTATATTGAATAGAGGGGATTTCATTTTCGCTGTTACAAAGGAGCCTTCATACATACTGCCTATGGAACAAATTGTGTGTGATTTTTAGTGAGACAGAGAGTAAAATAGGCAAGAGTATGAGACAGCTATAAAATAAATAAGTAACAGCACCAGAGTGGAGGAGATTGGCAATATAGCAGATTCAAATAGTTGTAACATTAAAGTTAATTAGAAAAAAAAAAATACTATTCCACTGCTGGCTTTAAATGATATTACCTTCTATTACATGCTTTTAATTGCTTATGTGGCAATGTGAATTGTAATGGTGGCATTCTCCATTGCTGCGTTCCCTCCATGGACCCCCTAGAGGCATATGGCTTTTGCTGGTTTCCAAAACAAAAATTTAAATGTAATCACATTTTCCAAGAATACTCTCAATTGCAATAACTAGAACACTGAAATCTAATTTAAAATTTCCCATATACAAAAGTAACTTAAGACATTTCATGGTTTAATGCTCGACGATATAACTCAAGAAATTAGCAAACATTCTATAGCACAGGTTCACTTAATAAGAATAAAACATTTCCTGCGATTCTAGCCATATTCTGTTGCTTTGCCAAAATGTCAATGCATTGTATTACTTCCTTACACCGGTGATTTTAAAGTCTGTTTAAACATTTTTTTTAACAGAAACAGTGGCTTAGATAATCTTTATTACGTATTAAAGAGGCACTATAAGCGCCAGATAACTTTATGGAGTGGTTGTGGTTTATAGATCATGTCCCTGCAGCCTTACTGCTCAGTTATCTGCTATTTAGGAGTTAAATCAATTTGTTTGTGCAGCCCTAGCCACACCTCCTTGCATGTTACCTACACAGTCTCCATACACATCTTCTGTAAAGAGATCTCTTATTTAAACTTCCTTTATTGCATTGTCTGTTTAATTTGGAATTTCTTATCTCCAGCTCTGTTATTATCCTGAAGGAGCCTCCGTTGTTTTTTTACTAAAGTTCAATTAAAAGAGCAGGAGGTAAAAACTTCCAATGTAAACAAACTGTACTGATTGAAAATAAAACATGCTCATGCCATTTTACAGAACATTGTACAGAACCTCACTTAAGAGTATTGTATGCAGTACGGGAGACCGTATCTTCAGAAGGGTATTGAGAAGGTATTGAGAAGGGCTACTAAACTGGTTCATGAATTGCAGGAAAAAACTTACCAGGAAAGGTTAAAGGATCTTAACATGTATAGCTTGGAGGAAAGACAAGACAGGGGGGATATGATAGAAACATTTAAATACATAAAGGGAATCAACACAGTAAAGGAGGAGACTATATCTAAAAGAAGAAAAACTACCACAACAAGTGGACATAGTCTTAAACTACACCCTGTTCCAAATTATTATGCAAATTCTATTTAAGTGTCACCAAGATTAAATATTTTATTTTTCAGTTTAACTCATGGATGACACTGTGTCTCATGGCTCTTTTGATCACTGAAAACAATCTTGGACACCTGTGATAATTAGATTGCCGGGTGAGCCCAATTTAAGAAAAAACTACTAAAGGAGGGCGTTCCACATTATTAAGCAGAGCACCATTTTCATGCAATATGGGGAAGAAAAAGGATCTCTCTGCTGCCGAAAAGAGTGAAATCGTTCAATGCCTTGGACGAGGTATGAAATCATTAGATATTTCACGAAAACTTAAGCATCGCACTATTAAGAGATTTGTGGCTGATTCAGAGCACAGACGGGTTCGTGCAGATAAAGGCACATTGAGGAAGATTTCTGCAGGATCCATGCAGCTGGTAAAATACCATTACATAGCAGCAAACAGATATTTGAAGCTGTTGGTGCCTCTGGAGTCCTACGGACATCAAGGTGGAGAGTCCTCCAGAGTCTTGCAACTGTGCAAAACTTTCTATTCGGCCACACCTAACTAATGCTCACAAGCAGAAATGGCTGCATTGGGAAGAAAAATACATGAAGACTAATTTTCAAACAGTCCTGTTCACTGATGAGTGCCGTGCAATCCTGGATGGTCTAGATGGATGGAGTAGTGGATGGATGGTGGACGGCCACCCTGTTCCAACAAGGCTGCGACATCAGCAAGGCGGTGGTGGAGTCATGTTTAGGGCCGGAATCATGGAAGAGAGCTGGTCGGCCCCTTTAGGGTCCCTGGAGGTGTAAAGATGACCTCTGCAAAGTATGTGGAGTTTCTGACTGACCACTTTCTTCCCTGGTAGAGAAGGAAGAACTATGCTTTCCACAATAAAATCATCTTCATGCATGACAATGCACCATCTCATGTTGCAAATTATACCGTTGCATCAATGGCTGCTATGGGGATAAAAGGAGAGAAAGTCATGGTGTGGCCTCCATCCTCCCCTGACCTCAATCCTATTGAGAACCTTTGGAGCATCCTCAAGCAAAAAATCTATGATGGTGGGAGGCAGTTTACACCCAAACAGCAGCTCTGGGAGGCTATTCTGACATCTTGCAAACAAATTCAAGCAGAAACTGTCCAAAAACTCACAAGTTCAATGAATGCAAGACTTGTGAAGCTGCTATCAAATAAGGGGTCCTATGTTAAAATGTAACGTGACCTGTTAAAATGTTTAAAAAGTTAAAATGTTAATAAGTTTGATTGAAATAGCTTTTTATTTCAGTAAATATGCTGCAAACACAACAAATTACAATTTTCAGTTCTTTACAACCTATAAAGTGTTTTTTGTTGTTTTTTTACTGTGCGTCATAATTTGGAACAGTGCATTATAAGTTTTTTATGTTTAAAAAAATACTGTTATCATTAGGTTTGTTGAATAAAATTTGAATTGTACTCTTAATAGTTGATAACATGAGAATTATGCTGACTGTTATTTACATCAATTATTTAGGTAAATGAGAAAAATATAATTTACATAATAATTTGGAATAGGGTGTAGAGGGGCAAAGGTTTAAAAATAATATCAGGAAGTATTACTTTACTGAGAGGGTAGTGGATGCATGGAATAGCCTTCCAGTTGAAGTGTTAGAGGTTAACACAGTAAAGGAGTTTAAGCATGCGTGGGATAGGCATAAGGCTAGCCTAACTATAAGATAAGGCGAGCGACAAATGAAAGTATTTAGAAAATTGGGCAGACTAAATGGGCCGAGTGGTTCTTATCTGCCATCACATTCTATGTTTCTATGTTTCTAAAATCATTTTTTATGCAAGCTGTGTGAGTCACACTCAGAGGAGGTGTGGCTACAGCTGCATGAACAGAAACAAAAGTGATTTAACTCCTAAATGGCAGAGAATTGAGGAGTTAGACTGCAAAAGCATGATCTATACACCAAAACAGTTTCATTAAGCTAACGTTCTTTAAAGGGACACTGTAGGCACCCAGACCACTTCAGCACATTGAAGTGGTCTGGTTGCTGTGTCCCTTTTGCACTTAGTGCTGCAATGTTTACATTGCAGCGTGTAACGGATCACCTGGCACCCTAACTGGGTACCTCCGTTGAAGGATGCTCCTAGCGCTTCTTGAGGGCTCCAAGCACTCCAACCGACACCATAATCACTGTAGACTCCTCCAGAGAGCAAGACAGGAACAAGCTCTTACAAGAGCTTAGTAGTGATATAGCAAGGGAGTATGACTAGCATAACAATCCCTTGTAGCAGATTCCCCCAGTAACGATACGACACTTAGTTTTGAGGGTCAAGAAGAACTGACTGTACTGGCACATACAGCCTCTTTTATTCACAATCCACAAACACAAAATCCTCCCCTCTGCCTGTGATATGATTACTGAACACAATGGGTAATTTAATTATCACAGGCAGAGAAATACAGTTTTTACAAAATATTAATAACTTCCAAAATATACATGCCATTCACATAAAACATACATTTTCAAAATCCGCATGCTTGAAATATACACATATTCAAAAATCAGGGCAATCGGTTCAGGGGTTAAAAAGTTAAGGGAAAGTCCTATTTGACAAAACGAAGCATGGTTTTTCTGCCCAAAACCAGTTCCACAGAGTATTCTATCCTGGAGATAATTGGGAAGTAATCCAATTATCTCCAAGGACAGACGCAAAACTCCATTGGTAGCAAAATACAATAAAATTTATAAAAATATATAACTGTGCAGCGATTACATAAAACTGGTACATTCAACATATCCCTAGATAGCTTAGATCTGAGCGCAAATTATTATTGAATGGTGCTCAGATCACATACATACAGTTCAATTGCCATGGAGCCAAAGTCTTTCACATAGTCTTTCGTTATACGAATGGGCTCCATGGCATAGCTATCTGGGGTAACACTGCTCACATAGGGAAAGTACCGAATGACCCGGCTTTCGGGTCTTTGCAGGGGAAAATCCAGCATTTCAACATGGGGCCATAGTCACAGGGCAGGAGGCTGGCAATCAGTCTTCTCCAACGCCCAGTGGCGAGGCTGATTCCGCCACACAGCTCTAAGTCTGCTCTCAGTGGCTGTCTGTCAGACAGCCACTGGGGGCACTTGCAGAATCGTAACAGACTTTTATCCATTATCTGATGCTGGACGTCCTCACGCTCTGCATGAGGACCTCCAGTGTCAGATTTTTTCCCATAGGAAAGCATTGATTTAATGCTTTCCGTTGGGAAGGTCTAATGAGCAATGTCTAATGCGCAAGGCATTTGCCGCGCATGAGCGTTAGACCCTGCACATCGCAGGACGGTGGAGGGTGCATTTAAGGTAAGTAAATAAAGGGTTTTAATTCCTTATTTACTGGGTAGGAGGGGGCACGAGGGGAGGTAGGAAGTATAGGTATCGGCACTACAGTATCCCTTTATGGGCATATTAGGCTCATTGTAAACAGGCTTCCAAGTCAGTGGAATAAATACAAAAGCAAATACTATGTCACACTCAGGAACCAATTTTTTTAGAAGAACTGCAGCAGTATTTTATTGCCAAGTTTATGCTCACTACTATAGAATCTGGAAGCATTGTGTTACCTCTGAGTTCTTCTGGAAAGTCAAGCCTCTGGTCAATACAATTTCAAGCAAGAATAATGTAATCACAATATCTTGACTATGACAAACTTTCATATCCCAGCATCAGCTTTCCACAGGAAGGAAGGTTGGCATAAGGTGGCCTAGAAAATATTTTATACTATCCCTATAATGCATTGTACCGTTATTGTGCATAAATATACAGTAGGGAAAAAACATTGACAATTGACAATTGCGTTTCTAATACGAAGGTGCATACTCATGGGATAAGATAAACAATAGAGCTGTGTTATTCAAAGCAGAAATGTTACATCCTACAGTCAATATTTCAGCCCCATTACCTTGCCATCTTGTAAAAAGTCAGTTAATAGAATTGAATCAATGACTCTTTGCTGTTGAACATCTGATTAAAATAATGAACTTATTTTTAAGTCCTCTGTGTCCTTTTTTCATGGGATATACAATAGTGCATACTATAGTGCAAGTAAGATGCAAAAACTGGCAAGGATATTCACTAAACAAAGCTTTTTTGCATTTTTAGGTTAATATAGTTCACATATCATTTTAACTAAGTTGATGAATGTTTCCAAATCAGCTATTTTGGCCTAAATTATGCCATTTTAATTTTTAATTCCTTTAACTTAAAGTTTGCCGAATAACCCTGTGAGGAATGTGCGGCCTTTGTAAAATTTGATATATGTGTATGTGATTTCTAACTACATTATGCATATATACATGTCTTTTGATGTATGTGTTTTATATCAATATTTATATGTTATAATAATAAAAGTTACTCAAATTATGAGCATAAAATATACAGTCATAAATATTATTCATGTATATAAATATAGATATTTGGACATGTAAAAATGGATAATTATCTCAGAATCCACATTGATTAAAATTCTTGTTTTTACTGACACTCATTGACATACAGTTTCACTGAGCCAGTCTGGACCTGTATATGTGTATGCAAGGCTTTGTGTCAATTTGTGCTACCATCTGTATGTTGTAAGTGTCAGAGTATGTGCGCATGTTTGTGTGAGTGCTTGTGAATGTGTAAGTTCACTGGACCGATGGGTTAAGGGTCCTGTATTGACATGTGAGGAGAAAGCAAATCAGTCCCATCCAGGGCCCCATAATTAACAATGGTAGTGCTCAGCATGGTTCAGAAAACAAAAAAGCATTAACAGTGCTATATTTACCCGTACATCCTTTGCAACCTCATTTTCTACTATTAAACATCACTGAACCAAGAAATGTCTATGGCTGAGACAGAGGCGTAACTAGAAACCATCAGGCCCCAGTGCGAAAAATGCCCTGGGTCCCCAGCCAGTTCATGTGTCTCATTCCCCCCCCTCAGCCCCTCCATGTATCTCATCCCCCCAGCCCCTCCATGTGTCTCATTCCCTCTAGCACCTCCAAGTGTCTCATACCCTCCCCCCAGCCCCTCCATGTGTCCCATTCCCTCCCCTCCATGTGTCTCATTTCTCCTCTTCCCCACCATGTGTCTCATTTCCCCCCAACCCTTCTATGTGTCTCATTCCAACCCCCTCTAACTCCTCCATGTGTCTCATTCCATCCCCCAAGACCCTCCATGTGTCTCATTATCTCTTCCCCTCTGCCCTTCCATATGTTCTATTTCCTCTTCCCCCTAGCAGTACCCATCTGACACAAGTTTTGCTCTCAGTGAGAACCTACTGTCAATCCACAGTCTGCTCATTACACTACACTACACACAGAGATTGGCAAGAGGGGAGCAGCACAGCGGCATTGTATCGGCCCTGAAGAAATGCCAGTAGCCCACAAGTCACAGGGGTAGCCACTGCAGCTGAGTCCCTTGCAGGGGCAGGCCTAGTCGCAGCTGCAACCTCTGAGACCGTGGTAGTTATGCCAATGGGAAGAGAGGATTTTTGTAATGAAGCTCTGTAGTGACAATGTGGCTGGGGAGAGTGGGCACTGCCTTCTAGGCATGCCTATAGGGACATGTATAATTGTACTCATTATATTATCATTATGTTAACATATGTATGTGTTGACATTCAAGTACACCTTAGATTCAAGGAGAAAATTCTATTCTAATATGAACTGAGAAACGGTCTTTTCTTTTTCGCATAGTTTAAACAACAATTGCAGTATTGTTCCTGTACTGTATATACTGTACTGTATATATTAATTTGGGACATTAAGAAGATGGTGCGCTACCATAAATGCATGATTGTGATTCATTTTGGAGCCTGTTCCTATACTCTGGATCATGCAAGTGGGCTTCTTTCTTTCTATCTAATCTCTACTCTACATAAATAATTTATTTATTTGTATGCACTTATATTACATATTTGTTATATGATTGAAGGCACTACTTTATTTTATACTCCCTCCACCTGAACCATACAACAAATATCAAGACAACGTGCCATGCCAGACAAACTTGCTGTGATAGAGCTCCTCACTAGTCTAACAATAGTGCTGTTTTTTGTGTGCTTTTAATTGTACTTTTAAAGACACTGATGGTAACTTACCTAATCCTCGATCTTGCTGGTATATCGTAAAGTGGTTGCCATTGCCAGCCATGTTTTCAGCTGACACACGTTCTTCGCTCTATACTGTGAGAACTAGTGCATGCACTGAATGGAAGAGGTGGCCGATCTCCCAGCCTAGAGCAATCTGAGTCCATGTGATGACACCCTTTTGGACCAGCTAGGATTATCCGAGTCCCCAAAGGAGGACTTTGATGCTATTCTATTAGTGATACTAAGCCTACTGGATGTTAACTGTACTCAAAATTAGCTCAGCGTCGGTATCTCAACAACCGTACATACAGCTAAGTCTTCAGACTAATTCACTAATGAAAGCACAGATGCTGTTATTAAGTTAACTCAGTGGAAAGTAGAGGGTTTTCATCCATTCAAACCCCCCATCTTGTCATCCAAAATGGGTCCCCATAGCCACTCACCTAGGCCACGATCCTTTGGGAGTATACCTCCACATCACAGCCCAAAAATTGGGAGGGTCCTTCATTGGTTCTATGTTAAATTTTGTATATATTGTGTATTAATATTGTTTTTGTATTTTGTTGTACCTAATGTAACAATGCAATGATTTGTGGACCCAGGACATACTTGAAAACGAGAGAAATCTCAATGTATCTTTCCTGGTAAAATATTTTATAAATAAATAAATTGGTGATGGATGCACTTGGTGGGACTCTTCTTGAATTCTGCTTTCAGCTCAAGGAAGGGTTGGATCCGTGGGCACCTGATGCTAGCTCTAGAAATGGCCTGGGGCTGGAGGAATGGACTATTTCGGGCTTGCCTTTATGCTGGGGCTAAGCCATTTTTAACTCAAGCCTTGCCTGAGGTTGGAGTGGGTTGTAGGGCCATCATATAGGGCTGGTTCACAAACAAGATATATTATTCTCTAGTACTGCTAGAACTAGTCCTTTTGTGGTATTACCAGTATATTTTGTTATTTAAACAGGATCTCATCTTATTATACATCTCATCTTATTATACATCTCATCAGTATTTCATCTTATACTATTGTTTTTTCCATGTCTTTTACTTCCTATACAAAAAATTGTGCGATTATTTGGACATGAATACCACAACCATGTTGATACCTCTTTTATATCATATGATGACATCGCCATGCTTAACTATGTTTTGTTATTGAGCTGCAAAAATAATCTTTAAAAAAAAAAAAAGCAGAGCCAGTGAATTCATATAATAATTCTGATAATAATAATAGTTAATAATAGTTAATAATAAGTTGTAGGGTATATCTTAAGATCTGGCAATTGACGTAAAAAAATTAAGGCCCAGTCAAATTGGAAAAATACTAAAGCTAAATATATTTGTGTGACTCAGCTACACTAGCCAAATTGTTGCAATCACAATAAACTTCTACTAATAAGTTAAATTGAATTATAAAGTCCATTCACATGTGCCTATATGGATCACTAACTTTCTGCAAATCCCTCAGTGTTTGTAGATGTGAATTCAGGTACTGAACTTCTGAGGCAACAAATGTTACTTCTGAGAAAGCTTTAAATTTGTTAATATAAACTTAATTTAGAGCAATAAATTCTGTTATTTGGAAAGTAACTCTACTGAGGAGTAATCACAAGCCATGTTTACAAAACTGGCTTTTGACAGTTGCTGGAAGACATCAATCTACCCAGAATTCTGTAAGGTAGTTATCATAACAGAAGCCTCCTTCTTAAGCCAAGATCTCGAGGTAGAAACATGCAGTTATTGTATCTGGTTCTTGGAGACTACATATAATGTTCTGTTTCAATTCTATCGCAGTTTACTTTACCAATGTATACAATAGACCATATGACACGCCTTCCCAAATATTTTATTTATAGGAAAACTATGATTAAAATTGAAAACCAACAAAAATGTTTTACATTTCGCAACATATAAAAATATGCTACATGAGCACGTATTCAAGTATGTGTATTTAAAGCTTTTAAATTAAATTGATGTAAAGGAATTCTATTAAGGCTACTCTAGTGATGACCAGTGGATGCTAGTCCATAGGGGCAAATTTAGTGGTGCTCCCACCCTCCACTTTTTTACTGCTATTATTATTTTATTATTATTATTTTATTATTTATATAGCGCCAACAAATTCCGTAGCGCTGTACAATGGGTATAAAATGCTATAAAAATAAAATGGTGTGGTAAGGACTTATGATAAGTGAATGTTGGAATATAACCTGGTGTACCTGTTGAGTTCTGAAGTTTCCTTGCCCCTCTTATGGATAGCTGCAGATGCCTTTGAGAGGCTGAGCAATTCATCATGTCAATTATTATTGTTTGAAAACAATGGCCACTATGCGTATAGACTTCCTCAAATATGCTAAGTCCGCTTTAACAGGCTTTTTAACATCACCCGCTACTTTTGTCTGTTGAAGACTTTGCACTGACTGATAATTCCAGGTGGAAAAAAACTTTATAAAGGCCTTCCCATGCTTTTATTTGACAGATAGAGCATTCTAATTGCTTCGGTTCCATGAGAGGTGAGGCCAGGATCCATTGGCAAACATGGACATTATTTTGGCATCGTAGGTGGGTTCATAAGGGTAATTTGATACCTCCCTATAGTTAGATTGT
The DNA here is from genome assembly GCA_933207985.1 of Pelobates cultripes. NCBI lineage: Eukaryota > Metazoa > Chordata > Amphibia > Anura > Pelobatidae > Pelobates > Pelobates cultripes. The sequence goes on along the minus strand of OW240912.1, from coordinate 207,676,429 downwards.
GGTCATATTGACCACCATAGATTGTTATTTCATATTTATTTTATTTTTTTACTGTGGAGGCCAGTTAGAAAGCACTGGTCAATGACGACATAACTTAACCCTCACATTGCGGAGGGAAATATTTGCTCTCTAACTGCTTGTGCTGCCAGTGGAAAAATAGCCCCAATGTAGTCTAAAATAAGTTCTTTATAAATGTTTAGATCATATTCAATTTTTATATTCCTATTTTTAAGCAATTAATTAACTGGGTCCATATCCTTTGCGGACAAAATAGAAAACCTAAGTGGCACTTTCCCAAAATAATGGCCAATATTATCCCTTAATAACCATTCGAATAATATTCCAGTGACAGATGTTAAGCTCACAGGTCTATAATTTCCAGGAAAATATTTTGAATCCTTTTTGAATACAGAAACCACATCTGCCTTTCTCTAATCCTCTGGTACAATTCCTGAAAGAAAAGAATCCTGAAAGATTAAAAACAGAAGTTAACCCTCTGGCTGGCTACTCTGCCCTGAGGCCCGACAGGACAAGGGATGGAGTTAGAGGGAGGTGTTGGATGCCACACTATTGGTTGGAGGTATTGAATACTTATACCAGTGAATAAAAGTTTATTTAATATTAGAAATTCTGAGAGTCAGAGAATGTATATTTTGACAGATCGCCATAGACCATTGACCACGTGTGATGTCATGAGGGCTCCTGTGGTTTACTGGCATGCATTGCAGCCTCCCCGGGGACTCAGGACAGGGTTGAGCTGCTGCTTTGGTGGCTTTCTTTATGAGTTGAGGGTGCTTGCGGAGCCTGAGACCACGGCGTGTCTTTTGTTCTTGGGGTGGCCATTTTGGGTGTCCTTGGTCCCCCAAATCGGATTATTCCAGAGCTACACCCTTTCTCTGCCTTGAAGGTTAGTAGGTGGCAGGAACTAATCTAATTTGGCTTAAAGTACCTATCCTACTAGGGTTGGGTTCACATTCTTTCATGTTCCCTGTGACAGATGCTACTGTATATACAGGTTAGATGTGAGGTTGGAAGTATTGCTCACTATTTACCTCAGTGGTGACTGACCAGAGTCTTCAGTCACTTAGTTTACATATGGTCTTTATTTTTCCCCCTTTTCCTATTTCTTTTCATCCCCTTCTTACTCCCTTTCCCCAACCCGCATTGAGGGATAATCGATAAACAATGGGATTCTTTGCCCATTATAAAACTGCCAAAAGCTCAGGGATAGCAATTCTGTTCTCTCACAGTCCAATTTAAATGCACGGCTGAGTTGCTGATCCCATGAGTCAATATATTTTCATAAAGTGAATGTCATGAATGCACCCTACTTCAAGAGTGTGCGTGACATAGTTGTGGTGGTGGAAGTGTTAAAGTTCACTATTTGTCTGCACTAGACCGTAAATAATGACAAAATCCCCCTTAACACCACCCACACTTAAACATAATTATATAACTATTACTATTTTAACTCTACCACCACCAAGACAATTTATAAATTCAGTGCCTTGGTCCCCCAGGTAAATCAATAATAAAAACACACCAAATACAACTTAGTACAATATCTAAGCATTTGCAAAATACTCATTAGTCTCTTCAGGAAACATGATTATTAACCAGACAAAGGCAGAACTTACTAAAGGAATATTTATTATTAGCAAAAAAAAAAAAAAATAGTCACAGTGCATACAAAAAAATAGATAAAAAACAACCGAATGATTTACACCAACAACAATTAAAAACAAAAGGGATAAAATAACAGAAAGTCCTAATCAATTACTCAGCTCTTCAAAGTAAATACTTCTGCCCCAGGGGGTCTCTGGTGGGAAGGGTGGTGACTTACTTAGAATTAGATTCTGGCCCCAAGCAAGTACTAAGACATTTCTGTATCATTGGATATATACCCTGTGGATTACCACGTCTGGTCTAGAGGTGGTGTTAAGGAATATCTATAGAGATAATGAGTGACCACCCCCTTGTGTTCCAGACAAACATCAATCCAAATAAAAATGTTTGGTTCTATCTTCTCTCATGTACCTGCCACAAAAATAATCATTGCAGCTACAAATTTGTTATTATTTTCCCATTCTATAGATATACCGCACACCATACTTGCGACCCAATATGGCAGGCATCACAATTTCTTCCCCTATGGTTAAGTTATGCCACTCATGTTTGGGCTTGTTTAGAAGATGGCGCTGGTTACATTCCAAATATAACAAAAATGAGGTTTAATTATTATTCTGTGGGTAAATATTAATGTTTTTTTTTTTTCTTTTGGATCTGATACTGGAACAAGGCTAATGGCCATTAACATATCAAAGAGATTGACTCATCAATTAAGAAGTACATTCCATATGCCTGAAGCCAGACCTTCAGACTTCTCAGGTGTAGAATCTCACAGCTTGCATTCACATTGAAATTTAGATTACCCCTTCTGTCATCTGACCTCTGTGGAGGTCCCAGCTTCAAAGGGAATTATGGCTATAAACCTTCCATACAATCAAATTAACCCCTTTTGGAACTGACAATATTCCATCTCTACCAGGCAAGCAGAATATCTATACACTACACAAATTACAATATTCCATAGCGCAATAATGAGTTATACACCCTTGCCATGACAGTGAACAATAGGATATTGTTCTTACGCCTTTGCAAGTGTATATGCCTCTGATTAAAAACAACACATTTTTCTGGTCAAAACAATCTCCCTGCTGGAAATGTTCCAGAAGAGTCTGTTGTTGGTTGCGGGAGATATCAACCTCTCTCTGGACCCCAGAGGCTCCAGCATTATACTGACACATTGTCTGAAAGAGACAGAGAGATGCCCTGCACCGCTCCAGTTTGGTGGACAGTTGGAGGGTGGAGAACCCAGATGACAGATATTTGACCTACTATTCCTCAGTACACAGCCCATATAGCCACCTACACCACATTTTTATTGTACATGAATATCTTTCCCTCATGGTCTCATCAGGCTTTTTAAGTACACTCTGGTCCGACCACTCCCTTGTCTTCGCACGTGTTAGCTCAACTGTCTATAAACCTAGGGAAAGACACTGGAAACTAAATGAGAATATGTTACTCAGTTTGGAGGACGTGACTACTGCCCAACAAATCCTTACACCAGTGTTTCCCAACCCAGTCCTCAAGGCACACCTACCAGTCCAGGATTTAGGGATTACCCAGTTGTGTCTAAGGTGTTTTTTTTTTCTTCTTTGTAAAAACACCTTAGACACAACTGGGTAATCCCTAAATCCTGGACTGGTAGGTGTGCCTTGAGGACTGGGTTGGGAAACACTGCCTTACACAATATTTCACTTACAATAAAACACCATGGGATAAATAGCTAATGTGCATTCTGCTGAATGCATTTGGTTTCTATTACATTTAAAATATACTGGCACTCTTTGTACAGGATTTATTTCAGACACCAAATGCAATTCCGCTGCAGATTCACTCAGGCCGACTAAGTTCCAACCACATTTGGCTTTAGTAAATATAAGAATTGCCATTGTGATGGGAATTCAGTAATTTTTGCTGGATTTTTTTCCTCACGTGAAAAAAGTCCAGAGTTTAGAGAATAACCCTGTATGTGTTTGCAATGCATTTACATTGCGATGCCATGCAAAATTGTCAGGTTGTCTAAATTATTTTACTGAAATAAATAGTCTTAACAGGGTTTAATCAGAGCGAATTAACAAATGAATGCAATTTAATACATTTAAATTGATCATAGAATTCGGACAAAATGAACTGGACAAACTACATTTTTCCGGCATGTACGTGTATTTTTGAAATTTTCTTATTAGGTATTGTCCCCTCTTCTCAGCTCAGATATTAGTTCTTTAAAGGCAATAATTATTTGAGTATGTTGTTTGTTTGACAGTGTAACCTATTGTTCTAGTTCTTCTTGTTCTATTGTAGTCTTTATGTCTGTGCATTTTGCATTATGTGCTGTTACCAGAAGAGTACTTTTCAACTATTTCCAGTTTTGTTTTCTGTGATCAGACTCATTGTTTACTTGACATTGCGTCCTTGTCTTTACCCTGAGGGAAGGTGTTCAAGAGATCAAAATTGTTTCTCCCAAACTGCTCTGTTCTTTCTAATTCAAGTTCTTACCTCCTGGCTGGGCCGGCAATCATCCAGCATCCCCCTCTAGGCACCTAATGAACAAGTTACCACTTTGGTTTTAATGCTTCTATTACCTCTGTTTCCCATAAAACTTATCCCATCCCCTCTTTCACATTCCTTGTCTTCTAGTCCTGGGCATCTTTTCATTAATCATGTTTCATTCTGTGGGCTCTAACAGAGATTTTCTATTCCTCTTTTCACTTGTGTTATATTTTGTTTCCCATTTAAGAAACTAAGCATTGCATAACACAGAGGGTCTCTTGCACCACATACTGCAAATTAAAAACCTTAATTATGTTTTATTAACTTATCTTTATTTTAGTCTCATTTTACACTCCCTGCTCAGTTCAACTTTGCAGAACTATTTCTAATAACGAGAGTATGTCTTCTGGTCATAGAGGCTGTAATTTGTGATCCAATCACTTTTTTCATTTTCTGCTCCTGGTTGCCATGTAATTTTAGCTGTTTAAAGATTTAATCCATGAAGAAAATATGATAATGGACAATACAGTTTATTTCAGACTTGAACTGAGGTTTATTTTATGTACAATTCAGTATAAATGAATCTTAGCAGTTTCTTCAAGGGATTAACTATGTGAAAGCTCAACTGATTGAGTACCATAAAAAACTGTCACACAATCAGTTAACAGAATTCATAGGAAAAACGTTTGCATGTGCCTCATAAAATCTGATTTCATTTGTATCTCAAATGCATGAATCGGATGATTTAATTTAGTGTTTTCCCTGTGGATAAAGATTATGAAACGTAACGTTTTATGTTAAATTTGCATTGTAACTTTAGATAAATCTAAGCTTTTAAATGGAACAAAACAGAACATCTTATCATCTGTATATGAAATGTGTTCTTTATCTATTTCTTAATTACAGTAGGTGTTCATATGCCGTAAGTGAGTAGGACAATTTTAGAAGAGCTTTCATGATGCTATACATATTTCAATGTTTTTCTTATTGTTCATTCTTAAGATTGCAATAAAGATGATCATTGCTTAAATGTCTTGCTCATTAAGATTATTTTTAGAATCTGATATAGTTTATATAAATGAGCGACTTCTTTACACAATTATAACATAAATAGGAATACATTTTTCATTACCAATTTGAAATTTCATAAAATAGAGCAATTTACTTGAATTTTATTTCACAGGTATTTACCACATATGTTTGTTAAACATACTGGTTTCAGAAAATAAAGTTGGTAATGTTCTACATAATATTATGTCACAATTACAATTAGTTTCTGGTTTATATATGCTAGAAAAATCAAAGGATATTAACATTTGACATTCAATTTGAATTTCATACTTTTCACACTTTATTGAATAAGTCTGTAGGATTTCACAACAGTAATTCTTTAGCTAAAAAAAAAAAAAAGCTGTTATAAAACAATACACAAATGTTGGAGTTTACTGACTGTCAGTGATAGTATTGAGGTTACCTTCCCTACAAGTACCTCCAAAATTAAATAGAAAACATATCACAAAACACTCAGATAAATAAACAATTGTAGATCCTTAGTACAGGCAATAATGCAGATAAATTTATGAGCACAACAATTAAAACAGGATTAAATAATACATATTTAAACAAATTGTCTATGTGCATAAACTTGTGGACCCATCACCAGGATGGAAACATGTAAAGCAAATATTAATAGGAAATAGAACAACTTTAAAAAAATATATATAAATGTACAAACATATGGGCCTTACACAAGACTCTCTTTAATCTCCCATATGTACAATACATTACATGGATCATCAATAGTAGGATTTACAGTACATTCCAATACACATTTCAGGGGGAAGTCCAAGAATGACATTTATAACTGTATTCTACCATTCGAAAGTCGAAAATGCATTATTTGTTCTTCAAACCCAGAAACAATCAATGGGAACACAGATTTACTCCCCTAGAGGACACAATGGATACCTCACCCAAAAGAAAGAGACTTTGTAACATACACACTGATAAACAAGTACACTAACATAGGTACACAAACACACAGGTACACATACACACAGGTACACATACACAGAAACACAGGTACAAACACACACACTGACACACTAACACACAGGTACACACACATGTACACACAGCCTGACACACAGGAACACAGACATACAGGTACACATACACAGATACACAAGTACAAATACACAGACACATAGGTTCACATACACTGACACATAGATACACATACGAATGGACATACAGGTACACATACAAATACCCAAAGTTACACACACACACAAACACACACACACACACACACGTACATACACACACTAACATACAGGTATGCAGTCATACAGGTACACATACACAGATATACAGGTACAAACATAGGTACACATACACTGTGACACAAAGATACACATGCAAATGGACATACAGGTACACATACAAAGACCCAAAGTTACACACACACACACACAGGTACATACACACACTAACATACAGGTATGCAGTCATAAAGGTACACATACACAGATATACAGGTACAAACATAGGTACACATACACTGTGACACATAGATACACATACAAATGGACATACAGGTACACATACAAAGACCCAAAGTTACACACACACACACACACACACAGAGGTTCATACACACACTAACATACAGGTATGCAGTCATACAGGTACACATACACAGATATACAGGTACAAACACAGAAACATTGGTACAAATGCACACTGACACACAGGTACACAGACGCACATATACACTGGTACAGACAGGCCCGGACTGGCCATCGGGCATACCGGGCAAATGCCCGGTGGGCCGCGATGGCCGTGGGGCCGAGGCCAGCAGGGAGATCACAGGATCTCCCCTGCCAGCCCCTGCAGGGCCAGCGCTATCCGAGCGCCGGCCCCGCTGTGTGCCTCCGTGGGCCGGTGGGGAGATCACAGATCTCCCTCACCGGCCCACAGGCACTGTTACAGGCAGCCGCAGGCTGGGTGAGGGAGGGAGGGAGGCAGGAGAGAGGACCCGGCGGAGCTCTTACAAGCAGCTCCGCCCGGTCCTCTCGCGGGATTCTGAGCGTTGCCGCGGTTACCGCGGCAACGCTCAGATCTCGCGAGAGTGAACTCTAACCCGCAGGTTAGAGTTCACTCTCACCACTGGACCACCAGGGAAGGCAGCATGGTCCCCCTCCTCCATGGATACCCGGCTCCCCACACCCACGCAGAACGGATCTCCCCCCCTCCCAGGCTAAAGGTAAGAAGGGAGGGGGGGGACATAACTTTTTTTTTTAAATTATTAATAATTATTAATTATAATAATATTATAATTATTAATAAAATAAAAAAAATATTTTTAAAATAATTTCCCTAACAGCCCCCCCAGACACACACAGCACCCCACAGACACACACAGCACCCCCCAGACACACACAGCACCCAGACACACACAGCACCCAGATACACACAGCACCCCACAGACACACACAGCACCCCCAGACACACACAGCCCCCAGACACACACACACAGCACCCCAGACACACACACCCCCAGGACACACACAGCACCCAGACACACACAGCACCCCACAGACACACACACACAGCCCCCAGACACACACAGCACCCCTCAGACACACACACAGCACCCCACAGACACACACACAGCCCCCCAGACACACACAGCACAGATACACACATCACCCCACAGACACACACAGCCCCTCCCAGACACACACAGCACCCAGACACACACAGCTCCCCACAGACACACACAGCACCCCACAGACACACACAGCACCCCCAGACACCAGCACACAGACACCACAGCACCCCCAGACACACACAGCACCCCCAGACACAGCACACCCCCAGACACACACAGCACCCCCAGACGCACACAACACCCTCAGACAGACAGCACCCTCACTCCCACACATATACAGCACATATATATTATATAAAATAACCCTCAGTGAGTTAACAGACAAATAAAATTAGAAACCCAGAATGTGACGGCAGATAAAAACACCCTTACACACAGCACCCCTCTTACACAAACACGCTGCGCACCTCACACATACAATACGTCCAAATATATTATATATATATATATATATATATATATATATATACACAAATCAAAACTGGGGATGCACTCACAGGACTTGCTTAAAGTGAAAAAAAGGGACTTTTAATTATTCCATGTGAAATGTACAGAAAAATCAATTTTCCATTCACATGGAATAATTAAAAGTCCCTTTTTTTCACTTTAACCAAGTCCTGTGAGTGCATCCTCAGTTTTGATTTTTGTATATTTCTGACGTTTGGGATATAGCACCCAGGCTATTAGTTCTTTCTTATTACTTAAAGGAGAGTGCCAAGCATCCTGTTTTTTTGCTATATATATATATATATATATATATATATATATATATACACACACACACACTACAGCACCCCTCACACTGCACCACTACACACATTACGCTCCAGATACACGCTAGATCCCTTACCCTATATGCACTCTTAATCCTCTACACACACACACAATCTTCTATACACACTCTGGGTCCTTTACACACTAGATCTCTTACACACACACTTCACCACCTACACACACACTACATTCCTTGTAAGCAAACACATACAACATTCTCTAAACACACCCTCTCTACACACAGTAGTGTGTGTGTATAAGTGACACACACTACGTCACCTATACACACATACTACTGCCCGTATGCACACACTCGCTACATCCCCTATAACACTATGCCCCTATACACGAACTCTGTACAGCCCCTAGCCACACATATTACACCACAAAATTGACCTATTTACACAATACCACACCACACTCTACACACAGGCAATCCCACAAGCATGCGCCAAACACATGCACCATACACTTTCCTGGCCCTTTTGTCCTCTGGTATCCCACTTGTGGAGACACCAGAGACAATTTAAAAGCAAACACAGCGCAAGCATGTTATTACATTTGCTTGTGCTGCGCAGAACAAATACAGGGCCTTTTTCTAATGCTAGAGCTCTTCAGCGGGGCTCTGCGCATTGAACCAACATGCTCACTTTCTCTGGCACCGCCCCCTTTTTGGGGGGCCGCTCTAATTGAAAAATGCCCGGGCCTAATTTTTTTCCCAGTCCGGCCCTGGGTACAGATACTCACTGACACACACAGCCAGATACACACACACACACAGTTATGCATAACCTCATATATACACACAGATCCATTGTCCAGAAAGGTAGCTGCACTCATGGATTTTAAAAGGTCAAAATTTTATTAGAAAATATTTAAAATAAGATCAACGTTTTAGTCCATGGGGTCCAGTGGGAGCTGGCATAGCTAGGCTGATGGTAGTCTGGTACTCCAGGCTTTCTCTGCCTCTCTCCTCTACTGCTTCTTTGCCTCCTCACGTGGCGTCCTGTTTGCTGGGAAGAAGTGAGTGACCTGAACCAGCATGCCGTGGGGGAACTCACAAAGTAATAGGGGCCTGGTCTGGTGCAATATTAAAGTGCCACGTGACCATGATTACCTCAAAGTAATGTAAGCATTGTTGCTGCACGGCCCGGTCTGACCCTTGGTGCTGCAGCCCACTTTTCAAGTGAGAAGCTGGGCATGCTCCAGAGCCTCTCCAAAAAAGTGTCGCCCACTGTATGTTTGTACATAATATTTTTTTTCAATTTTTTTCTTTCCTATTAAAATTTGCATTGCATGTTTCCACACTTGTGATGGATCCACAAGTTTAGGCTCTTCAATTATTTGTTCATATATGTATTTTTTAATCCTATATTGATTTTTTTGCTTATCACATTTTTTAAATACAGTGGCATTATTGACTGTACTATGCATCTAAAATGGTTTCTTTTTTATTTGAGTGTACTATTAGTTTTTTTCTCTAAAAAAAAAAGTATTTAAGCATGCAAATGTATGAATTCCGAAAGCAAAAAATAAATTCTCAATGTATATCCTACATATTGTTGAGATGTGTCATTTGGATAATCCATTTTTGGAAAGAATTTCAGAATTTGAAAAAGTACAAATGGGATTACAATTATTACTTATATGATGTTACATTAACTACTCAAGCAGAATGTGAAAACTGAGTGCCAGACTTCACTGACACCGTTTAACACAAAATACATTATGCTCCTCCAACATCACCTTAATGTTACACCAATTTATTTTAAGTTATTTTTCCCCTCTTACAGGTTGATGTACTGTCCAGAAAAAAATAGTTATGTTCGGATGGCAGAAAGAAATTCATGCTATTTACTAGCAAAGATGAAGACTGACAGGCTAATTACAGCTATCTATGCACCCATCCATCCAGGGAGGAAGATAATTTGTATCAAAGTAGGGGCCTGGTTAATTGATCCAGCCCCTTACCTTCACTACTTGGGTAGTGGGATAGTAGGCAATATAGACTATAATGTCCCAAATTCCCTAACCCAACAATAGACTGCCCAAAGGATGCCTACTTCCCTGGTTGTAAAAGCTATAGGTTCAGAGGGTACCCAATTCCTTTGGCCCTTAAAACATTTCACTTATTTACTTCTCTCAAAATTTGATCAAGAGATGCCTAGTCCCCTAGTGAGCAAGTGTTAACCCAGCCACCAAACCTCAGAAAACCTCCCCTTCTCCCTTCAAAAAAAATGGAAACAGCAATATTCTACAGAAATATACCAAAATCCTCTGGAAAAACATAAAATAATCTATATAATCCAGTCCTTTGGATAGAACATTCAAGAATGAAGAGCTCTACAAGCTTCTTCCAGCTTGAAGGACCTTTAGTGTACACGCTTTGTTGGCTTGCATAGCTAACTAATCAAAGTGACCAACCCCAAGCAAGACTCACTCACAAGGCAAGTACCAATAGAGAACACATGTAGACATATCAGTTTAGTTCATTAGCTGCTTCAAACTCATGAGGAAGGGAAAATTATTGTTAGTGAGATAATGTAAAGGTGGAACATTTCTAAACTTTTTTTTTTTTTATGTCCCATTTTTCCTGCTATAACACTAGAAATGTATTGAAAAGAATAATCATATTACTATCAAGCATTAATATATTTAAAGTCTCGGATAGGGGCTGGAGATGGAGACATACCACATGCTCAGAACGCAGCAGGGCTGCCCCAGATAAATCCCGCAACCAACCCCGAGCAGGGCCCAGAAAGGGAATCGGGTGAAGAACCTCAAAGCAAGGATCAGCTGGATTAATGGATGCCGACCGCAAGCTACCACAGCCGATGACTAGTAAATATAAAACTGGACAATAACAATAGAAAATGTTTAGCTTTCACCATGTCTGTATCATCTTTTTTTCCCTACTTGCACCTGCATAGTTCAGCATTTAGACATGAATAATAGCCTGACAGGAGTGAATTGTTTCACTTTAATAAGCATCAATGTGACCATAGCTCACGTTTTATACATGCACCTACGAATGTGTGCCTAGACGTTTAAATGTATTAATCATCATTGATATTACCTACATAGGCCTGCCTAGCTTATGTTTTCAATAGATGCACTCTCTTGCTTTGCTTCTTATAATATGTTCCATTTTATGGTAGCATGACTTATACTCTTTCACACAAAGCCGGCTCCAGTGGCATACTCAGCCTTATTTAACTATAATGGCCAGCATGTAATGACTTACTCGCAAAAGCGCCTGTTAATTTTCATGTACAACTAAATAATAACAAAAATGTGCATGTCTCTCATATACCCCTATGTAATATATAAATGTGGAATGCTAGAGGATTGCCTTTGGGGTACCTCACAAGCGAATGTTATATGTCTATGCACAACAAAAATTAAAAAAAAAAAAAAATATATATATATATATATTTAAAGTTATTTTTTTTTAATTATTGTGATTTATTTTTATTTCTATGAACTGTAAATGAAGACCAATAAACTATGTGATATATATTGTCAAGTTATTATATATATCTAAGAAATATCCAGTGTTAGCAAGTCCTTATCTGTGGGCACCGTGACTATTCTGATACACTTCTCCTCCACATTCATTCCCATCAGTTCTGCATTCTGCCAGGTTGTTTGCTGAAGCTCCTGTCACAGTGAAAGCCAAGGTGAATTGTATTACCACTCTGTACCATGACAGTACTCAATAAATTAATCTTCTTTTAAAGATAAAACCTCTAGAAATCACAGAGTGAACACAGTTTGCCCAATTTTTCTGCTTTCAAAAAGCACTGTTGGAATCTTACTTAAAGATATGGTACTTAATTTACAATAAAACGTTTAACGTTAATGTTTAATCTGTGGTTGTCAGAGAATGTAAAGAATATATATTTTATCAATGGTTATTTATTGTCAATTTATTTCTCATATATCACTATCGTTACATTATACTATCAGGGTTTTTCACTTAAAAGTACATTTTGATTGTAAGGCCAAAGTAACCAAACTGTGAGCACAGCTGACTTAGTAGGTCTTTCCGGTACGGCTATTGTGACCTTAAATTTGAAATTCACTTTGAATTCTCACTTTAAATAATAACCCTGCAAGTGTCATGTTTCTTCATACCACATAACGTCTTACTAGAATTCCCAATACATTTTTTATGGCTTAATGTTTCTTATTTGCCTTGCACATTAATTTACAGCAATCATAGCTGCTGCTTATGAGGGCAGAAGACACAAAACATTTGAGCCTAATGGCTTAACGATGATACTGTGAAAAGCAATGTCATTTTACTTGCAATGTTTGTTGCCTACCTGTTAAAAACATGAGATATTAATTTAATCCTATGCTGCTTTTGTTTGTTCTAACAACTATGCATGATAATGACCATGAGTATAGACTGTAAGCTCGCTTGAGCAGTGTCCTCTTTAACCTATTGTTCCTGTAAGTTTTCTTGTAATTGTACTATTTATAGTTAAATCCCCCCTCTCATAATATTGTGAAGCGCTACGGAATCTTTTGGCGCTATATAAATGGCGATAATAATAATGAAGATGTTGTCTGTAAGTGTTCCACTAGTATACTGGTGATGGAAGCAAGTGAGTTAGAAGAGCAGCTGCCTACAAGACAGAATTGCTGATATTGAAGATGAAAGTAAAACAGGAGTGACTCTGAAGATTTGTCATTAGATAATGCTGACAAAAACACACAGAGGATGGCACTGATAGAAAAGAAAATCTTCTAAAGGCAAGTGATCAGATCTAAAATCACCAGATAACCAAGAAATTAACACAAATATATTCAGAGTGACTTTATTGACAAAAAACATACTGAGGAACTGGCTCTGATGGGTTTTGAATGCTGCTTTCCCTGCTACTGATCATCTTCCTTATCATTTCACTTGCACTCTGATAACCTTGACTCTACAAGCAATGGTATTAGTGCCAACTCTCTTTAGCTGTGTCAGGTGTCTGGCTCTTGGCCTATAAAAGTCATTTCTTGTCTCTTTATCTTTGCAAGATCTTTGTGGTCCCTGAATACTATAATCAAGCTTGTTCTTTTTTCTTCTACCTGTTGATGAATTTGGACCATTTGACTTTAATGCTTCTCCTTCCCACTGACCTCGGCTTGCCTTACTACGATTACCATCTTTCTGTTCCAGTCTCTTATCTCAGCTTAAGACCAGACGGCCACTCAAGGCTTACCCACCTGGGTAATGATTGGCTACTACTGGCAGAAAACATTGCTGAGCTGGCTGCTGCACTCCAAATCTTTGTAACATCAATATCATTACAGAATAATCTGACCTATTCATGGATCAGATTCTGCATTGGCCCAGCAGGTTGCTCTTAATGCAAGAACTGTGCAGACTCAGGCACAGACCATTGAAGTCCTACAGGATCAGGTAGTTGAGCTGCAAAATGAAGTTTGTTAAATGCATAATGACCTTACCAGCTGCTGGGCACATGATGTTAAGGCTGCTGCTACTACTACTGTTACCCCTGCACAAGATGCCCACTTGCCCCTACCAGAAAAATTTGGAGGTGACCGCCAAAAATTTAGGGGTTTCCTAAATCAATGCTGTTTGAATAACTATGGTGTTACCTAACCGTTTTCCATTTGAAAGAGAGAAGGTTGGATTTACTTCCTCCCTATTCAAAAATGATCCCTGTCATGGGGCTCCCTTTTCTGGAACAGGACAGTCCAGTCTTGATAATCTTGAAGATCACCGAAAACAGGTCTGTATTGTTCTCAAGCACCTTTGTACCCACCAGCTCTACATTAAATTGGAAAAACGTGAGTTTGAACAAATAGAAATGAACTTCCTGGGATATGTACTAACTCTTAAAGATTTGAGCATGGAAGCAAGTAAAATTAAAGCTGTGCTGGACTAAAAAAATATGAAAAAGATATTCAGAGATTTGTGGGGTTTGCCAATTTTTACAGGTGTTTTAACAATTTCTCTGCCTTTATTACACCAATCACTGAACTTACCTGTAACTGGACCCCTTTGTAGTGGTCCAATAAGGCTGATGTTGCATTTTCCAGATTAAAGACTCTGTTTACATTTTCCCCTATTGTGGTATAGCCTCAGACAGAATTGCCATTCACTGTAGAGGTAGATGCTTCTGATTCAGCTGTGGGGGCTATACTTTCTCAAAGGACTGGACCTAAGATGATGTTACATCCATGTGCCTTCTATTCCTGTCAGATGTTACCAGCAGAAAGAAATTATGACATAGGGAATAAAGAACTTTTGGCTATAAAATCTCCCTTCACCGAATGGATACATCTCTTGGAGGGAGCCACCAATCCAATTACTGTCCTCACAAATCACAAAAATCTAAGAGACTGTCAACCAGACAAGCACACTGGTCCCAATTTGTCTCCGGGTTTAATTTTTTTATTTCATACTGCCCTAGTTCCAGAAATGGCAAGGTAGATGCCTTGTTTAGGATACCTGACCCTCTCCATACTACAGTTACCAAAACCATCATCTTGCTGGAGAGTAGATTTTTAGGAGTTACCATTCCTTCTGACCTAATGTCTTACATTAAAAAGAGCTATGTTGAAGATCCAGTTTTTAGTTATCTTCATATGACCATGGTTAATGGATTTTGGATTTTTCAACAATGTCTGTTTATTCCAGAATCAGTGAGACTGGACGTTTTACGTCTCTACCATGACTCAAAACCAGCAGGTCATCCAGGAATCCAAAAGACACAAGAACTACTTTCCAGATCCTTTTGGTGGCCTAAATATTATTAGGATGTTCAGTATATGTCCTCCTGTGATGTATATGCCAGACATAAGAGTCCTCGTTGGCTTGCTGCAGCCTCTTCTGATTCCTCATCATCCCTGGGGAACTATATCCATGGACTTTATTGTGGAACTACCTCCCTCTAAGGAACACACTACCATCCATGTTGTTGTGGACAGTTTAACTAAAATGACTGCCAACCAGACTGCTGAACTAGTTATTCCCTAAGGAAGTAATTTCTGACAGAGGAGTGCAGTTTACGTCTCATTTTTGGAAATATTTCTGTTCTATTCTAGGTATTAATGTACATCTGTCAAAAGGTTTTCATGCACAAAGTAATGAACAGACTGAGCAAATCAACCAGACAGACTTTAGAAAAATATTTGTGGTACTATATTAGTTACCTGCAGGATGAGTGGCTGGATTTTTTACCCACGGCGGCGTTTGCTTATAACCATGCCCAACACTGCTCCACTTCTCTGAGCCATTTTTTTGCCAATTATGGATACCATCAAAAGCTTTCTAGTGAGTCTCCCAATTACTACTTCCATTCCTGCAGTCACTGACTGTCTAACCACCTTACGAGATTCTCAGGAACTGTTGAAGGAGACTCTTTTGGATGCTCAGGAATGTTACGAACGAGCTGCTGATAGGCATAGAAAGAAGGCCCCAGTTTATCAGGTTAAGAGCCGGGGTCAAGAGATACACTGGATAACAGGAGACAGCAAACCAATAACCAGAGTCAAGGAACTGACACTGCCTTCTGGGAGAGGCAGTGTTTTATACATGGCTAACGAGACTATCCACAACAGGCGTACCAGGAGTAATTCCAATAAATGTCCAGCCCCCAGTGCTGGATACTAGACAGGGCAGGAATGAACATCAAGGCTGAAAGCAAGAACCGAATGTGGTTCAGAGGCAGAGACACAGACCTGGAATGCACAAGTCCCCTTTTGGGCTCTTCCAGGCCGACCACGTCTCGCTGTCTGTATGTTGCGGTGATAATTGTGACAGATATGATTATTCATTAGGGCTGTCCCCCTGCTCTATGTAAGAGCCTGAGCTAGAAGTTATCCAGCCCCAGACTTAACAAAGTTGCTGGAATCCCGACGCACTCTTCATCTTTCCAGTCTTGTGCATAAGAACGTTTCTGGGAAACTCCCACACTACCTAAATAGAATGCTCTCCACAGATGTTCCCGCCTCCTATAAACTCCAACCCAGGACGGGCACTTTATTCAGCATACTGCAATACAAAAATAAAATAGTTGATTCTCATTTTCCTACAGAGCACCGCAATTATGGAATAACCTCAGGGACACAGTCAAATCTTCATTCAATTTAAAATCCTTTAAGAGATCTATGAAAGCATACGTCAATGCACCTGTCATGTTTGGATATATGGACTACCTGTTACCTGTTATGTGTTAAATTTATATATGAATGTGTATATATTTTGTATTGTTTTTCATAATATTATATAGTAATTAACAATGCAGTGTTTGTGTGCCTAGGAATACTTGAAAACAAGAGAAATCTCAATGTTTCCTCCCTGCTAAAATATTGTATAAATAAATAAAAGAATACATAAGGAGTCTGAAAATAAACTATATCAAAGACATTTTAACAGTTGATAAAAATTAAATGTTTAAAATATCTAGAACAAAGAGAAAATATTGCCATAAAAGAAGCTGATAATGGAGTTAAATAATCTTAATGACCAATGAGTTTTAGTTTCAGTAAGATCAAAGAATATTTGGAGATGGTAAAACACATTCAGTTAAAAGGAGATACAAGTACGAAATTTAATCAAATTACATTCTCATATCAGCCTAACCCAATTATTCCTATTTTTTTATTTATTTTTTTATTCAGGTACTAGGTAGAGGTGTTAGCAAGGATCCAAAGAGAAAAAAAAAATACAGAAAAAGAAGAAAAAGCATATTAAGAGATAAAATAACAGATGAGATGGTCACTATTTTATAATTATTTTTGATCCATTTATCCCAGACATTTATTCCTATTTTGATTCTCCTCCTAAAAATTTGTAAGAGTTTACAATCACCTCCATTATAAGTGGTATATTTTATCTTATTTATCAGCCTTTATAGATTTGTTTTTACAGCAATATGCACAAGAAGCACATTCCTATATTAAATATACCACAGATATACTAAAACATTTAAAAAATATCAAATGGTAAAAAGACTTTAAACGGGCCACATTAGAAATGACATTATTATACACAGTAATAAAACATAATCAGGGTATTTAAATAGTCAAAAGTTATTTCTTAAATAGTCAAAAGTTATTTCTGGAGGATGATAATATGCCTAGAGATAGATGAGGTTTTACTTTAGAACGCATTTATTTTATTTTATTTTTATTTTTTTAATTATGTATTTTTGATGTGCATAAGTACATGGATATTGCTCATATACGGTAAAGAAGGTGTTTTGGGCAAATGCAAATATTGCACTTTGTCTTTAAGAGATATTGCAAACTTAGAAATTGAACATATTGCTTTTCATACATGTTTCTTTAAGCAATAAACTTTTACTTACTTTCAGTGCATAACATGTTTACGCCATTTTATGTCCTTGTATTTTTAGCAAGTTAAGGGAGGTCCCTAGAATGAACAAAAGTAAAAGAAGTGTTACTTTTTCATATATGAACTACGGTGACCCTAAAATGAAGACACCTATTATTATTATTATTGTAATGGATTTTATATGTCTATCTTTATATTTTTATTTAATAAAATATCTTAAAGACAAAACGTTTTTGCTTCTAAGGCAATATAATATATAATGTATTGTGATATAATATATTGTATTCTCAATTATTGAAATAGATGATCTCTTGCTAACTATATAAAATTATGATATCTGTATGGTTAGCCCTGTTAAATTCTGTGCTTTAAGACGTTATAGTGGTAAATAGGGAACCAGCTGCGGTTACAATTGATTACAATTGGTGCCCAACGTGGGACTTGTACTTGGAAGCTTTAACTATATAATTATATATATATATATATATATATATATATATATATATATATATATATATATATATATATATATATATATATATATATATATATATATATATATATATATATATATATAGATATATAACCTCTTATAAGTAAGAGAAGACACAATACTTTGTCATGGCACAAGTCTTGAAATACCAAGAATCTATTGAGCTATTTGTAGCCCAGACTCAGAGAGAGATCTTCATCATGAAAAGATGTTTTTAATGTGAACTTGTACAAGGCACTTGGAGTTCAGGTACCAGGTACATTGTAATTAGCATACAATGCTGAAATTGTGGATCTTAATTAATATTATAAGAGAACAAAAATACATATTTGGTAAACTCCCTAATATGTTTAATACACCAGCACAGCATGGTCTGTTAGTTCCAGGACAGTGGGTTGTAGGTGGGGGGGTCATGTTCTCTCTGTAGCTGCATAAGTTTGCATGCACAGAAAAAAAAGATTAATGCAAGATGTTGTCAAGAGAAAAGTGAGAAGACAAAGCGATGAAAGCAACACTTGCTATTATATTACTAATAGATTTCAAAGTCTAATTCCAAGAATGCAAAGAAAATTGCATTATGGCTTAATGAAAACATTCATGCCACAGAAGCAACAGACAGACATGATTTTTAATTATTGCATTACTACCTTCTGGATTGTAATATCCACTATATATGAAAACAGTGATAATTTCCATATTGTCAGTTACACTTGCTGTTGATTAAAAAATCAGGATTTATAACAGCATAACTATTTTTGACGTCTGGGATTTTCAGACAAGGTCGCAGAGTTAGAAACAGATAAACAATTCCAAGGAATTGAGAAGTTTTTTTTTTTTATATTCCAAATTATGAACAACTTTTTTACATACAGCCATAACGAGAAAGACGTGGCTTTTAAATACATTCAGTGCAGTACAATGCAGTACACTGCAGCATATAATTTATATAATATATGCTAACGATCTTATATTTTTACATAAACAGAGTTGAAATTATACTCCCCCCACCCCCTAGAAAATCTATTTATATTAAAAATATAACAGAAGGGCAACTGGTTGTTATACATCATTTGCTTCTCTAAATGCTCTGCAAAAATAAATATTATAAAATAATTAAAAATAATATATATGTAAGATAATTCAGGGCAAAATAAAATTGTAAATATACAGGATCGCTGATAACTTTTAAACTGAAATTGTTGAAAGGTTTATTTAAATAGAATGTTAAATACATTTACAGCTTTAAATGTGACCAAAATATATTAAATGATGTGTTAAGCAGCCAGCCCAATTCACTAGAATAGCATAAGTATTCTACTATTTAAAGTGCACAATTCCTGCACATAATGACTTTCCTTACTCAGGTACAGACTTTAGTCTGTCGCAATGGCAGAAAGATTAAAGTCCACCCATTTTAAAAGGGAAAGCTTACTTTCTTACTGTACCTGCGGTGGTAGCAGTAAGGAAATTAGAACAATGATACTGTACTACTAACTGTAATCAGATCACACACATGTAATCTCAGTGAATTTCATAAACTAGGTTTTAATAAAATAACATAAAATAAAATTAAATATTAATGTTGTTTATATTTAAATACATCAATGTTGTTTATAAATAAAAATGTATAGACTGGGCAATAAGAGTATTGCTATGCTGCAGAAGGCTGCATTCAGCAGAGCCAGGAACTGATTTCATTAAAAAAAAAAAAAGGTTTAAAAAAACCCCAGAGAATAATTGCTTCTCTAAAAGCTATGTGCTGTCGCTATTATATACATATAAATACAGATTAGGGAACGACATAGATATAAAAATACAGTTTTAAATCTTATATATGGGATTCTGTTCCACCACATGGCCATATTCTACAGTACCCCAATATTGGTGCATCCTACACTAATTCCAGTGGGATATAGTGCTAATGATGAAAGATGCTAATTTTAATATGTTGGAAGAGCACTGTCAATATATATATGAAATTAATGTGACATTGCAAAACCTGTAATATTCTAAACAGACATTAAAATGTTAAATAAATAAATATTACTGCATTACATTTTTTTAAGAAACAAAAAAAAAATGCAATGTCAATTAAAGTGATAATGCTCTGATATATAAAATCGCATTGCATATCACATATCTGCTATATGAAAAGAATAATTAAACTGACATTACTGTCAAAAGCCCTCTCACATCTATTTTATAGAATCTATACTTTTCTGTGGGTCACTTCCAAAGGGGCCTCTGAAACTGGGGGGTTGAGAGAGGTGCTCATCCCAAAAGGAATTTAATTCCAGACTTAATAGAAAAGGAATCATGGGAACACCCAGAAAAAGCATTTTTGTATATAATCTTAATTTACAAATAATATTTGCCTTAAAGACATATAAAGGATATTTAAATAAATATGCAGGTATCTTTAAAAGTAAATCATTGTAAAAAAAAACAAAAGAAAAACATATTTGTTCATCTTTGTTAAACAGATTCAAGTACAAGTACTTATGGCATGAACTTTACAGAATTTGTTTACAACAGGCAGGTTTAGTATAGCTTTTTTTGCATTGATTATTGCCCAAGAAATCCCAACATATTAAAAACGTTATTTATCTAATACATAAAGACAGCAGATTGCAATGGACATCATTACAATGTTGCTTTGCAGATTGAGGACAGAGCTTTTAAACATTTTTTTTAAATAAAAATAAATATTCTATAGCTCACTAGACCACTGGCTTTTAATGAACAGTTGGCACAACACTTATAAAATAGTTTGTTATTCTGTACATTATAGCTGTGACAAAATAATATACAGGGTAAAACTGCTATTTCACTGTTTAATAGACTTACCAGGTATTTAAGGACGGCATGTTTCTTAAAGGTTCTAACTATGTTTAAAGGGACACTATAGTCACCCAGACCACTTCAGCTCAATAAAGTGGTCCGGGTGCCAGGTTCCCAAGGTTTTAACCCTGCAGATGCAAAGATAGCAGTTTCAAAGAAACTGCTATGTTTACATTGCAGGGTTAAGCCAGCCTCTAGTGGCTGTCTTCTGGACAGCCACTAGAGGCGCATCTGCGATGCTGGAGGCATATCATGCCTCCATCATTCTGAGCATCCATAGGAAAGCATTAAAAAATGCTTTCCTATTGACAGCTTGAATGTGCGTGTGGTACTTGCCACGCATGCGCATTCGGCTCCGCTGACGTCGGACGGGGGAGCTGACGTCGACGGGGGAGAAGATGTCACCAGCACAGAGGGAGCCCGGAGCTGGAAAAAGGTAAGCTGCTGAAGGAGCTCGCTGTGTAATTTGACTCATAACAAAATTATTGGTGGATTAAGTAACCAATCAGAGTGTTATGAGTCAAATTACACAGCGTGGGAAAATTCCAAAGAACTTTCCCACGCTGTGTAAAATGACACAGAGCACTCTGAATGGGAGCTTTACAATATATTGACTGGCATAAACTCTTTAGTGAAAAGAACACTGAGGATAAATGGATCATCTTCCAACAAATATTACAAAGGTACATTTCTCAGTATGTACCGTTGGGAAATAAATATAAAAGAAACAAATTAAAACCAATGTGGCTTAGTAGAGAAGTAAAACAAGAGATTACAACTAAGAGAAGGGCATTTAAAGCATTTAAATCGGACAAATCAGATGCATCTTATAAAAGATATAAGGATGCAAATAATGCGTGCAAAAAGGCAATTAGACTTGCTAAACTTCAAAATGAAATAATGATAGCTGAAGAGAGCAAAACCAACCCCAAAGCATTTTTTAAGTACATAAATTCTAAAAAAAAACAAAATGAAAGTGTAGGTACACTAAAAACTGAAACGGGGGTGTTAATTAATGAAGACCAGGAAAAGGCAGGAATTTTAAATAACTATTTCTCCTCCGTATATATTAAGGAAGAACCCATGGCAATAGATGTGCAAATGATTGCTACTAAAAACTTGCAGAATAATTGTAATTGGTTAACTCAAGACAAGGTGCTGCAGCAACTAAAGAAAGTTAATATAAACAAAGCTCCAGGGCCTGACGGTATCCATCCACGTGTACTTAAGGAACTATGTGCAGAAATAAGTGAACCTCTGTTTTTAATCTTTCAAGATTCTTTTCTTTCAGGAAGTGTTCCGGAGGATTGGAGGAAGGCAGATGTGGTTCCTATATTCAAAAGGGTTCAAAATCCTTGACTGGAAATTATAGACCTGTGAGCTTAACTTCTGTGGCTGGGAAAATATTTGAAAGGTTATTAAGGGATAATATTCAAGAATTCCTTGAGAAGAACATGGTTATCAGCAAAAATCAGCATGGTTTTATGAAGCACAGGTCATGTCAAACTAACTTGATTGTGTTCTACGAAGAAGTAAGTACAAGTATAGATCAGGGTGTTGCCATGGATGTGATCTATTTGGATTTTGCCAAGGCATTTGATACAGTTCCACACAATAGAATAGTGTTCAAACTCAAGGAAATCGGTCTAGATGAAAATGCTTGTTCTTGGGTAGAACATTGGCTTAAAAACAGAGTACAAAGAGTTGTCATTAATGGTAAATTTTCAAGCTGACAGAGGTGGCAAGTGGTGTCCCTCAGGGGTCTGTTCTGGGACCCCTTCTATTTAACATGTTTATAAATGATCTTGAAGATGTTTATAAATGATCTTGAAGAACGCATTGAAAGTCATGTTTCAGTGTTCACACCAAAACTTTGTAAAACAATACAATGTGAGCAAGATATTACTTTGCTGCAGAGGGATTTAAATAGACTGGGGGACTGGGCACCCAAATGGCAGATGAAATTTAATGTTGAAAAATGCAAAGTTATGCACTTCAACGTAAAGAATACACAAGCAACGTATACCCTTAATGGAAGCGAATTAGGGATAACAACACATGAAAAGGACTTGGGAATTGTTATAGACAGCAAACTATGCAACAATGTGCAATGTCAATCAGCAGTGGCCAAGGCCAGTAAGGTATTGTCATGCATGAAAAAGGGAATTCATTCTCGGGACGAGAATATCATTTTGCCTCTTTATAAATCACTGGTAAGACCATGTATTGAATATGCTGTGCAATTTTGGACACCTGTTCCTAAGAAGGATATTATGGCACTAGAAAAAGTACAAAAGGCAGGCTACCATAATAAAAGGAATGGAACATATGGGCTATGAAGAAAGTTGGCAAATTTAAACACAGCAGTTTAGAAAAGCACATTAAGCCTGAGAGGGATATGATAACATTATACAAACATATTACGTGGCCAATACAAACCATTTTGTGGAAATCTATTCACAAACCGGACTTTACATAGGACACGAGGCCATGAGTTTAGACTGGAAGAAAGAAGATTTCGTCTAAGGCAAAGGAAAGGTTTTTTACTGTAAGAACAATCAGAATGTGGAATTCTCTGCCTGAGGAAGTGGTTTTATCAGAGTCCATACAGATGTTCAAACGGCTATTAGATGCATACTTGCAAGAACAAAATATTCAAGGATATAATCTTTCAATGTAGGGTAATAACTGCTTGATCCAAGGATACATCTGACTGCCATTCTGGGGTCAAGAAGGAATTTTTTTCCTAGTTTGTTGCAAAATTGTGCTTCAAACTGAGTTTTTTTGCCTTCTTTTGGATCAACAGCAAAAAACAAATGTGAGGTAGGCTGAACTTGATGGACGCAAGTCTCTTTTCAGCTATGTAACTATGTAACTATGTAACTATGAATGGTGGATTTCAATCCAACCAATCAAAGTGATGTGACATGTAAATGTAGAGACTTACCTGTCAGTCTTTTCATTTACCTGTCAGAGCACTCTGATTGGATGACTTAAACCCACCAATCAGAGTGCTCTAAGTTTTATTTTATTTTACAGGTACTTAGTCAAAGGTCCCCCCCTCATTATTTTTAGGGTGAGAGGGGTAGTTAGGGGTTCAGGGGTGGGGGCCAGGCTGGAGGACATTAGGTCCCCCCTCAATTTTCATTTATGGCCACCACCCACAGCTCAGGGGTGGAGGCCAGGGGGAGGACATTAAATCCCCCCCAATTGCTATTTAGGGCCCCCACCCACAGCTCAGGGGTGGGGGACAGGGGGGAAGACATTATGCCCCCCCCAAATTTGTATTTAAGGCCCCCACCCACTGCTTAGGGTTGGGGCTGGGGGGAGGACATTAGGTATCCCCCTTATTCTAATTTAGGGCCCCCACCCACCGCTTAGATCCCCCCCAATTTTTATTTAGGGCCCTCACCCACTGCTCAGGGGTGGGGGCTGGGGGGAGGACATTAGGTCCCCCCCTATTGGTATTTAGGGCCGCCGCTCAGGGATGGGGGCCGGGGGGAGGACAATAAGTCCCCCCCCATTATTTTACTTTAGGGCCCACACCCACCGCTCATGGGTGGGGGCCGGGGTTGGGAGGACATTAGGTCATTAGGACATTAGGTCCCCCCACTTATTCTAATTTAGGGCCTCCACCCACCACTCAGGGGTGGAGGCCAGGGGAGAGGACATTAGGTTCCCCCCTATTGGTATTTAGGGCCGCCGCTCAGGGGTGGAGGCCGGGGGGGGAGGACAATAGGTTCCCCCCCCTTTATTTTACTTTAGGGCCCCCACCTGTTGCTCGGGGGAGGGGGCCAGGGGAGGACAATAGGTCCCCCCTCCTTATTCAAATTTAGGGTCCCCACCCACCGCTCATGGGTGGGAGCCAGGGTTGCAAGGACATTAGGACCCCCTCCCTTATTCTAATTTAGGGCCCCCATCCACCACTCAGTGGTGGCGGCCAGGGGGGAGGACATTAGGTCCTCCCCCAATTTTTATTTTGGGAACCCCACCCACAGCTTAGGGGTGGGGGCTAGGGGGAGGACATTAGGTCCCCCCCTAATTGCTATTTAGGGCCCCCACCGACCGCTCAGGGGTGAGGACAGGAGGGAGGACATTAGGTCCTACCCCTCATTCTAATTTAAGGCCCCCACCCACTGCTCAGGGGTGGAGGCCAGGGGTGAGGATATTAGGTTCCCCCCTAATTAGTATTTTAGGGCCCCCACCCACCGCTCAGGGGTGGTGGCCAGGGGGCAGGACATTAGGTCACCCCCAATTTTTATTTAGGGCCCCACCCACCGCTCAGGGATGCGGGCCATGGGGGAGGACATTAGGTTCCTCCACTAATTGGTATTTAGGGCCCCCACCCACTGCTCTGGGGTGGAGGCCAGTAGGGAGGACATTAGGTCCTCCCCAATTTTTATTTAGGGCCTCCACCCACCGCTCAGGGGTGGGTGCCAGGGGGGGGACATTAGGTCCCCCCCTATTGGTATTTAGGGCCCCCACCCATGAGCGGTGGGTTGGGGGCCGGGGGCACAATAGGTTCCCCCCATTATTTTACTTTAGGGCCCCCACCCACTGCTTGGGGGTGGGGGCTGGGGGGAGGACAATAGGTCCCCCCTTATTCTAATTTAGGGCCCCCACCCACCACTCAGGGGTGGAGGCCAGGGGGGAGGACATTAGGTCCCCCCCAATTTTTTATTTAGGGCCCCCTACCCACTGCTTAGGGGTGGGGGCCTAATTGCTATTAAGGGCCCCCACCCACCGCTCAGGGGTGGGTGCCAGGGGGAGGACATTAGGAACCCCCAATTTTTATTTAGGGCCCCCACCCACCGCTCAGGGGTGAGGGCCAGGGGGGAGAACAATAGGTCCCCCCATTGGTATTTAGGGCCCCCACCAACTGCCCAGGGGTGGGGGCCAGAGGGGAGGACATTAGGCCCCCCTAATTGCTATTTAGAACCCCCACCCACTGCTCAGGGGTGAGGGCCAGGGGGGAGGACGTTAGGTCCCCCTCCTCATTCAAATTTAGGGCCCCCATCCCATGGTGGGGGCCGGGGGGGCAGGGGAGGACAATAGGTCCTCCCCCTTATTTTACTTTAGAGCCCCCACCTGCCGTTCAGGGGTGGGGGCTCAGGAAGGGGGAACCTTTTAGGCTGCTCACTGTTTAATAGACATTCCCCTACTCGTGGTATAGCGAGTTGGGGCATAATTTACTAATACTAAGTAATATTTGCTTAGTATTAGTAAATTTGGCTGAAAGACCAATTCAGGTCTTTTAGCCTTTTAGTAGTTAGCTCTCTAATACCATGGGAATTAGGGAGTTATCTACTTATTCATTCCTGTCATTACATTGACTGGCCAAGTAACTTACATTTTATATGAAAGTGTGTTACTTGATTGTTGTAAGTGTTGCAAATGCTTACAGTTGAATCCTGGTTATGTTTGTATACTTTTTATTTAAAATTGTATACAGTGTAACATTCTTCTTCTTCCACTGGGTAAGTATATTAGTACTTAGGCAATACATTTTGCTTCCTTTTGCAGCCCTCTAGCCCTTTCCAGGACTTTTTTAGAGGCATTTTAGTGCCCAAAAGTTCAGGTCCCCATTGACTTTAATGGG